>CAKAOJ020000220.1:0-600000 GCA_916701645.2 Sebastolobus alascanus | reverse complement strand
GGACGGCGTGTCATTACATGCAAAGTGTTGTTATGACTGGTGCAGACGGACCCAAATGCAGACACAAACAGGATGTGGAATGATAACGGAAGGTTTATTGACTGGGTTCCAGGGAATGAGGCTCGATGAGGGGGGAGAATCTGGCCGGGGGAGGCAGAGGATGAAGAGGGGAGCTGGTGGCTGGAGAAGCGTGGCAGAGCAAGGGGAGAGGGCTGGCTGGGAGCGTGGCGAGACAACAAGCAAGGGGGCAGAAATCCTGTGCCACAGAGAGACAGGCTAGAGGCCAATCAAAGCAACCACTAGAGAATAAACTTGAATACACAATTCAAGCATCCAAGACCATGAGACTACCACTGTTGCTGAATGAACGATCTGGTGATGAGTGGCTGAAGAACCGGGGCTGATATACTGCAGAGTGATGAGCTTGATGAAAGGCAGGTGTGGGTAATCAGTGATAACTGGAAGCCAGGAGGGAGCCAGGAAAGGAGTGCCACGCCCACGACACACAGACACAGACAGGGATACACACAGGGGAGGTGATAAAACACAGGAAAAAAACGGGAGTCACGGCCAAGACCGTGACAAGCGTCTTTTCAAAATTAACTTCCAACGTAGGTTTACTTAGTTTTACTTGCACAACAAAACTACATGGTTATGTTTAGGAAATAAAAGTACTTAGTTAGGCTTAGGAAGACATCGTGGTTTGGGTTAAAATAACTATGTTTCTTACGTATCTGCCGTTACTTAAGTACGTAAGTTCCGTAACAAAACGGTGAAATAAGTCAACGTTGACTTGGTTTCACACAGGACACCAACAGCGATCTCCTGGGTGAAAGTCCTGTGTTTGTTTGACCCGTCCAAACACGACTCCTACCCAACCTACGCAGACTTTCTCACTCTACGTCAATGGCTCTGACCGTCTATTAATGACGTGGATGGGTTTACATCATAGACTGTATATAAGAAGTTGACGTAGTCACCGTGATGTCAGCCACTGGTGTGTGGACTGCCGTTTTGAAGCCTCGAGTTCAGCATTTTGGTCATCGCCATCTTGTTTTTTGGCCGTCGCCATCTTGGTTATTTGCAACCAGAAGACACGAGAGGGTGGAGCTAAGTACAACCGAATGCTGAATAAGAATTTTTTAGGTGACCAAAAAGGTTATAATTAACTTTCATGAACTGAAAACACACTGTGAAAGATTTTAAGTTGTAAGACGAAAACACGGACAACTCTCAGACCGGACAACACCGTGGTAGCGACCTGTCAATCACAAGGAAGTCATGCCCTAAAGCATACCCTGCTTTATGGTCTATTTGACTCTAAATGGGACCATAATTTACTAAATGAACATCATGCTGTATTGAAGAAGACTTGAAACTAGAAATTGAGACCATAAACTCATGTTTAAAATGTTTACTGAGGTAATAAATCAAGTGAGAAGTAGGATAATTTTCTCATAGACTTCTATACAATCAGACTTTTTTTTGCAACCAGAGGAGTCGCCCCCTGCTGGCCAGTAGAGATAATGCAAGTTTAAGGCACTTCAGCATTGGCTTCACTTTTCAGATCCCGGAATTGGGTGTGAACTGGTGAGCCCGGTTCGTCTCATACAGATGCTAAAGGGTGCCTCTGCGTGTCGGTATAAGATGCCGAGGGGCACTGACCAAGCGGTGGTATTTGACAAGTTGGGAGTGAAAATGGGTTGGTACTGTGGGAAATACCTGAGCCCCATTTTTATGCCTCTGCATGGGCGACAGCCGTGGCCGGAGGCATTATGTTTTCGGGTTGTCCGTACGTCCATTCTTCTGAATGCGATAACTCATCATCAATTTCGCACAAATGTCCACTTGGACTGAAGGATGAACCGATTAGATTTTGGTGGTCAAAGGTCACTGTGACCTCACGTGCGTCCCATTCTGGTGAACGTGATTTCTCAGGAACGCCTGGAGGGAATTTCTTAAAATTTGGCACAAATGTCCACTTGGACTCAAGGATGAACTGATTAGATTTTGATGGTCAAAGGTCACTGTGACCTCACAAAACATGTTTTCAGCTGAGTCAAATTTCACACAATGTCTAACAGGATACAACGATGAAGTGATGACATTTTGGACAGACATGGATGTAAACTGCAACTTTACTGGTTGGTGGAGACAAACAACCTCGAGGCGGTAATTCTAGTTCACCCTGATAATGAATCATGATCATGAGGCAAGATCTAAAGTTACACAGAGCATGTTTTTAAATTAAAAGATTTCTAAAAGGATAACAGACGTTTATCACTAATAGACTTAAGAGAAACAGGGATCAGTGAAAATCTCTGATTCTGGTTTGACTGAGTTATGTTTCTGACAAGACGGAGTGAGATTTTTGATGCAAATTGCATCACTTGGGTTCCTCTGCTGTGCATTGCCAAGACCTACTCTATGTGTTTCTAATGCCTGTTCAAAATGTTTGGTTGATCGGAGCTGTTGCACCAAATTGAGGGATTCTTTAAGAAGCCATATGCAGGCATAAACACATGCAAATCAGATAAAAAAAAACTCTTAAAAAGAGGTCATGAGGCTGGGAAGCTTTAAGCTTGCTGCTCTTCAACACAACACTCCGAAGCTGACTGGCTCCTCTGACCCTCCTGAGAAGAGTGAGCACAAAAAAACATTACATGACTAATTATTATTAGTTGTCTCTCTTTTCATACTTAAGATTGAACTTGTTTTACTGAAAGGACACGACATGAGGAGAGAAGTTAGAAAAAGAAAAAGTGGAAAGTGATCAGAAAGATGAAATTCACCTGAAGGTGTACAGTGCTTCCCAGTGAGATATACAGCTTTGACTGAGTTTCTGGTGAGTTTTTTAAGCTGCGGGCTTGGCAGCCTACAGTACTGCTTTCATTGTTGTTACTGCCAGTTCTCTAAAGTTGGAGGTATAACAACATCCACTGGCGAGAATAACACTTTATGTTTTATTGGTGCACTTTGGGTCTATGCTGCAAAGAAAAGCCAAAAGATGTGGGTAACACCTCACCGTGAACTTGTCAAAGGTGGAACAAGTGGAAAAAGTAGGGAAAAAAGAAAAAACACTTAGAAAAAGAAACCAACATTGTTACATACTGGATGTTGTTTCCTGTGCAATACAACGGATGCTGAGGAAGAAAATTCCTTCCAAATGTAGAGACGTGCAATACTTCAAGTAAATATAATCACACTATATACATATAAATATATATAATAGTTGTATATGGAATACAAACAAAGAAGACCTACTTGGCTAATGACACATTGGCTATAGCTGATATCGGTTTTGTTATGTATTTTGATTTTTTTAGTCAGAAAAAGGCTTAAATATCAGATGCACTTGAATTTAAGACAAACTGATGAGAAAAAGGAACAAAATTGACTTACACTGCCCATTCAGTGAAGGAGGTGTGGAACAGCTTTGATATTAGCATCAGCTGTGACATGATTATGTAAATGAAAATGTAAATGCATTATGTATGGTATGAAAATGGGGTACTTTTGGGGTTTATCTCAGGTGACATGATGACATGTTCAAAGCTTGGCTTCGACACAGCAAACACACAACAAAAGAGACTTAATTAACTACAAACAACAACAACAACTACAAAAAAATGTATAAAACTATAAGCAGGCTAAATGTCACACTGGGAAAAAGTCGGGCCAGAGTGTCAAGGAAGGTGATACAAGGCAGATTTAGAGACGCTGTTAAAGACTAAAAAAAAGGTTATTTATTAACAGTGTAACCATGATACACGTGTAACTCTAAAGAAAATATCAAACCACTAAATTGCAAACTTGGCTTAACTGAGGAAAACTTGTCCCCCCCAATCTACAGCACAGTATATACAGTATATAGTATCAGTTCAGGCAGAATCATATTTCTTTCAGGGGTGTGTCAGTCCCTCACACCTGAACAGGCTGTTCTCAGACGCCGTTCGTAGCTATATCTATGAAAAGTAAATGCGCTGTAATTCGTATATATCCGACAAAATCAATTTGTATGTAATCCACGTAATCATGAAAGAAGTATAAAGAGAATGCACACAGGACCTTTGCCCAGGAGACCAGAGTGTACTTTCGTACTGAAGTTACGCTATTTCCGGTGATTTTTTAACCCAAACCACAATCTTTTCCTAAACCTAACTAAGTAGTTTTTGCCAAAGAACTTCTGTACTGTAAATTAAATCACTTCCAGAGTGGCGTAACTTAACCAGGATCTTTTCCTAAACACAACTAAGTAGTTTTATTGCCTAAACCAAACCAAGTTGTTTCCTGTGAAGACAGAAGTTTATTTTGAAAAGACTGAAGCGTAAATTGACGCTTGATGTAGGAGAACGCACGAAAAAATAAGGAATAACTTTTCGTAAGGTATCATACAAACTGTTGTATGAGGATACGTGAGGATACAGGAGAAAATTAGTCAACTCGTCATCCTTCTCAAAATCCTTCTGAGCTCTAAGCTGTCTCCATCTTTCAAATGCAGAAAGATGCCGAGGCTTTTTCGGTTCTGTTAATCCAGTTTGTTTGCTTGCTTTCATGGCTGCAGCACGCTGTGTTCGGTGTTTCATATCTGGCAACATGGGGTGTCGGAAATGGGCATTGGCGGGATCACACAGGCCAATACAAAAACAGTCATTCTGTACAGGAATGGCATTTTCAATATAGCCTACTGGCTGTAGCATTGTTGTTGGAGAAGCCAGTATTTCAATTTAGCATGTTTCCTTAATCTTTGATGACCAATCATGGCCATGTTATGATTTAATACAGTAAATATATTATATATTGTTCCTTTAATATACTGAATTAGAATATACTGTAGCAATGTTTAGTAGAAAATCCAATGTTTGGCGTTGCAATAGCCTGAATGTTCACATTGTGTTTCCACATATTCACTGACCAATTCTGTTAAGTATGTGGATCTGAGAATGTATGAATAGGTGTTTTGTATTACATAAACAGAGGCAGGTTAGTGCTCGAGATATTGTGCCACTTTCTGTTAAACCTTGTTAGGCATTGTTAGTTCTACTTGAATTATTGCATATGTATTTGTTCTACGAGTACAGCTGAACATTTTCATCTGTGGATGTGATGCTGTGAGTCGCCTATGCTTCTCTGTAAGTTGTTAAATTTTTTTGTTTTCATTTCCTCAAATGACTGAATGAAAAGCTTTATTTGGGCTGAGTGGTCGGATGCACCAGAGAACTATTTAGGTGGAAGCCTGATTAGATTTATTATTTGAAAAGCAAGCAGGTATAGAAGATCCACACTCTCTAATGCTTCGGGACACAACATTTTGAGCTTATTTGCTTTCTTCCTAAGAGTTTGATAGGACTGATACCACACTAATTTCCATACGCTGCATACCAACACCTTAAAAACTCACTAATCCACATGCTGTATCTTGTTTGTCTAATCCACAAAAGAAAAAACAAAGTGTAAAAACAATTTGAGGTTGGAGTTACTTGCTCAACCATTTTTCTCGTTGTGACTTCCTGGAGTGTTGTTGTTACCTTACGGTCGCCAGGCAACCAGTGCTGAATTAAACACCCGCTGTAAAACAAACTGAAATTTTCTTTGTTGCATGACTTAAAAGTGCCTTGATAGAGGCATATGACATACCAGCCTTTTAAAATAGAAACAACTGGGATATCTGGGACACCACGGTCCCTAGAGCTGATCATGTGATTATTGCCGGTTCATTTTACTACTCATTATGACCTCTGTTAAAAATATGACCAAGTCAAAGCAACATAAGTTATCGTGTGACAAGCAAACTCATCTTCATCATTTTGAAAAAACAGGCTATGCAAATGTGAAAGATAACACTATATCGTACAAACAGCTTAATTGTGATTAATTATTTCTCACTACTAAGCCAACAATTGCCCACAATAGATGCTGGAACACGTCCTAGTCATGCAAATTTAATTTTGTTACACGTACAATACATTAGTTGGTCATAGGAATTTCAAACATCTACATACTATACATCAAGTTAATCAAAATCTAGATGGTCACAGAATCACAATTTCTGATTTATCGGCTGATATGGCTGCACGTCATTTGCCAGTTTGAAGATTGTTAATTTATATGTTTTTGATGCCCTTGGGCAGGAACACAGTCTCATTATTTGTTTTATTACTCTACATAATGCTTTTAATTATGGCAATCTTGTTGCAGCTTTACCAATGGACCAATTGATAAATCATGTTTTACCATACCACACTGAAAAGGCAGCAATGACAACCACTGACGTTGTAACAAACAACTACATTTCATGGCTTTTTAGGCTGATTGTAAATAATAATAATAATAATTGTTAATGACTTTGCATGAACTTCTAATGGGTGAGTGCAGGTTTCTCTTTGTTATTATGGTCTGGATTCAAATCTTTAGCAATGTGATTATTACCTATGTTGGAAAAATGTGTACCTACAGTAATCTGTGTCTGTGATAACATTTGACCGCTGAGTCCAGGGCAGGCTGTTAAATTAGCGTTGTTAAATGTGACGCTCCGGCTGCTGTCCGTGGTGCTGATCTAAGGCTGGTTTGCAGGGTGGGAGTTGCATGGTGATCCTCTCCATGGTGACACAGCAATTGTCTGCTTTGCAATTGTCTGGAGTGATTGTGTGTGTGCTTATGTTTGGAACCAGAGGCCAAGAAAAAACTTTGCACTCGGGCCAATCACAATTATATAACGCTGCTGTATATTACATACTATATAATGTAAAACAGATATAAAAAGTTAAGTTTCCAGTGTTAACTTAAGTTGATCAAATATGTTAATTAACTTTTCATTTGAAGGGAAGCACACTCATACTCATATTTCACATTTCTGTAAAAATTTGTTCCAACTATAGTACTGGACAGCCAGTACTGCAGAAACAATAAGTGAATCTCAACCTCAAGGCTAAAATATGTTCATCTCTGATTCAGTAATATTGTTGCATTCACTGACATGTCATTTTATGACCAGTGAACTAATGAAGTGCTGCAGAGTCATGCCGATCAAACGTTGCATCCTATTAAGTGCAAAAAGAGAAAAGGTAGAAAGAAAGGGGCTCGCAGGTTATGCAGGGAGGTTAGGGAGGCATAAAGACAGAGATAAAATGTGAACAAATTAGACTGTCTGCAAAACATTAGCCATTATAGCCTACACCTCCGAGCAGCCTTCAACGATTCACCGCAGGCAGACACTGGAATTAGAGGGAGATTGTAAAGATGGAATGCAGAGTGAAAATAGTTTGTGAAAGAGCTTTTTACTCTGAGAGATGGAGATTTACAAGAGTTTATGCAGAGCTGAGAATTCTGAGGGGAAAATAAAAAGTGTTTCAAGTTACAGTATATAAGAACTCAGATGTCTGCCGCGTTATTTCAAATAATAAATCAGGAAGGCTACATGTGAAGTTAGATGTGGTCATTATGGGCAGGATATTGGGGTTCTGTAAAGACAGATTTAACTGCATCTGGGTCAGTGGCGTCCTCTCATAGTGGCTCGTTTCATCTACTGCCTCTCCCCTGGGTTATGCTCTTTCCACATGCTTGCATATTTTAATATTTAGATAGACATGTTTTCACATTTGTGGCTAATGTTGCCATTCCTACACCCTTGCAGGAGAGGGACAGTGATATAGAAGTTTAATCTGTATTTGCAGCCGATTAGACTGTTGTCAGGCTATTAAATAGGCGTTATCAGTCACTATAAGCCCCATAGATGTGGGTCGATAGGGGCCTACTACATCCACTAGTAGGTTTTATCATTTATTCACATGGTAGATCACCGAAAGAAGGTATAAAAGGACAGGACAGCTACCTCCAGCGACCGTAGTAATTATGACAGGAGCAGAAGTGGAAGTCAGGCGCTTTAGTATAGACAGGTGGAGGTCGGGGACGGTGAGGATGGGACACAAAACACAGGGTTTTCACCCAGGAGACCAGAGTTTGCATCCCGTGTGAAACCAACAATGTGTAGTTGTCTTTGTGTTTGTAGTTATTTTAACCTAAAACAATATGTTTTCCCCCAAACAAAAGTGTTTTTTTTTTGCCTAAACCTTAAGAAGTTGTAGTTTTGTTTCCTAAACCTAAAGAAGTTGTAGTTTTATTGCCTAAATCTAATTAAGTTGTAGTTCTGTTGCCCAAACCTAAAGAAGTTGTAGTTTGGTTTCCTAAACCTAAAGAAGTTGTAGTTTCGTTTCCCAAACCTAAAGAAGTTGTAGTTTTGTTGCATAAACCTAAAGAAGTTGTAGTTTTGTTTCCCAAACCCAAAGTTGTAGTTTTGTTGCTCAAACCTAAAGCAGTTGTAGTTTTGTTTCCCAAACCGAAAAAAGTTGTAGTTTTGTTGCCTAAACATAAAGAAATTGTAGTTTTGTTGCTCAAACCTAAAGAAGTGGTAGTTTTGCTGCCTAAACCTAAAGAAGTTTTTTTGTTTCTGTTCAAAACGCGACGTTTCATTCAGTTTTACAACATGTTAGAACGTGTTGCTTTTAAGTTTCCCTTTCACTTTTACGACATAGTAGGCGTAATAGGTCCCTAATGACCCACATCTATGGTGCTTATAGCGACTGATAACGCCTATTTGATGGCCTGATAACAGTCAAATCGGTTGCTATTTGCTTCTGTTTTGACTGCTTTCTCTTAGAGGCACTGATAAACAGATTGGGAAAGTTGGGTGAAAACAGCCAGTTATGTCTACTGGTGTGAGTAAGTCTAGGAGGAGCGCGGTGCTGGAGAGGAAAGCTAATGTTATTCTCTCCTGCCTCCACAGCCCCTGGGTGCCAATTTAGGTGTTAATACAAGACTAAAAGAATCTTGTAGACTGCTTTATCTTAACATGCAGGGATATGGTTTCCCGTGCATGTTTATTTTTAAGTATGTGGCATTTCACATCAATGAGTGATGAACAACTATTTCTGTTTAATGTTGCTGACTCACATTTAGTCCATGCTTTTTATTATTTATGTTTTTTTCCGCTCATGTGTGCGTCAAGTCTCGTCTGCAAACCAGATTTCTTTTGCAGGCACTTTAAAATGAACTGAGTTGAATAGAAGTCTTATCACATGTTTACGAAACTGTCTTGTGCAGGCAATGATAGTCACATCATGACTACAGCACAGTATGAATTGGATGTGTTTTTCAATGAGTGGTAAGGAAGAGCAGAGACCTCTTAGGGAGAAATCTAAATAGTGCATGAAGCTGAGAGCCTCTCATTGATCACACATGGCCTTTTTTGCTGATGTTGATACACTGATATTCGGAGATCTACTGTGAGTGATTCAGAGAGAGAGAAGCGATGGCGGCTTTCATCCAAATTAGCCAGGAAGGAAGACGAGGGCATTAATTGGTATGATTCTCCCCACGCCGAGCACAATGAGCAGCTGTGTTGAGCGCTGATCTGAGTGAGACCGCGATCCTCGGCGGCTGTGAGCGTGCACAGCTGCTTTTTTCTTTACCTGTGCAATTTTTGAAAGTTGAGCCGGGGCTATGAAGATGTTCCTGTTGTTCCGTCACATGGCCCTGCCAAGCTGGGGCCTTTGTTCCTTGGCAGCATGCCACCCCACAAACCACTGCCAGAGGAACTGTGTCATGCCCCGCTCAGTTTGGTTTGTAGACAGCGAACGCGGGGAATAATCCATTCCATTTGATAGCTCTCTGGTATGAATTTGAGTGGCTGTCACGGCAACTTAAGAACAGATTTGCTGTCAAAACTGAAATATTATGTATATCACTAACCATCTATTAAGGCACATGCTCGCCCCCCGGGCCTCACGGCTCTCTGTAAACTGAGAATAGCGATTTATCCGCAATCTCTACTCGGCTCGGTATGTGTAGCTTCAGCAAGAAAGTTTGAAAAAGAAGAATCTAAAGAGTAACTTGCAAGAATCTAACACATCAATCTCCTGTATAGAGAAGCAGTTTTCTAACGTATTGGCAATTAAATAATCTCGTTTCTAATCAGTCACTGAAAAAAAATTCTTATTAGAAGTACAATTTGGTTGTCTGACTGTAGTCATTACACCGACTCTCAAGCATTTTCCTGTAGCAAAGCCGACTGATCTAGCCCAAAGCCAGCCAAGGCAATATTGCACAGCTGGACACAAAAGAGCAGTCTAACTAATTATTCCTTCTGCTACTGTGAAATGTAGAAACCTGGCTTGAATGTTTGAAGACGCAGGGTGGGTGTCAGGGTCAGCAATCGGGGTTAACAAGTGAACAGTGCCTATCTCGCAACGCCGCCCGCAGACTTGGCAGTAAATTGTAGCATTGCTTTCCTGACTGCCCCTCCACCCCGGTCCACTCTCAGCCCGTAACACAGGTAATCACAACAACATTAATCTCAATAAGGCTACGGGAACGTGCTGGAAACAGCACATTTTTCAGTTAAGAAACCACATGGATCCAACACGGACCAAAGGCAGAGCTCAACCGCTAAATGGTTTGGGCTCAGCAGTAATTACTGAAATAAGAGCGTCCCATTATACAATTTATCAAAAGATAACAAACGGGTGTTTGACAGAGGACAGTGTAAAAATGCCAAAAAAAAAATTCACCAATAACATTAATACAGTACTGTGTAGTCTACCAAAACATCAATACAATTATCTGGTGTGTGCAGACCTCTGTAGCTTTATGGTTGAGTGAGTGCCTGTCTTCCATGACTTCTCACTCAGAGGCCTTTGGAGGTCCACTGGTATTAATTAAAACCAGACGGAGCTCCTCAACACAACTCTGGCACAAGCTCTGAGCTCCTCAATTAGCTTCCAAACAACTTGTCTTCTTGTTGGTTTCCGAGGTTACTCAATTCCTGAGAAACAAAGTCACTCAGGAGACATTTGTCACAATATCAACATGCTCTCATTGTTCACTATTCTCATGAGGCACCATGTTTTTTTTACCTCTTTGTCCTTGTTTTTGCGTTGTGCCACCACTTCTGCCTATCGGTGCTGTACTAATTATTTCTCCTTCTCGTACTTAACCAGTTTGTTACGATCACAACATTGTCAGATTAAATAAACAAAGTACAGGTTAATGACAGCAGCTGTGCCGTGAGATCGGCTATTGACGTTTAAGATGATGACAGACAAGGTTAAAAGCAACAAAGCATCTGTTACCACATCAAAATGACCTGCAAATTTGTTTTATGCTTATAAAATATGAAAAAATAGTTGGCAAAACAACTCTAAAATGTGGCTGCTGAAGAACAGATGCTCAGCTTATGAAATGTTTACCAGTGGACATTGAAACTGCAACGGAGTCGTGACTGGGCCAGAGCGCTGCCAGAACATTCAGCGTTAAAGCTCTGATGCACCCAATTAGTTTTTTGGTTGTATCAGATGCTGCCTCAATGGAACAATAGTGTCCCATATCAGGGCTGGTCAGGTGCATGATGCTGAAAAGCTCCTAGCTCCATAGTTCAGACATGAATTAGTGCAAGTAGTTCCTTGATAGCAGTAGTACCAGCTGAGATACAATCAAATCAAATCACCAATAATAGTTCCCTTCTACACATTTCTTACAAGTGTTTCCTTTAGCATGGCCTATCAAAGTAAAATGACAATGTCGCGCTGTGTAAAAAGAGACTGTCCGACCAAGAAGAAGGACAGCATCAGTCTTTTCTATGAGTGCCCCAAAACATCATCTGCTGCAATGCTGTATTAAAGAAGACTTGAAACTAGCGATTGAGACCATGAACTCATGTTTATAATTTTTACTGAGGTAATAAATCAAGTGAGAAGTATGTTCATTTTCTCATAGGCTTCTATACAATGAGACTTCTTTTTGCAACCAGAGGAGTCGCCCCCTGCTGGCTGTTAGAAAGAATGCAAGTTTAAGGCACTTCCGCATTTTCAGACCTGGGGGTTGCCCACTGAGCAAAACATCGGACTATAACACACTGTTCCTTTCCTGTTTCCAACTGACAGCCAGCATTGTTTTTAAAAAGCATGACCACTATTGTACCGTGCCCACTCATTGCCATTTTTGGAGTGCCCTTTAACTACCCAGAGTTTACTAAAAAGAAATTGAATGACCTGCCTCTCTTATCGCTGCAGATGCATCCTTCTTCACTGGGAATCACCTAAGCCGGCAGCAGAATGCTCTTGGAAGACTAATCTAATGTCATTCCTTGAACTGGAAAAAATCAAGTTCTCTCAGAGGGTTGACTAAGAAATTTTACATTACATGGAAACCTATCTTCTCATAGAAATGCAATTTCCCATCATTTTGTATCCAACTGTACTTCTGTAGCAGCGCCATGTACTTGAATTCTTTAAGATGCTAAAGATGTCTAATTATTAGGGCTGTCAATCGATTAAAATATTTAATCTGGATTAATCGCATGATTGTCCATAGTTAATTGCGATTAATCGCAAATTAATCGCATATTTGTATGAGAAAAATACAAGAATGAACCTGAAATTTAGCATGATATGTCCCCTTTAAAGACATCAGCCCATGGTGGGTTTGAAGTTCACAACATTTGAACCTTAGGTACAACAAACTGCGTGCAACTTGCCAAAAATACATGCACTGAGAAAAAAAACCTGGTTCCAGGGATGTGTAAAAAACAGTGTAGAATAAATCCAAGTGTGAGAAGCATTAGAGTCGGATATAGTGTGTGCCATATGTACGCTATTTAAAGGAAAAGTCACAATGAGGCACAGTGCACATGATATCACACATATCACTCAATGATAATACAAAGGTGACAGCGATAATGACTGGAAGATCGTTTTTGCACTTAGTAGGCGGGGGTGTGAAACCAGTGTGAAGGTAACCTGGCATAGACAGTGGTAGTTGTGGTTCAGGTATTAATTGGAGCTCTGAGATAAGAAGTGAACCCTGTGTTACCTCCACATCCTTCCTTTTCTACATGCTGCGTAACAGACATTGGGCCAGGAAGGGATATACAAACAAATTCTCTGTTTTTGTTCAAATCCACGGTTTGTTCTTATTTTGTTAGTACCCACTGACTTCTGGGATTCACCAATGTTTTCTTATTTTTGCTCTTCTCTTAGGGAAGAGAACATTTGAGTGGTTTAGAGCACTCTTACCAAGATAAGAAAAAGCATCTTATTTTCACAGTCTTCTTATTGTCCAACACAAGAAAAACCTGAGTTTTAAATTTGAGGAACAAAAAAAAAAGCATGAATATCATACAATCAAATTTAGATTGTTATATGTTTTAGAGTAATTATAATGATTGGATTATTAAAGAAATACCATTGGTCCACTGATCCCAATTAAGACTATAAAAACCCTTGGGTGATATTGAGTGGCTTTGATGTTTTTCGAATCTCTCTCTCTCTCTCTAAGTTCTTCTTCTTAAAGCTTTTTTTGGTGGCATCTCTCCGATTCTTGGGCATGTGTTTTTGCACACGGCTCAACAGCTGCCCTTATATAGTGTTTAGGGGGCTTTACCTAAGCTAATAATAAACAATCAGCCACACACCTCCAATTTATGAACAAGTGGGATTCATCATTCAGCACACCTGGGTAAGAGCAGATTTAAGAATGTTTGGTGCATCTGGGTTTGACTTGTTGACAGAAAATCAAGAGAAATTTAAGAAAATGTTGCTGCGTGTGGCCCAATTTCTCCTTTAGTCCGTTGATAGTTTGTGGATAAACTATTCTGCAATGCAGATGCAAGAGGACAGAAGTTGTTAGTGAGCCTAAATGTTGTGGTTCTGCCCAGAAGTGCCGGAGGACCTGGAAGAGTTCATGGACAGGGTTTGACGAGTCAAAGATGATATTGCCCCATGGCCAAAGAAATAAAAGTTTGTAGATGACCAGCAAGTTGCAGGCAATAGTTCTCCGCTGACAGGTTTATGTGCTGAGCTGAATCAGACTCGAATGGACAATGTAAGGACAGATGTACGAGGAGCCGGCCCGCCGTAATCTGCCACAGGTTGAATTTGAAAAAAATGTAAATGTTTCCATTTAAAGCACCTGACAGCAGGCCCAGGTACATAGTAAAATCACTGAGGGGGCTTCTGAAATATGGGGGTGCACTAGCAGAAGTTACACTGCAGACTGCATGGGCAGGCAACAGCAATCTAAAATAACATTCAGTTGATACAGACTGAGGCCTGCAGTATGTTACAAAAAGAATATAGGCATAGGTGGCACCACTGCAGCAAAACATACACAACCTGTTTCTCCATAAATATCTAACACATCAGAGTATTTAATACCATCTTAATAATTTGTTCACAAAACGATAATAGCCACATTAGCAGTGAAATTAGCAGCTGCCACATTGCGAGTAAGGCCGCGGGCAGGTTGGGCGGGGACCGGTCAGGCTATTTTGAGCTGGCAGTGTTGCTTCAGCACTTAAATTCAGGTTAACTTCCCCACCTCCAATACAGAGCAGCACACAGCAGCTTCCTTGAGTTTTTCTATGGAACTATCTGGGGTTGTTTCCAATTGACTGGATGAGACACTCCCAAATGAGGCTAGGTGTTTCTATATTATGCTCAACACACCCTCAAGCCCAGGTCAAAGCTAAAAGAGAGAGCCAAAAGCCTCCCCAGAGGGGCTCAGGAGAGTTGAAGGAGAAAAATCAGACTCTTTCTCTGAGTCATAACTCTTTGACTTGAAACACATATTGATATCATTCAGTGTGACTTATGACTTACCCTTCCCAAAGGATATCATTATCTCAGATGTCCAGAGTGAATACATAGTTCATGAATCCACTTAGAAATCGTAGAAAAAAGCTTCAGAATTTGCCTAAGAATCAACCCATTTAAACCCATTTCTTCAGTGTCAAAGTAATCCAGTGATAGTTGTTTGTACATCCATGGGTATATTGCAAAAAGGAACTGCAAATAGTTAATTCGGTATACTTTTAATTTGCCAAAATGTAATCAAATATAGGCAAAAAATGGGTAGTAGTGTCTACTTTTTGTGATCTCCTAGCCGGTTCCAGACCTGTGAATCTCTGCATATCTCTGATTTGCTCGGCAATTCAAATAGGTCTGCTGTTGCAAACCAGACGTCAGAAAAAAAAAAAATGTAAGCATTGTACGTTTCTGCAAACCACGGATACGTTGAATGTCGACATTTCTGATCCAGAAATACATTTCATAAATACATTTCATATCAGCCTCGTATCAAGCTTGCAGAAAAAAGCACAATGCCACGTGGTTAATGTTGTGAAACGATTAGTTAGATCTAGGCAACAAAACTATTTGGTTATGGTTAGAAAAAAGACCATGGTTTGTGTTCAAATAATAATGCAACAACGGAACTAGCATAAATAAATAACAACCGCCCTTAGTGGACTTTTTTACTTAAAGGGACCCTATGTAAGAATCAGAAAGACTGACAGACTCCGGCCCTGGAGACAAAAGTTACGATCTCCCCTGCGTCCTCCGACCGCGGCTGGGGTGGTCGAAGCAGGAAGCCAACACTGTTTTGCAGTGGCTTCACTAGATATAACTTTGCAGTTTTGGTGCTTCCGTGTAGTTTGTGTTGGAGTCTGCGCGCTCGCGTACCCCCACGCGAGCGCGCATCGGACACCGAACCGGTATGATTTATGCGTGTAAGAAGTTACATATAGTCCCTTTAATGTTACGTAACAAGCGTAAAGTCAACGGTGACTTTTGGTTTCACACGACCAGCGGTCTCCGGGGTGAAAGTCCTGTGTTTGTTTGAAATTTTTGGAGCAAATGAGCCTTTGGAAGTATGGGGGTTTGTTTTCGGGATAACGGCTGTCGTGCAAATGGGCTTTCGGTCCAATGGGACTTTTTTTTCGCACAATTGGAGTTTCGGAATAATGGGCCATCAGAACAACGGGCAGTCCCGCCCTTTCGTGGACTTTCTTGCTTGTTATTATACCTAATAAATTTCAATAACAGTCGCTGAATATACTACGTCACTTGCTCTGTCAATCAGCGTATCTGTGGTTTGCAGAAACATCCAATGGTAAAAAAATTTTCTGGGCGTCTGGGCTGGGCGTTGTGCTCTTTTGATGGCTGTTGACTCAACCAAAAAAGTTTATAAGATAGGTTCAATAATGGAGACATCATCCTACATAGCTTGCTAGCTACATCAATAAAAAAATAGTGACAGAAAATGGGAACAACTGTGTATGAGATTGACACGGCCGGTGCAGGTTTTTGCAAGTCAAGTTACAGAAATAACAATTCTTGCTGTGAATTGACATATTGCTTTAATTGGTGACTTCAGCTTTCATGTGAACAGAAAATAATGTCAGAGGGACAGATATGTCACTCGCTACTGATTGGTTAGGGCAAAACAAAATAACAAAAACTACTCTTTCACCCATTGATACAAGTATTTAAAAGCCACCAAGAGACAAAGATACTATTTTTGTGCAATCCATGTGTCGTCAACCATGCAGAAATGAAATGAAAAACAATAATGTTATTGAGCAGGAAGTAGGATAAACTATTTACGTGCGGTATACTTTCATTGGCTGCCACATCTTAACAGAGCACCTATTGTTTAATATGGCTGGAGTTAATATCTGTGCTATTTCTACCCTATATAAAAAAATCCCAGCTCTCCCGTTATAAAGAAGTTAGATCACACTGGCCGGTGGCCAGGACTGTTAACTGCAGTCACTTCCCTCCGGAGCTAATATATAAGCACTATAAACTCCTATCTCTCACCACTTTCCATTTTAAAATGCTTGAAAATAAATGGTGCAGTGGCCCCAACTACTTCCAGATAACATAATGCTTCTATGCGTTATACATTACAAAGCAATCTAAGTTCTTACAATTTTGCTTTGTAATCATTGCCAATGCAGTTGTTGAAATATGACAGTGCGTCCTCCCACCACATGTATAATGCCCAGTGGGAAAGCTAACTTTTATAATCTTGCATTTTTTAGACATATGTCTCACATCAAGAATGTCTCAGCCTCAGTATTGCAGCATTATGACACCCAGTGCTGGTGCCTAGAGCAAGCTGAGACATGGGGTTATAAACATATCATGTTGTCTTAGATTTATCCTCGCAATACAAGACGATTTACTGACATGTCTAGTGAGACGAGAGTACAGGTGCCTTGAGTTGTAAATCCTGTCTCGGAGACCTTTTGGCATCTCCCCCGCAAAGAACTGTAGCTATTGCTGCATTGGCCACCAGCAAACCCTTCGCACCTCATCCAAAGACTCAAACATCCATCCTATCTGAAAGATGTCAACATGCGAGCAGAGCACCATTAGTCCAGAAGAGAGGAGGTGGATAAAACTTATCACCAATGCACCATTAACCTTTAATGAACTGGTGCTACATTTCCAAGACAAAGCTGTTCTGAAACTCCCCTTTCCCAGGAGGTAAATCTCCTCCCGCTAGGCTGTCCTTGTCAACAAGAATTTTGTCTGACGCTGCATCGGTAATGGAGATAAAGAGCTACTTTTGGATATGGAAAGAAAATGTACCTGAGTTTACATTGTGTGTTAAGTTGTATTCATAACCATGCCGTATTCTCAGAAAAAGAAAGGCCAATTTAAGCCTCAGAGGGATCATACGGTGATTTACGGTGCGCTCCGTGCTGGGCCGCGCTCATCAATAGAGGCCTTCCGTCATCTTGTAATAGCTGTTGTTGATGTTGATGAGGTATTATTTTGCACATAAAACACCCCCACACGCTGACTATTTCAATGCTAATTATGTTTGGCTCATTTTTGATGTCTCTGTCACAGTGTGTCGGCTCCGCTCACGGTGCCATTGTTAAAGCAGAACCGGGGCCTTTCCGATCCAGCTGGTCTCCTAACAGCACGGGCTGACCCATACTTCAAGTTCACCCCAGGAACGGTGAAAGAGCAATATTCATGCTTGTTATGCTTTGCAGGTAACTTCAGGGCCCGACTTGAATGTGCATATGTTTGAAAACTAAATAACATTTCTGCCACAGTAGAGAGACTGTGATCTGAACATGCTGTGATTAAAATGTCCCCACTGCTGTTGGACTTTTGAATGTGTTTTAAAGCGATAAAACGGATTCCTGGTTGTGTCATTAACGAGGAGGTAGCACACTGACATTTAGCCTTTGGAAATTAGCAGCAAGCTGGGGACAACCAGCACAGTATGCACTAACCTTATTTACCTACAGGACTGTGGATTCTCATTGGCTCTAAAACAGGATTTAGGAATCCAATATTTATTTCACTCATTATTTTTATGGCTTCTGCCCACTAACTGTGGCAATTACGGTATAATGGCCCATTGAATTTCCCCTAATGTCTCAAGATTCTTTTGACTCAGTTGCTGAGGGTTGTGTTACAGATGGAGGTATCCACAGGCATACAGTAATAGGCTATCGTTACTGTAACAAGGTAAATATGAAGAAGCTTGCAACGACTATTGCTAGCTTGGTTATCCCCTTCCCAGGCTCTTATCTTGCACATCATGGTCCATCGAGAGTCTTCTCGAGTGGATTATTGTCACAAGCAGGAACCAGTATGTTTTCTGGTAGGTAAAGCTTTCTTATTACCTCCGCCAAGGCCAAAGTCCTTGGGCCAAGGAGGTTATTTTTTCACCGGCGTTGGTTTGTTTGTTTGTTTGTTTGTTTGTTTGTTTGTTTGTTTGTCAGAAAAAAGCGGTAGATGACGTGATGACAGACAACGTAGTGTAACGTTTTACAGACATAACAAGGCTGCTGAATGACAGAGATATGTTACACGGAAACACACCGTGTTAATAATAAGCCGACCACCTCACGGTACCGCCAGCTGTGAGCTGTGATCTGTGATCTGTTTTTAAAGTCAGGCACCTTGGCGGAGGTCTGCGCTCTCCGAGCGCCATTCTAGTTTTTTTTGTATGTTTATCTGTGACATGCTTAAGCATAGTGTAACAGTTGCACAAGTAAAGAAGAGCTATAAAGTCGGTGAACTGACTCTAAAATTTGCTAACATTAGTACACTCGAGACGGGATAAACTTGGGACTGAGTATCTTTAGGCCTACTCTGTGGCTCAAGGCAAAAGTCCAAACACTTGAGGGTGGGGTGAGACACGGTAATGCACAGTTTCAGTCTCTCCCAGTGGGCAACCCCTGGGTCTAAAAAGTGAAGCCAATGCTGAAGTGCCTTGAACTTGCATTGTTTCTAACAGCCGGCAGGGGGCGACTCCTCTGGTTGCAAAAAGAACTCTGATTGTATAGAAGTCTGAGAAAATGACCCTACTTTTCACTTGATTTATTACCTCAGTAAACATTGTAAACATGAGTTTATGGTCTCAATCGCTAGTTTCAAGTCTTCTTCAATACAGCATGATGTTCATTTAGTAAATTATGGTCCCATTTAGAGTCAAATAGACCATAAAGCAGGAGATGCTTTAGGGCGTGGCTACTTTGTGATTGAGAGGTCGCTACCACGGCCGGTCTGGGATTAAAAGTTAATTATAACTTTTTTGTCAACTGAAAATGTCTTATTCAGCGTTCGGTTGTACG
Source organism: Sebastolobus alascanus (assembly GCA_916701645.2). Lineage (NCBI taxonomy): Eukaryota > Metazoa > Chordata > Actinopteri > Perciformes > Sebastidae > Sebastolobus > Sebastolobus alascanus. The sequence goes on along the minus strand of CAKAOJ020000220.1, from coordinate 580,562 downwards.
TAGCTCCACCCTCTTGTGTCACTTCTGGTTGCAAATAGCCAAGATGGTTACGGCCAAAAATGTCGAACTTGATGCTTCAAAACGGAAGTCCACAAACCAGTGGGTGACGTCACGGTGACCACGTCCACTTCTTATATGCAGTCTATGTTCCCTTCTCTAAGACATTAATGGTGTCCGTTTGCACAACAAGGGACAGAAATAGTTGTGTGAGTAATGATAACGAGTTTGAGAGAGAAGTTTGGCTACTGTGTTCACAGACAATGACAGCAGGGGGGTAGAAAACTCATAGCCACAATGTCATGATGTCTTATATACAGATGTGCAGGGATGTATTTTCAGCAGGGAGGGGCTGCCCTGGATATTTGCATACACGGAACAGGTTGCATGCATGTGCGTAATAATTTTTGTTATAAACAACTGACAGATGTTATGTACTACATTTTCTATAGTTAAATCTGAAACTTGCATGGAAATAAAATACAGCATAGTGGCTCTATGTCGCTCAGCATCATTGCAACAACCGACCACTAGACTGGCTGCTGTAAGCCACGCATGAAGCATGAAGCATGAAGCATGAAGCATGAAGCAGTACTAACAAATGGAAACTTTATTACCACGTTTTAGGCACACAAACTCATTGCAAGATAATCTGTCGGCTGTGTACATTTGAAGCTCCATTAACAGCCTGTTACAATCCATAACACGGTAACAGCGTCGACACTGTCCTTGGTGCTGAAGATTTTACATCAGTCATTCAAAAAAGAGTTCAAACCACAACAAAAACACAGTACCTAAGCTTCAGAACTGAGAGCAGAGGAGAGCAACATATTTCCACACATGAAGCACAAAGCAGTACTAACTAGGGCTGTACTGAAAGGTTTTTTATTTTTTCTTACATTCAAAGCTTCTATTGAGGTTTTTAAATGAAGCGTTGCATGTCTGTCCTCATATTTTATGAGAACCTGACCCCAAAAAAAAGAAAGGAAAGTAAAAACCTCAATTTGAATGAAGGGATTCATCGGAATAACTGAGTTAGTATTTTTCTATTAAATCAGCTTTCTTTAATGAACAGAACTCAGTCAGCGCGTGCCTCTGTGTCTGTGTGCGGCAAACGTGAGAGCAAACTGTTTTTTGACCGCAGTGAAAATGTTGTTATTGAAAGGCCAAACACAAACAACATGGATTGAAACAGAATATTTCCTCAGATAAGAACATGTTGTAAATTTTGGAATTTTATTAACATCTATCTTTTTTTCAATACATTTTGACTTTTGGACTTTACAACGCTCTGGAGTTATTGGAAATGTTTGGATCACATGAGTGGGAAACAATCCTACGCAGCCGCCACTGGAATCAAATCCTACAAATAATATTAAATATTAAACTGTGCAGAGATACCGAGTTTAAACACAATGAATAGACGTGCACATCGTCATTCAACTGTTGATTTAGAAGTTGAATGTCAACATTATGAATTGAGCTTTGAACTATTTGGTCCAGACCTAGATGCAAACTGTATTACCAGGTTTTATACACACAAACTAGAGGCAGGATAATGCCCCAAATATGCTGTCTGTGCTGTTGAATAAATCTTTTTACTAGTTAAATTTCTGATTTTCTAAAGACTGAGAATCCTGTCCATGTGTAATGACAATTCATCTAACGTGATGTACTGTATATTCATTATTTGGGGTATTCTTGTGCTGTGGGACTTCATGCTTCACAGAGATGAGCTTTCTCCCCTCAAATACACCGCAGCCTTTCAAAGGGTCAGACACTGTTTTCTCAATAAGTGATATCAATCCATGATAGTTTTGTGGATAGTTTCAGAGTTTTTTTACCAGGTTTGTAGATGAATGGAGTTTAATTTGTGTTAAGAAAAAAGCATCTCTTTTCAGAATCAGTGCCCGATACAATGGAGCTGAACATATAATCCAGTGAATTAATCATCTACAGTTTCCATGGGAATATTTCCTATTGAACAGTCCCTATGAGGTCTGTTGAAATTTGCATTGCCATTGTATTTGGAGAAATTTCTGAGATTCCCTCCCACCACCACCACCACCATAACAAAAAATCTCACTCCAGTTAGTATAGTTGAAAGTTGGCAACCCTGAGTTAACGTGACTCACATTCCAGTGAGGAATGGCAGCTCGCAGCAGTGATAACTCTGACACAGACCACACTAAGTTTGCTCTAGGGGAAGTGAGAAATGAACAGTGAGTGCCCAAAGACATCAACTGGCAGGCAGCTCAGGTTAAAAGCAAAGAAGGCCCTCACACATGTGATGTCAGTATAAAAAATTTAAAGAGTAACCTCAGCAGGAAATTCCTGCTTTCTGACTGCTGCACAAGAGGAGCACAGAGGCCCGGTTATTATATTCGTAACATTAGCATAGCATACAGTAGTATAAAATCCTGTTGTTTCTTCAAAATAGACACACCTACGGAAATATAATGCATTCACTTGGAGGAAAAAAGTTGCCTTGGCTTTCTGAAAATTAAAAAAAAATCTCAGGATTCCGAGAAACATTTTATTATTATCTCATAAATATGAGAAAAGTTTTCATGGAAAAAAAATATGCTTGTTTTTCTGAATTAACAAGATTATCTCGGAATTCTGAGAAAAAAATTTCAAGGGAAAAAAATTCTGCTATTGTTTTTTTCTGAATTGATGAGATTATTATCACAGAATTATGAGAACATTTTTCATGGAAGAAAATAAAAATTGCTTGTTTTTCTGAATTTAGCGGCTGTAGCAACTTGAATTCAGCCCCGGGGGTCACAGCGGGTTGGTGGCCAGTAGGTCTAACCTGTGTAAGAGTGGCAACATAAAGCTTGCTGATCTGGTGGGGAGTCGGGGTGATCGTGGATCAGACACCCGGTGCTGGGTGAATTCAAGTTGCTACAGCCACTAACTGAAGGTCAGTCACCACTAAATATAATAGCAGTATGGAAAATAGCGATACGGTGCAGGGCACTGCATTTGATACATTTACTTTCTATCAGACCACAAATGAGACAAGAATTAGCTAGCTAGTGCACCCAGCGGTCCATGGACTACTTCGCAGAGGCTGCCATCAGTGCCTTTTTTTTTCTCAAGTGAACGCATTACGCTCCAGTATATGCCAGATGTATGCGTGTAAAAATTCATATTAGATGACTGCAGTGTAAACAAGCAAAGCTTCACTCATAAGACATTGTGTCAACAGGATTTAATAAATATTTTTTATCAGCTACACAGGGTCATGAAAAGAAACTCTGCTCACTTTTTTCCTCTGTAAAAAATTGAAGTATAACAACATGATGCATTTTCCATCTAAAGCCATCAGTCTGCACTTCTATCAGCTGTCACCAAGCCCCACTCTGAAACTCGGAACACACATCACACTGATCAGCAAAACATTGATCACAGAGCCTGACAAGCGTTGGCTCTCTTCATAAAACACAGTAACAGTGTGAGATGTTTTATCTCGGGCATTTATTCCTGCAGTTTTATTGCAGAACCATCCACCGCCTTCATAAAATCCAGGACTCGGACCAGATTGCTGGAGCTAATAGTTAATAGCTATATGTTTCCTTATTGGGATAATGAACATTTTCAAGCCATTCCTTTTTTTGATTTGTGCAGTTTAAGGCACAAAAACGACCCCACATGTTGATCTTTTCGTAAACTCTCAGCCATTACCGTTAGTTTTCTACCCCCCACGTATGCACGCATCCCACTGATGACGTTACTTGTTAACTGTCTTTTTTGGAAAGTTACAGAAATAGTCATATGAAAAAATTGGGGATGCTACCTCTTTTCACAGTAATAGGCTACTACATTGATGGAGAGCAACCCTGTCTCCTACAAAATTATGTTCCCATACAACTAAACTGCATTCTCAATTACGTTTCGAGGGAAACATATTTTCTCCCGGATTACAGTCGCACTTTTAAACATTTTTAAACACGTGGTTAACGCGTAAATTGAAACAAAACAAAACAAAAAACGCAACATTTTGCACACACTTCTTCGATAGGTTTAGGCAACATAACTACTTGGTTAGGTTTAGTAAAAAATATGATTAAAGTAAGTGAACATTGACTAACATTCCCAAGCTGTCAAATATCCAGGCTTTGTCACCCTTTAGCGCCGTAATGAAACACACTGGGCATTCAACTACAACATAAACCCATCCGTGGCAACAGCTAACGCTCAGAGAAAGTGTGGTGGTGTAGTTTAAAGAGTGAAAAGAGACGCACGGGGTGGGTGGGAGTGGAGGTGGATGGGTCCAATAAACCTAGACTTTCATCCAGGAGACCGCCATTCGTGTCCCGTGCATTGAGTTTCACTTTCACATTAGAATCAGCTGTTTGTTTGTGTCCCGTGTTCAGTTTCATTTTCACTTTACAAACATAGTAGTTTTCAGCCCAACCCTGTTGTTTTTTCCTAAACCTACTAAGCAGTTTTGTTGGCTAAACCTAAAGTGACACCAAGGGGCGTGACCACAGTCAGTATGCGGCGAGTTGGGATGAGAACGTTTTGGAAAGTCCGGTGTTTGTTTAACCCATCCACCACCCCAACCTCCTCCCTGCGCAGACTTCTACGGAGTGTCATTAAAAATGTTTTTGTGATACGTCAAAAACAAACGTAATCCAGAACAAAATACGTTTCCCTCAAAACGTAATTTTTAGTAGACCAGGCTTTGGAGAGAATCCAGATGTGTAAGAGATGTGTATAAAGGTGTCCACTCAGCTGATCTAAGAATCAGAAATTATAAAAGTCAAAGTAAATGGGATGGCGTATGTGTTTTGCTGTTGGGAAGCCATATATAGCTGTGTATGTAGAGGCATACTGCAGCATCAGGTCAGACACTCTGCTCTTTTTGTCTGCTGCAGCTCCCTCAGTAGCCACAGCGCACTGGTTAAGCTGAGGCTGATTCCAGTCTCTGTGAATGAGTAGATAGGGAGGTGAGTCTCATATCTCCATCCTGACAGGCTCAACACACCCCCGCCTCCTGGGACTCCACACCAATCATCCCTGATAGCACACGACTCGCTTCTCCCTTCATACAAACACACACACACACAACCAATCGGCGAGACCCGGCACTCGCCTTTTTATTTAAATGCGATAAATATTTAATTTGTGAACGTGTTGTGAAAGATCACACGAGCACGCACAAAGGACCCTCAGCTGAATATGCAACGCTCTGATAAATATTTCAGTACTCCATTTCCCCAACCCCCAGTTGACTCACCAGGAACCTGCAGCTGATCCTGGCGAGAATTAAACATGTTTTCCTTGCAATATTTATTCTTTAAAAACAGCCAGCACCTTGCCGATTCGCTGATTCCGAGAGGTTACTGTAGCTCGGCTTGATCTGGTGTCCATTTAAAGACGCTCCCTTTAATGACATAATATATCTTCCCAGCTCTCTCTCATATAGGTTAGTAGCCCAAGACTAATAACACCAATAATCCTCCCACTAACATAATATCCCCCCCACTGCCTTTCTGCACCTATAAATAGTTTCACACCGTAAACTGTGCCTCTGTCTCTCTTTCTCACTCACATACAACACCTACATCGCAGTAGCGCTGCTCCCTGTAATTCATTTATGTTTCCTGCAGAGTGATGTTAAAGTCTAAGGCTACTTTTATAATGAACAATCTTGAGCCTCTAATGCTAATTCAAAAGGCTCTCTTTGTTTATTGTTACAGTTTTGCATTTATTCCTCCACGGGGAAGGTAATGAAACAACTTAGACCTTGCAAAAAACATAAACCATGATTTTGCCTCTCCATCTCACAGATACGTTTAATTTTAGAGACCAGAGAAAAGGCAGTAAATAAAGAACACCAGTAAAACATTTTCAAGGGCAATCCTCACCTACAGTACACAATCGCCCCACACTTATCCTATTTAAGTAATACAAGAAAAACACCAGCAGTATTAATTTTGGTATGTGGTAAGGTCCCATGCCAGCCTGGTGTGGTGCTCTTCCTTGTATGAGAGAAATTCATCAATAAAGCAATTGTTTAAGCTCCCAGTAGGTTCCAGCACGGGCTGTAAAATTTATGAGCAGCAGTACAAACAGACAGTGGATGGATCGAAAAGGGTCCCGGAGGCAGCCGGAAGAGAGTCCTTAGCAATAACAACACAATCAATCACATCCAGCGCAAGTCAAATCCAACCTCAGGCTCCCCAGCAGTGCATTCAAAACATATTCCCACGTTCGCATGATTGCAGGTCTGTCATCATATCTGACTGCGAGAGCGGCTGGTTTATTATATGTGTGAGGGTATACGCAGCCCTGCAATCTCTATATGTTAATACAGCAGTGAATACCTATCTGAGGGTTATTCAATAAGAAGCTGTTATGTAATTACATTTTCTGTGACAGACAGAAAATGTAAAATACACAGCATTGATTGTCTATTTATTTGAATGTTCAATAAAGGATTTTTTAAAATTAATTTGTCTTACCCTGCTGAGGTGGGGTGTGTCACCATAATGTATCTTAAAGCTAGGGTTGGTAATCTTCTTCAAATACATGTTCTGTTATATTCTCTTTAAATCCCGCAATGAATAAATCAAATGCTCTGACAAAAAAAGAAAAATATCCGGTATCTGTGGCTGTCGAAGGACTGTATAATTTTACAATTCTACAATACAGATGCTTTTGTCCAAAGCGACTTGAATGAGATGATTGGACGTGCTACCTGTCTGTCTAACTACTAGGGCTGAGACCATAGACTGTATATAAGAAGTGGACGTAGTCACCGTGACGTCATCCATTGGTTTGTGGACTGCCGTTTTGAAGCCTGGAGTTGGGCAACTGGCCGATGTTGGATTTTTGCAACCAGAAATACACGAGAGGGTGGAGCAAAGAACAACCGAACGCTGAATAAGACATTTCCAGGTAACCAAAAGGATTATAATAAACTTTCATGAACTGAAAACACACTGTGAAAGGGTCAAAGTTCTAAGATGAAAACACGGACAACTCCCAGACCGGACAACGTCGTGGTAGCGACCTGTCAATCACAAGGTAGCCAGGCCCTAAAGCATACCCTGCTTTATGGTCTATTTGACTCTAAATGGGACCATAATTTACTAAATGAACATTATGCTGTATTGAAGAAGACTTGAAACTAGCGATTGAGACCATAAACTCATGTTTACAATGTTTACTGAGGTAATAAATCAAGTGAGAAGTAGGGTCATTTTCACATAGACTTCTATACAATCAGACTTCTTTTTGCAACCAGAGGAGTCGCCCCCTGCTGGATATTAGAAAGAATGAAAGTTTAAGGCACTTCAGCATTGGCTTCACTTCTCAGACCTGGAGGTTGCCCACTGGGCTTATCTCCCAATTCAATACTATCACGATGCTTGGGCGTCGATTCAATATGTATTGTTATTTTTAAGTATTGTGATTCAATATTATGATTTATTGCGATTATTGTTGAATTTTTTAACATTAGACCATGGGAAAAAGTTGAATCATACACTTCTAGGGACTTTGGAAAATCTCTAAATTGTTACAGTAAAAATGTTTGACTTTCATGTATGTATGTAGTCAGAGATGTCCTGAAGTCAAATATCAGTAATTGTCAGGAATAATTTATTTAATTTTTTCCAGGAACCCACAAATCAAAGAATGAAGACGTTCCCCTCACAAATTAGAGGTATTTTCTTTATAATTTATAAGGAACATATATAGTTGTTTAAACTTGTGGTGAATATAATCCAATTAATCTTATTTTCATATACGTATTTTGTATGTACCCTTTGTTAACACCTTATTTAGAAAACCAGTCACGTGTGTATTCTTCCGCTAACTTATAGGTGTGGATTGATCAGTGATAACTCTCTTGAAACCGTCGGCAGGAATGTATATCACATCACCTGCATGCTTGTGTGCCTACTAATGTGACTTTGTGTACCAGCACAACAAATAAGCAGGGGGCCCTATCAGCACAACATTGCTCCAGAGTGTTATTAGCGGGCTAAACGTCCACAGGGTAGTGTACCTTTTAAAGAGAGCTGTTAAAACAAGTCAATCAATGTGGCTCTCACATAACTTTTAATGTTCCATGATGGTCTGCATTTCAATAAAATAGTGGGGGGAACAATAGATTATGAAGGTGCTGGAATAAAAAAATGCAGTAAAATAACCATATCATATCTGCCACAATACAAAATATAGCACTACTACCTTCAGCTTTCACAGGCACATTCATATACTGTAAGTTACTCCAATAGGCTTCATGTTTGTGTGACTGTAATGTTTGATGTATGTTTTCAAATGTATTGATTTATGTGGACTGTAATAGAGTGCTGCAGGAATGAGTCCTAAAACCTGGAAATGAGTTAGCAATTTGCACTTCCGGTTCCCTCATAGTCAATGTTTTTATGAATGTTTTTTTTGTTAGATGTCTGAATTAAGGTCAGGTTTACACAAGCTTAAGATATTTTAACATTTTGTTCTACGACATGAAGTACGTCGGTAAATACCACTCTCGTTTGAAGCCTTTATATGTCTTAAAAAGGCAGTTGCTAAAAAGCAGTTAATGAGACTACAGAAGTGTTCGGAGATAAGATATTACGGATTCTACTTTAGCGAAGGCATGACCCGCCCTACTCTGCCTCTGATTGGTTTACCAAGATATTTCAATCTGGAGAGACTTCATTTTGAGTGAAAAAAAAATATATATTTAATGGACATGAACACAACAGGATGAGAACTGTGAATAGTCTTTGGTGATTACTATCTTTATACTGCATTCATTCACAATTCTCTCTCTCTCACTTATCCCGCTTCTTCTTAATCAGCTGATTATGGGCGTTCACTCTTTAAGTTAAACCAACCAGATGCTGCCAAGATCTCAATCATGTCATCATGTCGCTGCTGTCAAACTTTAAATCTGTTCTCCTCTCTGTTGCCTTCAGCTGTCATTCTAGATGAAATCATTGCACCATCCTCCACTCCATTCACCTCCAGTCATCATATCCAATGCCATCAGAAGTCCACTCGTCATGACATCCACATCTTCAGCATTCTCTCTATCTCATCACCACCACCCCGGGATGACTAGACCCCGGTGGGGGGGGCGGGTTTCCTATTCTACTTACGACTTCATCACCCCCTTAAAAATATATGATGTTTCGATGGGATCCAATAAAGGCAGTGAATACTAGCCAATCAGAGGTAGAGTAGGGCCTTCACTATAACATCATTCATAATTATACGTCGGGGATATTAAACGTCATCACGCCAAACACGGACACTCATCTTCTCACTAGTCCGCCTTTACAGCCTCTTTGTGTTTATGCTTGCACTCTTGCAAACTATTCTAACTCAAACTTTTCAACTTGTAGATTTAGGCTAGGTTTTCTTCCATTTCTTTCCCTGCTAAAAGGTTTTTTTGGGGGGAGTTTTTCCTTATCCCATGAGAGGGTCATACTGTAAAGGACAGAGGGTGTTGTATCCTGTACAGATTGTAAAGCCCCCTGAGGCAAATTTGTGATTTTGGGCCATACAAATAAAATTGACTTGATTTGATGTCACGCTAAGACGAAAGGCTTTTGTTGAAGAGGTAAACATGCAAAATCAACAGGAAGCTTAGGGGTGGTGACGCTTAAGTCATGAGACCATGGTGTAGTTCTTTTATAGCCTAATCATAAAAGTGGTGTTCATCTGTGAAGATTATCTTGCTGAACAAAACATTTAAAGGGGCTATATGTAAGAATCAGAAATTGCTTGTTCACAGCGACGCCTGTGGCCGCAATGTCAACGAAAGTCAGCGTCCTGTGGCTCGCGCTCGCGCTTTCGGCTCGCGCTACATTGACATGAACGAGCACCGGTCTAAACAGTGAGGCGACACACGTCAGCTAACACACAATATCACTCTATTTTTCACCTGCTTGGCAGTAATGCTAGCTGATCAGACGAAGGTCTCTCCATGAGTCAATGCTGATCCTAGTGTTGGCTTTTCCTCCCGATCCGGAGGGAACGGAGGGGTGGGGGGGAGACCGACACCCGGTCGGGACGATAACGTAACTCGCTGCGGAGCCCCGTCACTTCACAAGACACGGGAAACCTCTGTTGGTCTGGAGGAGCTGCAGCAGTTATTTCTGCAAAAACGTCCACTGCACATTCACCAGATATTCTCAGAGCTAAACTAACTCTTCTGCAGTGTTTAGTGTGCGCGCGTTCACATGGAGGTGGAGCGAGCCGAGCGTGTGAGAACGAGCGCGGTGTGCAAACAGGCAGGAGCAGAGCTGCTGCGCGCTCGCGTACCCACACGCGAGCGCGCTTGGGATACCGACCCGCTAAGATTTATGCGCGTGATAAGTTACAAATAGTCCCTTTAAGTATCATAAACGTTTGTTTGCCACAGAGCTTATTCTCTACAATAATCCAAAACCCAACGGAAAAATCCCATTGGCTTTCTGTCGAGAGAACCCAGTGCGATGCTAACTTCCTGGTTGGCCTTCAAATATACGTCATCCCTGCAGCCCTCTATGCTTAATGTATGTTTTTAAATGTGGACCCCAGGACGACTATCTGTGCACCAGGGCACGCTAATGGGGATCCTATAATAAACTAAACTAATAAACTAAAGTCCTCAGTATATTTTATAGTCACCCCAAGAGAATCTCATAATGCAGCTCTACACCAGTTACGGCCTCTCACTGTATTCAAAACTGTCTCAAACTGTATTTAATCATATTCCCTTACATCCACGACCCCTCGGCTTATTTGGGAAACTTCTGGGGTCTCCCTGTTCTCAGTGTTCATGCTTGGAGAGACACATGGAGGGCAGATTCGCCTCTGGCATGCTCACAGCATCAGCCAAGAATCTGCTCATTACTCTTCCCATACAACAAGTAGTGTGGCCTGGATTAGATCGGCAGGCTTGGACAACAATCTTAGCCCACAGAACCGGGGCCAGATAGCCTTCAGAATCTGATCTATGCACATGAATTTACAGCGAAAGCCGAAATAGAGAAACAGCAGCTCTGCAATTTCAGCTGGATGGCAGGAAAATAAGCATTGGGGTAGCACACACTGGTTTACTGCATCCGCTGCAGAGCTGTATTCCTTTTCACAGCAAACAAGAGGAGGAGATGGAGGGAAGAGAGAATAGAATGATACATCTATACAAGCACTTGAAAGCAAATGAAACCACATAACATACCTACTTACAACACATCACTTTGTCATTATTCTATTGAAGTATACAGACTGAGAACAAGACAAATCTGAGCGCTACTCTGCAAGTCAACCTTTGAAAGCGCATACAGGCGCAGATTAGTAAGAGCAGAATTGGATTTGTGCGCGAGGGAGGAAAGAATCATGAGCATAACGGATGATTCGAAAGAGGAATTGTGTCACTACATTTGAGCCAGCAACAAGAATTCTCACGCTTGTAAGGATCAAAGCTGCTCGCGCTCACTTCATCTGAATCTTCTGAACGCAAACTCAAACTGAGCTGAGCGTCACCTGTTCAATTTGACCTGGAAGTGAAGGGTCATCCTGTTAGTATGGAGGACGGAACCTGCCAAAATAAAAAAAATAAATCAATAAATAAATGACTCGTTAAAAAATAAATGTTGAGTTGATTAATAAATTAAGAAGCAAATTAAAACAGAAATATCAATTTATGTCAGATTTTATCGATTAATTAATGGCTACATTTAATTTTAATATTATTCTTGCTACATTTAATGACATTTATTTATTTTTCGAGTCATTTATTTATTGATTGATTTATTTTTGATTTTGGCAGGTTCCGTCCTCCATAGTTGGACCCTTTCTTCTATTTTCAAAATAAAAGCTGGGACAGTGGCATGTTTTTTTACCACTGAATGGAGAGAAAGAGCAGTATTTGGTGTCTGTTACCTTAAAAATATAAATGTGTTGATGCTAATTAACTTAAATCACATTCAACCAGTTGGCAAATTATCTAGTTGTTAAGTCACTATGGCAGAGTAATTGTGAGAGTCAAATTAACAGCAATATCATAGGGGCTGTGTTAGCTACGTGTTAATTTTTATTTCTAGTGTGCTTTTCTGAACCAGATGTAGGATTTTCTTATTTCTTCTTTTTCTTTTATTATGAATAATTTTAACAGAGAAAATAATAAGAACCATAGTAGGAAAAAACATTTATGAATGCCCTCAGAAATCTAATGAGGCTGATCTAGGCGATGGTAAGGGGGTCGGTCGGACAAACAGTATTTGTCTGAAATTCAATCTACAGCGCTGATCCACACTCCCACAATACTGGCAACTGGAGGCTGAACGATAATGCATATAGACATAAAATATGTAAATCACATGTTGTCCTAAATAGTCATATGGTTGCCAGTAGCTCCTTTCAGAAGAGCAATATATTCAAAAGCTGACTTTTTCTGTAGTTCGGACGTCCGGTTGGCAAGCGACTCCTTGTGATCTGGAGTGCTCAGAAGCTAAAACAGCTGGAGAAAGTAGTTAGTGCAGACGCGCTCTTTTTCTGATCTCCTCAAATACAAACGCTTAGTCAGTGGCACTCGGCTTCTGATACCAACGCGCCAAGGCACCCTTTAGCGTCTGTATGGGATGCAACGGGGTTTCAACTAAGTCATTTATAGACCGAAAAAGTCTGCGTATGGTGGACGGGATGGGATGATGGATGGGTCAAATAAACAAAGGACTTTCCCCCAGGATACTCCTGTTCGTGTTCCGTGTGAAACCAAGTAAACCGTGACTTATTTTACCTTAGTTTTGTGATGTAACTTCCTTCATGCCAGTTACGTAACAAACTTAGTTATTTCATAAACTTAACCAAGTAGTTTTGTTGCATAAGTAAACTGAAAAACTAAGTAAACCTACGTTGGAAGTTTATTTTGAAAAGAGACTGTATGCATGTAACGAGTGGAAACTGACACGCTCTCCCTGACGTACAAAACTGACGTTAGAGGGTTTACCTAGAGCGTCATAGTTTGAAACGAAGGGCCACTGACCAAGTGTTTAAGTGGGTATTTGCCGAGTTGGAAGTGAGAATGTGGTGAAAGGAGCGCGTGCATTGACATTGCACGCTCAAATCTAATTCACTCTTACAAATTCGTCCCTGTGCGCTCTCAAAGGTTGACTCGCAGGCTGAATAGCACTCAGAATTGGTTTTGTGCTCTCTCAAATCTTTTGTCCTCAATATTCTTCCATATTACTCATATCTCTTTTTGAAAGATTAGCGTGGGACCATTCCTCTGCATCTTTCATAATGGACACGAATCACAACTGACTCTGCTGTATTAATCATTTGACAGTGTTCTACAGATATGAATTTTCATTATCAGGCACAGCCCATGCAATAAACATACTCCAGACCTGACACCGCTCCTGAAAAATTAAGCACCTGTGAATCTTTTTCCTGAGGCCAAATCTCTTTCGCTGGCGTGTTCATGACGGTTACATGCTGTGTTGTGTTATCAACGATGATTTATTTTGGCATTTGAATATGCCTCAATAGGCATATTTGAATAAAAATGCCTGCCTGGAATGATTCACAAGCACAACACAAAACTCATTTTTGCAGTGGGATTTTCAAATATCACACCCACACGAAACTCCAAATAAACATTTCAGAACCTCCACACTACTGATCAAATGTTGGTATCTCACAATGCAGCGTGGTCGGTGTTACCGCCGCTTTCATCGCAAGATGTTTCTGTGATATAAATCACAGGCTGCTATGGTGCTGTTGCCATTTTTAAGTGATACAAATCATAGCCAACACAAAGTGGGTCACAGTATAAATTAGAGACCTGCATTAAGCAACAAGTCATAGAAACATTTGGTCAAAGAGAAACTTGTAAGTAGAATTTCTTACTGAATTCATAAATTGTACATGTTACAAATTATGCTTTGAAAAGGAAATATGTGAGTTCATATGTTTTACAAGCTATAGAGACAAAAAGCAGGTGGTTTGAGGAATGCACTGAACAATTAGCTACACAAATTCCAGCCTGTCAGGACATTGAAATCCACAGATTTCCTAACAGGAAAAGGAACGGTGCAACTTCTGTGTCTGGGTGCATTTCGTGCAGGTCAAGAAACAAAACTTTTACTGCTGCACCTGTAAATTGGTCATGTGCACTTTTCAAGAAACTCCCTCTGTATCATTTATCTCTCCGCCAGTCAGTCTCTCTTTCCCCCTGCAGTACAACACTGTAATTGGAGAGTGGTCTTTGGTCTGGCAGTGTGAAATGTGACTGATCCTTACACATTAGTTCCCGTTGTGAAAAAGCTTCATTACTCCTGCAAGTTCAACCCTGTCCCCTAGAAGTTACATTTATATACAGTAGAATATTGCGGCGGCCCTGAGAGCTCAAAGCTCTGCAAGTTAAGAAATTATTTCAGTTCATTTTTCAACACCACTGACGGAGAGCCGACTTCAACAACTTAATCAGCCAAAAACCGTGGCGACAACAAGCGTGTCCCAGCAGTGGGCATCACTTTTTAGTGTGGTGAGGTGCTACTTGCGGCGCTTTTCTCTATTTGGTTGTGTTTTCTCTATTTGCAGCGTTTTTTTTCTAAATGCTGTTTGTGTGTTGTCAAATTGGTGAAGATGTTTTCTTAATTTGCAGTGTGTTGAGCTCTCAGGGCCACCCTACAATGAATTTCCCTCAGCAAATCTGGAATAAAGATGAAATGTTTGTACTTAACGCACCTGGCAAGTTGCAAAATGTTTATACCGAACGTATCTGTAAAATGTTCACTGACGACTTGTTTCATTTGTTTTCCACTAAATATCAGATTGCAATACAATACACAGTTATGTTTAAGCACTCACAGCACTTGGTTAAGGTTAGGAAAAGAACCTAACCACACACAGGACGCGGGATATGAACCCCAGACTCCGATGTCAAAGTGTCAACTTTACAACATTATGACAGTGTTATGTATTGTTAGCAAACGCTGGTCCCAACCAAGCGACTATCCAGCTGTTTCTCCTCATTCTTGGTGTTCCTTGTCCAGAAGGCTCAAAAAGCCTATGGTCCATCATATGAAAATGTATTTTTAACCTCAGTGTCAAAACTAGCATTAGTTTCTCCGTTTTGAAGTGGACAAACTACCTTACGAAAATGAGCCCAGATGTCACTGTAGTGACAATTGAAAATCCAATTGTATTTTTCTGTTGTTCAAGTAGGGATGCCGACGTATATCTTTTCCATCGAAGAGGAGAAATCAGTGGTAAAACCACCATTATACATTGATTTATAAGAGAAAGTGTTATGTTACTGCCAGCCCGTTCTCATTCCCAGGGCGTCAAATAACGCCTTGTCACAGCTGTCGGCGTTTGATACGGCCGCACAAGGCACCCTTTTGCGGCAATATGAGACGCACCGGGCGTTCCATTAACTACAATGTAATGTCCGCGCCAACAGTAAATGCACAGAGAAAGTGTGACGTATTATAAAGAGTGAAAGAGACACACAGTGCAGGTGGGAGGGGAGGTGGATGGGTCCAACAAACACAAGGCTTTCATCCAGGAGGCCGCTGTTCGTGTCCCGCGCGTTACGTTTCACTTTCCCTTTGCAATCAGCTGTTCGTTCGTGTCCAGTGTTCACATTGTCAAGTCAAATTTGCACTGTACAAACATAGGAATTTTAAGCCCAACCACATAGTTTTTTCCTAAAACTAACTAAGTGGTTTTGTTGCCTAATCCTAAGCAAGTGTTTTTGTTTAATTCACAACATTAAGCACGTGTTTATTGCGACTGTAAAGTGGCACCGAGGGGTCTGACAAAGCGTCGAGTTGGGATGAGAACGTGTTGCTACCATATCTAGAGTAATTCCAGTTTATTACATCTTTGGTCTTAATTTCAAACGTTAAGGGTTCATTTCTATTTATAAATATTTCATTTTGTTAAGATCTAAATGATCGAGAGGGATTTTTAGTTTATGGGAAATTTAGAGGCCATTTTATCTCCCTTAGAAGAACTCTTATCTTTTTTGTCTAACTCAGTGGCAGCATTCTTTCGAGTTGGCTCATGAGCAGAGCACCTGTCTGTCAACCTTGCAGGCACAAGGCCCAAGGCTTCCAGGCTGGGAATGGGACTCACCTCGACAGTGGTTCTTTTCTAACATGACTGACACCTTGGAGACACCCGCACAGCGCTGTGTGTCTCATCATTAGACAAACCCACACCTGCAGGCGATGGCCTTGGCTGATATCTACAGAAAGTGGAGGCTTTGAAATCACTTTTCAAATCGGCTTCAGTTTGACATGAAGGATACACCTGTATTTTGTCTGTGGCAGAAAAATCTGAAAATAAAATTACAAACTAGCAGGACAATCTTCAAGAGGTGGACACAAATGACAAAAGTACTGTGTTGCATTGAGGAGACAGTGGAACTTTAGCTTTGTACATTTCAATGAAATAGATTAGGGCTGTCAATCGATTAAAATATTTAATCGTGATTTATCGCATGAATGTCCATAGTTAATCATGAGTAATCGCAAATTAATCGCACATTTTTATCTCTTCAAAATGTACCTTAAAGGGAGATTTGTCTTTAATTAAGTATTTAATACTCTTATCAACATGGGAGTGGACAAATATGCTTGTTTTATGCAAATGTATGTATATATTTATTATTAGAAATCCATTAACAACACAGAGCAATGACAAATATTGTCAAACAACAGGCAACAACAGCTGTCAGACTTGACTATGACTTGCCCCAAACTGCATGAGATTATCATAAAGTGCACAAGTCCATAAAGGGGAGACTTGTGGGTACCCATAGAACCCATTTTCATTCACATACCTTGAGGTCAGAGGTCAAGGGACCCCTTTGAAAGTGGCCATGCCAGTTTTTCCTACCCAAAATTTAGCGTCAGTTTGTAGCGTTATTTAACCTCTTTTGTGACAAGCTAATATGACATGGTTGGTACCAATGCATTGCACGCTACAACCTAATGATCACAAGTTGCGTTAATGCGTTATTACTGCGTTGGCAGCCCTAAAATAGATACAAGTTTTGTGTGCCAGTGGTGTTTACATTTCACTGCTAACACCTCTCATCATTTTAAATATTTGTTCTGCGAGTAGTCAGCACATTTTTCTCTTTAAGATTAAATTTTAAATAAACAAAAAAAATCTGCGAGAAAGCTTTTTGTCCCTCAATGCTTTCAAAGGCATTAAGAGCTGCAACCAAAAGCTCTCATGAACAGTCGCCCGTGAGGAATAACAACACTTTAAACAGAGGAAAAGCTGAAAAGTAGCCATGTTGGCTCGGTTTATAAATAGCCTTTTCACCATGACAGAAGGCCGGAAAATTACACCTGAATACAAACTCTCACTGGTGCCTTCTCTCCTACGTCACACATTTTCAGGGAGTGATAACCTGCTACTAAACAGAATGTATTGCGGAGGCTGTTTCTTAGAGAAGAAGCAAAATAAATTTCAATCAATTCTTTTCTCTGAGTAATTGTTTAGCTGAAATAAATAATGAGACGTGGGAATTGGAGCTCTCTGTTGCAATTAGTCATTTCAATTCTAAATATAATTTGGCTTAGTTGAAATGCCATGGCTTTGATTTCACAGTGTCTGTCTCCAAAGGTCGATCAAAGGTTCTTCTCTTCTCTCTTCCTTTCTTTCTTTTCCCAGAGAGAGAGAGAGAGAGAGAGAGAGAAATGCCACCATATTGCTTGAGATCCTGGCGCTCTATCGGCAGCAGTAGTATCGTATCTTTAAGGCAGCCCACACAGGACAAACACTGTCTTGGTTGAGTAGAACATGCATACAGAAATTCCCATATGGCACGGAGCGGACATGACAGAGGCAGCGAGCTGACAGGTAATATAGTAATGATGAATGCCGGTGGGGCTCTCAGTGTACGATTGCAAATGTGCATGATGCAAAAAAAAAAAAAAATAGTAAGCAGATTTTGGGTACTGAATAAAAAATTTGGCTTTTCATCCATTTCAAGCCACTAGCAACAACAGAAGCTGACAGATACAATCCCCCCCCCCCTCCACAGAAACATCGGGATCGAAAGAAAGTGCAACCTTTGGAAAAAACATCTTGTCTTTGTGAAAGTTCACTATGAATTAAGTATTTGTGGTTCCTACCTTAACCTAAGCAATTCTGAAAAGCGCTCCTTCTCACAATGAGACCCTTAGAGTTTCTAGCAGCCTCCTGCTATTGTAGCGCCATCAGAGCAGCTCTGGGGATTACATGGTTTTGCAGTCTCAAATGGTTGCTCTGAGAAACAATTATCTGATTGCGACTTGAGGCGAAGGGATAAAAGGGTGTTCAATCGCCACAGAGGCCTTTTGCAAAGCAATACCAAGAGCAAACTTCCCCGCTGCAGAGGCAATGCACAATGCAAACCAGTCATATTGTTGCAGAATAGAACCGATAAACACTGTGAGAACGACCAGTAATTTGTTATAAACAGCTAATGGCTGCTCGATGCCGGCTACAAAGAACAGACTTTTGCTATGAGGAGGTCAATAGGAAAAGGCTCCAAATGCTTTTTCAAAGTAAACAGGCAATGATTTGTCCTCTACAGGAAGAGAAAGTCTTTTTACCTCTTAATGTCCGTATTGTTGCAGACTTTGAAATTATTGTTCCTTCAAAGGACATTAAAGTGGCACTCAAATGAAGGTCAGTGGCTGTATTCATAAAGGATCTTATCTGAGAGTACTGCTGAACGGCTCTTAACGTTCCTAGCTAAGAATGTCCTCTTCAGAGCCATTCACAAAGCTGCTGAGAGCAACTTTTAGCTCGGAAGAAAGATAATTCCTCAGCAGACACAAGACGCAGGGTTGACCCCGTCGCTATGGACAACTTACTCGCTATGGCTACAGTGACTGGTGTGTGGCAGGTGACCGGTCTAGATGGATGCGTGTTTCGGGAGGTAGAAAATAAGAATAAAAGAACAAAAGAATTTTACATAATCTAAAAACTGTGTCGCCTGCACATGTGATATTTTTTTTTACAGTTGGCAAAACACATCATCAGACTTTGATGTGAGCACCGTTTTTACTGGATGATCTCATCTATTGCAGTCGGTGATAATTAAATGTGCACTTAATGAGCTCTCAAACTAATTGGGATGTGAAGAGAGCATTATTGTTGTGATGAATACGTCTGAAAGACGGCTGAGATCATCAGCGCTGCAAATTGTACTGTTCTTTTTTTTTGCATTTTGTATTTTTAGCATAGAGTTGTGCAAACCGTCATCTTCAGTGTCACTTGATTGGCTCGCTATGTTGGTGTTTCGACTGAAACATTATTAAAAGGGCACCATCAAAATATGCCTTTAAAAGTTATTTTAACGTTGTATTATTTTGAAACATTGGCTCGACAAGGAACATTACCTGCTGATTGTAAACAGGTCTCAGTTGCTTAGTAGTCGTCTGGACTGCCTCTAAGTTCTCTCAGACTGAAGAGCTTCTTTTAGAGCTTAAATGCTTTGTGGATTACTCTTGGACCAAAAACTTGGGTGTCCTAAAGTTAGGCCTGACATTTATTTTTAGCAGTTTCTGTAACTCAGCCAAGGAGTATAATCTCTATAAACAGATATCTACATATATGAATACAGAATCTGTAGGCAACGGGACAAGATGTTGGTATTGGAAGGGTTCTGGTGTCCTTTTGCAGTCCGTTTGTCATTTGAGTACTACTGACAATCAAGTTTGAGCGGGCTTTGGTTGCATGCAGGTAAACAGTCTGTGCGGAGAGCAAATAGGTGGAACGCATTGGCCGAAATGCAATCTCGGAACCAATTGGCTATCGTCTGATGACGGTTTAGCTTTTTTTTATTAATCTCTACAAACAGATATCTGCATATGAATGCAGATATACAATCCAGTTGTAGACGTCGTCTCTCAACTCCAATTCTGAAGTTGCTAATCGGACCGTAAACAATGACCAGCGCACAAAAGAGAAAGTTTTGGCCTGGACATCCGTTATCCGGATATCCACTGCTACACCCCAGAAACATTGTCTGTTGCCCCAAGAGGCTAAATCGTCTGTGAAATCTCTGGAGAAGCTACCAATTTAGAACAAATAGCCTGTGTAACAAACTGAGGGTGTGGAGATTTAGAGATGTGGGTGTTTACTAGTCAGGGAGGGTCTAATAAATTATGTGTTGAGTTGCATTACGAGAAACGTAGTCCAGTGGTTTTGGAGGTTGACCCACAAAAGGGACTCGAAACAAATAATAGTAATAGGATGTTTTTTCTTTTTTGGAACTTAAACTTGTTTATTTAATCATCAATATTTAATGTTATAGAGAAATACTAAAGTTTTGAAAGCAAGTTTTCAGGGGCTATAAGGTTTGATACTTGAGAGTTTCTCTGCCTAAACTGAGGTCTGTGGGATATCAAATTCATCTGTGGTAGTTGCACTTGCCCCCTGCCTGTTTTGGTTTGAAGAACTGAAAAGATCGCGGCAAGTTTAAATCCAACTCCAGACTTCAAAGAGTCTCCACTGCCTATCGCCCAATCCTTTTAGGTTTGCAAGGTATAGACTAGAGGTTCAACACAAACTCAAACAAGGCCCTATATGCTACAGTATTATGGTATGGTAAAAATGCATCTAACAAATCTGTTATCAGAAACAAATGTCGGCTCTCATTCAAAACGAGACATGTAGCAGCTCTGTTTAACAATGCGTGTTGTTTCATTTTGGCATTTGGCTTTACATGTGTTGTTGCAGGTTGTTGTATTAAAATTTAATCAACTTTCAATGTTTTGCTGGGAAACATGGCTACAGGTTCCCACATGTGATTAGCACTTTTGGCAGAGAACTGATGCAAATGTGCAAAGCTGAGTTCTCAATGTGCCAATGAACTGAGGTGCATGAACACAAAGCCAGACTTATTGACTTCACACTGTTGTCCTCCACAGCTTTCTGTTCAAAAGTCTCACTCATTACTAGGGCTGCGTATCAGTACTCCATATCTTTAAGGTATCCACCGAATTAGCCCAGTACCAAGTAGTATAGAAACTTCTCCAGTCAAATGATACCTGCATTTGATCCTTTTTGTACCCACATCTACTAAAAACTGACTATTTGAATGGTTGTGCTCGCAGCCAATCACCGCAAGCGCTCTTCAATTTAATGAGACATGCGATTGGCCAGCCCGTTCTCATTCCCAGGGTGTCAAATACCGAGGCTTTGTCACGGCCGTCGGTACCTTTAGCGCCGGTATGAAATGCACCGGGCGTTCCATTATCTGCAATGTGAACCCACACAGTAAATGCTCCAAGACAGTCCGTCGGGAGTGTTGTGACGTAGTTTGAAGAACGAAAACTAACACCTGGCGGGCGGGTGGTGAGGTGGATGGGTTGGTTTTGTGGACTAATCTTATAGTGAAGTCAAGGGTAACTATAGTGGATTTGATGGTGGTGCCAAGGGACGTGGCGCAGAGGGCTGTGGCAAAGCGGCGGTATGTGACAAGTTGGGATGAGAACTTGTTGGATTGGCCCACAGCAGCTTGTAAACCAAAAAAAACGCCGTGGGTTGGGATGGCAATATATCAGCGATAACCACCGTATGAACGCAGTGCAGAGCGGCGGCAAGTAGCTAGCCAGTGGGACACTAGCCTATCGTCATTTTTTAACGATACCCAGCCTTACTCATTACGGTAAGACATGACAACTGATAAGATACTTTATTTATTTCATTGGCTGTTTTGTTATCAGATCACTCTCTAGTCTCAAGGAAGCCTACTGTAATGTTAACCGCAGCCACTAGCAAGACACGCGCTGCAAATAAATACATAAATAAATAATTAAGAAAACATACATGGCACACGGCAAATGCTAAAATGTAGCACGAGGGACAGTGCGGGGATTATGTGTGTAAATGTGCCATCTGGGATAACAGTGTGTAGGAGGTGCTGTGATCTTGTCTTGAGTCATCTCATCTTTGGGACACAATTTTCCTGCTACCTGCTATTCTTCAGTCCTTCCAATAATCTTTTTCAATTAGGATCTCATTTGGAGCCGTACACGTGTTTGGTTATAAACAGCTGATTACAAAAACAAAATCAATTGCAACAGTCCAGGGCTTCCAAAGGTGTACGGCTTGAAAACAGTTTGATACCCGGCATGAGAGAGTACAAATAGCAATTACCAGGCTCACTGATTTGTGACAGACTTTAACAAGATTTAGGGCGAAAAAAGACGGATCCAGCACTATTGTGATTTTCGAGTCTTTGCAGAGGCCAAGTAACATAAAAGAGAAAGACGGCTTCACCTGTCAATACACACTTAAAGTGACATACAAAAAAGATTGAATTTTGCATAATCTTTAATGAACTTTATTTTACCCTGCTGCTGTCAGTCCGAGTCATGTTGATATGTGGAATCAACCAAACACTATAACCTTATCCTATAATTAATTAATGACGATCCTATAATTAATTAACATCTACATTTTTATTCATTGGACCCCCCTCCCATTTTATAGGCACATTAATCATGGAAGTCAGTGTACCAATCACTCTCCTGGCAGTGTTAATTGTTGAACAGTAATGAAGCTACAGTGGTCTTATGAGAATAGCAGTGAGTTGTGATTGATTAACAGTTAAAGGATCATTGATTTACTGGTCTCTGGGTGCTGAATAAGCACCGTCGACTATCAGACGGCACCAGGGTGTCCTGGATCCAGTTCGGAGCCCATCAGCACAGAGGCTACTGTCCTACGAGAATTTAGACTCCTCCTAGAAGTTAGAGTGGGATTTGGTAGACATATTACCGCCATGATGTCCTCTCGCAATGGAGCCAATGGCTGTTTTTGCCTAAATCACAGCCTGGCTGTTCGATTTACATTGGGATTCATGCAATTATAAATCTCCATTTATAAGATATAAAAATGTAATGATTAAATCAGAGAGCCACCACAGATTGATCTTATCGCCAAACAAAACATTTATACCAGCCCAGTCGCACAAAACAAAAAAGGTGTATGAATGACACGATAATTTGCAAGGCATTTAGCGTGCAGAAAGCTGTTCTTGCATTAGGCATGTCATTTGTACACCACGTCGTCCGTACTGACTGCAATGTAAACGCATCCGTGTAAATAAGCTACATTCAGAGCTAGTGACGTAAAAAGTGAGAAAGACTGCTTATGGTGGGGGGGAGGGGTCCAACACAAGACTATCAACCAGGAGACCTGTGTTCGAGGTGTTTTATAAGTTTTAAGTCTATTTTCCGCACTTATATTACGTTGTTTCTGTACATATTTTACTTAGTTTATGTACGTAAGTGAATGGTTTTGTTGCCTAAACCTAACTTTCGTAGTGTTATTGCGTGGCCTACAAATGACACACAAAATCCTTGTAATGTCGTGCTACTTATAATCCTTCCCATGCGATTGGGTTGTTTGTACCGGCCATTTAAAATACAGATTTCTTTTATTAAGTATTATTTTTATGCCCAAAGCCTTACATTTAAAAATATGTCTATAATATCTGTGCATGGCATCTAAAGGATAGTAAATACTGCTATAATGGATTGAATGACTATGTGTATGTGAAAGGGGTCCCTCATAGTGATGAACCCACAGAGAATAGTGGATTTACATTCATCAGTTATAAAAAAACATAACTCTGAATTAATGCTAATGTTGGTCCATTGCTCCTGGGTGTGTAAATAAGCACCTGTTTGCTTAACTTAAGTCAACTTAAAAGGTGACGAACTAGGTTACAGTATGGTTAAGGTGGCAATTAAAATATTGATTGAGGTTAGTTGAAAGTTTTTGTTAATGGTAAAAATCAAATGTAGAGGAAAATAATCACACATTGGAGCCATGATGCTGAAAAAATGATTTAATAATTTACCAATGTTTCAACACATCTTCTTCAGGGTTTTAAGAGACAACAAACAGCTCCACAGGCATTAAATAGACACAAGTGTGTTCAGTCATGGGGAGGAGTGTCCTCAATCACATCTACAAATTATGGGAGGAGCACACAGCTACCTGATTCATTAGAGTGTTTAAAGACCACATTAAAAAAACAGTTTGATCAAAGAATTTCATCAAAAAAGTCTGAGAAAAGCTAAGTATCCAGGACGCAGCAGACACACAAAATCAGGAGAGAATATAGATATATATATATATAGATATATAATAATATAGACATAACAGGTTTCAGGAAAAGAAACCGAACACCCCTGACTCCAACTGGGTTCCTAAGGAGGATACCTCAAGGGATAAACATGATATCTCACGTAAATAAACATATTAAAAATGGTAAAATAAATCAACAGGACGTGAAATGACATTCAACTTGCTGCATAAAGGACACACTACTTCCTGCATTGTTTATAAATCATGCCCTATGGAATCGTCCAATATGAAAATAATTCCTCAGTAGACTGAGCTGCAGAAATCCCTGAAGTAGCAGTAAATTGTGATAATGTAAACCAATCTAATCATAATATTGCTTCTGCTTTGTTGGCTTGAGAACAAGGCATGTTAGCCTTGTTGTTTTGCAGTGCCACAGAGTGTAGCACCTCAATCATTGAGCAAATGCCAGGGTGGTGGGCGGTGGTGGATTGGGATGCTGTAACTCCATAGGGAGGAAAAGTTTGATCTAAAGCACGAAGTGCAATTTTAAGACCAGAAGTCTCAGCGCCTGACAAAGTAATCACTTAATCACTCGGATTGATCGGCAGGCCTGCAGAGTCAATTTTGAAACAAATACCGCGTATCCTGGTCAGTTTGTGCAGTGGAGCAGCATGAATGTAATTGTTTTAAAATAATTTAGCTTTGACTGTCGCTTCCAACATGTAAATTAATTTTGGAGAATTAATTGGGCACCAAAACAGTTGCTTTTTGGGAGGATATTATGTGGTGAACTACTGTATTTCATGGCACTGTGCAACTTTAGAATTATGGTAAGTAGGCCACAGCGTGCCAAAACACGGATGAAGAAAAGCTAATTAACAAAATCAAAAAATGTCCAGAGGTAGCACAGTGTGGCTCAGTGGTTTGCACTGTTGCCTCCCAGCAGAAAGGGCCTGCATGGGCTCAACTCCCAGCCCAGTGGCCCTTTCTGTGTGTGTTGCTTAAGTTTCCTCTCGATTCTCCTGATTCCACCCATAAGGCATGCTGGGAGAGGCTCCAGCCTCAGATAACCCAGAAGAGGAATATGAAAATAGCTGGTAATAGCCATCTACAATATACTGCATATTGGTGCTATACATAGTGTCATGGCCCGAGTCTGAGAGCACAGCAAGTAAGGGAAGCACACGCAGGGGATTCGCTAATAGAAAGGAGTTTTATTTAACAAAGGTTGAATTAGTTCAACAAATGTAACAAAATATGAATTCTAACAGACGATACTGGCAGGAACACATGCTGCCAGGTTAACTGAGGTAATGCTAAATAAATTATGCAGCAACTCAAAAGTCCAACATAGCACAAGCTGGTGCCAGGGGAGACTACCAGGACGGGGCGGGTTTTAAGCAACCAGGAGAAAGAGTGGCCAGCTGCCTCCAATTCCTTAACTTAACGACCTCCAGCTCCAATCAACCAGGAACACTGAAAAACACACACAGCAACACAACACACACAAGCCCTGGCAGAGGCTCTGGCCACAATAGCTAATAGCAAGTCTGAAGCATAGATAAAACAGTAATCAGAGGTTACTCTCAAACCACACTCTCCCCACTCCCACTATGTGATGGAGTGAACTCCGTTTGTAGTCACACTCACAGCTGAATGAAGCACCCTTCTTTGAGGTGTAGGGTATAAATACCCTATATAGAGTACGGTCTAGACCTGCTCTATATGAAAAGCATCTTGAGATAACTTCTGTTATGATTTGACGCTATATAAAAAATTAAATTTAATTGAAAATACAGCGGCAAGCTTTGGAACGAACTTCACTCTCTCTGACGGAATAATATGGTTTTCTGTCAAGCGGAGGGGATGTGCAAAGGTTCACAGTATTAAGAATAAAACGAATATGCAATATACAGAGAAAGTAAAAATAAAAAATAAACTTACTCCCATGCTTCTGTAGTGGAGCTGCCTGGTTTTTGCAACAGTCGCTGTAAATATACAACACTCTATAATCAAATGAACATTGTCTACCATTTTCTAGACTAGACATTTGATCCTAAAAACAATGTAACCTTTTTAACGTCTGTATGAGCGCGTTCCATGACTCACATAAAACGCCGTTGCACGTGGCCAGGAAGTCGGCATCGACGCAAGCTCGCTGTTGGAGGGTTATATAAGAAGGATGAACCGATACCAGATCAGATATCGGGCAGATACTGACTCAAATAGCTGGATCAGATAGTTGGTTGGTTTACAATTTATTGTTTTAATAATAAATAATAATTCACAAAATGTATGTTATGTTATGTGTTATGTTTTACAAAGTTAGGAAAGCAATGTTTAAGTCAAGCCTGATGTTGCCTTACACATAAAAGAAAGATCCCAGTCTCTTCCACACAGTGAGGCATACAGCTTATTAATTAAACACCGGTATTGGATCGGAACTCGGTATAAGCCGATACCCAAAGCCCAGGTATCGCTATCGGTATCGAGGCTGAAAAAGTTAGATCGGCGCATCCCTATTATATAACCCACTTCCACTTCCCGCTACTTGACTTGGGATGGTACTTAACATGGCGGAACCCCCCACGCGAACAAGCAAACGGAGTGAAGTAGGTAGGAAGAGGGTGTATAGGTGGTGGTTTGAGAAAGGCCCATACAGTTCAGTGCTCCACTAGCTCGTCTCTAAACACGTGAATCGACCTGCTGAGGAGGCTATTGATAAGAAATATGATACAGTAACACAATTCATTATGATAGGGAAAGAGGCCTGTGCTGCCAGTTGCAATGCATCATACTGGAAGCATCAAATGACACGTCAATAACTGCATCCGATGTATTTATATACAGTAAGTGGCTCAGTTTTCAGAAATTTTAATGGATATTTGGATTCTATTTTGCAAAGTACTTTAGAGTTCATATGGAAATGTGTTTGCAAGTTTGTGTTTGTTGACTGCGGGTCTCTCAGGGTTACCGTTCTTTTGACAGGAGAAGCCCTCTCATATTCAGCCCTATGGCACACTGTCAGGTGAACACGCCACAGTATCAATCAATATCATATTTCACTTTGAGACATAAAGCGTTTTGTTGTACACTGCCATGCATTGCTTCTGTGGAGCCCCTTGTATAATACATCAACCTTCCCTGGCAGCAGAAACCGAGAGCAAAACCAACAAAATAAATACTTTACCTGTTATGTGACAGTATGCGATGAATCAAATTCCCCTGTGTGCCCAAAGGATAATAAGTCAGGAGAGAATTATTAGTGAGTGGCCACAAGGTGGGGGAAGTGGGAGGTGCCTGGGACTGCTGGGTAATGATATTTCTCATCTGGCAATTCAGTCAGTGGCCACATGAGCTGATCTCCGAGCACAACAACTTGGGCTTGTCTGGAACATTAATCGCTCTGCGTGTGCAAACCTAATTGATGAAGATAATAGACCTTCCTCCCAGCAGATGATTGTTCAGTTCCATGCAGTAATCCATAGTGAGCCAGCATGTGCGACATAAGGACCTTGGAACTGACCATTCACAAACCAGTGTCCGTCTTAGTGACTGTTGCTATGCCTTTCAAGATTTCCGTTCTTGCACAGCACATTATGCAGTTTATGATAAACTGATAACTGGGGGACGATTTACCAGTTGAAATTCTTTGTAGATTTTGAAATAATGGGTCCTTGGTGTCAGACAGAGGCAGACAAAAGCAGGCTTCTCATTTCTAGCTGGCAACTGCGTATTTCTGAAATCACAAATGTTGCAAGCAGATTTTATTTGTATTGAAGAAAGTCATATGTCCAAGGTAAATTCTCCCACTGACCTTGTTTTTCACAGCTTCAGTGATTTGAAGCGTACTGAATGTAAAATCTTTCACAATGCCTGTATAATAATGTTGTATATACTGTACGCTCCACGACACACTCTGTGACCTTATTTTCCATCGCATACATGTAAGACGAGGAAAAATGCATCTTATGATGGTAAAGAATGTAAACTTAAATACACGAGCTTTAGGTGTGTTTGCAGAGGTCCACGGGTATGGATAACACTACAAATATGTCTTTATCTGTGTCAGTTTTGAAAAAGACCTTAAGGCAGCAGTTGCTACTAAAATATGCAACGCGTTTTCATCTCAACTCGTCACGTACTGACGCTTTGTCAGACCCCTCGGCGTCGCCCTTTTCGGTCGCAGTAAACACGTGCTTAATGTTGTGAAGTAAACAAAAACACTTGCTTAGGTTCAGGCAACAAAACCATTATAGTTAGGTTTAGGGAAAAAAAACATGGTTGGGCTTAAAACTACTACGTTTGTACAGTGAAAATGTCACTGAATGTTGTGAACACGGGACATGGACGAACAGCTGATCGTAACGTGATGCACGGGACACAAACAGCGGTCTTCTGGATGAAAGCCTTGTGTTTGTTGGACCCATCCATCTTAACCACTTGAACGGCAAGCATGTTGTGTACACAGCTTCCCGTGTTGTAAACACGAGCTCACAAGTTTCATTTGAAGGCACCAAATGACACGGATGGGTTTGCATTGGAGTTAGTTGAAAGGCCTTAGTTGGGCCTTTTATCTTGTTTCAATCCCCAACTGGAATCGAACCAGAAATGAGGGACCATTTACACATTTGTCATCCTTATTAGGACATGATTATTAGAGACCTCCTTTAAAGGGACTCTATGTAAGAATCAGAAATTGCTTGTTAACAGCGACATCTGTGGCTGCTAAGTCAACGAAAGTCAGCGTCCTGTGGCTCGCGCTCGCGCT
The DNA here is from genome assembly GCA_916701645.2 of Sebastolobus alascanus. Taxonomy (NCBI): domain Eukaryota; kingdom Metazoa; phylum Chordata; class Actinopteri; order Perciformes; family Sebastidae; genus Sebastolobus; species Sebastolobus alascanus. The sequence goes on along the minus strand of CAKAOJ020000220.1, from coordinate 551,716 downwards.
TGTGCTCGCTCTACATAGACATGAACTAGCATCGGTCAAAACAGTGAGGCGACACACGTCAGCTAAAACCACAACATCACTCTATATTTCACCTGCTTGGCAGTAATGTTAGCTGATCAGACGAAGGTCTCTCCATGAATCGATTCTGATCCTAGTGTTAACTTTTCCTGCTTCAGCCTCCCAACCATGGTCAGAAGGAACAGGGGAGACATCGGAGTTTGGTTGAAGACGATAACATTATTCGCTCCGGAGCCCCGTCACTTCACTCAGCAGCAGGAAACAAGACACGGGAAACCTCTGTTGGTCTGGAGGAGCTGCAGCATTTATTTCTGCACAAACGTCCACTGCACATTCACCAGATATTCTCAGAGCTAAACTAACTCTTCTGCAGTGTGTAGTGTGCGCGCATGCACGTGAGAGGTGGAGCGAGAGAGCGAGTGAGAACGAGTGCGGTGTGTGAGTGAAGGCAAGCAGGCAGGCAGAGGAGCAGAGTACAGCATTGACTCCGGCCCTGGAGACCAAAGCTACGGTCTCCCCTGTGTCTTCTGACCGCGGTCGAGAGGCTGAAGCAGGAAGAGTTGACACTGTTTTGCAAGACGGGCTTCACTAGATATAACTTTGCAATTTTGGTGCTTCCGTGTAGTTTGTGTTGGAGTCTGAGTCTGAACAGCGTAGCCACACGTGAGCGTGCATGGGACACCGACACACAATGATTTATACGTGTAAGAAGTTACAAACAGTACGTTTAATAAGGTCCAGCAAAGCTCCGCCATATTAGACCCTGCTAGGCAGAATTATCTGAAAACACCTGTGTGGGTGTCCAAGGCCTTTAATCTGAAATCTTTGTAAAGCAGCATGACTACTACTACAAAATGATGTTAACCTTAATATCAAGAGCTGACACCTACATGCAGCATTGGCCAGGGGCATTACATTCTGGTCATATTCTTGTTTTAAAATGTGAATCTACTTTCCTCTCTCTTCTCTTTTTTCACATATCACAGTCTCCAGTCGTGGGAGGTCTTTAATTGAGGTGAAATCTGTGTGTTTTGGTGACCTGCTGCTCACATTCCCATCATACCCTGAATCAAGCTGCTTGATGATGAATCATCCAGAATCTGAATGCGTAACTACCTGTGCAATGGAATATGTATCTGCAGTACATGCATATACAGCTGAGGCCACAAAGAACATTGTTTGAGGAGCTGTAACAATGTAGATTTCCTGCCACACAAAAACTCAACAGTCACACCTTCTCCCATCTCACTACAGCCTCTCAAATCTCATCAAACCTGTGAAGTTCGCTCTTATTTTTCTTCCACACGCGCTGCAGTGAATGTGAGACAAAAACATATTCACACCCAGATGCCCAGATGGTTTGCTGCAGATTTGAATTCCACTGGGGTCAGAGGTGATTTGTTACAAAAACACCTTTAATCATCTTATAATGGCGTTCTGAGATGAATAATGTACTGAATGTGGCATATTGAACATATTACACTTGCTAAAATGTTTTAATAAGAAAACCTTCATTGACTATAAGTCAAGTCATGTTCATGAAATTCCCTTTCTCGATGATCAAGGACAGACTCTCAGGTGCTATTCAATTTAATATTTTGATATAATTTAATTTCTTGTTCTTTACAGAAGTCTTAAAAGGCAAGATGAAAAAAAAAATTGCAGCCCATTTTCATGTATTTTCAACAACTTACATTTAGTAACTCAAAACTTTGGAGGAGTTATATGTTCAATCTGTTTCATCTTATTCACTAATGTGAATACTACTTTCTTTTTACATTGCTTTCAAGGCTTCTGTCTGTACAATTCTTGCAGATAATGACTTAACACTGTGGACTTATATAAATGCCAGAAACAGACTCACGATCATAATCCAAAGTGTTCTAATTAATACAGCACTCTCTATTTGCCCACTTTGTGCCACAGAATACAAAGACAAATATAATATATGAGTTAAAGGATTAGGCTGATATTATTTTGTTTTTCCCATGAAGAGAGCAACAGAACTCTGCTGCCCATCTACTTACCAGTATACTCACTCAAGTTATCAAATCACCCCAGTCCTCCATGATCTCCACTGGCTCCCGGTTAAACACAGTCGCCAGAAAAAAAAGGTTGGCATTGTACGTTTCTGCAAACCACTGGACACGTTGTATGTTCTGAAGTCAAGCCAATGAGGAAGTGCCTTACACTTTCTAGGAGCCAGCAGGGGGCGACTCCTCTGGTTGCTAAAAGAAGTCTGATTGAATAGAAGTCTATGATAAAATGAGTCTACTTCTCACTTGATTTATTACCTCAGTAAACATTGTAAACATTAGTTTATGGTCTCAATCGCTAGTTTCAAGTCTTCTTCAATACAGCATGATGTTCATTTGGTAAATTATGGTCCCATTTAGAGTCAAATAGACCATAAAGCAGGGTATGCTTTAGGGCGGGGCTACCTTGTGATTGACAGGTCGCTACCACAGCGTTGTCTGGTCTGGGAGTTGTCTGTGTTTTCGTCTTTAACTTTAACCCTTTCACAGTGTGTTTTCAGTTCATAAAAATTAATTGTAACATTTTTGGTCGCCAAGAAATCTGATTGCAGAAATCCAAGATGGCGACGGCCAAAATGCTGAACTCGAGCCTTCAAAACGGCAGTCCACAAACCAATGGGTGATGTCACAGTGACTAAGTCCACTTCTTATATACGGTCTATGGCAGAAATGCACGATGACACATGGTTACGTTGTGAAACGATTGTTTAGGTTTAGGCAACAAAACCACTTTGTTAAGGTTAGAAAAAAATTAGCTTTTGACTACTTTACCAGGTGTTTATATTTCTGCGGAGAGATTTGACACCGCGATAGCAACCGTGCAAGATGCAGTCACGAAACTGTGTAGTTGAGATCAAAATGAAGGTCGAGTTCGAAGGCAAGGGGGGCGAAAGGGCCACTGACCCCCCCACTTTAAAAAAGAAAAGTTACTGCCAGCAGCTGTTTAGCTTAGCTTAGCACAAAGACTGGAAACAGGGGGAAAGAGCTAGCCTGGCTTTGTCCAACGGTAACAAAATCCGCCCATAGCATCTCTAAAGTTCACTAATTAACACGTTATGTCTCGTGTTTCATCTGTACAAAAACCAAAGTGTGAAAACATCAAGTTGTGATTTCACAAAGAGTTATGTGCCAGACTATTTCTTGGCCGGGAGCAGCGACTTCCTGCACCGAGTAACAAACATGATCTGTGCACATGCTCACACAAGGGACACATGATACCTGCAGTCTGCACTTACACCTACACTGACACTCACCCAGCCACCCACCAGATGCCTCAGTGGGAGGAAAAAAGGTGCTTTGTGAGAACTTGGAGGTTTTCAAATGCATTTCCTTACGAGCTGCCTTTCTTTTTCAGTTTTTTTTTGCTTCATTAAGACTTTAATTCTGCATTTGGTGAATCAGTTGTGTTGTTTACTGCTTGAACAATGAAGACTTCACTCCCTTGGTTTTAAATAAATGTGAGATATCATACATTATGCAGCGTTAACTGGATCTCTACAGCTGTTCGACATCACCCTGGACACTGAGACCGCCACCTAATTAATATGAAATCTGCCTTCCATTATGAATGAGGGCCAGGTGTGCCTCATTAAATCCGGGCCCTTTAATGCCAAAAAACACACACACACACACACAAACACAGATACACAGCATGTCAGTTGTGGTGTGAAGTGCGTGCTGCCCTTGACTAGCTGGTGAACGCTACTGAGAGAGAGGACTCAGTGGAATTCATAACATCAGGACTGTCACTGCACTTAAACTGTGAAGCGGAGGATTCATTTATGGACATTAATTATTGCTGCTCGCTAACTGCACACTTTAAGGGGGCCAGTTTGATCCCGGTGTGACTAAAGTGAGATATTTGAGGAAACGCTGTCAAATAAATCAAGCATTTGTGCACTGACACGTTACAGTAAAGTAATTACACCGCATTAGATGCCAAGAAAGTAAAAGGACTGCCGCGCTCACTAGCGCTCTGTATCTGCAGTCCTGCTGCTTCATTTGTGGCAGGCACGAGTCTGTCACGCCGAGTGCACCAGGACATATTGTGCATTGTCTGTCTTTCCATCTGGAAGAGCAAGTTTTGATTTCACTGGTGGGACCTGCAGAGACGGAAGCCAGATGATTCGGGATGATTCAAAGCCCAGCTGGTTGATTCCTCTGGAGCGGCTGACTGAGCTGTGGGAACACGGCTCGAGCTCACCATAGTCCTCCATCTGCTGTCCTGGAGGAACCACTTCAGAGAGCTGGCCGAGGCCCAGTGCAAGCCCAGCGCCCTGCCCGACCCGTCCCTCCCGCCCCGGGGCCTCATCTGAAGTTGTCAGGCCGACCCTCGGTGGCACGGCGCCAGCTGCACTGCTGGGATCGCGGCTGAAAATAGCTCACCAATTCATCACGGTATCTTGCCAGCAGCAGTTTGTGCTGCATAGGCACTTCTCTTAATTTTGGGATCTGTTTCAGAGTGACCCAGAGAGACCGCTGACAACTTCAGTAATATCATTATTCGATGCCATAGCTGGAGACCTCCATTAGGACACTTAAAAGCCTCTGCATCAGTAGATACCGGTGGTCTTAACTGACAGATATGTGATCCATTAGCATCCGAGGCGTGGGCGACACTTCAGCGGGGTCAGATCTTTGGTTCAAGGTCAGGTCTTCAGGACTATGCGTCCAGAACCGCAACAGCCAGACGTTTCCAGACATCTCAGTCTCCATCAGCTTGACCCCAGTCTGCGGGCTGCAGCTGTTGCTCCTCCTGCTCCACTTAGCCAGAGAGGCAGACTGCCAGGCCTCTCCTGCATCATCAGGAACTCATCAGGATTTTTTGGTACCCTGATTAAAGCCCTGCCCAGACTTCACAGCCCCCCGCTTTCAGAGCTAAAGGTAATCAAGCAGCACACATGGAAGGTACCACACAGAAAACAAAAAAAGGGACCAGTTGGGACAAACCTGCACAAAAGGCCACAAAACCTAATTTATCCAACGTTTTCAAACCATCCATTGTCATTTATAAAATCACAATAAAGGTACATAATTTAGTGGAGTATGATTGTGACTTAAAAAATGCATTAAAAGCTCTTCAAGTCTGTACATGTTCTGTATACGTTAGATTGTCTGATACTCTTCTCATAGACCTTTCTTTAAGACAGGAAGTGTGATGTTAGCCCCCCTCTGCTCATGAGTGGACAAGTTCCTGCCCCAACACTTCACTCATCTTGATGAGCTGTCTGCCTTGAAACAGCAGCCGGCCTTCTGAGATAACCTGCGTCTGGAAAGAAGACGAACGGGAAGTTGGATAGATATAGAACAGCTCTTCTGTGTCTTGCTGCTTTCATACAGATCGGCGGTGTCCTTGTGTTGAGGCCTCAAAAGCCTCAGCCCTATCACTGTTTGACTACAGCCGGATGATACACAGAAAAATGTCTTCAACATCACTAAAAAGACTGATGTATAGTGTATCCTTATTGTATTCACTGTACTTTAATGTTAGAGAAAATGTAGAGCTATTTATCAATCTAGATTGTTTTGGTGTGATTTGTCGAGAGTTGAAGATATCAGCTGTAGAGATGTCTGCCTTCTCTCCAATATAATGGAACTAAACAGCAATGTCTCTTTCCAGTAATCATGACCCAGTTACCGCAGATAATCCACAGACCTGACTGTGAGCAGTTTCATGTTGGAACTATTTTCTTTCTACCAAACTGCCCTTACCAACCGCTTCCTTCTGCGCGGTTCTTATTACTAGTTCTTATTTAAACTACTCACAACAAGGTCCGTGGATTATCTTGAGTAACCAGGTCATGATTTCTGGAAAGAGACATTGCTTTTGAGTTTTTCAAATATATTTATTTGGTGCTTTGACCACCATAAGCCGAGTGCCATCTAGTTCCATTATATTGGAGAAAAGGCAGACATCTCTATGGCCGATATCTCCAATAATCGGGAACTCACACCAACACAATCTAGACTGATAAATAGCACTACAGGTAAGAGGAAAAATATGTAGTTTTGATTATGGTTGTGAACTGTCCCTTTAATGTCATAATTTTTAAATAGATCCTGAAATTAATAATATCTAATTAGAGGACAGACGCACTGATTGAAGACCAAAAGTCCCTCATTTATACTTCCCTTTAGATACACATGATGTAGATAAAAGGTGTTAAAGTGGTCTCACTGGCCCCCTATTTTTCTTTGTTAAAAATAATGACACATTAATAAGTAGTTGTTCAATTTTTTTTTCTAAGATTTAGTTATAGTCTGTACTTTATATTTTTCAAAACAAAGTTACAAGTTATTGCGTCCTGTTATATGGTTTGACCAGGATGCAATAAGGAGATATAAGCGCCCTGCAAACACTTGTACAAATGCAACTCCAGCTTGGTCCGTCTGTTTGATAAATACACCACATATGTCTGAAGAGAATGCATCGGATCTATAGCTTCTGTAAAGCGCCTTTACGGTGTGTTAAAGTTGCATGGAGTGTATAAGGTGGCCTAAAGTTCTTGTATTTGGGCTTCTTTGTAAGCAACTTGGCAGATTCTCAGCACTGAATAGGCGGTGGTTTGTCATCACAATGTGGCAACCCTGGTGTTAAAAGAAGCAGCCATGGCAACACCAACGTAGCACCAGTGTGTCTGCAGCCCTCTCCAAACGACACAAGATCTAGAAAAATGTAACAAAGAATGGCATTTCGGAGGGAACTATTTGAAAGGAAAAATAAACATTCAAACAACCTCTACGGCTTTTGTTAGGCTGGGAAAAAAGCGGTTCAATAATGGAAGATTGTTGTTATACCGTGTTGGTACTGGCAGACGCAGAGGAAAAGAGATCAAATAAAAAACTTGGAAAGCAGCAAAAGAATACAATGGTCTGAAAGTTTTAAGGTGGAAATCTTTAAAGTTGAATAAAGGAGTTGGAAGTGATTCAGAAGTAGTCAGCCCAGTCCCTCCACAACAGGTTTAGGCATTTCTGAAGGATACGATTTATGTCTGATGCCAATAATTAGTGCCAAGGAAGCAATGTGACATTTATGTGGCATGGTGAAAAGTAAGGGTGTGGATGTCACAAATACAACAGTGACACTCTTTATGTGAAGAAGGGAGGTTAAATGCCTGTCCGGTGCTCACAGAGTAGGGCAATCATGTAACAGGAGAGACTTCAGAGAGCAGGTCCAAAGCACACTGGAGCACACGGATTTAAGGCAGCAAACTTTATTTAAAGACTAACGTTTAGATGCCAACTGCGTCTTCATCAGAGTCAAACATATCTGAGACTCACATCCTCTTAAATAACCTCCCCTAGTTGGGAACTGATTCAGCATAGGCTGGAAGAAATGGGGAGGGAACAATAAGCTGCATGTAGGCAGGTAAACAATCATACATCATATCATAATAAAAAGAGAGAAGGAGAAGTAGAAGTAAGTAGAAGTAGAAGTAAATATATAAATAGCAGTTTCAGTGACCATGTACATATATCCAAAATAATTGTAATAATAGTGATAAATAACGACAAAGATAAATACATCCAACATCCTAATATCATAAAGATCTTAAATATCTTAAATGCCACTCCCTGTTTACCTGAAGACGCAGTTGGCGTCGAAACGTTAGTCTTTAAATAAAGTTTGCTGCCTTAAATCCGTGAGCTCCACTGTGCTTTGGACCTGCTCTCTGAAGTCTCTCCTGAAACACTCTTTTGTGTTTTTAAATAGAATTTGGATGACGTGTCATTTTCAACCCTCGATATTATCATATTAATATTAATAATAATAATAGTCTGACACACCATCTGAAAAAGACAAATCAGGTAATGTTGATAATGTTGTCTAATTGTACTTTAAGAAACATGAGAGTAAAGAAAGTCTTAATAAATCATTTTGATAAACAATCTTGTGTTATTGCTACCTTTTGGCAGATCACAACACAAACACAATCCTGATTGCATTTTAGAATAAATACGTTTATAATGTGCTGAATGTTGCCACAGCTTTCAACATGATTTTGATCGCAGGCGATTTTTCTGACAACGGAAATAAAGGAATAATTATTATCATAAAAGCAGGGATGCATTTTATCCTCCTACCTTCAGCGGCTGTGATGTGTAAACAACAACCCGAGCGCTATTATGAATTCAATAAGTGGAGATTTCTTCAGTGAACCTGAGATATTAACTTCACACCTAGCTGGGTATGTGCCCATTTTCTAAAAAACTGTTGTGTTTAATCACATGTTTATGATGTTACTTCAAACCATTAAAAGTGGACATGTTGTTTACTTTCTACTACAAGCCTTTGCTCTGCTGTTTGATGTTGAAAACTTGGAAACTTGAATTGATTCAGAAGAAGTGAATGTATCATGAAAACATTGCTGCCATGTGTATTGCAGCACAGTCTCCCAGCAGTTCGTGAAATAGTCGCGAAATTTAATCTATTTGATTCGTGTACACAATTTCCCCTTTTTCTCGTGACGCTCAGCACAACTTTCAACAACTTATTTTTCGTGTTTTGTCCTACAAATGTCCAGCAACATGTGACGCACAAGTCAATTTCTGCTCCAGTCTTTTCAAAATAAAACTAGTTAGTTAGGCTCAGGAAAAAATCAACATGGTTAGGACACAAAACTACTTAGTTAGGTTTTGGAAAATATCGCAGTTTGGGATTAAATAACACCGGAAGTGCTGTAACTTGAGTCAAGAAGTTACGTGACAAAAACTACTTAGATAGCTAACTTTTACGGTGAAAAGGACTGCTGCCTTGCTGCACTCTTTACTAAGTTTAATCAGGGTTGCTCAAGTGTTATTAAGTTATTTGTGCTAAGGTCAACCTGAAGAAATAAAACAGCTGCATACAATATACTGCTCATACACAATGGCTGCTCATGTAGGCTACAATAAAAGTGCAATGTATAAGATCCGGCCAGACTTTTTGTTTAAAACATTCAAAAAATGAGCTTTATCAACGTCATCAACAGAATGTGAAGAGGTTACAGTGTTATGTTAAAGACGTCTATGTATTGTGTTGCAGAGATATCTACTGAAATGAGCTACCGGCTAGCCTCGGCCCGTCCTGTCTTGTAATACCACCCTGACAGGCGATAGTGAGTCACTGCAGCGTCCAGTCTGCCCTCATGAGAGGACGAATAAGCAGAGCTGCTCCGAGGGCTTGTCAAGGTGAAGGTATAGGGTCCATGTAGCTTACGTATTGATAGTTTGTTTATTGAATTAAAGTGGCAGAAAGGAGGAAATTACATTTCGTAAACATATTTTCGTTTTGTCCTCGCCACCACCAGGAGACCACTTTGCTGGGGGGAGGGCAGGCGGCGGGTCGAGGAGACAAGCCTTCAGTTCACAATTAGCTATATAGCACCTAGCATTCAGCCAGCACGAACACCAGCGCTGGAAGCCCCAGCAGGCTGCCGCTGGGTCGAACCGATGTAACGGCTGCCACAGAAAGTTTGCTGATCTAAATTTCTGTTACAACAGCTACACTTACTGAAGGTAACAGTCTCCGGTTAGTGGCACAGTAAACAATAATAATATAGGCCGACGCCACACGTGAAGATTATAAGATAGCAGCGTTGTTTTGACCGGCTCAGAGTTTCAGCGATTTGGTCGAATTTTGTGTATTCTTGCCCTGCTGTTAGTAGTTCGTAATTAGTAGTTACCTCCGCCAAGGCCAGAGGCCTTTGGCCAAGGAGGTTATGTTTTCACCGGCGTTGGTTTGTTTGTTTGTTTGTGTGTCTGTTAGCAGGATTACTCCAAAAGTTCGCGATGGATTTGAATGAGATTTTTTTGGAAGGGTGGTGTGTGGCACAATGAACAATCCATTAGATTTTGGTGACGATCCGGATCATGATCCGGATTCAGGAATTTTTTTAAGATTTCCGATCAGGCTGAGCATTAAGACCACAGGGTATAACACATGCGTGTGACTGATGACGCGTTGATGACGCACTACCCCGCATTCGTCCTTCTTCGAGCAGAGAGATACGTGTGTGGATGTGTGTGCGCGAGCTGCTGGCCGTCCACGGTGAGAAAGAAAAAAGCGGTAGATGACGAGATGACAGACAACGTAGTGTAACGTTATACAGACATAACAAGGCTGCTGAATGAGAGAGGCATCCGCCGATACGTTACACGGAAACACACCGTGTTAACAATAAGCCGACCACCTCACGTTACATCCAGCTGTGAGCTGTGATCTGCTTTTAAAGTCAGGCTCCTTGGCGGAGGTCTGCGCTCTCCGAGTGCCATTCTAGTTTATATATATTTTTATATATATAACTGATGACGGTAAACTTAGATTGTATGGACCCAGTAGTAGTGGTGAAATGCTGCCCCCTATTTGCTTGGAGCATGTGGCCAGGTTGTACAGAGGGTGAAAAGACGCTGCAGCACAGCCAGTATGAAAAAAGTGAAGCGTTTTTCGAACATGAAAGCATGTAAACCCAAAATACAAGTATGAACCGGAAAATAAGCATAATAGGTCCTCTTTAAAAGTGTTGGGTTTTTTAGTAGTAAAGCCCCTTCCTGTGGTCCCCCACACTGGACATTATGTATTAGATTTAACACTTTCTCAGGAAAATAGGCTTTTTCTACTACAATACACATTCAGTACTATAAGTGCTTATGAAACATTCACAGTAATGTTATTTTAATAGCTTGCACTTAAGCCTATACACAGGCTGTATGCCATTGAATTTATTGCATCAAGCACAGCACACGTTGTGTTGAAACAGGCCAATGCATGTGCACGGATGCTTTGTTTTCCAACCCAATCAGTGGCAAATAAAGCTTCCTCACAAAGACCAAAGCATTGTGTGGTCCTCTGCTCGACGGCCAGGTGAGTAGATGATAGATTCCAGGCTGCGAGGGAAAGGTCATCTTGCCTTTATTAAGATGTCATCTAGACTTTATCAGGATGGAGAGCACTAAAGGCAGGCACACTGAAAAGATAGAGTTGGATGGTGGAGGGGCCATCAATAGGAGAAATTGCACAATGGACGCATCATGTGAAAAGGATGGCGATGAAAAAGGCTGGAAGGACACCTTCCATTTAGTGTCTATAATAAAAATAATATGTTAATGAGGGCTTGATTGTAACCACTATGTACTACAAAAGTTTGTGTAAGACATTAATTTTCTACAACTGAACCATTGCATCACCGTATCGCTCCAGTCTCACTCAGTCAAGGACCTTCACTGTCTCGAGATGTGAAGTTGCTTTGCTGAAAGGGCTCTGCTGAAAAGGATGACAGCTGTTATTATTCTCAGTAAACCTGAGATAGAACAAAAAGAAACAGGTGCCAGAGAATTTGTCATCTGTAACATGAAGCCAAGATTAAAAAAAGAAAAGAAAAAAAGGAGATAGAGGGAACAGTCTGCTCCCAAACTTCAAAAACAAAAAAGCCCATATTGTAATAATAACCTCACATGAGCTCCATCTGAAATGTACACGCTTCAATACCTTAAGTCTCCATGAAAGCTGAATTATATTGTAGAGCTGAATGAATTCAAATCAGTGCAGAGCTTCGAGCCTCTTGCCTGACAACAAGTGTTTATTGCTGCACTGTGGCTATCATTTCCCTGTTAGCGAGGGATGGCTCAAGCCCTTGAGGTGACCACAAATCCATAAGAGCTTCCACATAAAAGGACACACTGTAACGGAAAGTTTAAAACCCAGGAAGCACACACAGAATATGCCTTTTTTTTTTTACTCAGGGTGTTTGTTGTTCGAGTGGGTAGTATAAAGAAGGAAAAAGTGCAGCGATCACACTCCCTTTTATTCCTTGACATTTCCTCAAGAGGATGTCACAGAAGACTTAACCTCAACAGAAAAAAATCTTGTTATATCGAGATCTTTTTTTTCCCCATCATAACAAGATACAGTACTTTCATGTTATAATGACATATTTTTCTTATTATCGAGACACACCATAGTATTTCATCATAAAAAGAAACTTTTCTCGTTAAAAAGACATGCAAACTTTTGATTCTCTCGTGATAACAAGAGTTGGCTCGCTGTCATAGCAAGAAAGTTTTATATGTGGCTGTAACCATAAAAAGGTTTGTACCCGATGGACATCAGAGAAATTGACAGTCAAGTTCAATTTATGACTTAGAATTTCTTGTAATTTAATAATAAATCCATAAAATGTAAAGACTTATTAAATAAAGGTCGAAACTGCACAGTATGTTGTAGACACCGGTTCTCTCTTAAGTACCCTTACAAAATAGAACTTTAGTCAAGTGTGCTATTGGTACACTTTTTAGAGCTTAAAATTAGAGGGTATGCTTTCAGTTTACTTTCTATGTACTTATCAGAGATACACTTAACAAAATGATACTTAAGTATTCTTGGCTTATACCGACAAGTATACAGAAAAGTCTAAGTGTACTTGGCAAGTATGAAGAAAAGTCCAAGTATACTTGGCTTATACTTAAAAGTTTACGGAAAAGTATATTTGGCTAAGTACTGTAAGTTCACTTAAAGAAAACTTACAAGTATACTTGCAGTAAAAACTATTAAACTAGTACTTTATGGAGAGTATACTTTAAAGTAAACTAAAACAAAAAAGTGGGCTACAAGTATATAACTAGTAAACTAACAGTATACCTATAAGTCCACTTGTAGTATAGTTCATATCATAGTTGCAGTACAAAATACAACTTAGATGTAAACTAGTTGTGTACTCAAAGTTTACTACTCTTACATTTAAAGTATACTTAAAAGTATACTTTTATAAACTAAAAAGTGGGACAATTTAGTCCCAAGAAGTATTCAAGTAGTGCACTTACAAGTATACTACATTGATATTAGTAAACTTATTACATAAAGTATACTTGGGATTATACTTGAACTATACTTAAATTTACTTCATAAAATAAACTTGAAGTATACTTCTTTTTTCGTAAGGGTAGCTCCGCTTTCAACATGGATAGTTTTACATACTGTAAGTTAGATTTTTTTCATCTGGACAAAGGATATTTCTAAGCAAACATTTTTTTGTGAAATTGTGAACATGTGGTGCCAAAATGTTACTGTGTGTTTTTCTGAAGTTCTTGCTTATTTGCCGCAAACTGTAAAGACGTTAACTATAGCTAGCTAGCTAGCCACCTAGCAACTGCACCATGTGTGACTATCTATGTGACAGTGCAGCCTCTGACTGATCTCAAAACTTACTAGTCTGTTATTAGGCTGAAGCTTTGACCGTTGCCATGGTAATCCACGTCCAAATCAGTAGCCGAATGCGGCAGGTTTTTCTTTTTATTATTACACTGTATATGCATTACCCCAAAAAACGTAAATAGCCCATGAAAAAGACGGATAACACCATCTCATCCCAACTCGTCACATACTGACGCTTTGTCAGACCCCTCGGGGTCACTTTTCGCTCGCAGTTAACACTTGCTTAATGTTGTGAATTAAACAAAAACTGCTGCTTAGGTTTAGCCAACAAAACCACTTAGTTAGGTTTAAGGAAAAAACAACATGATTGGACTTAAAATTACTATGTTTGTACTGTGAAAATGACACTGAACATTGTGAACACGGGACACGAATGATCAGCTCATTGTTACATGAAAGTGAAACTTAACGCACGGGACACAAACAGCGGTCTCCTGGATGAAAGCCTTGTGTTGTGTTATTTATCCAGACCCAACCTTCGTGGAAGATGGCCGCCCACCCAGAGCCCGGTTCTGCTCGAGGTTTCTACCCGCTAAACTGGGAGTTTTTCCTGGCCACAGCGCATAACAATGCAATGCTCATGGGGGATCTCTTGTTGGGTCTCTAAACTATAGAGTACGGTCTAGGCCTGTTCTATATCAAAAGCATCTCGAGATAACTTCTGTTATGATTTGACGCTATATAAAAATAAATTGAATTGAATTGAATTGAATTTATCCATTTGTTTATAGGCCTACATATCAGCAAATTTGTTTTTATGAGCTATTACTATAACTTATTTGATGTGATTACTGCACATTTTGTAGCCATTTTCAGTAGGCTACAATATAATAATGACCGCAAGTTAGAGGAAAGTTTGACAGTGTTGTCGTCGCTGTTCAGTTCAAACCCCAGTTTAGGAGTCACAGTTTGGTGCAAAATCTGTACAGTGGAAAAAATAACCCAAATGCTTAAGGATTTTTTTGAACAGTCAGTAGTGCAAGTGTCAAAGACAGACACAATCCTCCTGCTAGGGACTGAGGCAGCATTTTGCCCACTGGCAACTTAGGTAAACTACTTTTATTCCAAAAATACAGAACATTTCACACTTCTATATAACACTATACAGTGTTTTTGACTCGTGCTGTTAATTTTTCGTTACAATTAGAGAGAGCAGATAAACTGAAGTAGTTTACAGCATGATCATACACTAAAATTAAAGACATAATGGCTAATATAGATAGTTGTATGCATTATAGCACTCACATTCCTTTATTTGAAAGTGCACTATTTTTCCATAATCCAGTGTAATGCATATCGGTGGATGACAGAGGAAAGAAGAGACCCCGAGCTTCAACTCCAGGTATAAATTTTCCTGATTTATTGTGTAATTTACATTAACGTGAACCTGAACTACTATTACATGAACTGAAAGGTAAGCAGCTGTGGCTGCTGCAGTGCTGGAACAGTGAGGATGCATGATAGATAATGACTGCTATAACCTTTAAATGATTACAGTATGCATTACCCATTAGAGCCTGTTAACCCATATTAACCACATTTTACTGCAAATGTCCGTTTTATAAATGCCATTTTATAGTGATGGTGTGTACGCCGTGCATTGTTCGAGCTGTGAATGGGAGTACTGTATGTTGTAGTTTTTAAGCTCAGTTAGGGGAACACTGAGCCTCCGCTCCGTGAGGCTTGTGTTCAGCTCTTAAAGAGATGCGATCTGACCTTATGGCTCAGGATTGATCTGCGGTAAAAGGATTTTTATAGTGATCTCAAATTTGACCGAGTCAGGCCTCGGCACGCTCTGTATCATATTTTCAAATGACATTGCTGTACTTCTCCACGTTAATACATATTCTGTGTCCGTTTTATTTCATTATTTCAACACCGTATTGACTGGCTGATATTTAAAGCTTGTGAGTGGCTCAGCCATCAGCATACGCCAAGGAGGGACTCAATCACCGACTTCAGAGAAGTATCAGGTTTGTTTTCAATCTTTTTCCTTCTCTATGCACCAATAATGCCGTCAATCTGTCTGTCTGGAGATGTCCCCTGCTCTTCGGTGTCCATTCGATGCTAAGGTCACAAGAGGTGAAGTTCAGTTTGAACGGGCGGTCCCTTGAATTTATTGATATAGTCTTTTAAACCTACCGGACTTATTATCAAATATTCATGTTGTAATATAAAGCCAGAAATACTTTGTACTGCCAAGGTATGTATGTGGGATGCTTCTTTGCATCACGCTCAGGCAGGGGAGTATTTTATAACCATGCCAGGGGAATCTAGCTCGCTACAATAAATCAAATGTGTTGGCCAGTAATTATTGCCTCTGCTCTCTCTCAGGGATCGAGGGATTTCACTCGTGAACTTCCTCTCATTGGGCTTTGGAGTGCTAGCCCTTGTGTGTTTTGAAAGACAAGTGAGAGAGAGCCGAATGTCAGTTTAATTGGTGTGTTTGCGGCTCCCGTTGCACGCTCCTCGCCAGCTGCAAATTAGTTCCAGGGTGCAACTCAAGGACAAAGGGCTTGACACATTGATATGTGCACACAACCATGATCAGTTACTGTGCGGCGCGACGTCTGAAGAGCGTTGAGTGCTGATGTGAGAGGGAACGGCTGTCTGGTGATACTTTTAATGATCCGGAGGTGCATGTTTTTGCATTCCAATGTGGCCTCTGCTGTACAGTGTGTACACTTGTGTACATTACGGAGCGTCTTCTGGGTCGTGGTTTAGTAATAATTGATAGTAATGATGGTAATAATGCTGTTTGCATCAATGGTAAATCGCGAGACCTCAGGGGGCATCGTGGAATGCTGCTCCAGAGCAACATCCCTGGTTCAGCGTAGCGTGTGCAGTGCAGTCTCATAGCTCAGTCTCTTTGTTCACTGTAGTGCAGTGCGATGATGTAGGTGCACTTTCACGCTCCAGACTGTTGACAGCTATAGCTGGAAAACCTGGCTCAAACATCGATGTGTATAGCATCAAGTCTCCAGGAGGAGCCCCCCCCACCCTATCCACATCTTTGTCTATTCTCTTTGTGTTTCCTGGACTGGCGAAACACAGCGAGCTGGAATAGGCTCCTGGAAAAGGAGAGACTTCGAAACCAACACATCCACTGGAAATATAATAGAAACCATGTCCAACTGCACTGAATCTGATATCAGCCATCAGCATTTTCAGCACAGATATACACTAAAGGTCTTTGCACATCAGGTCCGTATTTTTCGAATGTTTTTTTTTTTTAATCTGTAATCCGATAAAAAATGTTACGCACAGAAAACTTGCACACTGAGTCTGATGCTTTCATTATTCTGTTCTTTGGGAAAATACACAGTAAGAGACAAAACTGAATGAATAATGTGGGCGCAATGCATAGCACTAGTCCCAAAAGGGGCTAATGAACGAATGACATTAGGAAGAAGGTATCGTTTAGTTGCCTACAACACAATCACTACTGTCTAATCTTCCCTACATCCTTTGTTTTGTGACCATCCCGGATTGCATTTTTAAATTTCGCATCTCTGTATTCTTTTATTTCTTTATCGTAAAGTTGCTGCTGGGAGACGAAGTGAATCAGTTTATCAGATGCCATTTTGGATGATGACATTTGCCCGGATGGTGGCTCCGAGTGGTCAAACAACCCTCTTTTGCCTTTTGACAGATACGAAAAACGCATAAAAATCAAACCTGTTCCGAAAACTTTAATGACGGATGAAGTTTCGGAGTCGGTGTGTCAACGTGTTTGACACAACGTGAGGTTGTATTTATTTTTAAATGTGGGGCAATTTCGGACAAAAATACGGTCCGTCAAGTAGGACTTTTAGCATTATTTTTAAGGTTGACATCACCATGCGATCATCAGCTACAACACACGTCCTTCCACTGTCACCATGAAGGTGGAAGTACAGCAGGAGTTCAAGTGTTGATTGCTTTCAAGGAAATGTGAGATGTGTGTGAGAGCAGAATATGTGACTAACATGGTGATGGTAAGGGTGCTACAATACAGCGTGTGTGGAGAAAAATCCACACTGAGGTCAGTTTGCCAATATATTGGGCCAGTATTGTCCTTTTATTAAACACTGGATGGAATATTATCGCTCTGATATATTGGAGGCTCCTCACTGACCACGCAGTGTAATTTCATTTTCTTTGGATGTTTTTGTTATTGAGTTCATTTGTTCATACTGTGTGGTAATGTTTTCTCTATATGTATTCATCATTTAAATGGCCTGTGCATGTATACAAGGCTGGATTAAAGGGATAGCTCAGATTTTTTTGAAGTGGGGTTGTATGAGGTACTTATCCATAGTCAATGTATTACCTACGGTAGATGACGGTCGGCACGCCCCCAGGTTGGAGAAACAGACAGAAGTACCAACATGGAAGCGAAGCAATGTCCTGCTGTGGATGGGGGCAGCAGCAAAATGTGTTTTAGCCACCATAAAAAAACAATATCAGCTTAAGTGTACACTATATTTAGAATATTTTCATCGCTTTACCTCGCTGTCAAACATCCCTTTCCGAGGGGGAACTGAAGCCGTTATAGCCTATGTTATCATAAATATCATCACTTTATATAGTTATGGCTAACGTATTATACTGTATATAACTATTGCCAATTTACACATCCAGTGGACATAGAGCAACATTTCCATTTATTCATTTGGAGTTGTGGTTTTGGCCTCCTGACAAATGTAACTTCTTTTAGCTCTGTTTTGGTCTTCACTGACTTGTGCGAAAAAGCTGCTGAAAAGCTGTTTCTCACCAGTACGATGCAAAAATAAGGTGCAGAAATGTGGAAAATCCAGTGCGAATCATCAACGTTGCCGTGTTCCATTTTAATCACTGAGGCCCAATGAGTTTCCTCCTAAATAGTGCCGTGAAACGGCTTTAAGTCTCCATACAGAATGTTCACCAGTAGTTGCTGAAGCAGGTGGTGTAGACCTACAGATAACCGGAGCTTTTTCAATGAAAAAGGTTCCTGCTTTAGATGGAAATGATACAATACACATTAGATCTAAAAGGGACTTTAAACTTGGCCAATACTTCTCTGGGGATTTTTTACTAACAGCGACCCCTTTCATATTATACAGTCATTTCATCCATTGTTAATAAAAAAACATATTGATTAGGAAATTGAATGTAGTACAGTACTGTCCACGGTTTTAACACAATAGTACAAAGAATGACAGTTAATTACATGAAACATTTTGAGGAAAATACATTACTGCCCCATACTGTGTAAATAGCCTGCACTTATATGGCAATTTTCTACATAAAGGGCAAAGAGCTTTACAACTTGCCGCCCACCCCCCCCCCCCCCCACACACACACACACACACACACACACACACACAGTTACCTCCTGAGCCACTACCGCCCATATATCTGTATGCATTTGTATGAGGAACTTGATTTATATAACCTATTTTCTCATAAATATGTTTCATATTTATACAGTATCTCTGATATCTTGTTTATTTTATTAATGCAGTTTATATTCCCTCATGAAAAATACAAAACTCTTTATTTTGAGCAAGTCGTAGTGTACATAGTTCATCATGATGGTTAATAGTTGTTGTGTTTTTGGATATTATATACTTGTTCATATTATATACTTGTTCGTGTTATGATACCAACGGGAGTGCATTGCTTTTATACACCTTTCCATCACTGGTATGATGTTCATGCAGCAGTGAGGAGGCTGTGGAGAGAGGGGGTGTTATAACTGCCATGCTGCCTCTGCATGTCGCCCCGCTCTGATAATTGCGCCTTGCATTGCAATCACTTTGGCCCAAGATCCCATCGGCGAGTGACACAGGTTGTTTTTCAAGCTGCTTCTTGGGACTGAGCAGGACTGTAAATAGTGTAATGTTTCTCTCTCCAGGGAGCGATGAAGCATTGTTGTATTCACTCTTGCAATCTGGGAGCATCACAACACCATTTTTCTACTTGGAAAAGAAAAAAAAAAGAAAAGAATGAACGCCTGGCTCTCTTGGTTTTAACAGTACTTTCATCCTGCAACAGGTTATTCACTGGTGATGTGTCTTCTCTCAGGTAAAGCTGCATTAATTTGTTTTGCTGCAGTTAAACAGAGGATATGAGGGAGGCACGGCTGACTCCAACCCATTTTATTGAAGTCTGCGATAAATAAGTACCCGAGTGCCACTTTCACCGCCCCGTCTGCTCCTCTGGATATACCTCGCTCCCATCGCAGCCGTTTAGGGAGGGTAGAAATGTTATTGCTCTGTCAGTTTTATCTCACATTACCTGAGCTGCAGGATGTCCAGCGGTGCAGAGTTTCAACCCAGTTCTGGAAATTGGAAAACAAAAATTCCCTGAGACAGACAAAATTGCTAACGTGGCTCCTTTGCAAAAATAGTTCCAAGGAACGTTTTAAAACTAGCATCAGAAATTAGAGACACCACTACAGAGCTGGCTATGAGCTCCAGCCTGCAGGCTGTGGGAGGATAATTAATGTCAAAACAGTGCAGTGGTACAAACACACTTTGGCTCTGCTCTCGGCCTGACATGGCTACAACGCACCAGCAGGCTTCACAGCTCTTCCAGCGTTTTGGTGGAGACACATTCCAGCAGACTGCACTGCAACGAGCCGCCTCTGACTAGCCCTCTAATGAGGTTGGGGACTGTCAACAGCCTTCCCCCGTGTTTCTCCAGCCGGCCGGGGTGCCTGCTCCCTACCCACTGCCCTGCTCCCTCTGGCCCTGCCACACACTTCACACTGGCTGCACCGATTAATCAAATAAGGCCTTCTACTGCTCACTTTTGCATTTTTTTTTTTTTCAAAGATTGCAGCCCTTGAGAAGTGGTCTTGACGGTTGTAATAATTGGAAACTCTGCTGGCCTTGTTAGCAAGGCTAAAGTAGGGTGGCGAATGTGCTCCGATGCTATAATTGAATATTTGCAGAAGCAGCAGTGTTTGTGCACGTGCGGATTACGGACACATGTTGTTATTGCATCAAGTCACACAAGGCCAACTGAGCCGTCTTCATTACAGGCCGCATCCCGCTGCCTCCCAGTTGTGTGTATGCTTAACACTCTACTGTAAGAGCATTTTCATTAAATTCCAATACTTTTTTTTTCCAGAGAGGACCAAATAGTTCTTACTGGGGCTGTCAAAGTTAACTCGATAATAACGCGTTATAAATTCATTTTAACGCCACTAATTTCTTTAACGCATTAATGCAACTTGTGATTTCTAGGTTGTAGCGGGCTCAGTTTTAAAGATAGAGTGGAGATACTGGTATCATATGAAACTAGAAAACCTAAGGACTCCATTGGTACCAACCATGTCATACTAGTAGTCGCGAAGGAGGTTAAATAACGCCCCAAACAAAAAACTGGCATGGCCATTTTCAAAAGGTTCCCCTTTGACCTCTGACCTCAAGATATGTGAATGAAAATGGGTTCTATGGGTACCCACGAGTCTCCCCTTTACAGACATGCCCACTTTATGATAATCACATGCAGTTGTCAGCACACTGACACACTGACAGCTGTTGTTGCCTGTTGGGCTGCAGTTTACCATGTTATGATGTGAGCATATTTTTTGTGCTAAATGCAGTACCCGTGAGGGTTTCTGGACAATATCTGTCATTGTTTTGTGTCGTTTATTGATTTCCAATAATAACTATATCTATAAATTTGCATAAAGCAGCATATTTGCCCACTCCCATGTTAATAAGAGTATTAAATACTTGACAAATCTCCCTTTAAGGTACATTTTGAACAGATAAAAAATGTGTGATTAATCACAATTAACTATGGACAATGCGATTAATCCCGATTAAATATTTTAATCAATTGACAGCCGTAGTTATTACTGCATGCTAAATGTATGGATTTTGTTATACTGTACTAAGGATATCCACCATGTAAAAGCACAATGTCCTGTAGCACTAACTAACAAATAATTATTTTTTTCAAATAATTTGGTGTATGAGGTTACAGCACAAGTATTTTTGCTGCCAGTCACTACAGACTGTACAGATTTTACAAATAACAAGCTGTTTTCGATTAGTCCAAATGAACAGATGCTCTCATTCTCTCATGGCCTCGGCGCACAAGCACATTTAGTCAACCTCATAAAGCCAGAGTACAGTTACTACACGTCTAGTTCTCCACTCACAATTAAAAACTGATTTATCGCAACTAGGATTCAACCCAGTTCATGAAAAGTTTTATATTTGCTTCTTTTTTTTTTTTTACACCTGGTGTCTTCCAGGGAAGAGTCCACTGGGACCATAACATAATATTTTTTATGTTTCCTGCAGCAGAAACTGTGCTTTATTTGCAATGAACACCATCTAAAAGTGCACCAACAGAAAATCCAAGGAAAAAGACATCACCGTGCTGACAATACATCTGTAAGTGCAATGCAACACACACAGCAGCATAACAGCAGCTCACTAATGATACAGGATGCCACATAATAAATGGGGGTCTTGCAGTGTATAGTACATATAGCATACACAACATTCACATATTCCTTATTGGTCAGAAGTCTGTATGGAAGATTTAAAATGCCTAAATGAGAAGTTGGAAAAAGCCCATGTTAAAAGGACAAATATTTAGCTTTTAGTCTTTAATAAAATAATTGATTGTTTTCCATTGTGACAAATCAAATCACAGCAGAGAGCAGCAGCAACCTGCCAATAAACACAAAATACTGTAAGTTTTCATGAGGAGGTGCAAGGTAACTACTTTTTTCAAGCTAATGGCAGCCATGACAGACAGACTTTCACATCAAAAAAGATTATTCTGTCCATGGTTCGGCCCCCAAGCTGTGATATGTGTATGTGGTTTCTCTAGATTACTTTGTTTGATTTGTTTTTATGTTGACATTTTAAATCTTCCATATACATTTGAGGTAGATGTTATTTAGTATTTTCATATCATATGGACATATTACTTTGTTTTTTTACTTTGTACAGTAGCTTATATAAAATGAAATATAATCTTCAGTTATATTTCATTCATTACACATAATTACACAAATAATGACATGCAAATAACTAAACCTGTAATAATCTGCTGTTACTGTCAGTTAGGTAAGAAGGGATATTTATACAAAATACCAGCAAGATAAAGTAAAAGCTTTACACTAAAAGCACAGCTTCAAAACTGTAACTTCTCCAGCATCAGTTGATGGTTCGACAAACACAGTGTGAGAGTGAGGACAGCGCTGTCGCTCTGTTAGAACCACTTTGGCAACACAGGGATGTAAAGAGCAACACGGTCTCTGGGGCTGACAGAGGGGGCCAGTGTGTTTCTTAATTGTTGAAGAGGCACAACTACAAAAAGAGAAAAAAAGAGCAACAGATCAGCCAAAGCTGATGGAAAAAGGGCATGCAAACTCTACCAAAATAACATGAAACCTCTGTGGTCAAAACATTTATGTTGTGACCGCTTAACTCATTAATTCATGATAGCCGTTAAGAGCTTTACATTGTTTTAGTTTGGTGGTTTTATTGTAAGAAGAGCTGCCTGTGTCTTGGTTGATAACCTGCGTGCTCCGGTCAGCGTCAGTGAAATTGGTCAATATGTGGCGAGGCGTGAATTGTTTGGTCTCTCCCCGCAGAGCGACGGGTGCCACATTGGGGGGGGGGGGGGGGCTGGTGGCAGATGGTGTGGGGTTTGAGATTAGCCTGGCGTTGGCACATGGCGGGAGGCTGTGCTGGTGTGAAGTAGCTGTGGGTGAGAGAGGAGTTCAGAGATCTCCTCCATGAGAACCAGCACCGAGGAGGAGGAGGAGGAGTAGATTTACATACGTGTCTGTATCACCAGCTCAGCTTCAGACAGCGTTTCTCCAGCACCTCGGGGGAACAATGTTAAATGCAACATTTTTTTTTCCTCTCTTTTAAGATAATCCAAACAGTCAGCACATAGTACTGTATGCTTTTTACGCTCCATTTCTCCCTCTGGGCTGAACTGTGTGCCAGAAGTTTATATATAACAGGATGAATTACTAAGTAATCACTGACCAGCCCTACTTTGCATACGGCTGCGCTGGGAAAAATAGACTTCTTTATGTTATTGCTACCATAAAGCAAGAGGATGCTGCTGCTGGAGTTCATTAATAACAACCCCAGCCCATAACTCTTCAAGAAATATGATGTGTTTTATACAGTATACACAGGAGCACATTGGAACAACTGTATCTTTACTGGGGCAATTAAGGACGAGAACCTTGCTCAAGGGCATGAAAAGGAGTGGCTCTTAGGATTCATCTCCCCAGTGTTAAAATGCTTGGCTATTGACCCTGTACACCCTGCTGACACAGTCGAAAAGGGACTTTAATTATATATTCAAGAGAAAACGGTGGGGGAAAATAATGGGATACCCCAGTGGCAAGGAAAGCTCAAAGTCAAGAGGAGCTTGAAAAGAATATTGAATTAAAAAACAAAAAAAACAATGTTTGATGGTGACAGTAGCCTCTACCCCTCTGTGGGCACGTGTTAATAAATTATGGTGCTTGATCATTTTCAGGCATTTCATTTGTGATATAATTTTGCAACGTGAGGTCTGGATGTTAAAAAGAACTATTAAAAACACTGTAAGAAATTGAATCCCATGGGTTTTGAGGGAGTCTGGATTTGCAGGAGGACTGGATTCAACTGTGTAGGAGCACATACAGCCAGAGGAGGGCGACTGAGACAGCAACAATGAAAGGAAAATAGGTTTTGCTTGATAGTTGTAATTCTTGATGTGACCAACAGAGAGAAGCAGAGCACAACTTTTATACCAGCTGGCTCATGTTTGAAAGAAGGGGCCTGCATTTTGAAATCCTCTGATTGTTTCCGAGGATCTTAGTCCGTGAATCAATTTGTGTCAGTCACTGCCCGCTGAGGACACATCTGAGGTTATCTTTTCTCAACAACTCACCTCTAAATCCCCATTATCTCCCAAGGATTCAGATGATGTTTGACAAAGTAGACTGCTGAGCATTAATCCCTGAGCACATCGCTGATCTTGCCACTGATGCAAGGTCACACCGTGACACAAATTATTAGCACAGGGCGAATACAAATCTACTTATCAGAGCCTGCTACTTGTAAGGGCAGCCAATCAACTATTCAACACGCTGGAGGACATGTCAAAGTGAAAAAGCACCAGAAAGATTGAACAAGAGCAAGGAAAGGAAATTCTTTTTTTCTGTTACGAAAATGACTTGAAGCCCACAGCTGTGGAGCGCCAAAGTCTGAAATAAATTCTGACATGAATAAATTGTGGAGAAAAAATATAAATAAATGAAGAACTTGTGAAATAATTTGCCTCGTTATTATGATCTGTTATTTCATCAACAGTTTTATTGGAGTTGAGTTTTGATTATAGACTTTTTTTTTTACTTCGTAATGCCCTTTTTCAAATATTTGTATTTCATAATGGTATTTTTTCACAGTGACGTTCACCATGTTTTATTTCATATCACTTTTCATGACAGTGATGTTGTCACCGCCCCCTCACCTGTCAACTTTAGCCAGCTTTCTCCTCTCTCACATAGAACAACAATGCCAAAGTAATTCTGAATCAGCCAAATAGTTGCTGCTGCAAGTAGTAAGTAAAAACAGTACACAAACACAGTAACAAACCTCTACCTTTATTCAACTTAAGCCAAGTTCACACTACAAGACTTTCAAAGTCATCAGATCTCAGTACTGTTCACACTACACAACTTGCTGTCTTGTAATCGTGAGTCTTTCAGTCGTTGTGGTTTTCACACTACATGACTGACCGGAGACAGGAGGTCACACACTACAACATCTTTCACCAGGAGGAATCCCAGATGAGGCCTCCAAATTACGTTTTGTCACAAAAACACGTGAGAAATACACGATAAATGACATGATACCATACGCAAGACACATTGCTGATGTTGTTGGCACGTGTTCACAAAATAATCTGTTTCCACCGGTTTCCATACTCTTTTTTACTATTTATTCCTGTAGGTGCAACAACACATACAGTAAGTTCCTGTTGTTACAGGAGACACCTCCTGTAACAACGTAAGACGTGTTCCCTCAACCCGCGTCTCGCGCTCTCATTGGCTGTAGCTCGTGGCGGAAGTCCCCGACACGTCCAGATATTTAGCATGCTAGATATCTGGACTCTGTCTGTGAGGCATTGTCGAGCGTCGGTGAGCCTCACGCCGATTTGCCTCTGATCTGGGGCTTTTGTCTGGGAGCTCTAAAAACTGTTGGGTAGCGGAAAATCAGGGCTAAAGTTGTGCAGTGTGAACTTGGCATTAAAGGTGCAGTGTGTAGGATTTGGTGGCATCTAGCGGTGAGGTTGCAGATTGCAAACCAAGTGAAACTTCTCCCGTGTTCCAAGCGTGAAGAGGACCCACCGATATAAACGGCTCATTCTAGGGTAGCAAAAATACAACAATTTTTATTGTCAGGCGATTAAACACTAAAGAAAACATACTTATTAATATTATATTCCATTTCTGCCAATAGATCCCCCTAAATGCTACACACTGTTCTCTTCACTTCAGCAGCATCTACATATACTAAAAATCCAAACTGTACTTTTGACTGATGGAAACATTGATAAGTGAAATAAACATGCTCTGAATTAATTATCCAAAATTGACATGCTTTTATTGGAGAAATACTCCAACCAGCGCTGCAACATAAGAGTTCTCACTACTAAGTTTTGTAATAAATATTCATTATGTGTACTGAAGTGGGAAATAAGTAGACACAAACACGTTTAGGGGGGGCGGTAGTCTATACGGAGAAGGTGTGGGGGGGGTGAGGTTTTTTGTGGAGGGGGGACTTCATCAGATCTTCATCTGAACACAAAGAGGCGAGACAGAAACTCAATTACTGGGAAATGGAAGTCTCCCGTCGTGTGACAGTGACAGTGTGGGGGGGGCTACGACTTCCGAGATGATACCATCAAAGTCCTCCTTTATTTTGCTCGAAGACGAAGAGATGCCGCATCCCCGGTGCTGCCCGAGGGCACGCTGATGTCATCTGCCTGTCACACACAATGACAGGAAGCTCTCGCTGCTGCACGTAAATGAATCAGTGAATGGACCGGTGGATTCATCAGGTCCTACAATGAAACTGGTCAAGGCGCTGATAATGGACGGAGAATGCATTAGCATTTTCCCGCACACTTGTGACCTGATATGTGCTGTGATATATCCGGTGCTCGTGATAAGCTCCTCACCGCCTTTGGTGAATCCATATTGCTTTTCATTAGCGAAGGTGTGATGCTGTTTGGAATTCATATTGCAATATCAGACGCTGCTCTGCGGTGCATCTGGGGGTTGGTTGGGTGGTGTTCTCGTTGCTCATGCTCCACCCTTGATCCTCAGAGACACAATAGAGCTGCAAGACAGAAAAGAACTTCTTGGGAGTGTTTTTTTTTGGAGGCTCATGCAAATCACGGCATAATCGTGTGTGTATGTGTGTGTCTTTTGAGGACTTTGTTGCACAGACAGATTTATCAGCAGGGCCTTTTGTGACGGTCCCCAGCAAAAAGGGAGCGGAGACAAACATGTGGTCCATCCAGATTTCACCTCATTTGAGATCTACAATAGCCACGTTAGAGCGTTTAAATGGAGCCCCGAGTTGTCAACCTTCACCCCGGTGACGGGTCACAGATGCACGGATTGTTAACTGACCGCTGCTCGCTGAAGCACACCGCAAGATGAGACATCCATGAATGCTTAGAAGAGTAATTCCCCTTGATAAAAATAAATCCCAAACTCACCACTGCCACACAACATCTAATGAGATGCAGCCAGATTACTAATTGACTTCCTGAATTCCACGTAGCCTTTATCTCCATGGCAACTAAACCAGCCACCTCTTTTCATACACGTATAGCAGGACAAGGAGAAAAGTTTTTTTTTTACAGCCTCCATTCACTCTGTTCTCTTTTGTTCTCTGAATAATCCATTCACGATTACATTTCAACTCTGCACTCATTCCAAACTAATAACAGCTAATGTTATTAGAGGAATAATGAGGTTTAATCAATGCAACACATGATTACACAGATCCTGTCTGTTAGGAACATGAGTATTAATGACTCAGATGTACAAGTCAGGATTGTGAAAGGGGGAAACTGTGAGGTAAGGTCATTAAAAGAGAGGTTGCAGCGGAGGGAGGGGGAGGAGGAGCAGGGTTTGTCGGAGTGTCTGGCTCCCCGCTGACACCAACATGGCCCTCTCTGTTCTCTGTCAAAGTGACATCAACCAGTCCTGAATCACTGCTGCCGGCCTCCTGACGGCGCCTCTGTGGATCCCTCTCCCTCGCTGACACGCTGACCCCCCCATAGATCAGATTATGTGTCCACATCAGACGGGTAACAAGATCCAGGATGTCTCGTCGTGCTCGGGCGACACAGGAAACAAGCGTCGCAGGAACATGCTGTAAATTGCACGAGAACACGCTGCAGACATTAGTTCCTCTAAACAAACTCTTGATTTGTTTTTTTGGTTTGCTACACTTGACTTCCTCTGCAGTAAAATACATATTATATTTCATGCAGAGTTTTTTCCACCCTGGTGTCAGGACCACATGTAGGGTCAAAAGATATACGCAGCTGGGTTTTTAGATTTCAAAGACTCATATATTTATATTTTTTTTTATTAAAAGGGGTACTGCAACAACTTAATATTGCACTTCCATATAGTTGGAGGATTGACAAGCTAGAACAAAATTTAAAATAATGATTATCAGAATTGAAGCAGGAAAGGTCAAGATCCTGACTTTTAGTTCCTGGTATGAGTCAAGCTCCAAAAATATTGGATCCTACATTTCCCATATAGCAACTCTAGACTGTATATAAGAAGTGGACGTAGTGAGCGGGACGTCACCCATTGGTTTGTGGAATAGGTTTTGAAGCCTCGAGCTCAGC
This sequence comes from Sebastolobus alascanus, assembly GCA_916701645.2. Taxonomy (NCBI): domain Eukaryota; kingdom Metazoa; phylum Chordata; class Actinopteri; order Perciformes; family Sebastidae; genus Sebastolobus; species Sebastolobus alascanus. The sequence goes on along the minus strand of CAKAOJ020000220.1, from coordinate 523,585 downwards.
ATTTTGGCCGTCGCCATCTTGGTTTTAAACAACCAGAAGTGACACCGAGAGGGTGGAGCTAAGTACAACCGAACTCTTAATGAGACATTTTTAGGCGACCAAAATGTTACAATTGACATTAATGAACAGAAAACACACTGTGAAAGAGTTAAAGTTGTAAGACGAAAACATGGACAACTCTCAGGCCTGGTAGCGACCTGTCAATCACAAGGTAGCCACGCCCTAAAGCATTCCCTGCTTCATCGTCTATTTGACTCTAAACGGGACAATAATTTACTAAATGAACATCACGCTGTATTGAAGACGTCTTGAAACTAGCGATTGAGACCATAAACTCATGTTTATAATGTTTACTGAGGTAATAAATCAAGTGAGAAGTAGGGTCATTTTCTCATAGACTTCTATACAATCAGACTTCTTTTTGCAACCAGAGGAGTCGCCCCCTGCTGGCTATTAGAAAGAATGACAGTTTAAGGCACTTCTGCATTGGCTTCACTTTTCAGATCCAGAGGTTGCCCACTGACAACTTGATAACATCTTGTCATTAGACATCCTCGTCTTTCAAACCTCTAGTTTGTAACGCAGACTTTCCGTTAAAATCTTGAAGTCTCAAGACAACCCTGGTGACATCACAATCATATCTTAAGGGTTATTTTCTCAGACTTGACAAAGCAGCTTCAGAGCAACAGAAGACATTATAAAACTGTTTTTACCAGTGTTCATTTTGTTGATGAAAACTATGGAAACACATATGTCTTCGACCTTATATTCATAATGAAAATGGGACTAAAACCCAAATAAAAAAGGAATCCATTAAAACAAAAAAACTATGTTGCAGTTTTCATCAACAAATAATAGGCTAGCTATAACAATCATTTGAAACACAACAATGGACAAATTAGCTAATTACTGTTAAAAGTCTTTTTCAGCTATCTGTATACGTGTGCCGAATCACACATTTATACTCCTGATTGGCAAAAGATATTCTCAGCCACCCAAAATATTTCGCAGTTTCACAGTCCAAAGAGGACACAAATGCAGGACACCAGGCAGGCAGGTTGAATTGAACAAAAGATGAGCTTTAATGTCACAAAGATGGTTCCTGAGAACAAAACTGCGGAAGCAGGCTGAACAAATCCAAGTACAGGGAATAAATACAAAATCTAAACTCGGAAAACAAACTGGAATGGCACTATGAACACAGGCAGGAATACCAACAAGGGCCACAAGTAGCCACAAACACAGACGACCTGACACTGAAAGAGGGAAAGCACACAGACTAAATACACAAGAGACTAATTAACTAATGAAACACAGGTGAGATAGAAAACAGGCGCGAAATTAAACAAGACATGACACATGACAAGAGTGATTGTCAAAATAAAACAGGAAAAAATTACAAACAAACCAACAATGACAAAATATATTTTTTTCAGAAGTTGTGATGTTTGTTGCACTAATTAGCAACCACCTGTATTTCAGTAATGCCATGTCTGCCACAAATGCTACCACTTCTACTAAATGCATCCGCAGTCCCTCTGAAAAATAAACAATAAGCTTGGACAAAAGGTAAACTAACGTTAACATAAAATTATCCAGGGCTATGTTAACAGTAGAAGGAGTCCAGGATAAATGTAGGCTGTCAACCATCAAAATCTTCCCTTGATGTTGGTTAGAGGTACATTCCTGCATTAAAATTATCTGTTAGTTGGGTGCCATGCCATCATTCCAGTGGCCCATTATTTCAAAACCCCAATAGTCCGAAAAATCCCTTTGGACCAAAAGCCCACTTGTCCCATTTGTCATGATATTTTTTTTTCCTAACATGGCAAAGGTATTACCTGCCCTTCTCTGCCTCTGGTTGGCTTACCCAGATATTCTTCCCCTAAACACAACTAATCACACTCCTCTTGCGTAAACCTAACCAACCAATCCAACCAACAAAGGCAGCTAGTAATAAGAGGCAGAGTGGCAGGTCATGCCTTTGGTAGTAGGAAAAAAAATTGGGAAGGTCAGATGACATCATTCTGCATTATAACAAGCCATGTGCTTCTGTTCATTACAGGGAGAGTGTGTATTTTCGGCCCAATGGGCTTTTTGAACAATGGCCGTTTGTTTTTGGGAAAACGAGCTGTCAACAAATGGGCTTTCGGTCAGATGAGACTTTTTGGGGGGTTTTGGAGTAATGGGCAGTTGGAACAATGGGCAGTCCCTGTTAGTTAGCCATTTGTCTCAAGCTAACTGAATAGTAGGCCACTCTCAGTGAACAAGTGAATGGATCCAGTTCTTGAATGACTACTGGTAAACTGGTAAACAGAACTACACTTGTAACCATATTAACTGTAGCTTACATATCAAACATGGCGACAGTTGTAGTCTCAGAAGTGAACAGAAGACAGAAAAATCAAAACTGCAATGCAACATTTTGCTGGTGAAAACTCAGCTAAAATATCTTTAGTTTTTTTTTTTTTTTTTTACTAAAACTGGACTAAAACTAGCAAAAAAACAACTGGCTACAATGTGACTAGAACTAATATATATTTTGTAAAAAAAAAAAAAACTAAAATTAAATCAAAATGGAGAAGGTTTTTTACAAGCTGAGTAGCACTCCCCATGACTAGTAAACTGACTGTTAAATAGGTTTACCATATAGCACCACTATATACTGTATATTATATGGACCTTCCTCCATGCTCTTATACAATATATGTCATTCTTAAATTCACGTGACAACCCTTTAACTGCGGGGGTTTTGGGGAATTCTGGGACCTAAAAACGGGGTCACAATCCAGAAAAGGCAAAGAAACACTGATTCAATGTCTTCTAATTACTAAAATTATTATTTTCAGCCAGTGGCTGAAAATGTCACTTGTCACACTTAATAATGTCATGACAACTCAGTGATCATAATGTGCAATATCTTATGCAAATGTCTTCACGTACCATACAGGCAGCTCTTTGTGATTACAGTCTTTTTTTCATTATCTTAGCAGATAATAATAGTGTGTGAATTTTCACTCTGACTAATTCTCCAGATATTAAAGGAAAAGTGTGAAGACACTGAAGCAAATGTGAAGGATTATTTCTATCGATTTCCATTGTTTCTTTTAAATTTGCCCCAGGGCTTAAGTCTTGATTAGATGGGGTTCTGGATCTAAAGTTATTGATTTGTTGGTAGACTCCTTTACAGTCGCTTTGCAGGTTATTACCAATCCCCCCCCCCACCGCTCCCCTGTGGGCAGCGATTTGCCCCTCTTCCAAACATGTAGTCGTCCCCTCGGATGGCTCCCGAAGACATTTAATTGAAACGGACAAAATAACACCCCTGTTATCCCGTGGGCCCAATTCTATTACCTTCTTATGCACCTCCCATGAGAGCGGTGTGCAGCCGCAAACCAAGTGCAACACCGGTGCATCATTCACACCTTCAAATCTCATCTCATACAGCTCACACAGCCTGCAGGGCCGGTCAGAGCAGGAGACATGTTTTCCTATTGTAATAAAGCTGTTGTGTGACATCTTCCTTATCAGAAACCTGACGATGTTTATCCTGAAAACAATAATGAATTAATATATAAACATCGCCATTTTGTAAATTTGAGCTCCCGCTTGTGTTCCCGGAGATCTGATATGACCATGCCTGTCGACCTATCCGCCCGAGTACAAGCGGAAAGGCAATTATTTGCATGATCACACAGTCATTGTGTTGCATCCAACCACAGAGAAATTTAATTATCTAATGGTAAATTCTTTCACAAGAGCAGCACGGTGACTCTGACCCATCTTTTCTTGCTGTAGTGCTTCATTTCTTTCGCCACACAACATGGTCAGTTGCCTTTTCAAGTCTTGTGTATAAAGATAAGCTGCTACACATGTGAAACTCAGGCTGGAAACGCAGCTCTTAGCTTGGTGGTTAAATTGTGTTAAAGGTGCAGTCAGTGATTCTAATCCAATACGCTTTTTGTCAAATTTAGTGAATATCTTTTCACGGTCCGCATTGTGTGTGTGCTAAAAAAAAATCTGGTGTTCTATAAGCAACCCATTCTCACTCCCAACTCATCAAATACCTCCGTTTGGTAAGTGCCCCTTGGCAACCAAAGCACAGAGGCACCCTTTAGTAACCGTATGTGAACCAGGCTTTCAACTAATTCCAATGTAAACCCACTTTCGGCGTTAATAGACGGTCGGAGCAAGTGATGTAGTATTAATAGTGTGAGAGTCTGTCCAGGGCGGGCGGAAGGGGTGGTGGATGGGTCAAACGAACACAAAACTTTTAACCAGGAGACCTCTGTTCATGTCCCGTGACACTTAGTTAGGTTTAGGAAACGGCCGTGGTTGACGTTAACTTCACTGACTAACAACTCAGGTGACTAGCGACTCACGGGACTGACGATACTGACGAGTCACGTGACTAAAGAGTGACGTGACAAAATAAGTCAACGTTACTTTTAGTTTCACGAACACCCGTCTCCTGTTGAAAGTCTTTAGTCACGTGACTCGTCGGTATCGTCAGTGTCACGGATGTTTCCTAAACCTAACGAAGGTTGTGGTTGTGGTTGTGGTTGTGTTGAGTAAACCTAACTTCCTGTGAAAACGGTAGTTTATTTTGAAAGGAAACTGTGCATGTAACGAGCGTGTATTGACACATCCAAAAGTAACGCAAGAGGGGTACCCCGTGTGTCCGTCTCCGATGCCGAGGGACACTGACCAAGCTCCGGTATTTGACAAGTTGGGAGTGAGAACGTGTTGCTATAAATGGGAAACGAACAAAGTGTCTCGGACCAAGCCACACAACACTATTCCAGCCGATCAGCAACAGAGGGGCGTTCACGCTCGTGCACAGGTCTATGGAAGTATAAAGAGAAAGGCAGTAGGAGCGAGAGGGGCGGTAAATCAGGAGGGGGGTATTTGTTTGTGTGTCGAGTACAAATATCATCAATCTCACTCCAGAATCGTTGAGTCCACCTTTAATGTTTCGTGTGAAGTGCACAGCTTCACCTGCGCTGATTTATCTGATTTTCGACAATAGAATATAATACATATTTTCATAGATTTGGAGTATGGATCCCGCACTACAATCAAATCAATTGTCTCATCTCAGTACTCACGAAACACTAGACTGCAACAGACAACCAAGCTCATGCACGCTTGTAAAAATCCCACATGCTCGGATCTAATGATAACACTCCATCTTCATCAAGTGGTCCAGCCGTTATATTACTGCAGGAAGAGAGGGGAAGCTTATTCCCCATTTCCTCCTTTGTGAAATGATTGACGGCCGTTTGGCACCAGTCTCCCATCTCAGCTCAAACTTCGTAGCTGCAATATTTGGATTGCTATGGAAACAGCTTTCATACTGTGAGCCCCCCCACTCCCTCCTGCCTTCATCCAGACACCACGGTATCTCCTAGCCTTTATTGGGTGAGAGGATGCTCCTTGTCGCTCTCATAAAGAGTAAATGATTCCGCGAAGGCATATGATGAAGCTCCACGAGCAGAGCAATGCGTTGTCTCTGGGGGGGGGGGGGGTGGTGGGAGCGCCTACGCACAGAGCAATCTGCCACAGGAAAACGCCCTCTCCCAACCTGCTGCTGATATTAATTACGAATCGAAAGCTACGGCTGTGCCTCCAGCGCTTCCTGTGTGATGGGAGGGGCTACGGGACTGGCTCGACAGGAGCCGCGGGGAAGCCACAGATGCTGCTCACACATTCTTATAGTAGAAAGTGGGAGAGGCTCTGGCTTTATTCTGATCTCTATTGCTGCAGGTGGATTGGTAAGAGCCGAGCCGCTATAAGTCTGAACAGAAAGCCTTCATGCAATAAATCACAGCTGCCCTCGATCATCGTACACCATGTGCTCAGCCAAAGATTTGTCTGTGTCGACTCCCATTATGTATTCCTGCAATACAGCCTACAGCATACTGTAGATAAAATAAACTGCTCAGAACTTCCATTGGTTGTACGACTGGTTCCTGTAGGAGGATCTTTATGTGTGCAATAGTACTATTTCATTCAGCAGTCTCTAATGCCTTAAAGGTTAAAAATGATACATTAATAAATTTTATTTGCAAGAGCATATGCCAAACCATGCAATCTGAATTCTGAGACATCTGCCATGCAGGGGCTCAGTGGTGTTATTGGATTTTAGGGCTCAGGATCATGATTACTACAATAATGTTTTTGACCAGAAAACCAAATTTAAATACAGTTCAAAATTTCAGGAAATACACTTTAGTTATGGAGCTGCAGCCAGGACGTATTTAGCCTAGCTTAGCATAAAGACTGGAAGCAGGGAACAACAGCTAGCTACCCAAAGTTAAAAAGACTAGTGCAGTGCCTGTTGAGGCGTTCGAGATGAGGCCGGCTGATTGCTTGGCGCAGAATAGCTGCTTGCATCGTTGTTGAGAGCTGCTCATCGTTGACGCAGGGAAGTGAAGGTATAACGTTAGTTTATCCCAACATGTTCTCATCCTAGCTCGTCACATACGGTCGCTTTGTCACGTCCCTTGGCGTCACTTTAGGTTAAGGCAACAAAACCACTATAGTTAGATTTAGGAAAGAACTACATGGTTGGGCTTAAAACTACTACCTTTGTACTGTGAAAATGACACTGAACGTTGTGAACCCGGCCCCCTCGGAACGAGAACAGGCTGTATATCCAGCATCCAGCAGCAAAAGTAAACTGCAGTCAATGAGCCACGGGTCTGCCCTCTGCAGATGACATGCTTGACTCTTATGCTCTGCTTATTCAAAGCTTATTAATATTGAAAGTGTTGCATGTCCAAAATCACAGCACACAGCTGTTGTCCACTAAGAATTAATTCCAGCACGTAACCCCCCTTAAAAACACAAACTGACATTATAAAACAAACATGATGCAATATGTTAATTATGGAGATTGAGCACTTTAGAGAGCGTTGGAATTCAGCCATTATTCATTTGATTATTTACACCTGCGCTTTTCCTCATGTGACATGTTAAAATGTTTTCTGTGGAAAAAGACTTAGGTCGGTAAGTATACTGCGTCATGACAGATTGAAGATGTTTTCTTCTCAAATTATAGACTACAGTTATACAGAATTGTTTTTTTTTATATCCAAAGTCTGCTTACAAAATAATGTTATGTTTGAACCTAATTAACCATTTGAAAAACCATTATATCTGTGCAATTTCTCTGTCTGCATATTTGATTTAACAACTGCAGTATATTAATATTTGTGGACCAGCAGCTGTGGATGAACATCTTGTAGCTCGGAGCAAACACACATTTGATAACACACTCTTCAAAAGGAGGTTTGCGTCTCCAGCCTGACAACTCGCTGTTTGTTTACATCATGTGGCATGTGAGTTTTAGCCTGAGCTGCTGTGTTGTTGTTTGTAGTCGGCTAACAGAGCAACTCATGTGATGTCATAACTCTTTGCCTCGATGGTATTCATGAATATTTCAAGTGTGGGGTCCTGTGTTACGTTTACTGTATGAAGGGTTCTTTTGCAAAAACAGATATCTCTGTTTTTATTTGTTTTCATAAATCATGTTTCTTTGTTGTGCGCTCAAGGGAATATAAATCAAACTGATGTTGGTTTATTCATTTTAAGAATGGCTTTTGCAAATTAACTCTTCATATTTTTCCCTTTGCCTTTAGAACTTTGCCTGTGTTTATTTTATCATTTCAGAATGAAGTCTTATGTGGGCCAAGTCCAAAGCTCCCTGTTATAAGCCCCCACCACTCCACATACTGTATGTGTGGTAGCCGTAGTAGAGCAGCCATGGTGGTGTACTGGGACTTCGCCAGTAGTGGTGCAAGGCCAGCCTCTACAAATAAGAATAGACTTGTCGTTGTTTTCGATGGAAAGACTGTAACCTTTAGAAGTTACCGTTTATGAGGAATTTGGACCAAGAATAACTGAGTTACTGTATGTTATCAGAGGCCACTCATTGAGGGGGCAGTTTCCCCCTTATTCCATTAATATTAAAAAGGCAGCCCGGTCTCACCAAATGGCGTATGAATGGCACAGTATTCTGTAAGTCATTTCGCGTACAATAACAACTCCTTTGTTGCTTTTGCCGTGTCATGTGTACGCCAGGTAGTACTGGCTGCAATGCAAAAACATCAGTGTAAATATGCTACGATTAGAGCTAGTGACGTAGAATAAAAAGTGAGACTGCTTACGGTGGGTGGAGGGTCCAACAAACACAGGACTTTCAACCAGGAGACATGTGTTTGTGTCCCAAAGTGTTGTTGAGTCATTTTGTTTATTTTTTTAAGCTATGTTTGTGATACGTTTTCCGTATGTATGTTACAATATTTACACATGTATTTTACTTAGTTAACCTAGTTATATTAAGCCCAACCATGATGTTTTTCCTAAACCTAACTAAGTGGCTTTGTTGAACTTAACAGCCATTACCATAGTTTTTATGCCTAAACATATTAGCGAACGTTTCACAGTAACGATGTGGCGTATAATGACATGCGGAAAGCCTAAAACGCAAAATCATGACATATGGAAATGTCGTGCTATAAGCCTTCCCATGAGATCGGGTTGAAAAAGGACACAGTGTTCTTCAGAAGTGCTCCTCTTTTTGGCTGACAGGACAGCGGTGTAAAAATAAATGTATTGTTATACTGAAGGAAATAAAGATTCAGAGTTCTTCAGTATCGTTATAAAATGTGAAATTAACATACCAATCCCTCTTAGGAGAAACTGCTCTAAAGTGCCTGTGTGGCCTGTTACATATAATAATAATAATGAAGCCACCAACTGTGCTACAAGAGGCTGGGGGAGGAGCAGCTGAAGGAGATGGTGATTCACATCAGTAGACCACCACAGCTACACAAGGTTCAATACCCCTCCTTCCACTGTGATAAAAAATACATGTTAACTCTTTGTTTACGTAAAATGACACTGCAGACGCAGTTCAACATATTGGATCATCACCATCTTATTCACTCCAAATAAACATCAGCAACAAGGTTAAAAGTATATAAACAAGATTCTCCAAATGGGAATGAATGTACATGTTGAAAAGGCCTTTGAATTCGGATTTAGATAAATAAAACGCTGTGCAGCATTGTTACGGGCTTTTGGCAACACAATCCATCTTCATTTTTGGTGAAAGCCTATGGGCTGACTGGTATAGAGCGGCAAACAGCACACAGCCTGCATATTTACTTCCAGCTCATTTATTCTCATTATGCAGCCCTGCAGACGTCAATGAGGGGGATTTCTGCCCCACAGTGATATTCCGTGATACAGAAGGAGAGAGGGGGAGAGAGATGGGGGGGGGACACGTCAGGAAAAAGAAGACGGAAGCGGGGCGATGGGGGGTGCATTCATTCATGCTCTGCCCGTGAACTTTGACACCTTTGACAACGTAGGGACTGTTTTCAGACCTAACGTTGACGGCACCAGCTCATTCTTTTCCCCTCGCTCAGTCTCCGTTGGAAATTTCACATTCGCTGTAATGAGGCCCTGCCCTGTCTAGCTGGGGAGGTGCCATGATTTCATATCTTGGGTTTACTTCCCTCCAGTAATTATGGTTTATAAGGCAAACAACATGTCACCTGAGAAATGATGAAGCCTGAACATGCATTATTTCTAAAGGAAGGGAAATATCAGAGAGAAAAACTGTATTACAGGGTATTTTATAACAAGCTATCCAAAAGTGTGGGTTGTCATCCAACCATGTGTATGAACCACAATTTAATAGATTGGTGAAAAGCTTAAGAATAATAACCTGTGAAACATTTCTTCATGGCTGGTTCTAGCTGGAAAAATAAGCAGTATTTTAATTAAATAGTTTTGCCTCAGAATAATTATTTTTCTACAACATCATATTTCTGGCATATGCTCACTGATCAGAAATCTGAAATTTGTTTTAATATGTTTTCCATTAAAGCTAACCTCAGCAAATCTTGCTAACGGCGTACTACCATTAGAGAAGTAACTACAGATTTTATATATTATATAAATTCAATACATTGAATTGCTATCACTGAAACGTGCCGACCATAGTTTGATTTCATGAATATCTTAAGAATTATAACTTTAACTTCGTAACAAACCTTCTTGAGCATAATTTATTTAGAGGTCAACACTCCAAACATCCAGTTAACATGCTCAGTCAAGATTTGTGTAGGTGTGGTTTGATTAGATTTAATTGACAGGGGCCGGGCCACTTGAGCAAACAATTGTTGAATCCTGATTTGTGCAAGGAAGTACGTGACATCACCTTTTCCATCTAGGCCGCACCCACTTCAAACATGTGAGTGCAGACAAAGAAAGAAATCTCTCATGTGAAATACCTAAAATAACTAAATTGTGTGTTTATGTGTGACCCCGGACAGGTGCAGTTGATTCAGAATGCTGCTGCTCGAGTCCTCCTTAAGAAAGTTGATCACATCACTCCAGTTCTGAGGTTTTGGTTTGGTTGGTTTATAAAGCACTGAATGATTTAGGGCCAAAATACATTTCTGATCTGCTGCTACATTATGAACCATCCAGACCTCTCAGGTCTGCTTTCTGTCCCCAGAATCAAAACTAAACATGGAGAAGCAGCGTTCATTTTTTAGGAACCATATATCTGGAACAAACTCCCAGAAAACTGCAGGTCAGCTGTGACTCTCACTTCTTTTAAATCGAAGATGAAGACTTTTCTGTTTGCTGCTGCTTTTTATTAAATCATTTATAATTTTATACTGCACTGTAACTTTTAATCTGGTATTTCATACCTCACTTATTCTATTTTAGCTTGTCTTTATTTTCTGTTCTCTTAGATTTGTAATGACTGTTTTAAATTGTATTTAAATATCCTTTTATAATGTGTTTCTTTTGCAATTTGTCTCAAAGCATTTGATGTTATATGTAAAGCACTTTGTTGCTGAAATGTGCTATATAAATAAACTTGCCTTGCCCATTCTAAACACCCCAGCATGGGTTTTCAGAGCATTTAAAGCCTCTGAACACCCAGACAGGTGTTTTCAGTTAATCTGGCTGATTAGACCTCAGCTGTGGTCTTGTATAGACTAATTCAGTGACATCTTCCTGAGTCTCCTGTTAGCTGTGTTGATCCTGTTAGGGCGGGACAAATTACACCTTTATCATTCTTATTGGTGGATGAAGATTTGCCCATCAAAGCTCCGGTCCACCTTCAACCTGAGCAGAGGTCTAATCAGCCAGAATAACTGAAAACACCTGTGTGGAGAAACTTGAAGATATGTTTAGGATGGCACCATCTGCAAAATAGGAACATGTGAATCAACTTACATATAATTCCACCTTTTAACCTGGGCCTCTGCAGGGTCAACTGAGAACTGCGGGCCTTAAAGCTATGTATCACGTTTACCACTTATAGATGAGACAGTTCCTGCTGAAAAAAGGAAGCAGATGTTCCACCAAATCTAATTTGATTTGATAAGAGCACTCACTGTTAACACGGAGCACCTCACAAAGATATCTGGTTACATTTATTGCTCAGTCAAGCCATTGTGTAATCCATTCAGTGTGATGATGATACCCTAAATCAGGTTATTCTGATTCAAGTCAATCTGTTCGTTTCCAGTCTATGTGTAACAGAGAGGTATTAGTCTTCCCTCTGTGGTGCCAGCTGGATGAAGATGAATCCACCGTGGACAGAACAGGAAGACGACCCGGCTCAGAACTCTGTATTGTGTGTCTTGGTTACCTTTGGCCCTGTTTCGACCCCTCCCTGTTCAGGTGTCCTCCTGATGGGAACTAGTTAGCCATGGGAGACTCCCAGTTGCTCTTGTTATTGCAGATATTTGCAAGGAAAAATGTTTAACTCCAATCTGTTTAGAATGAAACAATGTTGATGTGTAGATTCAGGGCCGTAGCTATCACTGAGGTCATAGGCTTTGAAACAGCATTTACAGTATACTTTCATCCTGGGAAATAAAATCCACTGACAGTATAATTGAACAAAAAAAAATTGAAATATTCACATAAGTTAAAGAAAATGTAGAGACTTTCATTTTGGTGCCGATGGGAGGACATTGGGAGGGACTCATGACCTCAGTATTTCTGAAATCCAAACATAGTCTCACGGCAGTTTGTGAAATAGTCACGAAATTTAATTCATGATTGATTCATGTACACAGACATGAATTTCCCTTTTTCTCATGACGTTCAGCGCGACTTTCAACAAGGTACTTTTTGTGCGTTTTCCAGCAAAACGTGACGCACGTGTCAATTTCTGCTCCAGTGTTTTAAAAATAAAACTACTCAGTTAGGTTTAGGAAAAGATTGACTTGGTTAGGTTTAGGCAACAAAACTACTTAGTTAGGTTCAGGAGAAGATCACGGTTTGGCTTAAATAACTCCAGAAGTGCTGTAACTTAAGTACGGAAGTTACAGTGTGTGACAAATCAACGTTGTCACATTTCAAATAACATAAATTACATTCTGCAAGTATATTTGTAACATATTTCAAAGTGTAGCAGAGTATATTGAAGGAGTATGCTATTAATATAATATAAATATATTAGTTGTCTATAACTAGTACATTTCAAATATGCTCAATGTGCAATTGTAATGCTATTGTAGTACTCATAAAATGTATTTTAATTTCACTGCAAGTACATGTACAGCATGTATGAAATGCATATGCAGTAGTATATATGTAGTGTATTTAAAATAGTCCCATTTTAAAGTACACTAAACACACTTAAAGTTGAGCTTTTGTACTACTTTTATAATAAGTTAAAAAATAGTTGTTCCATTTTAACACTCTTTAAGTTCACTAATTATTAGTCTGTGTGCTAGTACACTGTGTGCTGTAGCATACTTACATTAAGTATACTTTAGACTACTTTTTTTCACTAGGGGCAACTTAAGTACGGAATTTATGTGACAAAAAACTACTTAGTAAGGTCGAGGAAAAGATCGTGGTTTAGGTTAAAATAACTCCGGAAGTGGCGTAACTTAAGTACGGAAGTTATGTGACAAATAAATCAACGTTGACTTCTGGTTTCACACGGGACACAAACACCAGCCTCCTGGGCGAAAGTCCGGTGTTTTTTGACCCACCAATGCACCCCGACCTCTTCCTGTGTTCGCCACTCTTTATACTCTCCGGTTCACAATTACGTGTATTACATCAGAATTTATTTTGTTCTGACCATCACGAAAAAAGAAAGGGAAATTCGTGTCGATGTACATGAATCAATACATTCAATTTCGTAACTATTTTACGATCTGATGTGCGACTGGGCTGGAAATCCTGGCTTCAGCCCTGCGTGGATTGTAACAGAATAGTAAGACCATAACAGAAGTAGTACAGCCAAACGGTAGAGTACTAAAATTAGACAGGTTTCAGGTTGACACTGAAACTCATCACAGACCACAGACCAAGTGACAGCTGTCTCCTGACACTGACATTCAGTCACTGATATGAGTGGAGGAAAAGGATGTGAGCAGAGAGAGGTTGAAGCTATAGACATTATATCAAGAGTAGATACCTTGTGTAGCTACAACAATATAAAAAAAAGTCATTAAATACAAAATCTTTTAATTTTTGACCCTAAATCCAGTCACTAGATAGTGCAGTTGTCTGATAACAACAAGATATGAATTCAAATTGCCCCAGTGAGTCAGGAATGACAGTAAGTGAGCGTCTGAGCGTGACTGGCAGTGGTGAGAAACCCTTCCCACCTCGTCATTTCCAGGTTGGGACTCCTCTCCCTGTGTCTGTGGGTCTGAGGTTATTGGATAAATTGATTTCTAGCTGACCTTTCCTGCCCGCTCCTCCGATGCAAAGACTTCTTAATGATCTTGTGCTGTCAGAGGTGCTGAAATCACACATCCCTGCAGAGACTATTAGTCTATAATACACGCGTTGGCATTATGATGAGGGGAGTGGACAGTGTTGATATACAGCAGCTCGACACAACAACGTGAACACCTGTTAATGACATGCAATCCAATACAACGGCCACGCAGTGAATATACAACCGTTGTCAAGCTTGAAATGTTCAGTTTTGTAGAGACCTCAGAGTGATGTTGATTCAATTTAAAATCTTAACTCTTTAACTTTTGAAGGCATAATTTTTAGTGCTGTGATAATGTCTTTTTACATTGTAAGATGCTTCTATTGTTCATGGACATGTTCATGGTATGTTTTCATAATGCAATCTAATACAACATCAGCATAAATAAAGATATAAGAAATTACTATGGAACTTCATTCAATGTTTATTAGTTCACTATAATTTTTTTATAGTTATGATTTCATAAAAAAAGTTTATAGGCTGCATTTCTATATGTCGAAGTCATATTTTTCTTATTTTGACTTTTGTTAATATTTTTGTTGTTGTCTTAATCCAAATATTATTCCCAGTGAAGTTTTCTCTTTAAAATGAATGGTTGTATTTGCTTTTAGTGTTGGTGTGTTTTTGTCAAGTTTACTTTTCAGCTGTAAAGTTCAGTATCTTAAATGACCCAATTCAAAGGATCCTTGTAAAAATGTCTGATCACCTTCAGACATTTAAAGGCACTCATTTGTATCTGATTTATATCCACACAAAAAAGTTCACTTGCAGAGTTAAGAATTCTTAAAAGTACATCTACTCCTTTTCCCTCATTGAAAAATTCTGAATCTACAAATATTCTTTATTCTTTAGTTTGACTACAGGACACAAGATGTCTCCTACTTCACTGAAAACTCTATTCTCAGTGTACGTGCACTGGAGATTTCAAGTTTCAACGTCACACTTGTTTAACAGGGCACAAAATACTTTTTTTGTGTGTACACTGTGTGTACTCTGTGTGTAACTTTTAAAATGACATTCACTAAAAAAATTTACCTGCACCAAAAAAATTTTTTACTGCACCATTTGGTGTATTTGTCCTTCTTTCTCTGCACTTCCGCTGCGGCTAGATTCAACCGAAATTTCAGCAAACTTCTTAAGGTAAACATTTATTAATTTCATTTATGAGAGTTTAAAAATGAGGACATTTTCAATGTGCATAAAAATGTGGTAGGGTAGCACATCCCAGATTTCAAAATCAAGGAGGACAAAGTCCTAGCATTTCACTTGTTTAATTCGCTCACATCACAATAGATGTTTCAGCACGGAGCCTTCTTCAGAGTGTTTAGCACTCCACCGTGAATCCTCCGCAAGCTCCTTTACCAAGACATTTTCAATGTGTTACAATATAATTTGAGCTGACTTTCTTTTTACAGTATTGAACTGTGAAACTGCTTCAAATATTATATATTTGTATAAATTTATAGAGGAACATTTTGAGCAGCTTCTCAGCAAACCTAATATGGAAACTTTTTTTTATCATATAAGAAATTCTTTAGTGACATTACAAACTCAACAAGGCTTATTTAATATATGATGTGTTATAAATTATGGCAGTAATGTGAGTCTTTATTAGTCCTTTTTGGCTACTCCAAGTACCGGTACCGTAACAGCACAAATAGACTCGCATCAAAATCCAAGCGGCGAGTGGCTGTTTTTGCAGTACAATGTTATAACTTATACATTTGTTTTTCACTGTTTGAGAAAATGGATGTGTGGCATGACAGCTTTTAAAAAATGTCAATTGCGTGAGTCTCACAGTCAGTGTGTGAGAGTTGGCAACCCTGGTATTTGCATATTGGATCGCAACAGGCCTTTTTCAAGGCAAATATTTTGACGTGCTACAGGTGTTATTAATGAAGTGAGTAGAGCAGAGCCATCGTTAGTGTTATCAGTAACATCTGTGCTTTTCCTCCTATGAAAAGTCTGTCTGCTGTGAAAAAGGCTGTAATTGGCCTCCAAATAGATCACAGATTCACAGTGAGTCTGGACTATAAACATGTTTGGAAACACTTTTAACAGTTTGGAAACACTTTAAACGGTTTGGAAACACTTTAAACATGTTTGTAAATACTTTAAACATGTTTGGAAACACTTTAAGCTTTTGTGGAAATACTTTAAACATGTTTTGCGAAACATGGTTAAAATGCCAATACTACTATATGACAAGAAGACTACTGACTGATGACGATACATCCGTATTAAGATTGTAACAAATCACTAATTCGCTATAATCACACACTCCAACCTTAAGAGAAAAAAAAAACTCACTCACTCAATGTCTGCTTCAAGACTTTCATGCAGCCAGTACGCAAATCTGCGCTAAAAACTGTAGCAGCCATCGTTTCTATGAGGCTTTTGGGAAGCGTTGAGAACCAGCCGCTCACAGTCATCACAGTAGTGGCAGCGGCTCAGTCCGGGAACCGGAGGGACCAAGTACGAAGTGTGGACTGGTAGCCGGAGAGGTGTCTCCTCCTGGGTGCTGCCGAGGTGCACCTTGAGCAAGACACCAACCCCCAACTGCTCGGAGCGCCGGTCCATGGGCAGCCACCCTCGGTCTGACATCTCTCGATTAATACATGTGTACAGGTCCTGTTTGTGCGTGTTTGTATGTATTTTGGGCCTGTGTGTGTAATGTGTATAACAGCAGAGTACTGCCGAGGATCAATAAAGTCTTCTTCAGTTATGTGGGAGATTTGATGGTTGACTGTCGTCATAAATTAAGCTGCTAAATCCACAATCAATCATTTTGTATAATCTCAAATGCAAACATAAATGCAAAACAAACATTTTGTCTTTGTATTAGAAAAGTGTGTCAGATGGAGGGGTGCAACATGGCATAGGTGGGTGGGTATGGGTGGGCCCCCCTAGCGACAGCCCGGGCCAACGGTAGAATAAGTGCAGTCCATGGACTGGTATGAGACAGGATAGCACTTTGGTCGACTTTTAATGGTAAAATGAATAAATAATTAAATTCATTTTAATAAAATCTAAATATTAAATAGCCTAGAATTAATAGAAATTAAAAATGTAACGTAAACAAATAAACAAAGTAACAAATAAATAAATAAATAAGTAAATAAATAGCTACCCCAAAAGGGATAGGCTATTACACAATATTAGGTGCTACATCATAGATAATGAACATGAGTCAGTAACTTCCCTACTGAGAATAGCTTAAACACTTGTCTATCACTCCAGTAATCTACTGGACCAACACGGAGTTATTTGGTCTCATCCATATTTGAAGAGTTTCGTGGTTCCCCTCTCCTCCAGTCCGCCTCCTCCCACTGAAACCTGCTCATTCTGGGGCTCGCTGGGAATAATGTCGCTGTCACCGTTTGGGGGGCTGGGGAGGCTTTAACCCGGTCACAACGTGGGGAAGTTGCTCACGGTTTTTCCGCGTTGCCATGGGGTTTTGTAAAACCTATTGACTGCGATAGGGTCCCTTCTTTTCTTTGAGTCTAGTCTTTGTGGAGGAGGAGGAGGAAGAAACCGCTATTACTTTTTCTTCCAGAGGCGGAGTGGCGGCGGGGGAAGGGGGGGGAGCGGTAGTAGCATCCAGGGGAGGAGGGAGGTTCTCCGGCTTCAGACCAACAGCGAGGCAAAGCGGCGCTACGTGAACAGTTCCACCTCCCTCTCTGCGCTCTTCCAGCGGCGGAGAACATTCAACTTTCTGAACGGCTGCCACGACAGGAGTTGCACCTGAAGGTGAGTTTTTTTTTTTACTATTTCTGTGTTTTTATATCGCATGAGGGGAAAAAAAAGACACACATTTTCTCCTTGTTGAGTGTTGTTAGTTGTGGCACTTGTTAGAGATTGTAGCTGCGGAGCTCTCTGGTACCATGATCAGAGCACCTGTGCGGACTGTAGGCTGTAGGAGCTACTCTTCATGGCAGGTGGATGGAAATGAATATTAAAAAAGGGGATGGAAAGAGGGGAATTACATAAAGAGAAATGTGGTCACGACTGCTGTTATAATAGCTTCAGTTTTTCATGAGTGGAATAATAACTAGACAGTTACAGTTTAGTCCTAACCAGTGATGTGGGAGATGAACCAGGTTTACACACATTTCAGAGGCAGAATTATCCCACTTTTTTTTTTAACAGAAAACATTACCATAAAGCATTCAGACCGTTTTAAATTAAAATCAAACTACTTGATGCAAGGGTGCTAGAGTTGATAAGTATAAATTAATGTCACTCTGAGATGATTTTTTTCCTCTTATTTATATGAGCATGCCTGATAATCATCACTGGCTGAAGATCATCCCTCTTATTTACCACTACACTGCCCATTATGATCTCAGCCTGCTTATCACTGGCTCTCCTGCTGAATGCTGAACCGCAGGACTGAATCATACCTTGTCATCCAATGTGGTGAATAGTATTATCTCCATTGGCAAATGCATGCATAAATTTCATCCGGCATGTGATGTGACAGGCTCAGGGATAGTTCTGTTCTGTTTAGTATGGGGAATGCATGTCTGTGTGTAGGAGCCCTGCTGATGCTTGAGCTACAGTAATATTTTGTGTGCAGATTTTAACGTAGGGGAAACTGCACATGCCATTTCAGCAGATTTATTCCTGTACTGTGTAAAGGTAAGTGGTGTCATTGTGGCACTAGAAACAGCACTGAAAGCTTTTTTTTACTCTAGAGAATAAGAAAAAGAATTTCTGGTATTTTTTTTTCCATCTCAGCTGACACCTCTGACAAAGTACTAACAATGCATTTTAGAGATAAAAAAAAACACACACATGCTGTTACTTTAATCTTTCTCCACACTTTGGGGAATTGCTCTTCATTACATGCATTTCTGTTGTGTAAAGCATGCATGACATACGATTAGAATGAGTGATGAGGTGTCAATGAGTGTGATTAAAATCACATTATAGTGACATTTAAATCAGAACATTGGTGTTGTGGTGGTTACCTATAGCTTTGGCAATTGATGGGGATGTGGATGTTGTGCATCATGCTTGTGTGCTTTGACGTGTTGCATTTTTACCAGATATATCTCACATAGTGATTCCCTCAATATGAATATTTACAAGGTATGCAAATTTGTCTCACACTTGTGTGGAAGTGCTGTAAATTCAAATGCTGGTTTCCTCATGTGTTCTTGTGTAGTGTCTCATTATAGATTATGCCTTTGAGGGAATCCCAGGAAACAGAGAAATGTTTCATAGTTTACCCATAATTTAATATTTGTATCCCTTTTGATGCTTTTCTTCTATTGTTCACAACAATATCAGCTTGGCCCATATTGTCTGTAGCACAGTTTGTGGCACGTTTTCCAAAAAATGAAGATTGCGGTAAACAAACACACTACCACTCCTATAGCACTGCTCCTCCTAACACTGATCCTGCTGCTGCTTCATGTTAAACACAAAGACCTTCTGAAGGTCAGACTGCCATTAGTGAATGTAATCATCTCAAGCTGCTCTTCAAGAAGAGGAGATCCTATTTGTGTTGTACCCGTGCTCATCCCACCAGGCCAACACACATACTTTCTCCAGTGTTCATAGCCAGAATTATCCCACATCAGGTAAGTTGGCTGAGTTTCATTTCTAGGCCAAAGACAAGAGCCTCTAATGGCACTTGTCATCACACGTGGTCCCCAGCCTCTCTGTATTCAGGGCAGTGGTGCTTTGTGTCCAGAAGTAGGTCGAATGCTTCTCACCAAACAATTTGAGCGAGAGCCAGTAATTGGACAAGCAAAGTGTCGACCATCTCCCAGCCGCTCCATGTCAGCCAGCCCTCTCGCCACTTTATATGCAGCTCCGACCCGACGCATTTCATGGACCTTTTTCATCCTTTTAATCATTTAGATTACAAAATGCAGGAAACAGAACATCCTTTGTAGCTGCAGACCGACTCATTCGCTGCCATACCCCGCTGTTAACAAATGGCAGCTCGTATGTAACTGTAACTGTTAAGTGAAGTCAATTTTATTCATATAGCCCATTATCACAAATCACAAATTAGCCTTAAGGGGCTTTACAATCTGAACAGCATACTGTATGACACCCTCTATGTTAAGACTCAGTTCAGATAAGGAAAAACTCCCCCAAAAATACCTTTTTAATAGAGGAAAAAAAGGAAGAAACTTCAGAAAGAGCAACAGAGGAGGCATCCCTCTCCCAGGACGGATGGTCATGCAATAGATGTGTACAGAATAGACCAAAAGTACTGTAGTAAAAGTTTACATTTGTTTACATATGTGAAGAATATGGATGTGGGGGGATGTCGAGCAACTTCAGGTGTTGTCAAACAGACCTAAGAACTCCTCTCCACCATGGAGACCTGGAAAGAGGACAGAAAAACATATATCTGGAATGAGGTACCAACAGCCAGAACAGAGAGAGAGAGAGAGAGAGAGGAGCGAAAGAGAGATAGGCACACAGCTTGGACGCTCATGTGCTTGTGGGACACAAACAAACAGAGGGTTAGAGAGATGCAGTGGTTTTCAGAAAGTTGACAGTATTCTCGTCGGCAGGACAAACACGGTGCTAGGTTTTGTAGAATCTTTGAGTTTTAAAGGAACAGCATGTAGGCTCTGGTGGTGTCTGGCTGTGAGGTTGCACATTACAACTTCTCCCGTGTGCAAAGCGTGAAGGATTGCTATGGGGTGGCCGATACGAAAATGTGAATGGCCCTCTCTAGAGCCAGTTGTTGTAAGAGTAGAGTGCTTAGAGTGTGTGTGTGAGTGTGTTTGTGTGTGTGTGTGTGTGTGTGTGTATGTGGGAAGTGAGTGGTGAAGCAAGAGAGAGAGAGAGCGGCGGCGACGGGAGTGAGTAACGTTATCGACTCCGGCCCAAGCAGGAAAAGTTAACAGTGTTTTGTTTGTCCATTCTGGGCTACTGTAGAAACATGAAGGTGCAACATGGCGGACTCCATGGAGAGGACCCGCCCCCTATGTAGATATAAACGTCTCATTCTAAGCTAACGGAAACACAGAAATTCTTATTTTCAGGTGACTATACACTAAAGGAAACATACTTATTATTATATTCCATTTCTGCCGATAGATCCCACTAATTGTTACACACTAGTCCTTTACTTTTGGATTTAAGGTGTCAACAGTCAGATTGTTTGATGTCAGCAGGGAGGTTATTCCATAGGACGGGGGCACGATAGGAAAAGGCTCTCCTGCCTGCTGTCTTCTTTTTAACCCGGGGACAGACAGGAGCCCTATATTCTGAGAGTGGAGAGCACATAATGGAATATAAAGTTTAAGGAGATCATACAGGTATGAAGAGGCGTGCCCATTTATTAAGTCATCAAAAGCACCTTAAAGTCTGATCTGACATGGATAAGGAGCCAATGAAGGGAAGCTGCAGCGTTCTGAACCATCAACACTTTTAGTACTAGCATACAGAGTGATAGAAACAGCTGAGCTCACACCTCAGTGTGTTGTTTTCATCTCCTGCCCGAGCATCACAAACTGGCATTACGTTCAGAGGCAGGAAGTGCGTTGAAGATTTGAAAGTTTTAGTTTTTTTCACCTGTTCAAACTGTACAGGTGTGTGTTTGCCTTGCAACAGACATGTTTGCAGTTTGTGTGCACTCTGTTGTCCTGTGTGCATGGGAGAGGTAGGGGTTGAGAGTGAAAAGAAGGTAGGGAGAGACACAGAGAGCCCTTTCTTTGTGCCGGCGCTGTGTACACCTGGTCTTTTTAACAGTGCGGACTGAAAGATGTATGTATCAAGACTCAGTGATACGATACGGGTGCAAGCTGAGCCAGAGAAGGCTGGAACCTTCTCCGTATTTGATTTAGAGGGTTTCTGATACACTCTTTCTGTGAATTTGCACATTTAAACCAATCTAAAATGTCCGTCTGTGTCTTATCTGTGCTCAGTCTGCAGAAGATGCATCTCTTATGAGCATCAGCAATGCAATTTCAGGCTCTAATTCAGTCTGTCAGATGGAATCTGGAGTATCAGATGGCTATTAGAGATTAGAGAAAGCAGTCTAACAACAGTGAGCAGGAGTGAATTGCTGTATCAGACTAATTGTCCATTTATGCTTCCCTGTTATCACCCTATCTAGAAGGTGCAAAACAATTTGATTTTAGGAAGAGCTCTTCTCACAGCTGTGTGAACAGGTACGCTGATCCATGGGTATAAAGTGTAAACCTAAAGTGTGATTATGACGATCGTTGCACGGTTACAAGGCGGTGTTGAGATGTTAAGAGTGTGTTTCTCGGAGCGGCTGGCAGACGTGGCGGTAAGGTGTGGAGCCTAGCAAGTACCCAGGCCCTAATTGAGGTTCAGCTCAGGCTCCAGCACTACAAGCAATTACAGTGACGACTCATGCTCCCTGTGCTGCAGGCAGAGTTGAGAGTGCTGCAGCGGCGCCGTACCTGAGCCCTCCTCTTTCATGTTTGTCACCGATGACAGCCGGAAAGGCACATTCCAGCCAGTATGTTCTGGAAATGTGTTTGGTTACATGAAATATTCATTTCCATGCCTGCTCTCCGGCAGTTTGCATATTTATTTACCAGATTTTTTTTTTTATGATACCTGTGAGATAGAGGAGTGTTGGAAATGATTCCCTCCATGCAGAGCCTCTGATGGGGGATGGAGGAGATGCAAAGGTAATTATCCTCAGAATCAAGGTTTATTTCTTATTAAACACTCCACTGCATCATTGGGGCCACTGGGTGAACATGATCAATGGCTTCTCACGCCGCACGGACAATTAATCAGTAAAGTTGATACCGAAGGACAAACCTGCAGTGAGGTCAGTGTTATCTCATATGTTCAGCGCTTCTTTTCCCAGCAGGAGGGGGTTAGAGGTCAGTAGCCAACGCTGGTGATGTGTTACGCACACGTCCCTGCCTGAAGGCATAGATTGGCCTGTCATTGTCCTTTCTCTGTGGCACAGAGGCATTTTACCCCGATGTATTGTTATTTGCTGCCAGCTACAGGACTTGCAAGCTTTCGGTGCAACCCAGTCACCAGAAAAAATGTTGGCATCGGACGTTTCTGCAAATCATGGATACGTCGAATGCCGATGTTTCTGAACCAAAAATATGTTTCATAGATACGTTTCATATCAGCCTCGTATCACGCTTGGACTTGGTTATGGTTAGAAAAAGATCATGGTTTATGCTCAAATAATAATGTAACAACATAACAACGTTAACGTAACAACCGTAACAACGGAACAGAATCACTATAGATAGGTTTAAAAAAGGAAAAAACATGGTTTGGCTTAAAACTACTACGTTTGAACAGTGAAAATGACACTGAATGTGATGAAAATGGCACACGAACGAACAGCTGATTGTAACGTGACGCATGGGACGAGAACAGCGGCTTTCCTGGATGAAAGACTTGTGTTTGTTGGACCCATCCGCCTGCCCGGTGTGTCTCTTTTTGCTCTTTTAACTACGTCACTTGCTCTGACCGAATGCAAAAACGTCACCATTCAACGTATCCCTTGTTTGCAGAGACGTCCAATGCCAACATTTTTTTCCTGTCGACTGGCCTGTTCTGTGTCCTTCATAATGTGTTGTGTTTACATGTCATCCTTCAGAAAAAATAAGAACATCTTGTAATTGTTATGTCCAAGTGACAACATTTACACACATTCCCCACTTGTTTTGTTATTATCCATTACCTCCAGGCTGTTTGTGAATGTGCTTTTTATGGGAATTTTCCGTCCTCTTATTGGATTTAGTGCAAAGACAGTGCTGTTATTCTGCCTCATAGGGCTTTAGAATTGTAATTTTTATGTTTAATTAATCAAATTAGATTATGCTCACTTGAAAACCATAACCATTAAAGAGAACCAACACGATGGTGTTTTATGAGAATTCTAATCCCACTGTGCATTGCTGTCAGCTTCAAACTCATTTTCCAATCGTATCGTCCCCATTCTCGCACGCCGGCTCAGATTTATAAAGCTGCTGTTGAATCACTGGTTTCATATCCTCTAGATTCAAAATAAAAAACCTTGGTGAAAAGGGCAACACAACCATAAGATTCTCAGAGGAACAACAAACATGACATCTATGCCTCAAAGAGTAAGAAGTTATTGCCCTTAAGTCACTGGGGTACAGGGATAATTTCCATTTCAATTGCGGGCTCAATTTGGGATAACTCATGCATACAGAGGTAAGGAGAACAAAGAACGTTGGAATAAAAGTGACAAATGTAGAGAATGGAACAGAGGAGCGCGGTATCACTGGCTTTGTGTCCCATGAAGGGTATTGTGTGTGGCTGCTTGGATAAGGTTGCAAGGGGACCCCTGGGACATGGAAGTGAAGGGCACTATGGATGAAGGAGGACACATGTGACAGGCAGGGGACACAGAGGACAGAAGTGTAACACGCCTCATACTACTATGCTGGGATACTGGTACTTTACTTTGATGGAATTGTCCATCACAGTTTCTCACACCCCAAATTGCTTTTCTTTTCCAAATAGACCTTTTCAACTGAATTGTATTGCTAGGCAACAACTGGGGTCCATGTTAACTTCCTGTCAGCTGACGTCATTCACATACTGCGGAATGGTCCATAGCAGTTGAAAACCCAAAACCTCATTCAATTTACAATCATATAAATCAGAGGAGCAATTGATTCTCAAAATCCTTTAATTGATAAATTTATCAAGATATATTGTTAATCCCTGAAACATAATTTGCACACTTTTGGTGCCACAGTCATGGAACCATAATATTTTTAGGTATTGACCAAAATTATGAGTATCAAAAACTTTTGCTAATTTCAGACAGCATTTGATCTATGCAAAGTTATGTTAGTTTGTCTTGTGAAAAATTTGGCTTCTTTGTTAAATAGAAAAAAAAAGGGTTCTGTAGGAAACAAGCTACGGCCGCGCTAGCTTTAAGCTAAACAATGAAAATGCTAACATGCTGATTTTTTACAGGTATAATGTTTACCATGTTCACCACTAGCACCAAACACAAAGTGCAGCTGAGAATGAAGGGAATGCCATTAGTTCTGCAGGTATTTGGTCATAAACCAAAGTATTGGACAAGGGAAACTGTTGGATAGGTTATTGTTGTAGGTTGTACAGTTGTTGTAAGATTTACTAGCCTGACATGGCATTTTACTTGCCCCGAGCAAGAACGCAAGCCTTATTGTTGAGCCCTGTACAAATCATCCTAAGGGGGGCATGAATGCCTGCACCAAATTTCAGACAATCCATCCCCAGAGATTTCACCACAAATACCTCATAGTGGTGCCAGAGGAAAAGTCCGTGGATCATGAATGTCAGTAGGCTTTATCATCTGGGGACTATGACTATTATTCATTACACCTGTGCTTCCCCTGCTATGACATTCCAACATGTCTGCTGTGAAAAAGGTCAAAGGTCAGCTCACTCCGCTATGTGTTCACTAAAACCTTGTCATAGTTATATATAGTTTCACAATTTCACCCTAAAACACCTTAAATTGTCTTTGCATATTCAATAAATAATGTCAAAAATGTGATGTGGTACCATACAAATGTGTACTTGATCAGGTGTATGAGATAATGTATCCCTTAAGTGCTGTAGCAGTCTGTCTAGTAGGTGAGTAATTTGTGTCAGGGTGACTGGTCTGCAGTGCTCTATGTCCAGAGGCTTCCCCTGGGAACTCATTACACTGTCCTGGCTACACGCTGGGTGCTGTAAGTGGACTGCTGGGAGCCCCGAGCCAGTGTCGCTGCATGTGTGTCGATTTGGTGTGAACATGCGAGCGCGGCGTCTGCTCTGCATAGTAAGAGCCTGTTTACTGGCCCAGTGAGGCCTGGAGTCCAGCACACAGCGCTATCCTCCAAATGGAAGATTAGAGAGCAGATCAAGCATGATTAGAATCATGAAACAAAGAGGACGTGTTGCCGAGTGGTCAATTTGCTAAGTGGGCTAACACACGAAGCAAGAAGTATAATCCTTTTTAGTTTTCTGTCGCAGCAGTTGCATTGATTCATTCGTCCCAAATTGTCATTTAGGGTCGATCATAGCTGGGGAATGTGCAGACAACAAATTACCTCATCTTTTCATCCCAATGGGGATTTTATAGACTTTTATTCCCAATATGAAACTTTGAAAAGAGATAGCCTGGTCCTAAAGCATTGCTCTGTTATTGGCCATTAGGTACACCATTGTAGTATTTTGCTGCAAGGACATAGCGGTCCTTTTTATGTGTCAGAACTTAATTAATGCTCTCATAACTACAATTTTCAACAGCTTTTAATGTTGTGATAGTTTGTGATAGTCTTTGCAGTCGTCCTTCTACTGTACAAAGAGCCAGAACTCAGCATGTCTATTTCTTCATGCGCTCACCCCCAGATAGAGCAAATGTTGAGCGAAAGAATCTTGCCAAGCTGGTACGAATCCAAATTAATTCATCAGCTTGGGGGAGCCCCGCTCTCCATTTTTGTACAAGTGTGACCCGCAGACCACCAGCTATGAACTGCACACCTTCTTGACCTCATTATTTTTACAGCGCCAGACTTTTTTGGGTAGAAACCGAGACTTCTTGCAGAGCACGTCTTTATGGCCTCATATCAGATTGCAAACGATCTCACCTTGTAACATTTACTGCGGTTTACAGCAGAGTTCTAATGAGCATCGGGGGATGGTTTTACGGGCAAAATGAGACCAGTCACGGGCTCTCATCGTGGTAAGAGCTGTTATGATGTTGAGGCTTAAAGAAAATAGCTTGGCGCTAAATCATTAAGCATTTTAGTCACAAATGTAGTCATTGGAACACACATGAGGAAAGTGGTAGGGGTAAATACTGTTTAATTGCATTAGCTAATCAGTGTAATGCAGGCTGTCCTGAACATAACTACTAGAGTAAGGCTAATTCAGAGTGTAGTGCTCATTATGAAATGCCATCCACTATAATTGGAATTATGTTCCTTTTAGAAAATAGCATGCAAACACTGTAACTCTTTCAGAGGGTAGTGTACAGGTAGATTTCTTCTGAATGTTGTATATGCCTTTTTTTGTCTGAACCACTTTTCTCTTTTGTAGTATAGTAGAAAATAGACAACAATAGTAAAATAGTTTCACTGTTAGACTGACCCAAAGTTCCTCCTGCACGTCTTTTAAGGTTCTTCTTGGAATAGCATTCATGCCTCGTTCCTTTACAGAAATACAGCTGCAGGGTCTTTTCTATTCGCCATGACCCAGAGAGTGAAAAAACTTTGTATTTTTTGTGTGTTGTATGAATGGTATTTCTCCAGAGCAGACAGACAAATACAGAATATCTGTAATAAGCTAGTATAGTAAACTTAACAAAATGTACAACCACAGAAGAAAACCTCTAAAGGGAGGGTTGTAGGAGAATAATGATGACATTGTTCTGTCGCAGCGGCAATGCATGATTAACAGCCAAATGCTGATTTACTATGTTGGAGAATTTGCAGATATGTTGGGGGAAAGAAACAGATGTTTGTTTCAGATTAATCCTGTTGATATTTAGAGGAACAAATATTTTATAGATAAAAATAGTGCCCTGCAGCTCAGTAGTACGTGCTTTTGGGTTGTACATTCATCAGTGCCTCTTATCTGGGGTTGTGTTACTCTTCATTACGAATTGTTTTAGGTAGTCTTTACACGTCATTTTTAGGGATGTCAATCGATTAAAATATTTAATGTGATCAATCGATTAATCGCACATTTTTTATCTCTTCAAAATGTACCTTAAAGGGAGATTTGTCAAGTGTTTAATACTCTTATCAACATGGGAGTGGGCAAATATGCTGCTTTATGCAAATGTATATATTTATTATTGGAAATCAATTAACAACACAAAACAATGACAAATATTGTCCAGAAACCCTCACACGTACTGCATTTAGCATCAAAAATACCAATAAAACCCATGTTCATTCAAATATTTTGAGGTCAGAGGTCAAGGGACCCCTTTGAAAATGGCCATGCCAGTTTTTCCTCGCCAAAATTTAGCACAAGATTGGAGTGTTATTTAGCCTCCTTCACGACAAGCTAGTATGACATGGTTGGTACCAATGGATTCCTTAGGTTTTTTCTAGTTTAATATGATGCCAGTATCTTCACTCTAGCTTAAAAACAGAGCCCGCCACAACCGTAAAAAATCGCAAGTTGCGTTAATGCGTTAAAGAAATTAGTGTCGATAAAACAAATTTGCGTTACAGTAACACGTTGCATTAATTATTTTATGCTGAAAGAACATGGAACATAAGAAAAGGACAGACTGAGTTTTTCTTCAGCAGACAAAATAAATTACCCTCTGGTTCCTGTACAACATCTGTAGGCTGTTGTAAGAATCTGGGTGAAATCTGGTTTGGGTTCACTACATTCTGCAGTAATTCAGGTCCTGGTCACAATCCACATCAGTTTGAGCAAGAGTTTTGGAGCTCTATCAAAATTCTTAAGTGTGTGTATGAACAAACCTTACACACCATTTCAGTGTGAGAGCTTTGCCAATTTTGAAATGGCTTAAAGGCTCGAGGCGATGGCTTTGAGAAACAAAAACAGATCAATAGAGGTGATCCGAGAGAAATCCAACTTTGATATCCTGGGCTTCAGCCTTGAAGTGCCCCCATTGGTCTTCATGTTCGTGTAACACAGGCTGTTTTTTTGTCTGGGTGCTTTCTCACTTCTCTGTGGCTTTTCTGCTGACCCTTCCGGTTTCCTGTGGTGTGTCACAACCCTGACGCTGTGTGTCATCTTCCCGGTAAAGGACATAAGGGATGGTCTTCTCTTGTATGATTCAACTTCAGCACCGCAACTCCTTGAGATACGGTTCTGTAGGCAGCTTGTTGTCTTAAACATTGACATTTGCATTTAAATTGACTTCATGCCGCCGTGATTTATTTTCTTGCGAGAGTGACAGAGTTTTGTCGGCGGCTTTGCCTCTAATTCTCTTGCATCTGCCACAAGTACGATAACAGGAGCGAGGTTATTATTCAGTGAAATTGTAGTCTAACTTTGTTTCATAGCAAGCCACAGCCACACACCAGCCACAGACCACTCGTGTCTCACACATTCTCTCAAAACTGCAGATTAAGTTCTAGTCAGTCATGCGTGATGGCTTTTCTCATGAATTAATTGCAGTTAAGAAAAAAAATACAGAGTGGTGTTCCTTTAAATGTTGAACATTTTACTCACAACTCTAGAAACAAGGTAAAGACCACACTACAACAGAGCTCTGCTACTATACAGTATGGCAGCCCTTTCTCCTAAAAGTTACGTTCCCATACAACTAAACAGCATTCTCAATTACGTCACAGATTACGTTTGTCTTTGACGTATCACAAATACGAACAATTCAAACAAAAACAAGCAATGCATATAGCAGGTGTTGTAGTATATCGAGCAACTAGGGCTGCACGATTAAGCAAATATTAATCGCGATCGAGATTTTGGCTTCCCACAATTAAATGAACATGATGAACTGCAAGATTGACATTTAAAATGTGTGCTCCGCTCATAGAAAACTCTGCTGCATATCAAATCGACCACTTCCCCCCACCAGGGGATGATTGATTGACATGATTTGGCTTCACTTTTCGGGAGCTGTCATGTCGCTGCACATGCACCCTGCAGCGGTGGCTGTGAAAAACCTTTTGTTGCAGCTGCAGTCCAGTGTAGAAGAGTGATATACTGTATATAACTCGTTTTGCAAAACGAAAATGCATTGAATTCAGTTGAAGAAGAACCTTATTTTTATTTCCTTATTTTGATGCAAAGATTTGTTAATTAAC
The DNA here is from genome assembly GCA_916701645.2 of Sebastolobus alascanus. Taxonomy (NCBI): domain Eukaryota; kingdom Metazoa; phylum Chordata; class Actinopteri; order Perciformes; family Sebastidae; genus Sebastolobus; species Sebastolobus alascanus. The sequence continues at coordinate 494,047 of CAKAOJ020000220.1, read as the reverse complement.
AGGAATTTAGCACAACGTGAAAGAAGAGATCTGTTTTGGTACAATTTTACTTTTGTTTTGTTTCTAGGAGATGCACTGTGTATGAGGACCAGTCTTATTTTGATACAAAGATTTGTACATTAGCAGAAATGTAGCACAACATTGAAGTGAAAGCAGTGCTGCTTTATATAAATGTGAAAGTGCAATAAAAATATTTTGTCACTAAAATCAATGAATAATCATGATAAATAATCAGGATTTCAATATTGAGTAAAATAATCGTAATTATCATTTTGGCCATAATCGTGCAGCCCTACGAGCAACCGTTAATGAAAGTTATGTGCATTAATAATGTTATTTAAAGTTACATGGTATAATAACGAATATAACAAGTGAGAAAGTCCACTACGAGAGGGTGGGAGGGTTGGATAAATGGGTCAAACAAACATCAGACTTTCCCCCAGGAGACCGCTGTTTGTGTCCCGTGTGAAACTTAAAGTCAACGTTCACTTGTGTAGTCATTTTAAGCCTAACCATGGTGTTTTTTTAAACCTAACAAAGTAGTTTCGTTGCCTAAACCTAACAAATAGTGTTGTTGCATTTTTTGTACTGTTTTGTTTCAATTTACATTGTTAACCAAATGTTTAAAACTGCGACCATAAAATACGTTTCCCTCGAAACATAATTGAGAATGCAGTTTAGCTGTATGGGAATATAATTTTGTAGGAGACAGGGTTGAGTATGCGGCTCTTTTTGACACTATATTGCAGATTGAATTGTAACGCAGACTGACACGTGTTCTCACACATTTTATAGTCTTGCGCTAAAATGGGCCTCAATATCCCCCGTGGCTCCAGTGGCACTAAAAGGGGAATAACACCTGTTTAGAGTATGTTTTCACTTGAGAATAAATGTATTAATCCGAAGCCCTTTCAAGTCATGTTGATGTCACTCCTGTGATTTATCCACCTCGCAAAAATAGTCGAACAAGAGACTGCCAGGTCTGCGGGGGGTCATGATAATTTAGGAAGCCGTGGTGCTCGTGTGATGACAGTTTGACACAGAGATGCCCTCAGACAGCACGTATAATTGACACCATTAGCCTTGAGGTCTGTCAGTTTCCTGACAGCTGACGAATTCACGTGTGCCATCCCTCCGCTACAGATAACAAATTCATAGCTCCTGTTTTTTAAACCATTTTACACCTCAGTAATCCCTTTCTAACAGCCACTTGCCCCAGCTGAGGCACAGTTTGCTCCCCGTCTCATGGATTTGTGATTACCCTTTTCAGAGTGTGAAGTGGGTGAAGCACCGGCCAACATGCCCTCATGAAAGTCTGTCCACAGGTCTGATTTCCCCCCAGGGTGCGTATTCTTGTCTTCTTGTTGAACTGGTGCTGTACGGGCCCCTCGGCTCTGCTGTGTGGTGTAACTCACCTGCTGCTGAAACATTTGGATCATATCCCTGAGCGGTGAGCTGGGTCCCAGGTTCCCCATTTGCAGCCAAGCCAAAGTTACAGATGGCTTCGCTTCTTCCTGCGGTTCAGTGGAGGAGGTGGGGAGAGTTTGAAGGTCACGAGCAGGTCTTCTTCCTCCGTTGTTCCGCGTTGAATGTCATTACTAACACACGGAGGCCTTTTTAACACTTGAGCCCCTCTTTCTCTCCACCACCTGCAGTGTGATGGGATTTTAGCTGGGGTCGAAAGTGTGCCAGAAGCACTGCTATTAACCCTGTGCATTGTGCCTTTCTATGAAGGGCAGTCCTCTGGCAGACACTTCCCCTGTTCATAATAGAGCCGGCTGCATTCCTTCCAGTGAGCAAGGACATACTTTGCTGGCTCTCAAAGAAGCTTCATGCAGATTTCGAAACAGTGGACGCTCTTTTCTTCCCATTTACACAACCCTCATTTACACAACCCCTCATTTTTCAACCGTGTTTAGACCAAAGCTGCTCCTCCTTTGGGTTGGTTTCAGCCATCTAACTCACGAAGTAAACAACATCCTTCCTCTCACTCGCTACACGACCAGAGTGTAAAGAACTATTCAAATAGAGTGGAAAACAATGAGTGTTCTCCAGTGTGTGTGGGAGTGTGTCATTACTTCACAAAGAGAACTGATGCTCAGTTTGTAAGTTGACAGAGGCATGTTAGCATCACAGTGAGGAGAGGAGGATTCTTACAGCAATCACAGCAGTGGTATTTTGATCTGCCGCATCGGGGAGATGTAAAGTACTTCAGGGATGCTGTTTTTTTGACACATGATGTCAGCGATAAAACTTACATTTTTTCCCAGATTTTGTTTTATTTTTTTCCCCAAATTCCATGTTTTGCGTTTTAATTTTTCTGAATTCTGTGTTTTATGATTCAAGCACATTTTGTCATTATAAAGAGTGTCTAAGTAGTGGATAAATGAAATTTCAACAATTCAATACGAAAATACAAAGAGTGCTTACAGTTATAAAATATTCCATCATGGCTCTAAATTTAGCTGTTATTTTCAAATTCCTCCGTTTTTTGGATGATGGGCGGTTAACATTTACGTCATACGGACCAAAGCGGACCCTCGTGGACATTCGGACGCGGAAAGTATGAATCCAGCCTTAGTCATCTCAGAGGGCCTCTTCGACATGTGTGTGTGTGTGTGTGTGTGTGGTGAGGAGGAGCTGACAACACCACCAACGAACAGAGGACAGAAGCAGCGTGTCCGTAAATGACACTAAAACATTGCAGCTTAGTTTTTTTCTTTGTTCATTTGGCTTAGGCGCTGTGAAGAAAGGCTTATAATGGTAGGAAAAACCCAGATTTTTATAAATTGCATCCACATTTGTAACCTGACCTGTCAGATGGTTTGTTACACAGAACCATCTGAGAAGCCGTCATTGGAAACTGTTTGAAAAAGGGCAAGCACTTTCAAAGAATACTTGGCAGGTGATTGGATGAACCATCTGTCAATCAAACTCTTGCCGAAGTCAGTCGGGAGAAGAGCGAAAATATCCTTTCCATACAGTCAGTGCTATTCTTTGCTCTTCTCTCAATGAAGATATACTCTCCAGTTCTGAGATAACTGATGCTATCGCAACATCTACACTAACCTCTTCAGGAGCCGCCATTGTTGTTTAGAACGAACAGTCGTCTTTCTATGTCGCCTAACCCACGGCAAAACCACGCCCGTAGCTGCCAGTAGCTCCTCACAGGACGCTGATTGGCCTATTGTCTGGCTTGCCGGTCACAACCACATTACTTGAAGCCTGACAAGATGGATATTTGTGTGATATGTGATCTCGCAAGAATTCAGCTGCCAAAGAAACCATATTTTGGCAAAATCCTTGATATTCTGCATTTTACAGTTCAATTTTTATTATTGAATTCCGCAAATCTGTCCATGTTTTCCGCATTGCGTAAATCATAGGGCCCTAAACACTTGAGAAAAGTCTGTACTATTCAGATACGTTATTCAAATACATTGCTGTCGTCACTCAAAAATGTTAAACTTTCACAGTTAATTACTTATTTGACAATATTAGTCTAATTGATGCACATTGGTACTGTCTGGTGTTGGAGCTGTAATCTAAATTCACTTCATGGTTTTCTAACGCAGATGGCAGAACAGCTGTGACGGAAAGAATTAGTCAAAAAAAGATAAAATGATCTACTGGGTCTGGAGCCTCCTACATCATTTTGTGACTGCATGCTTACTCAGAGATGGAAGAAAAAACACTGAATATGTGATGTGAGTGATGGGTAGTCATCTACTGTATAGAGCGACTGCCTGTGAGGTGATTCATGCTGTATGTAGCTGGAGGAGCATACTGTTGCTGTGTGTTGCCAGTGGAGTCACGTCTGACTGTCTCTTTTCTGTGAATTGTGAAATGGGGGTCCAATTCTGATGAAGCCAACCATAAGCACAGCTCTAGGTGGGGGATTCCATTATAATGCTCAGCCTGAAAAGACCCCACACCGGCTCCAACAGCAACCAGAGGGGGATTTGTTTTGCTCAATAAGTGGTGAAAATGGTATCAAAATGGTTTTTCCCCCCACACAGTGGCTGATTTATAAGTCTGCACGTCTCCAGTTCCTGCTGCTGTGTTATAAAGCAGGAGGTGGGGCCATTAAACTGATGGCATAGCTTTGCTTCTCCATCACTGTCAGTAAACAGTACCCAGTTAGAAGGCTGGGTTCGGCCGCCGCAGTCTGCTGCTTTGATTTTCTGAATTTGTAGATGCTTTTTTCTTTGCACTGTTTACTTTTATAACAAGAGATATGAGGTGAGGACTTAAACTGTGTAAAACATTTACATGAAAGAGAGAGAGAGAAAGGGGAAAAAAAAGCAGGTTTGATCAAAGCTGCATGTGCTTCAGTGCATCAAAGAGATGCTGTTCTGAGCCATTTGGTTCCTGTCTTGACCCAGTAAATGTAGCGAGGCTGCTATCTACACAAGAACACGTTGGAGAATCCTTCCCAGTCTGACCAGAGCCGAGGAGCCCCAGAATGCAGAGCGCAGCAAGTCCACAGCCATCATCATTAGAGCTGCGCTGCTGTGGACACTAATGGCTGTCCCCGTTCTGCTGCCTCGGCACATTCAGAGGGCTCATCTGAGACTCGAGGGTGTGTGAACACATGAATTAATTCAAGAGAGATGAATTCACGGTTCCTGTTCCAGCTTTAGAGCAGGATGCAGGGCGTAGAAACCTTTGTAGCGAAAGAAGAACCTCCACGAGTGCATGAGTGGTGACGTCCTCTTTCAACCGCCCTGGAATGATGAAAGGAGGCTAATTGGGGAGTTTGTCCTCGTTTATCTTCATTTAAAGGCTGGAAAAGATGGCGTTGTTTACTCGTTTCAATATTGAGAAGGGGGGGAGCGGGGAGGAGAGACAAACAGTGGTGGCAGTGTTAAACTGGGGGATGGGGCTGGTGAAATTGATGTGCTGTGGATGTGCTATCCCTGGACTCCTAATGCGTTTTAAGATATTTCAAATAGCCATATGAGCACCTTGAAACGGAAACTATTCCAGCATCAAAATGTGGTGTCGTAAATGTCTGCATGCATATTTCAGTAGAATGAAGATTTATCACCTCTATTTCTCAAGAAAGTGCTAAACGTAATATTTGAAAATCAATACAGGGTCATGACAAGGCACATTCATCAAGTTTGTTTATTTCTTCAGTCATGGTGAGAAGCTTTTACATGGCCATCTTTTTCCAATTACATGCAAAGGCGGACATAGTCTAACCCCCTTTCTGCCGCGATTGTAGTGGCAGTATAGATTTTCAGCCATCCAAATGAACTCTTTACTGAAGAGCCTGCAGTCATTGTGCTTCGCCCTTTTCCCTGGTTTTAGGCACAATCATTCCCTCCTCCAAATGTACACTTTACAAATCAATAAGCTTTCACAGTAATTTAACTCAGCGTGCCCCTGAGAGCTCGCGATAGATTCACTGTATATCATAGGTAGAATTAAATCAGTGTGGTTCCCTGTTGTCCTTGCCAATGAACAGGCTGGTTAATAGATGTCGTGGCAGAAACTCTATGTTTCGTTGTGGCCTCGTATATAAATTTTATTCTGTGTAAGCCACTTATATTGTGGGGTTAACCCAAAAGGGAAGCAGAAAGGTTGTACTGGCTAGATTTATCAGGATATCACCCCAGATAGTGCATGATTTATATTTGACTTCTGAATCCAATGTGATTCTGGCAAATAGGGCGTCATTGATGATTAGCCCAATGGCTGTGCTGCTCTGTCCTACCTGATACCGATCAATACTCATATTGCAAGCGATCAATCCCCCATATAGAGCGGAGGCTGGGATCCCCAGTGCTGCTTTTTGGTTGGAGCCTGACCAGGGTCAGAGCAGGGTGTTTCACAGCTGAAGAATTAACTTAGGGCACTTTCACAAGCAAACACTGAGTCCTCTTTAATCATAGTCTGGTGCGATTCGTTTGGGCAGTTGTGAAGGCAGTAATCGTACACTCGTGTGGACCAAAACAACCAGTCTGAGACCGATTGTGAGAGGTGGTCTCGGACCGCTTCCAAGCGAACCAAAGGCCGCCTGCGTGGGCCTTTGTTGAGATGGACACAGGTAAACGACAGGTTAACACGAGTGGTAGAGGACTGACCTGGACTTCTGCAGGAGTCCAATGTTTGCTTGATATCTGGGCTGAAGAGAACATATAGATATGCTAAATAAAGTCCACAAAAATAGTGACATTTATAAAGTAATTTGAGATAAGCTGGAGAAGAAGTCATTCATGCGCACAGTAGATCAGTGCCGAGTCAAAGTGAAAAAAACTTTGAAAGCAATTTAAGTCTGCGATTCCCTGCATAGAAATGGCAGCTCTTGAGATGAAAAAGATAAGTTTGCTCCTTCGTACACGCTCCTCAGCAAATTATTTTTTTGTATTTGGTCCGCTTTAGTTTGTGCACTGTGAAACCAAACCAGAAATAAATAGAAAACAAAACGAACATATCAATTTCATTGTGATTCGGACTAGCCAAACGGAGTATGGCTTTTGAAAGCGCCCTTACTTTTCATTTTCTCATCTGCAATATGCTGCTCTGCCAACTCACATATGTATATTGTGATACCAATCTGTCTTCATTAAGCCAATATCCGCCAATAATATAAGCCCGCTGCTATATCAGCCTGGCTCTAATGTTTGGTTTTAATCTTATTACTGTTGATTCCTGACAAATAACGGTAATCTCATTAGTCTTATGGAAATGGCAAAACCAAAGCACTTAATTGGGTATACTGGCAGAAGGTAGTTTAATTGTAGTTTAACCTCTCTAAATGTCCACTGACAAACTTGTCCTATCATAATGTTGCTATTTACAAATGCAAAAACCCTTCTTTACCCCCCCTGCTACCAAGTGACCAGATCTGGTTATTGTAAAATAGAAAAATATCACAAATTCTATCCCAACATAACAAAACATCTCCAAAACTAAGCGTATTGACATGGTTTTACGATCGCTTGTTAGAGATACTGTTTCTAGTTCACTTGCATTTTGATCAATTGTGTTTTTCAATAACCTCATTCTGGATTAGCAGCCGAGCGCTCGGGCTCTGCAGACGACTGGTGATAGAGAATCAAAGCCGCCTATTGAAAAGTGTACGCATGTTGCTAAGCTGCAGTGTGCCGACCATTGTTCATCATTAGGCAGAGCTGAGGAATATGCATTATGGATGATGTAGTCATTCTAAATGTACCACGTAAACTGTTAAAGGCTTTGAGATGAAAGCTAGGATGTCAGACAGTGAAGAGCCTGCCTCGGACTGACCACAGATCCTGCTGCGACCACAGCAGGAGATGGAATCGGAGATCAATCAAAGCCTTCGTTAACGAACCAACAACAGAGAGGAATTCTGCTCGGTCTATCATCGGCTTCCTAAAAAGCAGCAAGGTGTAATCCGTTAAGCACTTCTGTCTTTTTGCCATGTTACATCTGCAGGTATGTGGAAAAAAGATGATAAAAGATAGATTTTCTTTTGGGCTTGTGATCGACTGTCCTCAGTCACAGCTAGAAAAGGTTATAAATGAAGCACAGTCTGCTCCATATTGACTTGTTCTATTTGATCTGAACCCCCTTCAGTCACACAGTAACCTTCTAGTGGGCAAACAATATTAAGCATGCAGTATTTGTGTCTGTAGTCCATGTTTCAAACTTTGACAGGCAGCAAAAACACATCAGTGTTTCTCGAAACTTTGTGAGGATGTTTAAAATACAGGAAAAGGGAGACTATTTTTTACTATCTGTCTATTTTATGTCTACATACAAATAATTATAAAAGTATAAACTCTAAATGTTTCCTCTGAAAATCTACTGTCAAATGTTCTCTCCATGCTGCCCCAACTTCAGCATGTCCAAAACAGAGCAATTCCTAAACCTCCCTTTAATAGAGTCTTTCAGGGAGGCACAGGAAGAGGAACAAATGGCTCTATTCAGTAGCGTCCAAAATGCTAATGCCTTCGGCTCTTAACACGTTTATAAGGGTTCCCATGTCACGACATGGCATAGTCCACCCTAATGGGGGCTGTGGCTGAGGTCTGCATGGAAAAGCCAGACACATAACAGAACATGAGAAATATGACAACAAGACTGCTAGTTTCCTGGGGAACAGGGCCTCTGAAGCTCCTGTTTTCCTTCTGGAAGATGCACGCAAGCATGTTATGTCACACTTCTTTTCTTCACAATGACTTCACTGAAACCTCTGTTTGAAACATGGACCCTGACATTTAAAATATCTATAAAAGTTACAGGCATTGTGTGATTGTGTTACTGTAACAGCCCACACATCAGTGCAGTCATAGACTTTGTGGACTTGTGGGTCAAAGGGGAAAAAAAGAGGCAATAAAGTGACCGATAGCGCCAGCGCCGTCATTGGAGCTGTTGGCCGTTCCAGTGGGTAATATTGAATTCCAGTAACTATGTGCTCCCGTATGTAAATGATGGCAACGCAAGGTTCTGTATTGGAGAAACTTTCTGCGAGCTAATAAATGAAGGGGCAGGCAGGGTTTAGTGATTGCTTGGGAAAGTAATTACTGCTTATCTGTATGGGTCTGTCTGCAGAGCCAGGCTTCAGCCTCCAGGCCCCTTTGGATTGACATTATGTCAACTGCTCAAAACCCATTTCTTCAGTGACATTCTGGTCAACCTGTGGAACAGGTTCAATCTTGTATTGACCAGTTTGAGTGATTAGAAAACGGAGCACGTCAAACTTTTCTCTCAACTCTTAAGTCCATATTCAATATGTCATTTCATGATCCAAAGCATACAGCTGCTTCAAACTGTGTTGACAAGACAATGTCTGATTGACATTATTGAGCTATTCAGAGGATGAAATGGGATCTCTCAAGACTACCCTTCAATAGTCCTATTGATAGAAAGTACATGACAAGCTGCCATCAATGCTACCTTTTAACAGGAGCGAATTACTGCGTGTGAGTGCTTTTCCCGTGTCTCTCCCCGAGCAATATCACTGTTGGATCATTTAAGCAGTTCAAAAACCTTAATTACACCTACCAGTCAACTGTTGTTGTGGTAGGTGTCTTAACTGCTGTGTTTCCACTATCAGTTACATTCATTCAGTCACAGCCGGCTGCCCACTTTGTTTTCAGTGCCACTGGCCTCGTGTTACCACATGAGATTTATTCCAGTCACAGTAAGGTCAATCTCTGAACCCAACGGCTATCGGTCGGACTTCCTCTTCAGTGCGCCGGTCATCGGCAACTTGAGATGTGAGAATGGATTTGGAGTTAAAGTTGCAGTTGGTGACTCTGAGCAAATATGATAAAATGTTGTCTTTATAAAACGGTTACTATATCTTGACAGTAGTGCATGATACAGATAATCCGTGATAAAGATCAGCAAGCACCGCCCATCGGCCGGAGCAAACTTTATCATTTTACACCTAAACAGTACACTACAAGATGTTTCTGAAAACATTTGAGGCGAGAAATAGGCATTACAGTAACAGGGTCTTGATTCATATTTGATCAGCGCTGCCTAGTTTGACCGTTTGATCAGAGTTCAGCACTCAGCAAGCAGTAATTGACAGCTGCTATAGAGACTGCTCGGCTCTGATTGGTTGTTTTCCTTCGGGCACATTGAAATCTTGCAAATGCCATCAGGAGCACAGGAGGGGAGAGAGGAACATGAATGATTTTTTTTTTTTTTTCTCAGATTATCTGTCTCATGCACTACTGTCAGGATATAGTGACAGTTTTATAAAAATAACTTCATGTCATATTTTCTCAAAGTTACCAACTGCAGCTTTAACTCCAACTCAACTCTCAGGTCTCAATTTATCAGTTGATCAACAGTTGTACAGATATCTGTGAATGAATGCAGATCAATTTTTTAAAAAATTGTCACCAGACGATAGCCTATGGGTTCCAAGATTGCATTTCGGCAAATGCGTTGTGCCTCTTTTGCTCTCCACATGGACTGTTTACCTGCATGCAACCAAAGCCCGCGAGATTGGTCAATTATACTCAGACTACAAACGGAAACCAGAAAAAAATCTTGTCCCGTTGCCTACAGATTCTGCATTCATGTGCAGATATTTGTTTATAGCGATTACAGTAAGGTATACTGACTTTAAATTTGAGGAAAACAGCATTGGTATTGAACAGGTACTCAGGATCATCAGAGACATTGGAATCGGTATCGGGAACGGAAAATTTGGATCAACACATCCTTAGTTTTTGCAGTTTTTTATACAGAATTTTTAACATGTTTTTGATGAAAACCAGTATTACGTATAATAAAGTCAGTTATAAGTACTGCAAGTCAATAGTGTGCAGCATGTTTCCCATCATGTCTAAAGGCTGTGGTTCAAAGCAATTTTGTACAACAGCATTCCGCCATGAACAAATAGACTCCTATTGTGCTATGACAAAAATCACTGCTGCGTCCTTTCTGATGACCCACCTTTGTTGTCATTGTTCCACAGTTCTTTTCTTATATAACACTGAATGTACACTGCATCTCCACCATGACATCATTGACATGGCTTTTAATCTGTTGACATGAGCATCAAAAGACATAATTAGATTGAGGTTGCTGGCACTTTTAGTCACTTTTGTGTTGTTTGCCTTTTGGATGGCCTGTCATGGAGCTCACAATGCTGTGTGTTCATTCGTCAGTTAACCTGATTATTCAGCCACCGCACGGAGCTACTGAGGTCAGCAGTGTGCAATCTATATTGCACCGCTCTTTGAAGTAGCATGATTGCAATGCACCTTTCTTTTCCAAGGCTATAGATACAGATAGCATGTCGACACAAATGATGTTCATCTCCATTTCCTTCCCTCACCCTGTCCTGTTGGAGGTTCGATTTTATGATAAAGCAAATTAGATTTCATCCCACTCAGTGCAGATGCTAGACTGCAGCGTAGCAGCTACAGCACTCGAACATATACTCAGAACCCGAGGACGGCGGCCTCCTTTTGCTCTAACCACTTGATACCTCTTGAGACCTGAATTAACTCCCTCTTTGCTCATTTGAAATGTAGAGCTTTTTTTACTGTTGTTACCTCTCAACCTCCCTCAGCTTAACCCTGTATGCAGCACGTAACATTAGAAATTAAACGCATATTTGGCTGGCTTTACCAGGGCTCCGTAGTCTGCTTTTTTTTGTATGTTCTGAATTCTCAAAGCAAGCTTGAACAAAACACATTTTTGATAAATGGAAACATGCAGCCGAGGTCGCTCATGACTCATAATCTGGACACAAATTGTATTGATTGGTCTACAGAGGGGTGTTATAATGGTCTCAACTCACTGTTAGTTAAACGCAGTGTAGGTATATCTGGAAAAGCTAATGTTGTGTGCTAATATTTTTTTTTTTATATTGAGGAAAAAACTTTCTAAAATGTTCTTATCACAATGTCCTAGACAATGATCCAGGCTCTCTGATATTTTCCCGTTTTATTTGCCAAAAAACAATCTGGGAGTGTACCTGTGTGTATTTTGAATATAAAAATGGGCAACTAGTTCTCCTCTATGTGACTTTTAGTACAACAAACAGCAGACCTCCACCCACGCACAGAAAACACAAAGCTATATTCTGTCTTGAGGCAGAGCTTTTGATGTTAGCCCGACAAAGGCACCAACTCCAAAAGCCCCTTTCACTGGGTTTTCTAATGCCCCATGTGTCCTTTCAAGTTGTGAAAAGATAACTTTCTGGGTGTGCCTCGTGTTTCAGTCTGAAGCAGGCATTTGTTTCATTTGTTCGAGCGTCCTTTCAAGTGGCGGCGGCTCTTCGAAACATTGAGAGCTTTAAGCTCTTGATTTGTCGAGACAATCCACATCTGTCTAATGGTTTGATGTCGGGTAGATATTTCTGCATGCCTACATTGTCCATTTGGTTACATTTCCTGTTTTATGATTTGTTCATATCACTGTACTTTACTGCTGGTGCACAGAAACAGTAAAGTAATGATGGAAACCAGCCATTTGTATGATTGACCATTCAATATTCAGGCTAGTCTCATACACTGTTTTTAGCTATACCTACGAAAATTAATGCACTGTAATTTGTGTATATCCCACGCAATCAAACGTAATCGTAAACCAGGAAATATGAATAGTGGTGAACACCACATAGGGAGGAGGTCCGGTGTGAATGGGCGGGTCAAAAAATACCGGACTTTTGCCCAGGAGACCTGGTTTCACACGGGACACGAACACCAAAGTCAGCATTGATTTATTTGTCACACAAGTTACGTACTTAAGTAACGCCACTTCTGGAGATATTTTAAGCCAAACCACGATGTTTTCCTAAACCTTACTAGAAGAAGAAGAAGAAAGGCACTTTATTAATCCCCGAGGGGAAATTCAATTTTTTCACTCTGTTTTTACACTTATATAGTACACACAGGCCCGAAATACACACATGCACAAACAGGCGCCCCGAGCAGTTGGGGGTTTGGTGCCTTGCTCAAGGGCACCTCGGTGGTGCCCAAGAGGCAAACGGGTATCTCTCCAGCTACCAGTTCACCCTCAGTACTTGGTCCATGCGGGGACTTGAACCGGCAACCCTCCGGTTCCCAAGCCAAGTCCCTATGGACTGAGCTACTGCCGACTACTACTAAGTCGTTTTGTTGCCTAAACCTAAAGAAGTTGTTTCCTGTGAAGACGGAAGCTTATTTTGAAAAGACTGTATGCATGTAACAAGCGGAAACTGACACGTGTTGCTGGACATTCGTAGGAAAACGAACGAAAAAGGAGGAATACATTTTTCTTAATATATCAAACAAACCGTTGCATGAGAATACGCTGCAATATTACACCCAAGGAAAAAACGGTCCCCGTTTTGCCCCGAGTCACCTGGTGCTGCTTTATGCTCATCCATAAATTTCTCAGGTACTCTGTAATTTATTAAGCTGTCGGTGTCATTCACGAGTCGCAGTGAATAATTTATATTGATTTTAGGTTTTATAAGCCACTTCTACCCTGCGCCCCAAGTCCTGGAACATATGTAGCATAAAAATATAACTAGACACTGACAAGCACAATCCATCACGTGAAGCCAGAAGGGATATTTGCATGGCAGTACAGTTCCTGGTGTACTTTATAGAATAGTGCCTGTGGGCTGCTACACCTGACGTGGGCTAATTGGCTATCAAGAGAGGCTCTGAGAACAATAGTGCTTCATGTTTCCCACCACTGCATTCATGCCTCTCATGGTCACAATGAAAGAAATGTGCGGTAGTGTTGCATGAAAGGTTGCAAATGTTGGAGATTCAAGGATTTCCCAGTGTTGCCAAGGCAAAGTAACATGTAGACAATATTGCCGGCCCACACACACACTGAAGTAGACGTGCCAATGTTCTTTTTTTATGTGCTCAGTGAATGGCCGTGAGGATGAAGCTTGAAAAGTTGTGCAGCCAGCCTATTGACGAGCATGTCTGTGTAAAAACACACACAGAGGAGGCCTCGCCCTAAAGACCCCCAACCTACACACATCTTTAATTTGTCTCAAATATTGGTCCGCCTCCTCATCTCTTGCTGTGCGTCCATGCGAGACGGATCCCAGCGACATTTTCCACCGCAGGATTAACTGTGTAGCGCGACGGGGCTGCTCTGCCTCAGTGCACCTAAAGGGCTGACCCCGAGGTGTGTGTGTGTGTGTGAAGAGGTGGCCAGCAGGACGCTCCTTAAAAGGCTATTAGATCCTTACTGCTTATTATGAGTGGGCGTGCAACTAAATTATCTGCCCTGCTTTTCCTTGTCGTAGGACTATAGGCGGAAAAAAGCTTGTTTTCCGGAAATAATTAATCCTACTTGTTGGCATAATAATATTGAGGAGAACACGTCGCTAGTGCCTCGAGTGTCTCTTGATGAGCAGTCTTCTCTGACAGGTGGGCTGCTACTGATGGAGATCATCTTCTCATTTAGCTTCCTGCCTGCAGGAGCTTTCAATTACATTACAACTGAGCCCCCCTCTCTGGAGAAGGGGATTTGATTCAGACTAGGGTGTGCATTTGTGCGAGCAGGTTTGTGCATGTGTGTGTGTATGTTTTGCGCACAAGGCTGTGTGTCCAGGGTGTATATCTCAAAGCAGAGCCAAGCCCGGTTGCCATGCCTACGCGTTTTACTAAGAGACACTGCATTTATCTTAATGAGTTCATTTTCAAGCATATGTTTGCGTCTGTGTTCTCTGTCAGCTGTGTACACACAGCTATAGAGCATCGCTAAAAGTCACTTGGGTGAAATAGCTTATTGATTCTTGGGGGGGAAACATGATTAAATTGAGGTCTAAGTGGACACTTCATCTGAACTTGTCTACAGGAGAGAAGAAGAAAGTATAAGAGCCAGTCTGCTTTTGTCCAGGTTCTGTTCTACTACTGGCTCCTCTTTGATGTGCTTCAATGAATTGCTTCCTTTTACTTTTTTTAGAAACAGGTGGTCACATTTATGTTAACTTCAAGTTTTAATTTAAAAAATGGGGCACAATTTTGGTTATTAGTCTTGAAACAATTGTCACACTTAAAGATTCACATTATTTTACTGCACTTTTACATTTTGCAACATTTTGAACTTGAATAGAGCTCAACAGTGACCGCCCACTTTTTTCAATTTAAAGAGTTTTAAACATGGAACCAAGCCAACCAGCTACAAAATGAATCGTAACCACAAAAAATTTGATTCAGAGCAAGGAAAACATTGGACGGAAAAAAAGCAAAGGTACAAGACTGTGTACATAATTATTTCAAGAGTGAAGGATAAACCATTGCGAATGGTGACTCACCGCCTCTGGAAACTCCCGAAAAATGTTTAAACTAACCGTTGTCGATCTAAAATGAAGACAGTTTCAGCTGCTGCATGCCTTATTTCTCGCTTCAAATGTTTTCAGAAACACTATTTTCGTAATATAAGAGAAACGAGCCGAGAAAAAAGAAAAAGTACAGAGCAAAATTCTTATGCTGCAGAAGGTACTTGCTGAAACCTCAACACGATAGTGAGGTTAAAACTGTGTATAACTGGATGTTACTCACACGAGCCACCATGATGGCCCAGTTTGAAATCCGGGAGCAGACCACGGAGCAGCACGTACTAGCGTGTATACGAGCACGCAGCCTTACTATCCGTTCACGGGTGCAGCAAAGAACGTATATAGCCAAGAAGTGAAATTCAATTGTTCGTTACATTGCAACATCAGCGCCCAGCAGCAAAGCCACGCGTCCGCCATTTTGGACTGAAAGCGACTACTGGACATCAGTAAAACGTCCGTCTAAAAAATGCAAAATTAAACAAAATCATTTCTATTCTATTGTCATATTCTACAGAAATGTTTTTTTTTTGACCAATGAAATATTATAAATATAATAAGTGTTTTCAGTCCAAAATGGCAGCAGCGCCTGTTGTCAAACTCTTTGGGCGCGGTCCACATATCCATGGTAACAGCGAACTCCACCAAACAAGTCTTCACTTAGGATTGTGGGTAGTGTAGTACTTCTCCATGACATCGCGAATAAAACATGTTTTTCTTAAAACAAGGTTGATATCATACAGACTTATGGCTTCTACAGGAGCACAAACCATCGTTTCACCTTGGATGGTTACGACATTATGACTAATAATCAACTCCATGATTCAGAATATGAATGGGACTTTCACTTCCAGAGCCTCACTGTTGAGCTCTGTTGTGTTGAATTATAATGACATGCTTTCACTGACAATGTGAATAGTTCTAATTAAGACAACAGTGTTGTGCATGGTGATTTGTGCAGCCTTGTAAGAGACAGAGCGTTCGCTTGATTTCACTTTGTTTGTAAAAGTGTTGTTCGCTTGTTTACTGTATGTGTTGTGCAGCCAGAGATGGAACAGACGTTGTTGTGCACATTGTGTTCAGTAGGTGTGCTAATCGGGAGGAGAGATCCCCTGATCACTGCCACGATCACTGAGCGCACCATCTGTGGTGCTCTGATGGCCGGCAGTCTGGCTGAGAGAGCTGGATCACAGTCTGTCTCACTCTCCTGTCCTCTCCATGTCCTCACACGGCTGCAGCTCTGCCGTCACACTCTCCTGTAACTCTGCTGTTTTACTTGACTTGAAAAGCCTGGAACCACTTAACACTTGCTCGCAGACACTTCTTAAGCTGCAACACTATTACAATATTAAACATTTCAGATAAAACCACATAATGTGTGCAGCCCCCCTGCGGATGTTTTTGATTTATCTGTCTTAAGATATATGTTGTTTGATCAGTTTCTCTGTAGTGCACCGCTCTGAATAAATCAGCTGTCATCGCGGATCTGGAAATAATTGAGGAGCCTGTTAAAGTGCCACGGATAATGGAGAATTGCACATGAATGTGGGCAATTTCATTGCTGGAATTTAGTCTGTTTTTCATTTGCAGTCACAGGTCATAAACAGTACCAGTCGCCTATCTGGCAATAATGCTCGGGTTCCTGCGGAGTTCAAATAGACTTACAACTTGTTCCCAAACTGGGACCTGAAATAAACATATACACATGCTGCAGTAAACAGCTCCACAATCCTGGACAACTTTTCATCAATGCCTAAGTGATCAGTATGAAGATAGGGGCACCTGTTACCATGACAACTTATAACACCATACACTGAAATGCATTGGTTTTCATATTGATTCAGAGTTCAGAGAATAACGCGCATGGTATCAGCCAAAGGCAGGTTGGCCTGCTTCTATCTGCGGGTGCCAGGTTAGATGCTTATTGACCGTTTTTTGACAGACTGAGTAGCAGACGACTTTTTGGTGAAACGGGCTGCGTGCCCAAAGTTCAATTAAAGGAGTCACGCTGTGTGTAGTCAGCATATTTGCCAAATGGTGGGAAAAGTGTAAATCACTCTTTGTGCTACCTCAGCAATTTGGTCGTCCTTCAGGGATATCGATGGCTCCACCTTACCGAATTTTTTTGAAAAGCCCTTTGATGCTTTAACATTTGTCTTCACCTAATGGGTTGAAGGAGATTTTTAGGTATCACGTGAAACACATTTTGAGGTTTTATTAGGGGTCATGAACTGCGGGTGGAACCACCTGCATTTTTCTCTCTGCTCTCAAAGCAGACAGCGGGGGAGCAACATGGCTTTGGTTCTGAATGAGCCATGGTGTTGTTTGTGCTTTTCCTCTCATTCAGTGCGGTCTCGCCCAAAGGGGGGGCAGCAGGTCAAGAGAGCATTATTTTAATTCCACTGACACAATACGGCTGCAGACCTCCATCTTGTAGCGGTCAGATAACATGTAGTGATTGCTGCTTGAGGCAGATAAGAGATGCGTTATAAATTAAAGATGTTGTAAACGAGCGCCAGTGGATTACCTCATTTTTAAATTGAATTTCTGAATGAGTCACACTCAAGAGAAATCAGTGTACATGCTCCAAAAAAACATCACACCGACAAATGTGACAAACGATAAATCAGGTGCCGGTGAAGCGTGGTGACAGAAAATAAGCCGGTTGAATTTATGAGAGTTTATTGAGTTGCACGACCTGCTTAACACTTTCTCTCCGACTTCCTTTTATGGCATTTTAACAATTGGTTCAAAGTGTGAATAAATGTTTAGCCTTCTTGCCTCTGTAAGTCATGTCCAAATCAGTGAATCAACCGGGCTGGAAGTGTGAGTGAGCCAGGAGAGCGGAGAGAAAGGGGAAGAGGCTTTCCCCCGGGGCAGTGCCCAGGACAATGTCAGGTTTGTCTGGCCCGAGTGCATGAACACTAAGCTTTTCGGAACTGGCAGCCTGCCCCGGTACCTACCCATCTCCCCCGGCTTCCAGAGCTGTCCAGCCCCGGAGCACTAAGCATTTGTGCAAAGTTCATAAGGCTTCCCTCTGTTTGTGTGGCCATAATGGCAGCTCCATCCTGTTGTAGCTCAAAGAGTGCTTATGGGCTCTGAGGGCTTCGCGCTGGCGCTGCAGAGGCGTGTGAGTGTTCTCAGTTACTGACTTTGGCTGACTGCTCTCATTATGAAAAGACCAGTGTCCCCCCCCCCACCCCCCCATCCCGACAGCTCCGAATCTCAGCCGCCAGTATCAGCATGGCCTTCATCATGTTCTCTGTCTGCCTTTTAAACCCAATTTGCTAAATGGAAACCTCAAGATTAAATGAAAAGGCAGGCCATTCATTTAAGCAAAGAAAGCTACATCTTAAGTTAAAAGCATCAGTGTGTAGAAATGGAGCAAATATGATTAAAAAAAAAGTTATTTTTATAAAACAGTCGCTATATCCTGACACTAGTGCATGAGACAGGTAATAATACATATAATAAATAAAAATAATGTGTCTCTGTGTCCTCCGGTGTCCTTCGGTGCTCCTAATTGCATCTGCAAGATCTCACAGACGGAGGAAAACAACCAGTCAGAGCTGATCTGGAGTCGCCCGTCCAGCTGCCGTCTATGAGAGCCGGCTGTCAATCACTCGTAAACTCCCATCAAACGGTCAAATTAGGCAGCGCTGATCAAATATGAATCAATATTCTGTTACTGTAATGCCTATCAGAATCATCTTGTAGTGTACTGTTTAGCTGTAAAATGAGAAGGTTTGTGACCCGGCAGCCATGTTGAGGAAACACCAAGCAAGGAACAGCACCAGCCGCAGCACAGCCAATAGGAACGCTCAGTAGAAACGCTCTCTCTGAAATGACCTGTGATTGGCCAAAGTCTCCCATCACGAGCCATATTATTTAAAGCCTGAAAACAGAGCCATGAGGAGGTGCAGAAGTCTCTCTCAGAACACTTGAATTACAATATGCTGAAAGGTTATTAAGGATGTTTTGCCCAGTGATGCCAAAAATATACTGCCACTTTAAATCAAGATGATTTATATTCAATATAACAGAAAAGGCAGGCAATGTACTTTAAATTCAATTAGTCGTAGTCGGTTGAAATAAATCTTAAATTGAATTTGCCCTTAACAAGCTGCTAAATGACAAAATATGTGTCCAGTCCTATAAATGTCCACATTCTCACCTCCGCCATTTTCCCAACTGTCAGCATTCGTGAGGCCCGAGTGATAATAACCTTGTTATTTGCGGCTGCTTGTCCCGTAGAAGCGGCCATGCCTTTGGTTGGTTTTCTGCCGCGGTTACGACCCACATCAGCATAATTCAAGCATGACCCTCCTCCCCCCTTTCATTTTCTGCCTTTCTCCCCCCCGTTAAAACCCAAGTCTCAGACTAGGGTCCACACCATACATCATCCAGACTTCCTCCCTTCCCCCTCATGTGTCGTGGGAGAGAGACTGCGCTTTTTTTTTGTTGGGCTGGTGGAAGGCTCTTATCGACAGTCTCAGCACTCCCTGTGCACTGAGCTCTCCCCTGACACGTCACCCAGCCTCCACTCAAGTCCATCTGTATAGAGTCAGATCTCTGTTCACCAGCGTGGAACAATCAAGGTCCACTTGAATCCAGTCGCATACTAAAAATCATTGATTTTTCCATCCAGTGTCCTTTTACAGCAGGAAGAGAGGAGTGTTGGTCAAACAACATCTGACAAATGCTGAGTGACAATCTTCAGCGGTATTAGCAATTAAGGAGATTGTGACTGGCTGACAGAAGAAGATTGCAGATTTTCACACAGCAGGTGATCTGTGCCTCCCCCCCCCCCCACTAGCATGCTCTTCATATTCTTTCTTCAGATGATCATTGCAAATAAACACTTTTCAGTGCAACTTCAGGTGCAGCAAACATCTTTCATGACACTGAAGGGGGCCGAGATGGAACTTGCATTCCTCCACTCTCCTTTGTACACACCCGGTGAATAGCCTTTAGATCAGGCTTTGTGGGAATGATTGTCAGTGGCTTAATGAGCGTCTTTGCCAAGCGAGAGGCTTTGGCAACATATGTGACTACAGTGGCTCTGTTCCTCTCGGTCTCCAGCTTGTATGACACAGAACGGAACGGGCTCAGCTCTCTCCCTGTTTCTGCAAATCTGATTTTACCTTACTCCTTTTTCTCGTGGATATTATTACCTGGGAAGGGATAGTTACTCCTCTCATGGGGACCAGAGCTGAGAAAGAAGTGAAACCTTGTAAGTATCCCGTAGTATCTGGGGATGTCTGGAAAGCTGTTGCAACAAATTTGGGTTAAGCATGTTTGGGTCTTTCCATGTGCAGGAGACACTCCGGGAGACAGTCAGTGGATTTTTTTTTTTTTTCTACAAAAGCGTAGATGAAAATCATTGGCTGATGATTCACATTGTGAGTGAGTTCATTTGCCATAGCAATATTAGGTTGTTTTCCTGCTATTTTAAATGTAATATACTTCAATGTGAAAACTGAGCTACGTAGCATATAGTAGAAAAACCTGCATTCACTGTTATTTAATTAATTATGAATTCTTTTTTATTGTATATGAAAATATCAAACTTTTTCCCTTTTTTTCTATCAGACCATCCCAACCAGGATCCCTTTTAGAGAGTTTCGTACAACCAAGCCAGAGCCAAATCAGCTCTTTGACTAAACAAAGTCTTCAACGCTCCAAATAACTGTCACAGAAAAATCAACAGTTTACAGCAATGAAAATATTCCAGACGTTCTTGTCTTATTTATTCAGAAGTCTGACACAAATCTGATTAGGGGGATACTTGAATTGTGAAACTTTCATAAGTGCTTCATGTGAGATATGTGACAAGTTAAAAGTACCATCTGGAGAATTTGCAGCTGTAATTGTGCTATTTATTGTAAGAATTATGCAAAGCATGTTAAAATAATAGTTCCTTTAGTCAATTTAAGTTATAATAATAAATTAGATTGTTCTCTATATTGACCAAACAAACAAACAAATGAGGTTTGTGAGATTAGACATACAAAATAAATGCATAATTACAGCAGCTGGCTTCAACAACTTCAAAAAGCCTACCTAGATGAGCCTATATGCATTGAATTGTACATCAGACTAAACATACAATACAGTACAGTATGTCAGTTTAAGTTTTTGGAACACTCACTTAACAAATTTAAGTACATTCTGCGCTCCAAAATAGTTTTAATTACATTTATTGTAGGCTGAATACCCATAGTATGATGATATGTAAAATGTATAATATTCATATTATGACATAACTTATTTAAGAGTATGTATGGCTTAAACACCATTACATTGAACTTTTGTTTTCATCTACAAGGTCAAATATTGATGTTAATTTTCCTGAAATGATAGATGTGGATTCATTTAGACTGTTGAATACGTTTATGGTTATGTTTCTGAGCTCCTACAGCTTTGCATTGTATTGTAGTTACTGTATCTGTGAGTGTAACCAAACTCATTTATATTAGTTAGAAGTATTGTTGGTCTTGGAAGCATCGTACTTCCGTTGGTTTACTGCCTTAAGAGATGATGCCCCTTCCTGTATCTCCTGTCTTGTCTGAGCTGTTGCTTGGTAACTAAATCTGTGCATTAAAATCAAACAGTGAGTAAAATACACTCAGTTTATTAGGTACACATAACTACATCCTCCAAAATGAAGGAGACGTGTTGATTCAACTGCGTGGTCATTTTGGAGACTGTAGTTTTGTGCTGCTGTTGAACTGTTGATATAATTGGGGTGGACAAAATACTCACAAACACCTGTCTGTATGACACAATACAATTTAACAGCACCACAGCCTCCAAAATGATCATACAGTTATATCGACACCTCTCCGAAACAAAAGCTGAACATTATAACCTTCACGAAGGTAGGATTTAAAGCAGCACTGTTGGATTAGACTGCATTAGTTTTGGCTGGGTGTACCTAATTAACTGGCAACTGAGTGTAGCCTGTGTATTTTTAACCTGGTAGAAGTTGATCCGACTTTGATAGGCATCATTTTGAATCATTGACACCTGATTCTAAAACTTACTACATATTTATTAGTAAACAATAGCCTTGAAATTGCTGTGATTGACAGATATATCACAGTTTTAAGTAACACACAATAGTACTAAAATATAGGGATGTCACAAGAACCGAGACTTCGGCACCAAGTCAATGCAAATATTCTGAAAACGTGACGCTACTCTGGGGGGGCTCGAGACTAACTACGTCTAAAATCTGTAAGGACGCAGTAAAGTCAACTATCGATGTGTCCAGGGGACGTACCCAATTTTTTCCCTGACGCTATATTGCTATATTGCGAACACAAAATCCGTGTTTAAAGCGGCAGCAGGAAAGCTAGTTAATGTTAGCTGTTAGCAGCCGGTGGGCAGCACAGCCCTGCGGGGCTAACAGCTAACGTTAACGGAGGTTTCATTGAATGCATGACGGGTTAAAAATCTTTTTCAGTAAAAATGAGTATTATGCGAAGGTAAATTCTAATGTTGTCATGATATGTTCAAATGTAATCTTGTAAAATATAGTTTTTGGTGAGAAACCTGAATAAATACAGATGTTTGAAGGAGATGTTTTCACACCAATATAAAATAGATAGTAGAGAGGGAATTATGACCTGTTTAACTTCCCAACTTCTAGCTCAAAGTGCTTATTGTTTTGTTTTTTACCATGGTATTACATTGGGTATTGAGAGTTGTGGAATTTCACTGGTATTGGTATCGACTACAACATTTCTGGTATCATGACATGATCCCTGTAGTCTACAGATTCACTGACTTATTACGATGGCTTTATTGTTGTTGTGTCTGTAGAGCATCCTGTGTAAATAGTGAGATTCTGCCTCGTCATATTTTAAAGTCGTAAATCTTGAGTGTCTCGTCTTGAGCTCATTCTACTGGATGTGTCTCAACACAGCCTCAGCTCGACCCTATTCAGTGATGGAGAGGCACAGGAACTGAGCCACGTATCCGACAGCTGTGTCAAACAGCTTACCCACAGTAACACTGTCCAGATGCTCGGCTCCAGCACGGAACAGGAAATTCAAATGCTGAATTACAGTCGGCAGAGGAGCTCTCATTCCACAAGCTGAAATTATGATTTTGACTGCGTGTATATTAGACACCTGAAGGGTTTAAAAAACAGATGAAGCAGCGAAGGTATTTCTGTAAAAATGTGTTTTTTTGCTGCTGCTCTGTGTGTGCTGTAGGGACATCAGAAATTCTGGGTTGTTTGGCAGAAATAGATTCCTTCGGGGTCTGATGGAGGTGAGGATATGGGATATATAAGAGCCATCGATCATGTCTTGCTGTGGCACAGTTTCGTCTGGGGAAATTGCCAGCATCAGTCAGACGAAGTGAATGAATGTGGAGTGGAGCACGCTGTGTTAGCTCACACAAAATAATATTCCAGTCCCTGCAGTCCAACTGGTGAATTCATCTCTCTGCCGGCTACTCAGCGAGGATCACACACTAATGTGATTATTGTCCTGGGCAAGGGGGCACTCCTGTGGGACTTCAAAGAGAGCAGATCAGAGGGAAAATGAGAAAAAGCTGTAAGCTGTGATGCACACAGGTGCAGTGCACTTTCTCAAACCTTTTCTTTTGCTTTAAACATATTAACAGGTTCAAAGTGAGGACTCTGACAGCATCTGGTATGCAGTTTTAGCCTACATACACGTACTGTACAGTAGCACATACACTCTGTATGATTTATTATCATGTCATGTGATGTGCTCTGGTGATCAGTTTAATCAGATCAGTTTTCATTCAGCGTATAAATTATGCAAAAGACTAGATTTAAAAGTCATAATCCATTACAAAAATAATCAGCCCATCTCATTCCCAGGTCGGCAATTACCAACTTTGTCATGCTTAGGGGTGGGCGATATGGCCAAAATCTTCTATCACAGTATATGTCATTTTATCACTGTAACGGTATACAGTATATCACAATACAGTAATTGTTCCTTTAATTAATTAATTATTAATTAAGAATTGGTTTGAAATAAGTTACCATACCTTACTTTATCACATTCAATTATTTTCTTCTTTTATTTAGAATGTCCATACAAACAAAAACAGCTGCCTCACATGAGACAACACTTGAGTTAAAAACAAAATGCTCAAAACAGTAAAATTAAAACAAATTTAAAATGGAAGCTTGAAGGTTACTGAGAAAAATAATTTAAGGTGCAAAACAGGTACAAATAAATACCAGCCTGACTTCAGTCAGTAGAATATAAAAATCACACAAATTTAGAGTATACCAAAAGAAAATATGACTTGACTTTTCCTGCAGAATTTGCTCATCTTTCATTTCAAAAAGCTGACAAAACACTATCAAAACAAACCGCAGTGTGCAAATGTCTGGCAATCAGAGTTTTCCTCATCTTGCGATGGTTGGGATCCCTCTTCCTGCTCCGTATTTACAACTCTATTCTCCTCATCCATCCATCCATTATCTGTAACCGTTTTTCATATTCAAGGTTGCGGGGGGCCTGGAGCCAAATCACGTAACCTTGCAAGGTAGCTGGATCCGCTAGATTGAGAGAATTGCTACCGCGGTGGAAACAGTTTTGCAAAATCTCTACTGCTGGACACATTTCTACCATTACACGGTATACAGTATATATATCATATCGCCCAACCCTAGTCACAGCCCTCCGTATCTGATACCGACGCACAAGGCACCCTTTAGTGTCTGTATGAGACGCACCAGGCTTTCAACTAACTCCAATGTAAACCCATCTGTTGCAATATTAGACACTCAGAGTGACTGCTCCGGCCGTCCATTCATGACTTTCACCAGGAAAAGGCGTATAAATGCCACGATAATGCACAAGGTGTTCAGCATGCAATAAGTACGCCTTCCTTGATTTCCACGGTTCATTGGTACGCCATGTATCCTGTACTGACTACAATGTAAACGCATCCGCGTATAAAGAGTTAATGACGTAGTATAAAAAGCGAGGAAAGACCACTTATGGTGGGCGGGTAGGGAGGTGGATGTTTCCAACAAACATCGGACTTTTATACCAACCCATATTCGAGACTGTTGTTGACCGGTGTTTTGTTTTGTAAGTTATGCTAGTGACGTTTGTCACATGTTTTTTGTTGACGTTTGGACGTGTTTTCCGTAGTTGTCACCCTCACCCACATGTTTTACTTAGTTTACTTACTAATTTTAAGCCCGACCATGACGTTTTCCCTAACCCTAACTAAGTGGTTTTCTTGCCTGAACCTAACTGCGGACATTTGTGTGACGTACAAAGATACGCAAAACGCGGCGTACAACTGACACACGAAAGTGCTAAAATCCGTATTTGTGATACGTCACGTCACATACTTAACATACTTAACTTGCATATCTAACTGAAGTTACGTAACATATGACGTACGCAACTTACTTTAACTCAAACCACAATCTTTTACTAAACCTAACCAAGTAGTTTTGTTGCCTAAAACTAAGTGACGCCAAGGGGTCCTGACCAATCGTCCATACTGTATGTGGCATGTTGGGAATGAGAACGGGTTGAAATAATGGTTAGCTTCTATATGGAGATACCACTGTGGGTTTTATTCAGCACAGTTTCACTGCTGTTCTGCCTGATTATTCTGAACACAACTTCATATTTTACAGAGACAAAACAGCTTTCAGACACACAAAAGAGCAGCTAATTAGTCGCGGGGGAGCCTTCGTGCTCTTTGTTCATGAAAAAATTAAAAGCTTTTAGAAAAATGTCCCATTACTGACAAGATGAAAACCTCTAGTGGTTGGAAACCTCTACAGTTGTTTGTTCTCTCAAGTGAACTACATTCACTTGTTCATGATCATCCTGCTGTAGTACTGTATGTAGTAACATAAGGCTCTGAAGGGTCACTGCAGGTTATATGTGGTGTATCCCACTCTCCCCAGGGTGAGGAGGGTTCATGTAGGGTCGTCCTTTATTTTTTCATATAGAACACAGGGGTCACAAAGCCCACAGTTCATCGGTGCAGCTGCAATATCTTTCTCCAACTGAGCCTCATTCCTCCATCCTCCTCCTGTCACCCCTCCGCCCAGCTCTAGTCTCCAGTCCCCTCATCCTGCTAAAGCCACAGACCCCTGAAATATTCATTCAGTGATAATCGAACTGCCATGCCTTCTGAAGTGCAGTAAAATCGAGCCAAATCTCAATTAGTCAAGCATATTATCTAATATTGCTCCCACTTCCTAATCTCATTTAGCTTCTTGTTTCTGTTTTTTTCTCCTGCTACTGATATTTTAATAATAGATTAATCGCATGGCCGAGCACAACGCTGATTGTGTGAATCATTGCCAAAGGTCAGGATACAATTCAAATTCTGAAGAGCAAGTGGGGAAAACTAAATCTCTGAACAAAGAGGGAAATTAATTTCTACATTAAAAGAAAAAAAATTCTGCCACTGAAACAAGCTTTGGTTTTTCACTGAGAGCTAGACATGGCGTCAGATCTGCAAGCTAAATGAGCTATTGATCGGACAAAAAGAACCGAAGAAACTGCACTCATTAAAGCAACGCAAGTCAATCGGCGCTTAGTGTTAATCAGCTCGGCCTTTGTTTTAATTGTGCTTGAATGATCAAATGGGAATCAGTGTGGAGGCATTATCAGGACTGTGAGAGGGGTGAGTGTGGAGCTGCTGTCTTCCCCGTCTCAGGTCTTTAACGAAGAGGATATTTTAATCCAGCCTGACAAGACGAGGATCTGCTTAATCCTATTACAGGCTTGCACATTAAACTACAGTAGGCCCACACTCCTCTGCCTGTTGTCTTTGTGTGAGGAAGAAGCAGATGGTGCCAGCTCAAGAGCCTACTGTAGTGAACTTTGAATGGCTGCGCTTGGACCCCGCCCCGTTACTAAACAACACATCCACAAGTGTGGAGAATGCTCGAGGAAACAGCTTGTTGTTATAGCACTTTTTCCCTTGAAATCTTACTCTCTTAATCTCATGTGATCCTTACAGTGTGTGATCATTTTTATATATTTGTGTATATGTTTATGAGTCAAAGTTTAGGTGTAATGCTACACCAGATGGCCGAACCATATGAGTAAAGAAACAGACAGAGCTCGCCAATTTTACCGTAAAAGTGTGCCAAAGTCAGTGAAGGCTGCACAGTGATCAGGGATACAGTATACTAGTTGTTCCCAACCTATTTTCCTTGGAGCCCCCCTTACTTATATCTAAGAAAAGCTTAGCCCCCCGATGCCATCACTCTAAAAAAAAAAAAAAAAAAATACAAATCCTTGAAGAAAATCCTCAGTTTGAATGAAGTGATTCAGGATATTAAATGATTTAGTCTTTTCGCCAAACTCGTCAGTTTTGTCAACATAAATAAAGCGATGACGTCTTGACGGATTCGCCAAGCCAGTGGTTCCCAAACTGGGGGGCAGGACCCCTAAGGGGGTACCAGAGTTATAAAAGGGGGGGCGTGGCGAGGCCCATTTAATGATGAATGGTAGGGGCTTGAAAATATTTTTTATCTACTAAAGGGGGGCCCAGCAGAAAGGGTTTAGGAACCACTGCGGCAAACGAATGCAGATACGTAATATGATCTTATTTTTTCAAACAACTTAAATAATTTAGCCGAAATAGATTTTTTTTGTTATTGTAGTTAAATAAATGTAATTTATGGTGTTGTTAGATTGCTGCTAGACTGGCCCGTTACTACAGGTGCGGGCCTCCCTTTGTGTGCGTCAAAACGTTTTTTATGAACCACAGTGAAAATGTTTTTGAAAGGCTAAACGCCAACACATATGGATTGCAGCAGAATATTTCGTAGTAGTAAAAGTAGCAATCTTTTTAAATAGTTTTATATACAGACTTGTGTATAAATTATCCAGTAAGTGTGTTATTATGATTTTAGTTGTACATGAGCAAATATAATTTTGACAACCTCCTGGCGCAGCCCCAGTAATCTCTGGTGCACCCCTAAGGAAGGTCCGGACCCCAGGTTGGGAACCACTGCAGTTTACAATAGTTTGAGGAAAGATGATAGACTAACAAGAAGTGAAGTAGGACTGGGCTATAAACAATATAAACACTGGTCGTCGTAGAACATTTTCTTGATAAGAAAATAAGAAATGTCATGTTCTTAACAACGTGCTAACATCCTATCACTCGAGACAAAGCTATTTCTGACCAACTCATTTTTTAGGAACTGAAAACCCTCTTCCTCGTCAGCTAAACACACCACATGCTGTTGTTTTGGTTTCAAAAGTCAGTGAGATGAGTGCTTCCTCTAAGGAAACTCATCACAGACACCAACAGCTCCTAAATATAAAGAACTGTTTGTCATGAAGAGTGGAGCAGGTGGACCCGAATGCAGGAACTTGGAGAAATACTTTTAATTCAAGGTTCAGTGCAGGCAAAGCAGAACTGAACACATTGTAATAAAATCATGATCCAACAAACACTGACAAGAAAACCAGGACTTAAATACAAACTAATCTGATGAGGAAATGAAGTGCAGGTGGAGAGATGGGAGGAGAAGCTCAGGTGAGGGGAATGAGGTGATTAGCAGGAGAACGGACGGGGAGTTGATCGGCCTTTTTCACACAAGACATTTTGACTCGTCACAGTAGGACAAACAGTTGAAAATGATAATATTAATGAATTCCATTTAGTTGCTTTGATTTCAGGTTTGTGATATCATCTCTCACTGTAGCACTCCGAAACACTGGGAACAGCAAAGGAGCTGATTGGCTGGGAAGAACTAACGAGGCTGATTCAGAGGAGGTGTGTTGATGGGAAAGGCAGTACAGGAACACAGGAGGAAAAACACAGCACAGAAAACCCAAAACACAGAAAAAAAAACCCTCTAGTCGTCCAGTCTACAAGAAGTCTGAGGGCATCTGGACATGGCGTCAGGCTGTAATACTGTTATAATAATCCGAGGACATCTGTGGTGTGACGATACTTTGACTACTCAAAGCCAAGTTTCCGGTGGATGAGACAGTTCGGCCTAATTCCTATCCGTCCTCTACACCCTCTCCCTACCCACTTCCACTGATAGCAGGGTCCACCATGTTAAGTGCCATCCCAAACCAATCAGCAGGGAGTGGAGGTGGGTTATAAAACCCTCCAACAGAGAGTCTGCATCGATGCCGACTTAACCAGCTTCCCTTACTGACGACGTGCAACGCCGTTTTGTGTTTATCATGGAAAACACTCCGTACAAATGGTTCCGTGTGACAACTACTAAATTCTTAAACTGTTCAAACTAAAACACAAGACATTTTATACTGTCATACAGACGTTAACAACTTAACTTTACTTTGTATTTAGGATCAAAGTGTCTAGTCTAGAAAACTGTAGACATGTTTATTTGATTGTAAAGTGTTATATATATATATTTATTATTTTCACCCCTATCAGCAGCTATTATCCCATCATTTAAATTTTTGCAATACTGACTTAACAATTTGGTGCAATAATCCACTGCATTAATTTATACTGTACAACTGATATTCTTATTTATACTAATTCTATATATTTTCTTATAATTTCTCTATGTGATAAATTTCTATTCTCGATTGGAAGCAAAACGTAACTCAATTTCCCCCCCGAGGGTCAATAAAGTATTTCTGATTCAGATATTTATTTATAGTTTCCTTGCTGGAGAGAGGGAAGCTCGTCCCAAAGCTTGCTGCTGTATTTATACCATCCACCTTAAACAAGGATACCTAATTATGATGTGAGTGGGAACTATGTCACGGAGTGGGAGGGTGTAGGGGCCTGATTGGAATTGGGCCTTCCTAATGGGACTTGGCTGCAAAAGTCTGACATGAAACAGAATCAGAACGGTGATGTATACTGTATACTGTTAGCTAAGACAGGAAATACCATAAACTACATTATCTCCTGAAGCATCACCAGCCAATAAAGCATGCAGAGAGACAGCGCCCACACTCTCAAACACCAGCAATTAGAGCCATCCAGGGGAACGACACCCCCGCAACAAACTGAAACATTGCTATATGCTTTCATCTCATTAACGGATACATCACGCATGTTTTTGCTATTTAACGGCATGGCATCGATAGATGCTGTGGAAAATGAGGGATTTTAACTGATACAAAACTGACCCAAGTTAGAAGCTTCCCGGCCGTAAACATTTCACACTGCAGGATTTAAAGGTTTAGACTGACAAGATGGAGATAATCTTTAAGCTTATATATCAATATTAGCTGCTATGAAGAAATGATCTTTTTTTTTTTTTGGCCATGCCACCCAGCTTTAAAGCCTCTGAACTACCCCACAGGTGTTTTCAGTTAATCTGGCTGATTAGACTTCTGCTCAGGACTGTGTAGGCATGTAGTGCATACACTAATTGAGTGAGATCTTCCTGAGTCTCCTGTTAAGGCCCACACATACAGTAATGACATGTTATGTTAAATTTAACAGTTTTGTTCCTATAGTGTGTGGTGAGCGATGGTGAAGATTTGGCCAAAACAGCACAGCACAGCACAAACTAACAGATTCCATTCATGAACAACAAGAGTCCTGACTAGAAAAAAACGAAAATCTTGTACTGAAAATTCATCAAGGATGCATTAATGAAATCATGGAGACACGTTAAATTTACACTTGCGTTGTTGCCACAAATCAACAAGTTGGTCCTCCATTTCTGAGGTCCATCTTACTACTACTTTATGCTTCACGTTTTGCATTAGTTCATGCATTAGCCGCGGCCGCCATGACAGCGGTAGGTGTCCTTCTGCTTCAGTCAGCTTGGTTCTCAGTTGGCTATCGTTCTTTCCCACGTGACTGCGTCACCGGCTGTCTTCGGGGTTCCCCACACACAACAGGATATCTGATTGTAAATATTGAACGTTTAATATTTAGGATTTGAAATCGGTGCGGCCAGGATGGACTTCCGAGCCGATCGGGGTTGTACTCTTAACATACCTCACACCACAGGAATATCTGGAAAGATAATCTTTAGAATCATCAAAAAAATTTAGGCTTTGCTGACGATTGTCGGGAGGGGGAATCGAGCCCCAAATTGGCTTGATTCTCGTGTAGTGTGTACACAGCTTTAGCTTTGTTGAACCTGTCTGTGTGGGATAAATTACACCTTTATCATTCTTATTTGTAGATGAAGATTTGTGACCTCATATATTCCCATCACAGCTCCGGCCACCTTCAACCTGAGCAGAGGTCTAATCAGCCAGAATAACTGAAAACACCTGTGTTTGTGCAGAGGGTTTATGTGAAGCTATTGACTCTTCATGTAGATCATGACGGGATTTTGGAAAGTTGGAAGTTTGAAAACAGGCTGGGTAGTTTTTTATTGTGGCGAAGGCATTAACGATGATGGGAAAAATTAGGTTACAGCGCCTTTGTACCAAATTGGTCTACATTCGAAAGTGATTTGGTGTTGTTGTTGACAAGGAGGAAGTTTGTCGGAGAGCGCTCTACATCTGTCACTCAGAGAGAGCTTTAAAGTACGGCGGCAGATTTCCCTTGGCCCACATATCTTGAGTTCCCTCTGTGTGCCCCCTCCACCACGGAGCTTCTGTCCCCTCTGAGCCGTGGCTAAGTAAGGGTTAGGGTTTGTATTGGCCTTCCCACAGTGAGCAGCTTTTAACCTCCTGCCAGCTTCATCAATCTCAGCCTGGTGAGATCGCTGCTGAAGGGGGCGGGGATTAAGAACAGCCTGTCGTCTGTAAATCAGGGGAGCTTGAGGGGGCCCCTCTCGTGTGCAACATATAGGTCCAATGGGCACCTGTGAATGTAGACATCAGCACTCGCTCGCAGCAGTTAAACCCCAAGAGCGGACCTCCCTCGAACCAGATGGCCGAGCTGGTTCTCAATAAATGTTTAACGAGGAGAGAACAAATTAAATCAGGAGGCAAATGCTCAAGCACAGTTTGAACAATGTAATCCATCGGAGGTGGTGTTAGGTTGGTGAAGGATTTTGGCCAGCACAATAGGACAATGAGAAAACATTTTCTTGTGGGGATTGTAACTCCCCTCCCTCTCCTCTCCACTTAACCAGGCCAATCTTACCAACAAAGCACAAGCCAATTAGCACAAAGCCCTTACCTTTTTGATTTTAATCCGTGTGTTAGCAACATAAATCACCATGTCTGGGAAACACTGAAACAAAGGAGAGCTTGAGGCTTTTTTTATCTGGATGACTTATAACTCTGAGACACCAATCTTCAGTTGGAAATAAAGTCAATAGGCCTGAATTGTGATTGAGTGGGGTGGATGTGTATAATGTATAGCACACTCAAAAGTCCGGGGCCTGATGCTGTAGGTGGGTGGGGCAGGGGTCACAATGGTTCAGGAGGCCAGCATTGAGTCACAGACAGAGTTAATACCATTAACATGAGGCATGGTTGAAAAGTTCAGAGTGCACGTTGGTCTGAAAACGGATCTGCACCGAATGAATGAAATCGACTCTTTTGTTCTTTGGTCAATTATTTAATTACATCCGTTGAACAGGAGTTTGACCTCAGTGTTTCCTATTGAATTTGTTAAGGCAGCAAGAAAAGAGGCCAGAGATGGATTCAAGCACTATTTTGAACAGCGAGCTCTTTTGTAGACATCGCACAGCTGGTTGAGCACACACTAGTTACTGTACAGCTCATGTCTTGGTTACTGCTGCTTGAAGGCTGGCCCACACTAAAAGATGTTTCGAATCTTAACAGATTTTGAAAATGTGAGAGACCCCACACATAACGAATTTAACAGTTTTGTTCCTCAAGTTTGTGGTGATATGGCCAAAACAGCACACCACACACTAACAGATTCCATGCATGAACAACAAGAGTCCCGACTTAAAAAAACAGAAATCAACAAAATCTCTCGCGATCAAACGTGACTTTAGTGTAAACAAACATGGCGGACGACGGGCAGGAAGAATTAGCGATGTTAGTTTTTGCACTACTTTGTACTGAAGATTCATGAAGAAAAAAGAAAAATAATGGATGAAGTCATGGAGACATGTTAAATAAACACTTGTGTTATTGCCACAAATCAACAAGTTGGTCCTCCATTTCTGAGCTCCATCTTACTACTACTTTATGCTTTGCATTTTGCATTAGCTCATGCATTAGCCGCGGCCGCCATGACGCCAGTGGTTGTCCTTCCGCTTCAGTCAGCGTGGTTCTCAATTGGCTATCGTCCTTTCCCACGTGACTGTGTCACCGGCAGTCCTCGGGGTTCCCCACACACAACAGGATATCAGATCGCAAATATTGAACATGTTTAATATTTACGATTTGAAATCGGTTGGCCAAGATGGATTTCTGAGCCGATCGGGGGATGCAAAGAACACTCTTAACATACCTCACACCATGGGAATATCTGGAAATACAATCTTTAGAACCATCAAAAAAATCAGGGCTTTGCTGACGATTGTCCGAAGGGGGGAATCGGGCCCAAAATCAGCTTGATTCTCGTGTAGTGTGTACCCGGCATTAACAGCACACACGCCTCGATGCCTTTCCTACAGTAATTGCAATTGCTAGACTTTATCAGTGTGATGCTCCTTACATGTCCTGTTTTACATGAACACCAGCAAAACTCCCTGTAGAACAACAGCCTTATTATTTCACATTTCTCTAAAACTCTTTTGTTATTATTTCTCATGGTGTTTGTTAGCTGTTGAGCTAATTACTCCAGCGTGACCCACCGGGCTGGTTCCCCGCCAACACGAGGAAGACTAATGAACCGTCACCCCCAGACTGTAGAGCACACTGCTACATACACTAAAATTCCCATACATCCCTCTTTTCCCTCCTCCAGTCGTGCACTCTGGACTGATCATGTGCTCATTATGGTCCAGACTCTGGTCTGTTAGCTGGAAAATGATCCAGTGCTTTGTACTCTGCAGCCTGTCAGTGTGTGAGTGCAGACAGCTTACTCTCTCTGACTGTTAACTACGTATGCTATTTATGCCTCACACCCCTCAGGCAGCAACATTTGCTGCAATAATAGGTAAACGTGTAGCTGCATTGTTAATCTCTTTGAGTCATTGTTATCAGAAACATGCAGGCACAGATGAAAACAGCACCGCGATTAAATCGGCTCAATGGTATCTTGACTTTGATGGTAATTCGGATTTCAATCTTGGCTCGGGTTCTCCCACTAATGCCGAACATCTGCCATGCATTAATAAATCCACAGGCTCCTTCATTTGTTTATTTATTTATTTCCATTGTCGCGTGAAAAATACACTTTCTGGTACACACTTCCACAGACATCAAACTACAAAACAAGCTGAGTCCCAAGGGGGGGAATGGGGACGATAGGAAGCTTTAATGTGAATATTTCTTTGTCAAGGCAAAATGTGAACTAGCGCAGAGCGAGAGTCCCTGTTGATGCAAATGGAAATGTGCGGTGTGCCTGGTTATGCCTGGCTGAGCAGGGAGCAGTCGGGCTCCCAGTCACGGGGGATTTGTTGTGTTTGGGGTTTGCCTTTCCGTCTGCCAGCGCGTGGGTGGATTCATGGGGCCTTCTCCGTCTGTGCTTCTTCCACAGGTACCGCATCTTCAGCGCGCCAGAGAGATGAACTGAGGACTGAGTGGCAGACAGCACTCGTTTCTTGAGGACGTCCGAGACTTAAGGAGAAACCATGAGGTTGCAGAGGAGCCCGGGACTGGTCGCCGTGCTGGGCTTGATCACCTGTATTTGTGCCTTTCATACGACTACAGCCTTTGACATCCCTCTGGAGGGTGAGTGCTGACTTATACTATGCTGGAGGGTACACATCTGCTTCAATGACTTCAAAGGGCAGTTCACTCAAATAACAAGTTTCCATACCGACTACTTTCTATCAAAGAAATAGTCTCTATTAGAAAAAAAAGACATAGATTTGTTGAATATCCAGAAAAACAAGGGCATTGTTTCTGGAAAGACAACTTTGCTGTTGAGTTTTTAAATGTAAATTTGGAATGCTGTTTGCCCCACAAACAGAATTCCATTCACTTCCATTATGTTGCATAAATCCCAGAGAAAGATGTCTCAAAATCTGGGTAAATAAAGCCAAAAATTATCAGGATTGATGGAGATATACTTTTAGAGGTTCGTGGGTGAACTGACCGTTTAAATTATTGCTTGTACACTGTAAAACATTGTTAACTGGTGCGACTTAAATGTTCCTACGCTGCTTTCAAAATGTGAGTTGACTGAACTAAACTTGAATAATTTGAAAAAGAAGTTCAATTAATTAAGATGTTTTCAGGGTTTCTGGAGAGTTTTAACCAAGCAGCAACTTCTGGTTCTAAGAAGTGAAGCCAATGCTGAAGTGCCTTAAACTTCATTCTTTCTAATAGCCAGCAGGGGTCGACTCCTCTGGTTGCAAAAACAAGTCTGATTGTATAGAAGTCTATGAGAAAATGACCCTACTTCTCACTTGATTTATTACCTCAGTAAACACTGTAAACATGAGTTTATGGTCTCAATTGCTAGTTTCAAGTCTTCTTCAATACAGCATGATGTTCATTAGTAAATTATGGTCCCATTTAGAGTCAAATAGACCATGAAGCAGGGTATGCTTTAGGGAGTGGTTACCTAGTGATTGACAGGTCGCTACCACGGCGTTGTCCGGTCTGGGAGTTGTCCGTGTTTTCTTCTTAGATCTTTAACCCTTTCACAGTGTGTTTTCAGTTCATGAAAGATAGTTGTAACCCTTTGGTCGCCTAAAGATGTCTTATTCAGGGTTCGGTTGTACTTAGCTCCACCTTCTCGTGTCCCTTCTGGTTGCAAAAAAACAAGATGGTGACGGCCAGAATGCCGTTCAAAACGCCAGTCCACAAACCAATGGGTGACGTCCACTTCTTATATACAATCTACGGTTTTAACCCTCAAGCAATGCATGCTGGGAAGTCTGCTAATATGCTGACCATGTTTGTTTTAGAAACTAAATTTGATATGTTTAGTGAACACTCAACAGAACATTCAAGACCTCATCTCAGACGGCCTCATGTTAGTTCTGAAGTGTCTCTGAAAATGAAAATCTTGTATATTTATATTAGGTTAAATCATTAAAGATTAGTTGTTTCCACTAAATCACTGATTGATGTTTTACAGTGTAACAGTTCAGTATGAATTGGCTGAATTTTGACATAACAGACACTTACTTAGTTATTAAACAAATTACAAGCTTCATGAAGTCAGAAGACGCAGAGTATGTAAACAAGGACGGGTTATGTAAAAGGAGTCTTACAATTGTTAATGCTCATCTAAAGAGAACTTGTCCTTGGTTCATCTTCAAGTGCTTTTATCAGAAAAAAAGGTGTTGAATAATTTAGAGGCAAATAAATCACACGATAAGGAACTGTTACAATCATCAAGCGTTCTGTGAATGGAATATATTTACAGCTATTATCTAGTTTGAATCAGGTTTTTTGTTTCTTTTGTGTTGGATCTGCGTGTATCCCAGTTTCCTTGGAAACGCATATCAAACCTCTCCCTCTAAATTATTCAGAAATATCTCTTAAGGGCTCGATAAAGAACAGTTCAAACAGGTTTTCTGGGCTCACTGATGTCAGAATATCATTTTAATTCAGTCGTCTGTTTTTGCATTACTCATGTGTGTGTTTAAAAGGGTTTAAATAGAGAATGCTTGTGACATGAAGAGATAATTCCCCAACTGCTGACTGTTTTTGTTTTGTTTATTTTCCCCCCTGCTGCCATGGATTTTGTAGTTTTAGGTCATATAAACAGTAAGTTCACTCTGCCATACCGTAGCTGGTATTAGTGACATCCTCTGCTCTCTCATGTTAATCTCCTCGGCTCGCTGTTGAGCGCAGCAGCAGCTTTACTCACAGCCATATGTGTTGGATCTGAATCTCATGTGTCATCAGTCATGACTCCATAATACTGGTGTTTAGCTTGTAGGACTCATGGCATGTCCTCATTTTCCTTTACACTTGGTCACACAGTACCATTATTTCTCATTGTGTTGTGTTTGTTCTATGCATAGCACATGTCACAACTCTGCCATCACAAGATCATACGAGACCAAATGAGAGTTTGGTGCCGAAATAAAACCAATCTAACAAAGCCATCAACTCTATAGAGTCTATAGAGTTGATGGCTTTGTTAGATTGGTTTTATTTTGGCACCAAACTCTGTGACCAAACCATGATTATTTTGTCTATAGTATAGACAAAATAATCATAAACATCATAGTACAGTGGTTCCCAACCTCAGGGTTTTTCCTGCATAGAGGAATTTTTGGCACTCCCCCAACGAGGTTATAGCCAGCGCCAAATGAAAATCGCCAGCACCAAAATGATAAGAATTGGGAATAAAAATAGCAATTCAAATCCTCTCCAAATGTGTTTTATAGCAATTTATTAAGTAAATAAATTGACAAATAATAAACCAGATAAGCTTCACTAGTTTGACTGGGCCTGAACGCTCCGCTGTGAAGCTAGCGCTAATGGGATCAGTTTTATTGTCCAGAGTCGGGCTGTACCAGAGTCTCACCGGTGATTTTAACGGTAGTATTTATTCTAAGATTTACCATCCAGAGTCAGGCTTCTCCGGCACCTCCACGTAGCTAGCTGAACAGCAGGTGGCGGCATGGACCTTTAATGTTGGTATGTCGTCCGCCGGGAAAGGAGGGTGAAATGATCTGAAGCAGGATGTGACTTCTGCCACTGCCTGCCTCCCCTCTCCAAACTAAACACCCCTTCCTCAAACTCCCCCCCTCAACCCCTTCCAATGTTGTAATAAAACGATTTTGACAGCCGCGCCCGGAGGCATTATGTTTTTGAGTTGTGCGTCCGTCCGTCCGTACCATTCTCGTAAACTCATCTCAGGAATCTCAGGAACGCCTGGCGGGAATTTCGTCAAATTTGGCACAAATATCCACCTGGACTCAAGGATGAACTGAATCGATTTTGGTGGTTGAAGGTCAAGATCACTGTGACCTCACGTCCAGACCATTCTCGTGAGCACGATATCCCAGGAACGCCTGGAGGGAATTTGGCAGAAATGTCTTGGAAACTTGGACTCTAGGATGAGTAGATTAAATTTTGTTGGTCAAAGGTCAATGGTCAAGGTCACTGAACAAAACACGTTTTTGGCCATAAATCAAGAATTCATATGCTAATTTTGACAAATTCTCCCAAATGTCTAAAAGGATAAAATGATGACATTTTGGACAGACATGGATGTAAACTGCAACTTGACTGGTTGGCGGAGGCATACAACCGTAAGTCGGTTATTCTCGTTTTATCCAGTTTCGTTGATTGGGGTCTCATCAGTCTCAGCACAGATCGGCTATCGGTCTGATGACGGATACGCCTCTGGGGGCAAAGGGTTATATTTCTTGGGTCCGGTGTAGCCAGTGGATATCCAGGTCCAAGACTTTCTTTTCTTCCTGCTCATTGTTTACTGTCTGATTAGCAACTTGAGAGCAAGACTAAAGTTGGAGTTGAGAGACGACGTGTACGACCGGATTGTTTCACGAGTAGTCAGTTTACAAGCTGATTTTTAACCAATAAAAAGCTAAATCATCGTCAGACGATAGCTGATGTGTTCTGAGACTGCATTTCGGCCGATGCGTTCTGCCTCTTTTGCTCTCCACACGGACTAATTACCTGCATTCACCAAAGCCTGCTCGAACGTGATTGGTCAATACTACTCGGACTACAAACGGAAACCAGAACGCTTTAGGTACAAAAATCTTGTCCCGTTGCTTATATGAATGCAGGATCTGTTTATAGGGATTATGGTTTCATTTAATACATCATAATAGACATTTTTGTTTTTCAAATGGTCAGAAATAACAGGTAAATGCATAGATTTCTGTCAAATAAGGTAACACAGACTCATTGCCTTTACTGTACGTGGACCTATCATGCTTACTGTCGTGCATAGTCACACCACAAAGGCCCATTCTGAGCCAGGAAAAACCCTGAACCTGGGGGTCCAGACCCCCCAAAGGGGTTCCAAGAAGAATCTGAGTGGTCACAAGTGGACACTTTTACTACTTAAAGCTTCTTAAAATCCTTCAAAAACAATCTAAAAAGTAAAATTTACTCTTTAGTGGACCTACTCACAAATGTCCTCACAAAGGCCGTGTAACCTGCGCTAAGGGGTCACAAGTAGACATTGCTTTGTTTCAAGGGGTCACAAGCCAAAAAGGTTGGGAACCACTGCCGTAGTATCACATTTAATATGATTCTTCTGAATAGAGCTCTGTATCGAGGTCTGAGTTGTGTTTCTCACGTTTCCATGCTTGTTTGTTTGTTGCCCAGTTGAGCAGCTGCCCACCATCACAGCCCAGTCGCCCAGCTCTCTCATCGCCTTCCCGTTTGACGAGAGCTTCCCCATGACGTGTGAAGCCAAAGGGAATCCCGAGCCAGAGTGAGTACCGAGCCTCGCATCGCTTCAGATGCGAGGAGGACAGGACGGAGAGCTTGTTAGCAGCCAGACACACACCAATAACAAACAAACAACAACAGTTTGCCATTAACATGTTGTATTTGGGTGCTGTGGGTTAGATCTTTGGGAAATACTGCTGCAGTGTTAGCAGAAGGACTTGACATTTCAATACTGGCTGTCTTTATGTAGATTCAGATGGACGAAGAATGGCCAGGAATTCGACCCCTCTCTGGACCCCCGGCTGATGAAAGAGGAGGATTCTGGGACCTTTGTGATACCCAATAATGGGAACCTTACAGAGTACCAGGGAACTTATCGCTGTTACGCCTCGAACAAACTGGGGACCGCCATATCGAAGGAGATTGAGTTCATTGTGCCCCGTGAGTAACATACATCTGTGAGTGTGTGCATGTGTGTGTGTGTGTGTGTGTGTGTGTGTGTGCGTAGGGTGCTCTGTTACAGTGCTTTCAATGTGATTCAGGGCCAGCAGTCCCGTGTAATGACTGCACCTCTCCATTGTGAGCTTTTCATTGTATTGGTCGTAGCAGAAAGTCATTGAGGCTCCCGAGCTCTCCACCCCTTGCAGCATCTCATCTATAGCACTGCACTAGAAAAAAGCATTGAGTGTGATGCAGCCTTTCCATCATTTCCTTCGCTACATTTTTCATTTTGTTCCCAAACACAGTACACATACATTCTCAAAGAAAATCCACACCAAGGGGGACTTTGACTAAATTTGGCCGGGGTTCAACCACTCAGCGGCGGTGACAAGCCACACACAATAGTAGTAGTGATGTCTGTTTTGTTTCTGCAGGCCAAGAACTGAAACATCCCAAAGAATTCAATCTACTGAATGATACAGAGCCCAGAAAACACATTCTGTTCCTCCCACTAAATCCAAGAATGATATTACTGCCATCTGCTGGAGTAGAAGAAAACTGCATTGTATCGTTTATTTATTCATGTCTTGGCTTCATTTACTCACTGTAGGTTCTGTTTGTTTTTTTCTAGATGTTCCGAAGTTTCCTAAAGAAACGCTTGATCCTGTCGTGGTGGAGGAAGGCCAGCCTTTTGTTTTACAGTGTGATCCACCTAAAGGAATACCTCCCCTCCAGATCTACTGGATGACTATCAGTAAGTGATGATAACTTAATAGTGGTGCATGTGCAATTTAGTACAATATACATATTTAAACTTATTGTAATGCTGTATTGAGGTAAGTCTTGACAGCACAATATTTCATGTTTCTGAAAACATCTTCTTCGAACCTGATTTTTATTGTTTTTATTTTCATTTGCACAAAAGACTGCATGAAATCCAGATAATGAAAAAAATAAGAAATGTGTCAGGAGAGGTCAAGAAGCCAAGGGCTTATACAACGGACCTCCCCTCAACTTAAGGAGAAAAACAAACACTAAGAAAAAGGGGAAAAAGACAACAAAAAGTAAACTAATCTAACATAATAAAAAATAAACGAAAAATAATGACAACAAGAAGCACACAAAATGAGCAAAAAAACTAGCTTATCAGTAAACAACAATCCAATAAAAACAAAGAAATACATGAAAAAATAGGGCGAAAAAGAAGGAGAGAATATATATTTATCATCATCAATCATGAATTAAATGTGATGACAATTTCCTTTTTAAATGTTCTAAGGATAACAGACTCTTAACTCTTGATTAACCCCTTAAACCTCACTTATCTGAAGGTTGGACGGTCATTACAAACTCATGTTGTATATGTGATACTGTCAAACAGTGTGAAAGATGATTTTTTCAAACTTGAAGGCACTTAATGGTCATGGTGGAAGAAGTATTTATATCCTTATTATACAACAATGTAAAAATACTCCATTACAAGTAGAAGCACAGATTTATAATCAGCAAAATATACTTGAAGTATCAAAGTAAAAATACCCTTTCTGCAGAAAAATGCCCCCTATGATTGATACATTATTATGTGACATTATTAGATTTATGCTGATGCATTTATTCCTAACCAGCGTTTTACTGTTAGAGCAGGTTGAGATGGAGCCAGTTTAATCACTTTATATGCACATAGGTAGTTCAGTCCAGTGATTTCTAACCTTGTGACCCTCCACATTGTCACAGGATAAGTCTGAGGGGTCGTGAGATCAATAATAAAAACTAAATTCTGCAACACAAATTTCTATATTTGCATGGACTTTTCACTAGTCTTTGCTTTTTTTCACAAACC
Organism: Sebastolobus alascanus; assembly: GCA_916701645.2. Taxonomy (NCBI): domain Eukaryota; kingdom Metazoa; phylum Chordata; class Actinopteri; order Perciformes; family Sebastidae; genus Sebastolobus; species Sebastolobus alascanus. The sequence goes on along the minus strand of CAKAOJ020000220.1, from coordinate 452,685 downwards.
CCTGGTTTTATTATATAAGAAATGCATTTTATTTCATTAACTTAGCTATTATTATAACTATTTTGTATGTGAAATCTTAATCTAAAAAGCAATTAGTCAGATAAATGTAGTGGTTGTAGTACAATATTTCCCTCTGAAATGTAGTGTATTGAGTTGTACAGTACTTGAGTAAATGTACTTACAGTTACATCCCACCACTGCTCTAAGTTACTATGAGTCCGACTTTCTCGTGGCTGATAAATGCTCTGGGTTTAAGACAAATTTCATAAACATGAGATCCTCTTCTTCCTGTACTCAGATCTCCAGCACATAGAGCAGGATGAGAGGGTGTCTATGGGCTTGAACGGAGACCTTTACTTCTCTCACGCGGAGGAGAAGGACAGCAGGAGAGACTACTGCTGCTTCGCCGCCTTCCCAAGAATACGAACCATCGTTCAGAAGACCGCCATGTCTGTCATCGTGAAGACAAGTAGGTTTCACTTCAACTTTCTTTGTCTTCACTCGAGTGCCGTCTTCCTCTCAAACCAGCGTGATGCAAACTGTGATTTGTTTTCAGAGCGCTGATCATTTCCCACATGTTCATTGATGTCCGTGTTCATAGCTACACTTCAAAAGCCATCCAAGTGTCGGGCTGTCTTGTTTATGTGCATCTCCTTGGTTTTATGTTGTGATTTTGATCTTCGGTGATGTTTGTCGTGATGTTTACACGCTGTCCTCATGTTCATTGTTTTTTTGTTTGTTTTGTTTTTTTGTCTCATCCACCTCCATTTCAGAAAAAAGTGACATGAGTCCTGAAACTGGTAAGTTTGAAGTTTTTAGAGTAAAACACACTTGTTCTGTGTGTCATCTATAAACAGCTGTGTGCACAAGGCAGGTGTGTGTGTATAGAAATGTATAAAATATATAAGTGTAGCCATCTGGTTTCTGTTGTACTGTCTAATTCTCTGCTTCACTTCTCAGCTAATGCAATCCGTGAGAGGAGACCCTCTCTTCTGACGCCCTCTAGTGTCACCACATCGGAGACACAGCTGGTCAAAGGAGAGGACATGAAATTGGAGTGTATTGCTGAGGGATTGTAAGTAACACTGCCACTTATCTTGAGTTTCTTACATATTTCGGTACTATTTCTCCAACATTTTAGTTGCTTGTACACGTAATGTTCTGTCTTTTACAGTCAATATCTCACTTTGTCCCCTTTCTGTCAGTCCAACTCCACAGGTTGAGTGGGTGAAGATTGGTCCTAAGCTCCCTGTTAAAGCGAAACTGGAGAATCATGGGAAACTGCTGATTGTGCCGAGAGTTGAACAGGAAGACAGCGGGAAGTACATGTGCAAGGCAAAGAACACACATGGAGAAGTTGTCCATTACTTCATCCTGAAAGTAGAAGGTAACTACAGTGCTGTCATTATCATGTCTGACATATTTGAAATCATAAAAATACTGCATTATAAAGTAAAAGTAAAAGTAAAGTCAAATCAAAAGTACTCATTTTACATAAATATGTCCCTTGTGAGTGATATATTATTATAACATTATAGTGATTGTTAATACTAATGTATCAATGTTTAAGCAGCAACTATACTGTTGTAGCTGCTTGAAGTGGAACTAATTTTAAGTATTTTCCAGTATGGGTACTTTAGTCCAGTGGTTCCCAACCTCAGGATCAGGCCCCTCCAAAGGGTCGCACGATACATCTGAGGGGTCATATGATAATCAATAGTGCAGGAAAGAAGAAAAGACAAAGCTCTTTTACACAAATTTGTATTCATATTTTGGACTTTCGTCTAATCTTTGCTTTTTCTTTTTGTGAAATATTGAATATTTTTTACTAATTTGGGCCTCCAACATTTATTTGAATGAAACCATGTGAGATGTTTGGAGGGGAAATGTCTCTTTGGTGGAGCTGTTAACAAGTCATAGACATCTGAAATCCAACTGGACACTCTTATGAGCTCATCCAAAGATTACTTATTATTGTTGTCAAATAAATGTAGTGAAGTAAAATGTACATTATATTTTAAATGTAACGGAGTAGAAAGATAAAGTAGCAGAAAATACTCATGTAAAGTACCTCAAGTACAGTACTTGAGTAAATGTATTTACTTTAAACTTTAATCGTACTTTACTTTCCAGCGGTGGTACATTGGATATGCCCTGTATAGGATGTTCTGTAAATACAAAGAAAGGAGCATAGCTATAGGCTCAGCAGTATAGATGCAACACTATTATAAATCAAATTAGTGCCTAATACACAATAATGATGCAGTTAGTGAAAGATTGTCTCCTGAATAAACTTGGAGTCATTGTGCAGCTGTTACCTTTTTAATCCAATATCCTGTAAATAACCATAATGTCCTCTGCTTTGAATTGTTTTTCTGGCTGGACCTGTAAATGTAGCATTTATTGCAGCAGGACTCTGGTACTGCTTAGCGTCGTTCTTATAATGCCACTCATCAGTCTGATAATATCATGCTGATTGTGTCTTCCCAGAGCCTCCAGAGTGGCTGGTGGAGCCTGAGAGTCAGCTCAGTATGATCGGCTCAGACGTGCTCATCAAGTGCTCCGCCAGCGGGACTCCTCGGCCGACTATAACATGGAGGGTGAACGGTGAAACTCTGCAGGGTCAGTCACACTTCAGACTCACTTCACTATTTAACACCTTTCTACTGAGGGATAGTTCTGATGATTTAAATTACCAAAAAGGCTAAATGTTGATGTCGCTGTTTCGCAATGATGTTCTCGTTTTGCCTTGTATTATAAATCCAGCTCACCCCTTTCCTTTACAGTGATGCGCTGTCGCCCCTCCCCAGTTTTTCCCATGAACTGAAAGTATTTTGACACTTCTCAATGGGGTCCGCTCAGTCTGCCCGGGGGATCCAACTCGGTGGGTTAGGTGTGGGAGGATCCCCTCGTGGGACCTCTCCCTGGCGCTGGTTGGCGCTCGCTGGGTGCATTTCCTCCGTGGCGGTGCATCGCGACTGGTGTTGTGTTGAAGTCCATTCCCTCGTCGAACAGTGTTTCCCTCCTGTTAAAATGATAGCACCCCCCTCGGTAGTTAGGGTTAGGGATAAGGGTTGGTTCAGGTTTGGAAACACATTGACGGGAAACAGTACTTGACAACACCGGCTCTAGGTTGGCTTGGAGCGGCCCGGGGTTAAGGTGACTCACGGCTCCGGCCTGAGCTCTACAACAGTCCTCGTCCTGACCTCGCCACTTACTGGGGCCGTGGACTTGGTGCTTGCTGTGCCCTCTCTCGCCGCGGGGATGGACAGGGCTCCCTACTCCAGGTCTGCGGCGATGTTGGCAACCCACCTGACCCGTCTTGAAAGACGGACCCCATCTTGTTTACCATATCTATACAACCAATGTGTTTATGATTAAATTGTTTACAAGAGCACAAAGTTCTTCATAGATCTAACCTCTTAATTTTGCTCTCAAAGTGCACCAGATTGATGCATTTAACTTTGAAATGTAGGCTAAAAAACGCTCTTTCTAAATGCATGATGTTTCCAAAGTCAACGAGTAATCGTGTTAAATAATCGTGATTATGGTTTTTACCATAATGGAGCAGTACATACATTGTTGCCACAGAAATGGTGATAATCTAAAACTCTTGTATTCACTAAATGTGTCTTTGGTCCATTACAGGTTCCCCTGCAGCCAACAGGAAGGCGTTTGATGACACCATCGTTTTACATAACGCCAAAGTGTCTGACAGCGCCGTCTATCAGTGCGAGGCCTCCAACATACATGGAACCCTTCTGTCAAACGCAAACATCATGATCATGAGTGAGTGCTTTTATTTCTGTGAGTCATCATCATTTCACTTTCACCATCAAGTACATGAAAAAAAAAACACGATCCAAAGACTCTGTTGTGAGCAGCGTTTGTTTCGCAGTGTTTGTGAGAAAGTGTCAGACTTTGCAGTGAGTCATTGGGAGACCGCTGACTGACTGATGTGTCGAGCCAGAGAGCTGGCGCTGATGTTGGCATATGCCCATAAAGCAGCGAGGAGCCCGGGGAAGGAGGGCTGTCTACAAGCTGTAACTCCTTCATTCAGGCTAGCGGTTCTCCCTGCGGAGCAACAAGCCCGGTTCGCTGCCATTTATATGCTAACAAGTTCTCCCTCAGTTCCATACTGATTCCGGGGCCGTAAGATAAACATGTGCTGCTTTACAAATGCAGATAAAAAAAAAAAACAGCTTTCTGTCGCTCTGCACAAACGTGGGGAGTTTGTTCTCGGTGACACAGGAGTTAATAAAGCTGGACAGACGCTGAATGCTAAGTCCCAGCGGCTGCCTTTGTAAACAATTAGGAGAGACAGACCATTTTAATGGGAGGCTTTGGCTACTACTGATAAGGTGCACGCGCTCCGCTAACTTATTATTCCATTGTTTTCCTCTTTGATTTGATTTTCGCACTTACACATTTCTGAAAACCTGACAGCTGAGTCATTTTTTTGACACAAAGGAGCCGACAATTATCGCGCGGGGAATGCAACAGTGTTGTCGCCTCATTTAACCCGCGATTATCTGCCTCATTCCTTCCTGTTTTGTCTGGGTTTAAGACTGCTAAATTGCACCCCTGGTCTCGCTCAGAGTTGTTTTTACTGCTAACTAAAAGTAAGGAAGTTAAGGGTAGCTTCCTCCATGGTGGAATATCCACATTAGAGCATCCTCTGCTTCTCTAACAACCTTAGATTGATGATTAGATTCTGCTGCGTGGTCTTTTCAGATCTGCCCCCCATGATTTTGACCAAGGAGGGGGAGGATTACTCTGCTGTGGAGGGGAAGGGAGTGATGATGCACTGCACTGTCTTCAGCTCTCCTCCTTCCACCATCACTTGGTAAGTGTGCAGTTTGTTCTGGTCTCCGATGGACCAGCAGAGAGCAGTAGATCTCAACTGTTAGATGTATACACTCCCCTCTTTATATATATACAGCATGTTTCTTTATCGGTGACCTGCACAGTAACCCTGTCACTCAACACTAATGTTCTATCAGCAACTTTCACAGTGAAGTGTTTATCCAGTCAGACTGCTGCTGTGTTCATACTGAGTTTGGAATTAAAAGTACTTTGAGACTACTTTAATTGGTAACATGTTATAATAACCGTCATTTGTAAATGGTAAATTGGTAGTGAATTAAACTTAGTTAATAGTTATTTTACTGTTAACAAACAACGAAATGATAATTCATAATGTTTACTAATTATTAGTAATGCTATCATTTCATTTCTCTCTAGTTTGTTTAATATGAAAAAAATTAGTTTATAAATTATATTTTGTATCACAGCTGATAGATTTTTTGTTGCACACATAACATTTCATATATACTATATTAAGTATTTGCTAATGATTAACAAATGATTTGTAAACTTTTAGTGAGTAAAACAACTATAATCTTTACATAAATAGATGGACCAGAAACCTTATTAACCACTGACAAAGTATAAACTGTCTATCTACATCATGTTCACAGACGCTTTTCAAAGTATTTATTTACCATTTAATAAGGTATTATAATCAACAGTTGCAACTTTATAATAGCATCCGAATAATGTTTATAGACGGTTTACAAATCAATTATTAACCATTTAACAAAGTGTCACAAATATCTATCTATGTAATGTTTATAGATGTTTTACAAACAATTTATTTAAGATTTAAAATAATATCTTAATCATTAACAAATAATTTTATTTATATATATATATATAATGTTATGTGTGCAACAATTAACTGTTAATAACATAGATCATAGCAATATTAATAATAAAAAAAACATTGCTATTTATCATTTTGTTGGTTGTTAACAGTAAAATAACTATTAACTAAGTGCTATTTTTCTGAATGTTTTCCAGGAGCAAAGACGACTCGTCTGAGTCCGTGGAGGGGCCGAGGTTCACCGTCCACGACAACGGGTCGCTGGAGATCTACAGCGCGGAGAACGACGACACGGGACAGTACACATGTTTGGCTAAAAACACAGAGGGATCGTCCGCCATCGACGCCACGCTCGACGTGAAAGGTAAACAGTTTTTACCCGTAAAAGTGTTCCTTGTTGCTCGCAGTCCTTGAAATGTAACTAATACGCTTGTGCCTATGGAAGATCCCACTAGAATAGTCGTGGCCCAGGAGGACCTGCAGATCTTAATAGGTACCACGGCCCAGCTCTCATGCCTCGCGGAGTACGACAAGTCCTTCAGCAATGACTTTGAGCTCCTGTGGGAAAAAGATGATGTGGCGATAGCCCTCAACTACACTGAGAATTCAAGGTAGGATACTGATTTTTCTTTTTTTTTACAGCATTGCAGACTTAATCCCAGCTGGAAAGCCATTTCACTTTTCAATTTTGTCAATCAATACTGCGTCTCCATCTTTCTGTCAACAGATACTTTGTGGAGGACGGCATTCTTCAGATTATCAATGTAAGCCACAGGGACCAGGGTGTGTACACATGTGTGGCAAGAACCCCGGTGGACCGAGACACGGCCTCAGCGCTGCTCATGGTGTTAGGTGAGCTAACATATGAACAACACTTGTGCTCCGGGCCGAAGGATCACAGACCCCTGGCGCTGCATTTATGTATGAGCCATTCATAAAGGGATCAATATGTCAGGGAGCCAAAGCGGAGCGTGAACATGCAGACCGTGGCTTTATTAGCGCTGCGCTGTGTCTGACAATCGCCCTTTCGAGATATATTTGACATGTTAAAGTTTAAAAGAAATAGTGGCAGCGATGCAGCCCGTTCCACATCCTCTGGCTCACGGGATGATTTCATCGAACATTTGTTCCCATGGCCTTTATTTTGTTTTTTTTGCTGCAGAGATTGATGTGTCTGTGATTTTCCAAAGCCGTGTTGTTGTGATGGTTTTCAGACGTCCCCGATGCACCTGAGTACTTGGTACTGTCTGAACACAAGAGCAAAAGTGTGAAACTGAAATGGATCCCCGGGGACGATCACAACAGCTCCACCACAGGTAAAAGAAGGAGCGTGTGTGTGTGTGTGCAGGTGTCAGTACACACAGTACCGAATCAGTGCTACCTTCACTGAACGGTATTAATATGACATACGCATTTTTTGGGCATCATTCTGCATGTTAATAGATTTCTTTGATACCATCTCGTACAATATGAGTCTATTATTGATTCATCCGAGCGCGGATTATGATTAGTCTCCCTTAGGGATACACAAGCCCAGAGCAGGGTTTGAGGATGTTTCTGCACAGCTGGCGGTTAGATAAGCAATCCTTTGGCAAGAACCAAAGCAGCGAGGGAGCGCTCTGATTGTCTTTCTGCCTGTCAACAGAGTTTATTATCGAGTACGAGGAGAGCCAGTGGGAGCCGGGAAACTGGAAGGAGCTGCTCCGCGTACCTGGGAACCACAACTCGGCCGTGCCCAAACTCCACGGCCACGTCGACTACCGCTTCCGCGTGTCCGGCGTCAACGCCGTAGGGAGGGGACCTCCCAGCGAGCCCACGGAGAGATACAAACCCCCTCCGGCAGGTCTGAAGCTTCATTGTTTGTCAAACTTTTTGATAAGGTCCTCCTGGCCACTTGAGCTGCCAACGCCGCTGCTCTGTGAACTCTAGAAAGACTCAGACCCGCTACATAATTGATTCCACTCTTGTTGAAAGTCTGTTCTCTTGTGTGCCCATTTCACCGGAGATTTCTCCCACTAACAATAGCGACAAAATCTATATTCCTTCTTTCCTACAGCTCCTGACAAGAACCCTGAAAATATCAAAATCGAAGGTCATTTGCCACATGAAATGGATATCAACTGGGAGGTAAGAAATAGAGTTTGGTCTTTTATTATCCTCTTACTGCAAAATGTCAGCTACCTTTATACAGCGGATTATTCACGTCTGCTACAGAAAGTCAAAGAACAGAGATGACGTTTTATCAATGTCTCATAGGCAATTACCAATAGGAATTTAATTTAAGAGAAATGGCCCGCTTTTGATATTTCATTATGTGGTTCAGATCTTCAGAAAAGCCATTTTCTGGGATCACTCTGAATGTGTTTCTGATGAAAGCTTTGATTAGAAAGAGAAAGGAGAACTGTGAAAAGATTTTTTTTTTTTTTCCTTTTAACACGTACAGTAATATATTCAGCTTTATTGTAAAAAGATAAATCTCTCCTTCACTTATTATCTGGTTGCCCTGTCATGGTAATGTAGTCCCTGAATCCTGGAGCTCTCCCACTGTTAATGATTTGCTTTTGCGGATAATGGTATCTCATTCTATTTCTCACGGTCTGACTTCTGTGAGATAAATCTACCATGTCTTAGCAAGCCCTATATCAAAAGAAAAGCCATGCTGCTAGACCAGGTCAGTTGTTCCATTATTAGATTGCAGGATGATCCCGCGGAGGCAGTGACATTGTGAGGTGAAATACAAAGAAGCGTCTTACGCAACTGTGAACGTCTCTATGAGACCCTTCGCACCATTGTTCCTGCAATTTTTGCTTTCTTTTCCTCCCATTATTCAGCCCTTGTTACCCATTGAGCACAATGGTCCCGGTTTGGAGTATAAGGTGAGTTACAGGAGACAGGACGTGGAGGAGGACTGGAAGGAACACATGGTGAAGAGACACTCGTTTGTGGTGAAGAAGACTCCCACCTTTGTGCCCTATGAGATCAAGATCCAAGCCAGGAACCATCAGGGCTGGGGCCCCGAGCCCAAGATAGTGACCGGCTACTCAGGAGAGGACTGTGAGTAGTGATCTTTGTTGGCCTCGTCTCATTTTTACAGAAGCAAGTGAGGAAAAAAAAAAATCTAGTGGTGCGGTTCAGCCTCTTGTGGCCAAAATGAGTATTACAACAACAAACACATGAAAAATGATCCCGAAAAAAAATATCGCCAAATCACTTGATTTCACAGATGACCAAAAAATAAGGAACTTAGAATGATGATCCTATTAAAAGCTTTTCTCACCAGTTTATAAGTCATAAACAGAAAAGAATTTAGATCAGACTTTGAAAATCGGTCACCAGATTTTTTTTTTTCCCACTTGCCCCTGAGGGCTTCCATAGATTTTATCTAAAGCTGCACACATTTTTTTTTTTCAGCAATGGATCAAATGACTATGAGTCATGCGAAAGGGGTCGTTCATAGTGACGAACCTGCAAAGAAATATCACCCAACTCTAGGGAGCATTTTAGCGCCTTTAAACTCAGGTTTCATTTCATTTATTTTCCCAGCCACAACTCTGCTCTCATCTTTTCCAGCTGCAGCAGGCAGCTTTTTCCAGCAAAAACGCTCTGATAAACCTGCTTCCTGCCCAGCACCAAACAGCACATAAAGTTAGCAACTATCTAGTGAACATAGCGGAGCATTTATATCTCTCAAGAGTTGGTTGAGACCGAAACGGAGCTAAAAAGAGAGTGAATATTGGACACACGTTCATCCGGTGCCGAGAAACACAAAGATAGACGATGGAACTTAAACTTGAAAATAGATAATTTTCCTCTTGAAATGAAAAGTTGAATTCACAATCAATAAAAACATACTGTCACTCAATTCAATACACTCAGGGGTTTTGTTGCTACAGCCTTACTTGCTCTGTTATGACCTGGAACATCATCATGTCATTATTTTTATATATATATATAGGATTTTGAATAATGAAAAAAAGTCAAGCTAAACTTTCTATCTAACTTTTAATGTAGGCAGTTGAACTGAAGTGTCATGAATAGAGACTCTGTGTAAACTCCCTGTAAACTGTGTCTTTGGAGAAAAAGTCAAACTTACAGAGTCTTTATGGACTTAATGATCTGCCCTAAAAGTCACATGGCGTGTTAAAAGTCTATCGAGAAGAGCATTAAGTTGGCAGAACTTTGTGAGGCCACAATGTCAAAAGTGGTGTTATTCAGCTTGTTGTTGCGTCCCTCTAACCCAAACAACTATAATGTCACTTAATGCAGCTTTAGAAATAAATATAACATTTTTCCAAAGAAATTTGATTAAAATGAATTTTAACAAAAGGTGCACTAAAACATGCCCGTAAACCCAATATTATATAATATGATATATTTACAACAGTAGTATTATTATCATATCATTCTTAAAACATTATAGATTTTCTCCTAATTAAATTGTGGTGAAAAAAACGTTCTGCTCTCAGATCAAATGAAAATATAAAGTGTTTCCTGAGGACAACTGTTTTCTTGATGCTATTTTCAGTGAAAAGAGATTGCAGATAGTCCTGGTGGATAAAAGCAGGTGATGATGATGTGTCTGGAGTTCTGACTGTGTGGTTTCTGGGTATTTTGCATTTGGATCTGCTGAAGTACAAAGTAGCCTGTGCAGCTTTAGTATATTATGATCTTATGGAGAAAGATGTGGTTTAATTATAATCTTTCTTTCCCTTTCTGCTTAACTCTGGTGGACTTTGTGAAATAATGTTGAAATGTTTTAGAGTTGAGAGTTCGACCTACAGCAGACTTTCAGTTTCACGGTCGTGTACTGCAGCAGTTACAGTTTCTCAAGAGAAAAGCAGCCCGTACAGAAGTTCACTGTATTTCCTGTGTTTAGCTTTCTTCTGGACTTGCCCCCAGGAAGTAACCTCAGGTTAAGACTCTTCTCCTTGTTGTGTCCTCACCCCAATGTTTTGCTATTAAATGCAGTATTTACACCATTTAGCTTGTGTGACTGTAGGTAGACTCCAGTCATATCGATCCCTTATAGGTGCCACTGTAAATAGGTGATCATAAATGTAGTTAGTTGTATAGTAATGAAACCATTTGAGTTGATTCCACGATAACTCAAACTGGTTTGTCATAGTTGCAAGTCTTTCCTCCCTGCTCTCTCTTTCCTTGACTTACTGCTGATTGTAATGTGCGTTTGCCTTTGCAGTTCCCTCTGCTGCACCCAACGATGTAGCTGTGGAGGTGATGAACAGCTCAGTGGTCAAGGTTAGCTGGACGCGTGTACACAAGGACAAGTTGCATGGACATCTGGGAGGCTACAGGGTAATACCTCAAAAACAGACCTTTGCTTTTAGACACAGCTTAAAAGGAACGGCCCTGACCTTGCTCTCAACGTTTGCTTCTCTCACCCCACTCTGTCTCCTTTACTTGGCCAGCTCAATGTTTTCCTGCACAGACAACCGGAAAAAAAAACACACAATAACATATATGCATATGTGTGATGTACAAAGTTTGATGGCTCTGTGTGTCTCTTTCCCGTTACAGATAAACTGGTGGCGTCTGCGCAGCCTGGCGGACTCAAAGAAAAGCCAAGGAGACAAACATACGCTGACGTTCCCCGGGGACCGGAACCACGGCACGGTGCCGGGACTGACGCCCTTCTCCGAGTACAGCCTCATCGTCATGACCTTCAACGGGCGGGGCAACGGCCCCGGCAGCCACCACCTCAACTTCAAAACCCCAGAGGGAGGTAGGATTGTGGAAAAACAGCATGGAGTGTATTGATTCACAACTACAGAAGGGGAAAAAATCTAATAATAGCCAAGGAAACTGGGTTGCAGAATTCGACTGCTTACTGTGTGTATTACCTTCTTTGCCCCCCGCAGTTCCTGAGAAAAATCCAGTTTTCCGGGTCACAGACGTACAGAAGCACACCGTCTCTCTGCTCTGGGCCCCGCCGTCGGAGCCTAATGGGATGCTCACCGGGTACCTCCTCGAGTATCAGCTCAGTACGTATCCCTACGCCGCATGCCTAACTAACTCTGATATAACGGTGATGCCCCGAGGATGTATTGCTTGCTCACTTGCGTTTAATAGTGTTTACATCCCTGTGTTCCTTTTTGTACCCTCTTAAAAAAGAGAAAATTGAGTATATACAAAAACACACAGGCCGTATGTTTCAATTTGGAAGCGGTGACTGCAGAAACTTTAATAGCCTCACTATTTGAAATGCACAGCCTCTACCTCCATATTGTATTGATGCAGACACATGTTTACAGTACAGGAGTGTGCTGGTAGAAGAAAGGAGGAGGATCTTGGGGATTGTCTAACCTGTGATCCTCAGCAAGGGAAGGAAAATCACTGTGCTGCTCTAATAGGGCCGGGGTCGCGCTGAGATCAGAGTGTGTGTATAGGAGACATGTCAGGTTGATGTCTGCTGGCCTGCATGTCACCATCATGGCTCAGCTAGTGCTGACCAAGGCCACCGTGTCACAGTCTGTTAAGGTCCAGCTTTACTGACCCCATCCTGTCCGCAGCGGACATCTTGACCATAGCTCACCGTCCCCGTCCCCCCGGGGGGGATACCGTCACTGAACGCATCCCCACGTGCGCACACACTCTGCCGTCCTTAAACAAAAGTCATAAGGAAGCCTGACTTCCAACAGCGTCTTAGTGCCGTGTTTCCCGCCTAATTGAGTTTGATTTGGCGGCTGCACAAGAAGGGCCAAGTGTCACACAGTATTTCAGGAGAGGACGTTTTCATTGTACCACAGCAATAAAGCTGATGGGCTCTTTGAAGTGTGACTTTTTTTTTGAAGTCCCCTTGAGGGGAAGTCATGTGCGAAATGTTGAGGATAATGTAGCCAGCTGTCAGTGTATCATCAGTGGCACAAAGGGAGTCTCAAGCTGCAGCACAGCTGTTTTAGGGCTACGCCCATCTTCAGCGCGGCCTGTAATAGCTTCACGTCTCACAGGTTTTCACAGGAAGGCCTGTCGTAACATCGTTTAACGCACCGAGCGTGCAGGAATACCATGGCGTCCAACGGTTAAACCAACCTGCTTTGAAGTGGCACATTTTCCTTGTGAAACCTTTTGATCATTGTCTCCAGTTAAAAGTTAAAATGAAGTTAGTTAAAAAAGAAAGAAGAAACCTTTATGTGTCATAGTACATACAGGTTCCTGAGCACCAGAGTCCCTTAAGAAAACCTCTCATTTTACTGCAGCAGGGTCTGACAGTTTGCCTTGCGCAGAACTGGTTCTAGTTCATCCTCGCCCCCCCCCCCCTTCCCTCTTGCGGGCCCAGCAGTACGGGCTGGGTCTCCAGCAGCGTGGTGTTGGCTCCCAGCCGCTGCTGCCGGGCGCGGAGCTCTCCGCCTCACGCCGGAGCTCTGATTGCAGGTCGAAGGCGTGCAGCAAAGCCGGATCTGGGTCTGTCTGAGGCCCCGCTGGAGTCTGAGCTGAAGGAGTTTCTGGTGAACCTGCATGATTTTGTTTGATTTAGCCAGAATCCACCCCAGTGGCACCGATGACAAGCATGAAGAATAACTATAGCCTATAGAAAAAAACAATCTCCTCGCTGATGGTCTCGTTTACTTATGTAGGTCAGATAGATGAATCTGTATTAAATTGTTTCATAACCAGTTCAAAGTTCCTCATAGCAATTAATGCTAATAATGTGGACAGGATACAGGGTTTTTCCTCTACCAGCACACTTCGTAGTGATGATAATAGCTGTTCACTGAACTAATACAGAAAGTTTTTTGTCAATATTCTTTTCTGAATCACTAAATGCATTCTGGCTGAATGTATCCCAAAGTTCCCCTCAGCATTGAGTGGGTGGCATGGTCACAGTGCCTTAAAGAGCTGCTAACCCACTCTAAAGCCCTGGGGGGGGGCAGCGTAGGCCGGTACAAACTAAACAACTACTGTACGAGCCTACTTCTCAGGAAGCCAGTCACACCACTTGACAAGGCAAAGATAAGTGTGTCACACTTATGTGAGGGGTGAAGATGAGGACTCACACTCCATCCATTCTGTCATTTCATCTGTTCAGAGCAGTTGACTGCATTACAGTAGCTACACTTTACATTTACACTGCAAATGCATCCTAAGATTAAACACTGACGAATTCTTTCACTTCATTTGTAGTTGTATATTTGCACGAACATCGTTCTATATTGGAGTTACTGTAGAAGAACTTCATCAATAGTGGGCCGAGTGAAGTTTGCGCTGCACTGATACACACGAGTGGGAGTTAACAATGACCTTGGATGCAATTCATTCTATTTTTCTTCCCATTTGAGCTAAACTCGAACTGTCGGGTCATTCTCGGTTTTCAGTGTTGGTAAGACTCTAAGGTCTGTTTCACGCTACCCGAGGCCAACCATATTTGGCCCAGGAGGCCTGGAGAATATTTGGAAACGTTGTTGCCTGAAGTCAGTGGAGGAGCCAAAGTCTGCAGCCTTCAGCCTGCTCACTCTATAGGATCGTGTGCACCGGCTGTCAGGCCTGAGTGCTTCCGGATAAGTGAGAAAGTATCCGTCCACCAGGGCAGAAACGTGATGCTGAATTGCATAATTTACCCCAAAAAATTGGACCGTTTTTGTCCCGAGAAACAAAACAGTGGGTGGTGTCTAGGCAAAAAGAGAAGCAGACCAATACATTCTTGTCATTGTTTCTGTTGCACCTCTTTTACAGCAAAGGTCACCTGAAAACCTGCTGTGTTTGTTTTTGTTACAAAGAACATAAATGCCACCTCCCTGCCTACTGCGCTGCTTTTACGTAGTGAAAAATGAGATCCCATCGCAATGTAGACAAAGACAACACTAATAAATTCTGGTTGTGAATGTGCAGGTCACAGTCTGTTCTTTGTTAAATGCTAATAACATTTTAAAGGGGTATTGAGCCAAACAAGCAAATGACGATGACACTTCCGCTAAAGCCAGAAAAAGGCAGATGTGCATTTGTGGCATTTGCTTTATTTGGCATCGCTGAAATGTCTCGTGATCGTCAGTTGGAAGTGTTTTGAAATGCCAGAGATTTGTGCTTCAAAACAGAGCGCGAGCTGAAAGTTAAATATCTCAGTGTGAAGTACAGGAATCACACAGTGACTGGAAAAAATAAATATTTACAACCTTTTGTTGTGTGAGAAAATGCCCTTATTACAATGCCAGTACGGAATCTGCGGCAAAGTCCCTTCTTTTCTCCTTTTTCAATGTGTTTACAATCTAGTTACAGGCTGTGCTAGGGTAGGAGCTAATAGGCGCTCCCTTCCAGTGACAGTACAATACCATCAGGCAGGGTTTAGGTTATTATCAGAGCTCGTGGAGGTCTCTAAAATAACTAAAGTTAGGGGCGGAAAAAATAAATAAATAATATCTGAATGTGCTTTCCGTGAGAGAGAGCGAGACAGCTCCCTATTCCTCACAGCTGTAGGATCAACACCTTGGAGAGTGCAGCGGTGCCCTGGTTAGGTGCACTACATGCTATATATTCTAAATATAATGTTGGCTGATACATGTAGTGGCTTCTTCTCCAAATGAGTTTGAACGTTCGCGGCTTGCGGGCTCTCAACAGGCTTAGCTCGCCCAATATTCTACTGGGCACCATGGTGGCTTGGTGGTGAAATTCAGCCATACTGTCATTCTCGAGAGAATATGGTGTGTAGTTCTTTTGGAAAACATGTTACTTTTAGCGTATTTATCTCGTAAATAATACTCTTTGAAAAATGTATTAATAACACGATAACCCGTTAACACAAATTCGTTTTAACGCCACTAATTTCTTTAACGCATCTTGCAATTTTTAGGTTGTAGCGAGCTCAGCTTTAAAGCTGAAGTGAAGATACTGGCTTCGTATGAAACTAGAAATTCTAAGGAATCTATTGGTACCAACTATGTTATACGAGCTTGTCACAAAGGAGGGTAAATAACGCTCCGAACTTGCGCTAAATTTCGGACAGGAAAAACTGGCATGGCCATTTTCAAAGGGGTCCCTTGACCTCTGACCTCAAGATATGTGAATGAAAATGGGTTCTATGGGTAGCACACTGACACACTGACAGCTGTTGTTGCCTGTTGAGTTTGCCATATTTTTTTATGCTAAATGCAGTACCTGTGAGGGTTTCTGTACAATATTTGTCATTGTTTTGTGTTAATTGATTTCTAATAATAAATATATACATACATTTGCATAAAGCAGCATATTTTTCCTCTCCAATGTTGATAAGAGTATTAAATACTTGACAAATCTCCCTTTAAGGTACATTTTAAACAGATAAAAAATATGCAATTAATTTGTGATTAATGTGATTAACTATGGACCATCATGAGATTAATCACGATTAAATACTTTAATCGATTGACAGCGCTACTGGTAATGTATTAGCAACCCCCACAGATGTATGATTTTACTGCTTTCATGGGAGCTCAGACATCTGCTTACGGAAGCTCTGGCTCCCACATACTGTAACTGGGAACCCTTCCATCAGGCAAAGAATTGAAAATGAGAGAGACGGCTTCCTTATTACAGTGTAAGAACGGGTTATACAAACTCTAAAACGTGTCTTGTTTTCCCATTTTTCAATGTTCAAAGTAAGTTTTAGGTCCCTCCTAAATGTGAATTTGTTACTCCCTGTACCTCTTCCTTTATCTACTGATAGCTTCCCAGTATAATACCTCTTACCAGTGGGCGATCTGTTCATTTTTTAACAGGGGGGTTGGACCCGGTTCAGAAGGGCGGGTCTCGGAGAAAAAGTTGAAATTACAAATCTGTCTGCTACGTCAGAACCACGGACAGCATCATGGATTTATCAATACACAGCACAGTTAGGCTACTGATATTTCAGAGCCGTGGTCGGGGTCATAGATTCTAACTTACACAAACCTCAGTCAGATAAAGGATCAATGAGTCAGGCAGACTAGACTATTTCAACTATGCAACCCTTCTGGCCCTGCACTCTCTCTGCTACTATGGGATGGAGAGGAGGGGTGGGAGGTTAACAAGGGGGACGGCATCGCCCCTCAAATTGCCTACTGTCCCTTACCTACAAAATATTTACACTGTTGTTTGCACGCCTTAACTGAAAGCATTAACCCTTTCTTTTATTTTTACATCTAGTCAACGACACAGAGGAAGTGGGGCCACTGCAGAAAGTAGAAGTCAGCAACCCCGTCACCACCAAGTGGATCCTGCGCGACCTGGAGCCCGTGAGCACATACAAGTTGTACCTGAGCTCCTGCACCAGGGTGGGCTGCGGGCCGGTTATCAGCGAGGAGTGCACCACCACCCTAGAAACAAGTGAGTGATGGGAGGGTCCACAAAGCAATTGACTAGGTGGTGTATGTGTGGATGAGCTCGTCAGTGGGACACAATGAGAACACACACAAGCTTCGAGGTGCTGGGTCGGCACTCGGGCTGAGTGAAGTAGGTGACGAAGCCATTTCTCTATCAAACGGCATTGAACTAGCGGAATATGATATATGCCTGAAGGCAGCCAAGCTTTTCATATCTCCATGTAAGTTATTCTTGTGGATAAACAATTTCATATGGGCGCAGTGGAGGTTTTCATTTGTCACTGTCACTGAGAGAGCAAGTGCTTATTGATTGGACGGAGAGCGTGAGCTATGAAACAATCAGCTAAGAAAGAAAATTGCTTTGAGCAGGAGTGGAAACTGAAGGTTTTCCTACTGAATTGTGTAATCATGAAAGAGTTGGTGGGTAAGTCATCATAATGAGCCGGCTTGCAGCATGTAATCTTTTCTTTTCAATTACATATCATTTGTTGAGGACTGCGCGCCACTCTTCAGCTGGCTCAAACTCTAGTCAAGCTGCTGCGAGATTGCGGGCGGCAGTATGAGCGACCGGACGGGAAATGAAACAGGAAACCGCAGGAACAGATACCGTTGCCATAAATAATTGTGTGGCGCTCTTAATACAAACGCATGGCGAAGAAATTAAGTACGTCATTCAACACACAAAACAGCTCAACTTAACGCTGCAACACACTGCAGGTGTTGAATACGCGAGCGATTACTTAGTGCTTACTGGAAGAATCCTTACAATCACAGAAAGAAACTTAATTGGCTCTTAGGGGTTCTTTATTTGCATGCTGAAAAGCCAGCAAAAAAAAAAAAAATGATTGCAGGGAGAAGGACTCATTTTTTATGTATTGAATTTTGTGGAGCTGTTACGTGTGTGTGTGTGTGTGTGTGTGTGTGTGTGTGTGTGTGTGTGTGTGTGTGTGTGTGAGACTCTTAAGATTGAAGCATGAAAGTTATTGGTGGCAGCTGTGCTATCACTATGTGTGGGTATATGTCAGTGTTGTTTCTGTTAATTGTCTCTCTCTCTGACGCCACTAAAACGTGCATTGCTTTGAGCATTACCTTTGATCATACAGTGTGTATTGTAAATGTGTGTCAGTGTGTACAGTATATGTCTGCTTAGCACTGCTTGTCCCCTTCTGTCTTTTTTCTTTCTTTCTTTTCTGTTTTTTTTTGTCCTGCAGCTTCCATTTTGGCTCCCACTGTTGGCATCAGTATGTAGATCTGTGTTCATGTAGAAACTGTGGCATGTCATACCTACATATACAGTCTCGAACTGCTCTAACATGACTCAAATATCAGCTGCATGTTGGTATGACATGTTTCACAGCCATGATTATTACTGTAGGTAGCAGGTGCATGCTTTAGATTTAGAAACGTGGACAGGTGTGGATGCTACAAGCCTGAGTAAATCATTAGGTTCTGACTCTCAAACAGCTCAACATCATTTTATTTTTCCTGTAGAGAATTGAAAAGCTCCAAACACTCGGCTCCTCTGCAGATAATTGACCTTGTCTGCCGTTTGCCCTTGCCATCAGCAGAGAGCACTCTGATGCCTCCTTTCATTAGAAAATTGTCAACTTCTTCTCAGATAAAGTTTGTGGCTTCCTCTCTAATAGCAATGGTAATGAGTAAGCTAATTATAAATTCATATTAATCTTGGCTCATTAGTGACTGTAAACGAATATTGACTTTTATCCTGACAACAGCAGACTCAGTGCGACGTGTCTAACTCAAGCTGAGGAAATAAATGATGCTTTAAGAGCCAAACCCAGGAAGAGCTTCAGACAGCCATCCCTCTTCCTATTAATGATGTGCAAAAAGAAAATGAATTCACTTTTAAAAGGCGAGATCAAATCAATTAAAAAAATATCACACATCTCACCTTGGGTATAAGCGAATGTAAAATAATTATATATATCTTTTTAGATTCTAGATTATGTTTCACAGTAGACGTGACTAGTTACTAATTTTAGAGTTGAAAATAGCATGCGTGCTAACAGTAGAACGTAGCGCCCCGAGCTCTGTCCCGATTGATAACCACAAGGTCTGTCTTTCTTTTCAGGCAAGTCAGCTCCCCCCTCACCTCCAAGCACTCCCAAGTCCCCAGTGACCAAACCCACTCGCTCCACCATAGGTAGAGCTGCAGCACATTCTGACACAACAAGCATCAATCCACAGCGACAAACAAAAAACAGGGAAATAAATGTGGAGAAATAGGAAAGAAAATACATGTTTATGTTTTGTCAGAAGATGTTGCAGTTGCTAGGTGACGTGATGACCTCTGGACTCATTTGGTTGGCTGTTGGCTCAAAGGAAATTACACAAAAACCAAGACACAAATTTTATTATTTTATTTCAGATTATTTGTTTTAATAGTTGGTGCTGTTTCCAGAGGAGAGACAAGGATGGAAATGTAAAGTAACAGCTCCATTTGTTATAAGACAAGCGAATACTACGGAAGCCCTGAGAGGCAAGTGAGAAAACAAAATATTCTTGTGATCCATTTTCTACGTTTGATCTAAACTGTTTTCTGTTTATGACTTAACAGGTGAAAAAGGTTTTGCCAGTATAATCAAAGTAATAATATAGTACCAAGTAGTAATACCACAATGTAAAAATCTGTTACAAGTAAAAGTCCTGCATTCAAAATCTTACTTGAGTAAAAGTGCAAAAGTATTAGAATCAAAATGTACTTAAAATATCAAAAGTAAAAGTACTTATTATGATGCACAATGGCCCATGTCGGAATAATATTATTATATATACTGTATATATATATATATATATATATATATGATTGATGCATTACTGTATACATCACATTAATATTGAAGCTGGTTATGGTGTGGCAAATTTTAAATCCGTTCTTGCTGGGCAGCTTAATCTAAAATAATATATCATAATTTATTAGTTAATTCAGATTAATACAAAATATAAATCTGTGAAGTAACTAAACCTGTCAGATAAATGTAGTGCAGTAAAAAGTACAATATTTCCTTCAGAGATGTAGTGGAGTAGAAGTATAAAGTTGCAGAAAATGGAAATACTCAAGTAAAGTACGTGTAACTCAAAATTGTACTTAAGTACAGTACTTCAGTAAATATACTTAGTTACATTACATCACTGCTAAGTTCCTTATATATATTTTTTTTTTCCTGTTCTTAAGTCATAAACACAGGAAAGAAAACAATTCAGACTTGAGAAAATGGATCACCAGAATATTTTTCTTCTCACTTGCCTCTCTGGGCTTCCATAGCTGAAGAAGCTGGTTTTAATTTCTCTGCTGTACCACGGGGAAATCTAAGATACTAGATCTATATCCCGACAGTGAAGCTGTAGAGTGCAGTCACTTGAAGGGGACAAATATGTCTAATTGTCAGTGATTGATTTGTTGGGCCTCGGTCCCCCCCCTGTACACATCAGCGTATTGACCCAACAGTCACCTGACATTTCCATGTAATCTTCAACTGGGTAAACAGCAGCACCGCTCAGAGACAAGAAGTTGTCCGGTGCAGCATCTGAGCGGAGAGAAAATAGTGAGGCTGAACGTCCTCCTGGGCCGTGCCGGGGAGGTGTGAGCTCATACTGGGAGGGTGATATTTACAGGACACTGAGATAAGTGGATAAGTGGAAGCTGTTGAAAGCTCCTGTATCAGAATATTTTCTGGCCTCTCCTTATAAAAAAAAAAAGAAAAGCTGTCTGACTTTGAAGGGGATACTTCCAGGGTATCAGCTCCCTGCTGGGTGAGCAGCTGCTTTCTGCAGCATTTAATAGCAAACTGAGGAGCGCGGTGACAAAAGACGGCAGCCAGCCTTGGGATATTTTTAGTTTAGGGCCCTATGTCAGTGGAAGTCATCGCACAGTCCCAATGATTGGAATTACCATAGTTTGCAGACTAATCCATCAACATTAGTCAGAGAGTGTCATTCGCTGTGGTTGGGATGGGCAGCGCAGACGCAGGTGTCCTTGTGTGCCGAATTATCACCTGAGCAAATAATGCACCTGAGCTGGAGACACGGCAGAAGATTTGCATGTTTGCCGTGGGGAAATGAAGTGGATTGTGCTTTGTTGACTGGCTTAGACAGCTGCTGTCAAAGCGTACTTTCCCCATACTAATGATGCACATCATTCACTACATTATTAGATTGTTTGTCTTCCCAGCTGGGCATCAAAAGGCTACATTTACATGATATGTGTGAGGCAGATGAAGCTCAGAACAGATGGAACGTGATCCTGCTTTCAAAGCAAATAACATAAAATATAGTTATTAAAGCACACTAATAATTAGATACCTCAAAGAGAAATAGTATAACCAGGACAGAGGACATAGAGCTCATGTACTCACTGTTGCTTCTGGGAATTAAATTATATACTTTGTTGGCTTCAAAGGCTGATTCAGATTTATTTTAACAACTTTTTTATCAAACTTTGATTGTGGATACATTTTTTTTAAATTGTTTAGTAATCAGTCATTTATCATATATACAAATCAATGCCATACCATCTCCGGTTCCAGCTTCTCAAATGTGATACGTTGCTTTTATCAATGTTATATCATAGTGTATAAAATGTATTTGGGTTTTAGGCTGAGTTGGACAAACTGAGACATTTGTAGGCATGACCTCTGGGCCTGGGAACAGGTGCTGAGTGTTTTTCACTATATTCTTACATTTCAAAGACTAAATTATTAATCAATAAATCCAAAGAATTATTAGTTGTTTAATAGGTAATAAAAATAATCATTAGTTGCAGCCCCACTAAGCATCTTTAAATTGGACTGCTTTTAGGCAGAAAATATTCAAGCCAACAGAATATAATAAAAGGTATTTGGTATTTCCCCAGCAGACATGAGCAGTAAATTTAATGACTATGAAAAAAAAGAAAAAAATCGGAATGTTTTCTTCGCTTCTTTTCTGGCTAATAAAAAAATGTTATGGGTAATTTGACTTCACTACTGTATTTCTAAAACAGAGGTTCTCAATTTTGTTTCCAAGGACCTCTTATAAGATAGAGAATATACCAGGGACCCCCTCATGTTTGTCCCTTGGAATAATTTGACGTAGCCTGGTCTTCGTTATGTGAAAGACCAACACAAGAGAAATATATTAAAACGATATTAGACATGCATTAAACATATTTTCAGATTCTAAGAGTTATACATTTGTTAGTTAAGAATGTAATCTATGCTTACTATTATAGATTTAAAAATTTAAATTAGGGCTGTCAATCGATTAAAATATTAAATCGCGGCTAATCGCAAATCAACCACACATTTTTTTATCTGTTCAAAATGTACCTTAAAGGCAGATTTGTCAAGTATTTAATAATCTTATCAACATGGGAGTGGGCAAATATGCTGCTTTATGCAAATGTATGTATATATTTACGATTGGAAATCCATTAATAACACAACACAATGACAGATATTGTCCAGAAAGCCTCACAGGTACTGCATTTAGCATAAAAAATATGCTCAAATCATAACATGGCAAACTGCAGCCCAACAGGCAACAACAGCTGTCAGTGTGTCAGTGTGCTGACTTGACTATGACTTGCCCCAAACTGCATGTGATTATCATAAAGTGGGCATGTCTGTAAAGGGGAAACTCGTGGGTACCCATAGAACCCATTTTCATTCACATATCTTTAGGTCAGAGGTCAAGGGACCCCTTTGAAAATGTGCATGACAGTGTTTCCTTGCCAAAATTGAGCGTAAATTCGTAGCGTTATAAAACCTCCTTCACGACAAGCTAGTATGACATGGTTGGTACCAATTAATTCCTTAGGTTTTCTAGTTTAATATGATGTCAGTTCACTCTGAAACCTCCTAAAGATTGATTGTGTTAATGCGTTATTATCGTGTTAACGTTGACAGCCCTAATTTAATATTATTTGAAGAAAAAATTGGGAGTGCTGCACTGGATCAGGAAACTCGATGTTGGTAATATTGAAGTAAAAAACCAGGTGCTTTTCAAGGACGGGGCAAGTAGTCAAATAACAATAAAAAACAGTGACTGTCCAGCTTACTTTGAAAGGAAGTCCTTGGTAAAGGATGGCAGTCCTGGAAAACATCTGAGGCACTCTGATTGTGAATCAAAAATCATTTATTGAGACATGGATAACACCTGTGTTATAATAAGAATAATAAGAACTATATAGAACATTTAAAAAATCATCATATAGTTTTAAACGTCTTTGTAGATCTCCATTTATCTTCACTTTGCATATCCACATTACTCTTGTCATGTGTGCTGTTGAGGGATTCACCTAATGTCCCCCTCTGTCAGACATAATTGATACCTCCTGACAATAGAGTTAGGAAATAGAAGAGCACGCTCGCTTTCCCTTCATAGAAGGTGAAGAGCAGCATCCTTCATCACATAATGACCTCACTCCTCCTCACCCCTCTTTCATCTGCTGTGTCCTTTACTAACTCTTCTTTGCCGTTTCTCTCATCTTTTCTCACTTCTCCTTCAGTCCCGGCCCTGTTGAACTTTAGCTCAGCTGTTAGCGACAGCTTCGCAAATATCAGCTGGATATCCGGAGGAGAGCACACAGAGTTTTATATTGCATATATGAACAACCGTAAGCTCCTATTACTCCTTTTTACTGTTAGTTTCTGGACGTTGTTGGAGTGATTTTTTTTTAGTGAAACATGGAATAGCTTTAGATGAGTTGTGTCTGGTCCTTCATGTCTTTTCATTCATACCTTCACTAGATAGTTGTGTGTTGTCATGAGTACTAACCCATCCTGATCATTCACCCTCTGCACAGGTGAGGGTGTCTGGAAGATATCAGAGGCCTTAAACACCTCTAAGACTTTCCACATCATTGACGGGCTCGACCCTGGGACTGACTACACTGTGCGCCTTATTCCTAACAGCTGGGTTGATAATTCAAGTATATTTGAAGATGTTATCATGACCACAGGTGAGGAGGGAAACCAAAATAACAACCCCAAAAAAAAATAAAGAAAGAAAGAAAAGCAGGCTAAACTAATTGACCTCTCGTGGTGCACCCAGCGCGTCCTTGAGCAGTGACTCAAGCCGCGGTGTGTGGTCCTTAGCGGTGTCACAAGGATTTAATTTAGCCGCGCGGCCTCGCTGAGAGGAATTACATTTGTACAGCGTCCCTTACTTGATTAATTAGACAAGCAGGATTAGCTGTTTAATATTAATATTGGACCGTTTCCAATCAGCAGCGGCGCCCTGCCACCTTCTGCCTTTGCATCAGATAGGCCCTGTCGATGTTAACTTTCAATCAAGTGTCCTGATGGAAAGGCCAAGGCGTGTCAAAGTCACCGGCTATTGTTCTCCGCAGGTCTGGCCAGCATCCACGGAGGAATATCCACCCAGGGCTGGTTCATCGGCCTGATGTGTGCCATCGCTCTCCTCACTCTCATTGTGTTGATCGCCTGCTTTGTCAACAGAAATAAAGGAGGGAAGTATTCAGGTAGGTGCTCGCTTGCAAGCGCACACACACACACACACACACGTCACCTTGCTTGAATAGTAATTGCTGCTCGGAGCATCATTATATTTCCATTTGGCTGTTTGTTGCTATGAAGGAAATTATCAATCACACTAGAAGCCATTACACGAATACGTGAGTTTTTTTTTTCCTCCAGCCACAAAATTATTTTAATGCAAATTCACACAGAAAACAGGCTTGTGTATTGATAGGAAAATGAGCCTCTCTACTTTACGTCCAGCATTTGAATTTGGCATTATTTAGACACGCAGCTTTTCTTTTTTTTTTTTCCCCGAGCAGCAATCTAAACAAAGTGCAGCCCACAGCGAGACTAAATGCAAATGCTGCACACGGGGTGGCTGAGCAGGGAATGATGACATAAGCTCCGTGGTATCTCAATGTTATTCCTCCTATTGGGGACATGAGAGTCCTTATCGGCTTTATTATTCACAGCTAATGGCCATCAGGTTGTCGCCTGTGCAGCGATCGCTTCACTCGTCAGCAGAAAAAAAGAGCGCGCCGCAGCTCTGTCCTTTGTTTTCTCATTAAGTTCTCATTATCACCGGCAACCTTTTCTTTCATGTCTTTTTTTTCCTGTTACATCACATATAGAAGTATACTGTATATTTTAATGTGTACTGTATCATGAATTTTTTTCATTTCTATTAGGGCTGTCAATCGATTAAAATATTTAATCGTGATTAATCGCAAATTAATTGCACATTTTTTATCTGTTCAAAATGTACCTTAAAGGGAGAATTGCCAATTATTTAATACTCTTACCAGCATGGGAGTGGGCAAATATACTTGCTTTATGCAAATGTGTGTCTATATTTATTATTGGAAATCAACTAACAACACAAAACAATGACAAATATTGTCCAGAAACCCTCACAGGTACTGCATTTAGCATAAAAAATATGCTCAAATCATAACATCGCAAACTGCAGCCCAACAGGCAACAACAGCTGTCAGTGTGTCAGTGTGCTGACTTGACTATGACTTGCCCCAAACTGCATGTGATTATCATAAAGTGGGCATGTCTGTAAAGGGGAAACTCGTGGGTACCCATAGAGCCCATTTACATTCACTTATCTTGAGGTCAGAGGTCAAGAGACCCCTTTGAAAATGGCAACGACAGTTTTTCCTCACCAAAATTTAGCGCAACTTTGGAGCGTTATTTAACCTGCTTCATGACAAGCTAGTACGACATAGTTGGTACCAATCGATTCCTTAGGTTTTCTAGTTTCATATGCCAGTAGTAAACTGAGCCCGCTACAACCTAAAAATCGCAAGTTGCGTTAATGCGTTAAAAAATTAGTGGCGTTAAAACAAACTTGCGTTAACATGTTATTATTATTAACTTTGACAGCCCTGATATTTATATTTACAGAAATTAGACTAAATGTTGCAATCTTTTCTCAGGCTTGCGCTGATGTTTCATTCAGTGAGTAAGTGCAGGGACTGAGACTGAAACAGGAGCAGTCAGGGGACACAGTGATCTTCACTGGCAGCCGTCTCTTGAGGAAATCTCTGATATCTTCTTTTCATTTTGTGAGCAGTAAAAGAAAAAGAGGACCTCCACCCAGACGTGGAGTCCCAGGGCATGAATGACGACACGTTTTGTGAATACAGGTAAGCCTAACCCTCGGAGCACTATTTCACCACCTCACTGCAATTCACGTGCAACAGTGTATGAAATACTCCTCTGCTGTCCTCTTCTCTCTGTAACTCTCTCTCTCCTGTCGCTGAAAAGACAACCCAGCATGCGCGAGGTTCGCGTGGAGCCTCACACTTCTTCCGTTCAAGACATTTGACGGCCTGAGTAACTGGAAAGTATGTGATAAACAGCAGTAGCATCCCTGAGCTGTTTACACATCGCTGTTGTCCGAGTGGTAGCATCCCTTTATAGGACGTTGTGATCTTAGATACGGTGTTGTGTTGTTGTTGTTGTTTGTGATAGACATCCCATCATAAAGGGAGCCGCAGCGCCGCTCACACGTTGCCATTTTGTGTCCGGAAGGAGCTAAACGCAGGCTGCCCAACAAAGCAGCAGGAGGCTCAAACCAATCAGTGTAATTGAAAGCAGCTCGTCTCCAGGGCAGTAATATCTGGGCCCCTGTCTCCAATCAGTGGGATCTGCACAGCTCAACAAATGCTGATGTAGTGAAGTCAGAAGTGGCTCAGTGTGACGGGATTTACACTCTGTCATGTTGACTGCAGGAGCTGGTTGCACCTGCTATTCATAAATCTATGTCTTTGTGGGTAAAGTCCCTCCTAAGTTCTTTTAACTGCTGATTTAGCATGGTGGGGGGGTCAAACAATAAATTAAACTTAAAGGGATAATTCTACATTTTGGAAAATACGCCCATTTGCTCTCTTGCAGAGAGTTAGATGAGAAAATCCACATGACTCATGTCTGTACAAAGAATATGAAGCTACCTCCAGCAGCCAGTTAACTCAGCCGAGCACAAAGCTGGTTCGCCTGCCATTATTTCCTTCTTTCAAAACAGTTGTGAAGAACACCAGGAACAAATGCACAGGAGTCGAGTTTTCATTAAAGCTAGGGTTGGTAATGTTGAGAAACTAGTAATAGTACGCCACATTTTAAAAATTATCCAAACAAAATACCCAGCCCAGTGTTCCTGACTCTTTTTCAATGAAAGAAGCTCGCAGCTCCAAAAGTCCCTAAATCTAGAGAGAAAGTCGCCAAGTCTGCAACACTGAGAGTCTGCTGCTTCAGGCCTCCCTTCAAAGCCACTCCCCCAGAATTATCACTATGGACGTAAGCAACGCAGTCAGCGCAGGTAGGTAGACCATCCAATCATTTCATTCAGGCCGATTGAAATGATTGGACAGGTACCAACGTAGTCGGGGTTATATAGCGCTCTGCATGTCCGTCCGTCTTTATATCCGTTCGCATGTCACACTTTCGTTTCCAGAGCAGAACTCGGACACTATTTCACTTAGGAACTTCAAATTTGGTATGATGGTTGACAGTGTGGTCTAGTCCCGAGGAAGGTGAGCTAATACAAAGCTAGATTGTGCTCAATAGTCTAATGCCATTAGTTCCAAAAGGGCAAAACCTTTGGCCCTACTTTAGTAGGGGTCGAGCACTGAGCGGGGGTATGTGAGCCATGCTCACTTACAGAACATTTGCTGTCAGGATGTCATGACAATTTCAACAAATATTACTCTTTTTTTTTTAATATTACCAACTCTAGCTTTAAAACAAATGATGACTGGTGTGTTTCCGAAATTAATCAGAGCACACAAGGTCAAATCGCCTCTTAAGTTACCATATGACCGGTTTCTGACCAGCAATGAAGCATTTTAAAAGGCTATGGAGTCGGACGCGGTGCTCCCTCTACATAAAACGCACCGGGACTACAGTACATCACTACCAGCAAACTTCACGGAGAACAATGAGGGCAAAACAGCATCACCGATCTGTTTTAAAAACACAGAATCCGTCAGCACATTAGCCTGTCGTTCACTACCGACCTATTTGCGTCCCTTGTTTTCCACCTGTCTGTCCTCTGCTCTGCTCCTTGTGTGTGTGGAGAGGCTAAGCCCTGCTCTCTGTGAAACATGAAGAGCAGAGGATATTAATGATCGTGTGAAATTTACTTTAAATTCTAAGGTTGAAATGGAAAGCTCATTTCAATCGATTTTCGACTCAGAATGGAAATCGTGACACCTCTAGTGATGATTAATACTGTCTCAACATCTGTGTGATTATGTCCCATTGGTCAGCGAGAGCTAAATTCTAATGTCCGTCACAGAGGCTCATCGTAGAGGCAGTGATAGCTGGAGCCTGCACCCCCCCCGTCCTCTCCAATAAGCCATAGAGTGAAGCCATGGGTGAAATGAGGTGATTCTAAATCCACTGTGCCTCTCTCTCTCGCAGCGACAACGACGAGAAGCCACTGAAGGGCAGCCAACACTCGCTGAGCAGAGAGATCAAAGCCGGGGACAGCGGGGACAGCCTGGTGGACTACGGCGACGAGGACGTTCAGTTCAACGAGGACGGCTCCTTTATCGGCGAGTACGCGGGGCGAAAGGAGAAGAGGGCGTCCGCCGAGATCAAAGCCACCATTCAGGCCCCGGCATGAGGAGCGGAACCGCCACCCGTCCTCTCCCGGACAACGTTTTCATTAAACCTGCTGGGAGGAACAAATGAAAGAGGAAACAGACATTATCCATACCGAGCACACGTTGTGTCAAATGTAATGCGTCATTGCCAACTGCACACTGCCACCCTCATTTTATACAGCTCTGTTTTTGTCAAGTTGCAACACAATGAGCATTACTAAATACTGTGTATATATAGTGTATATTGTATGTGCGGAGTGTCTTTTTTTTTATAATTATTATTACACAAAAAAATTTTAGAGGGCTTTGGATTTTCTTTTCTTTTTTTATCTCCATTACGTCAGCTGTTTGTACAAATGTTAGGAACATTTCACTCTCCATCGCACATCATTATATGCAGCTTTGCCTCTGATGTCGTCCTGTAGCCGACCACAGATTAGTGGGAATATCAAGTTGATATTTTTCAATTGGAGCAAATATTACTGACCTTTTATATTTGAAAACTATTCATTAAATATGATGTAAGATGTGTATAAAGGTTGCTTATTAACTTATTTTATCCAGTGGTTTTATACCTGACTAAATAACATTTACATATCATAAACAGTGAGTCTCCCTGTGACGTTAGAAGAAAATAAAATGTAGCTATTATGTGTCTTGTTTAGCATTTAGATCCATTGGACAGTATAAATGACAGACCTCAGTCTCTGCTTACTATAGCATACTGTTATAGTAATAACAGCCCCATACACTGCTATAACAGATATGGAAGATATATTGTAATCTATTACACGCTATTATTTATCTGATTATATTAATTGATGTGTAAACCAGTCACACTTTTATCAAAATTTGTATTAAAAGTACAATTACAGTTTATAGACAAACTATTTTACAATGCTACTGTTGCCAATAGCTGGTATATCAAACGAAGTTTTTCTGAAAACACGATTTAGTTATACAGTAGCCACAAAACCTTTAGAGGAACGGTTTGACATTTTGAGAAATATGCATATTCGTTTTTTTGCTGAAGATAAGGTTTATACCACTCTCATGTCTGTACGGTAAATATGAAGCCACAGCTAGCAGCCTGGTTAGCTTATCTTAGCATAAACACAGGAAACGGTAGTCCCAAAGGTAACGATCGATCTTATAAGCAGAATAATAATCAAACTATTCCTTTAAAGCAGTAGTCCACTGATTTAGACTTGTACTTCCATAATGTTGGAGGACTTGCGCTGAGAAATGTTGATGGTAAAAATGGAAGCAGTCCCTAGTTTGGGTCAAACTCCAAAAATGCTAGATCCTACACTTCCCATAATTAATCTGTCATTATAAAGATGCTGTCGAATTAACGCTAAGTCTTTTTAAATTTCACGCACCCAGTTTGTAACGCAGTAATTTGAAGTCTCAAAGTCCAGGTTGAGATAACCCCAGTGACATCACTATGACATCATCAGTTTTACTTGACAAAGCAGCTCCAGAGCCACAGAACATTATACAACGTGGATTTGCAGACTGAGTAGGCTAATACCCTCTATGATCAATGAACTGATGATCATGTGTGAATTGGTGGAGTGCCCCTTTAAGAAGAATGTGTTTTTGTAATCAGATTACTGTAATCTGGTTGCATGTTGAGATACAATAGACTGTAGTCACTGTTACATCCGTCTTAGCAAGCCATACTCTGTTACTTTCAATATACTGCCATTCAAAACACAATCACTACGTTGTTCGGCATTAACATTAGCACCACGATCAGAAGAAAATTGCAATGTTTTGTAAAAATTCAGCCATTGCATGTTAAGAATGTTAATTGGTGTTTTTTGATGTAATTAAATTGCTTTACTTTCTTACATCCTGGTAATGGTCTGACTGTTTGGTCACAGACATCACTAATCGAAGATTATTAAAGGTGCCAAATGCGAGATTTGGAGCATTTCTGTTGCCTCGTAGCTAACGGCAAAGAATGTATATTGCCAAGAAATGAAAGTCAGTTGTTTGTTACATTGCAACATCAGCACCCAGCAGCCATTTTTGACTGAAAGCGACTACCAAACGCCAGTAAAACGTTTGCCTAAAAAGTGCCGTACAAAAGTAAAACAAAATTATTTCTATTCCAGTGTCATATACTACCGAAATGGCCAGTTTTGAACAATAAAATATTGTAAATATAATAAGAGATTTCAGTCCAAAATGGCAGCCGGTGAGAGCAGTGCAGAGCCACGGCGGTGAGCTAGACAGTAGGGCTCGCGCAGCCGGCCCGGCTACGTCAACAAAGCACAGAGAAACTTGGATTACAACACACACACACACACACAGAGGGAGGGTGACTTCATTCTCTGCTCAGGTAGACACTACTCCTCTATATCTTTACATAGCAAATAGTTGTTTGCTGCTTTATTAATGATCTGAATATCATATAGAGCACCTTTAATGTTTTTGATACCTACAGTACTGTTTGTATGCCCCCATAGATGAACACATGACTGAATAAATCTCTGCCTTCACCTCCAGTCAGCAGTAAAAATATGACTTCAGAGGGAGAAAGCGGTACCTGGGGAAACATGCTCAATCCTTCTGAATAAAATAGAAGATGTTTGACAGATTGTTCCCAATTCGTAGTATGACTTTAAGAAATGTCGCGCCAGGGTCAATTCTCTGTCTGAGTTGAGCTTCTCGTTTGATTACTTCGGCTGCAGGAGAGAATCATGAGAAATCAAAGGAGTGGGCTCAGACAGGCACTGGATCATGGAGCGAGAGCTGTAATCATGTCTGATGGTTGATAGTAGGGAGTGGAGAGTGTCACTGTGAGGGTTCTCACCGCGTGGGTCACATCTGCCTCACATACTCTATCATCACTCAGCCGGGTTCGCCTTCGATACAGCAGTTACAGGCTTCAGCTCTCATATATACGACCTTCAGGTGTTGATAATGGACCCTCCGGTAGCCATTTTGAAGGTCCTCGGCTCTTTGGCAACAATGCGAACAGCTGGACGCGTCTGCACACATGCCATCAGCGTTTGGGGAAGCTACTTACAGAGCTTAATTCTGCAATGTAACAATGGCTGCTCTCTGGAGAGAAGCTGAATTACATCACAGCCAGAGAAATACAGTTTGGATAAAGCCTCTTAGAGAAAATACTTTGAAAAAGACAATATGATACAAGGATTTGTCTGCAGTAATACGACACTCACATGGCCGTATGTACATTGAAAGTTATTGTGAAAATTCCTTCTGTCCTTGCTTGCCGTGAAGTGCTTACTTGAGGTGGTAGGTAGGTGGCAGCTAAATGTTGCTACATTGAAAACGGTGGCTGTGGCTAGTTTGGATTCACAACGTTCAAAGTTCGATGAATGTTAGGTGATGCTAGGGCTACGTCAAGTTTTTGCAGTGGCAAAGACGCTGACATTTTCTAAAGGAAAAGTGTGTCACATTTCAGGGGATCTAATAGCAGGAATAGAATATTATATATTCATAACTATGTTTTCATTTTCATTCAAAGAATCGTTGTGTTTTCGTTAGCTTAAAATGAGCACTTCATAGGGAGCGGGTCCTCTTCACGGAGTCCGCCATGTTGCTCCGCCATGTTTCTACAGTAGCCTAGAATGGACAAACCAAACACTGGCTCTAGAGAGAGACTTTCACGTTTTTATGTTATCGAGCGGTAACGTGACCCGCAGAGTGCGAAACCATGGTACCACCAGCCGCCGACTAACTTCCATTGCTCCTAAAGTAGTATTGTTATGGTAAGGATGACCTCTGAGCGAGGCGAACAGCGTTACGACGGTTTTGCAGTCAGCGCTTCACGTTACCACAGTCTTGGAAAGGGAGGAGTGAGCGGAGGTTTACTCAGTTGGTTGCAATCTGCAACCACACCACTAGATGCCGCCAAATCCTACACACTACCTTTCAGCTTCCAGCATGTTCACTGCTGCTTGATTCTGGACAGACTTGAAGGTTTTCTTTATTATTTAGACAAGCAACAAGCAACCTTGAAAGCAGCGGCTCTAAATACATGAAGTAGAGCTTCTCTGAGCTGAGCCAAACAGTCGAGCAGGAGCCTCTATACCACTCTCACTTTGCTTCAGCATTAGGAGGAGGTAATAATCCGTGAATAGAAAAAGAAAAAACTAAAATGACACAGTACCATCCACGGTGCAATAATGAGTCTTTGATGCTCATAACTTCCCCTGCCCTTATTATCATAGCATTTAGCTTAGCTTAGCGTGTGTGTGTGTGTGTGTGTGTGTGTGTGTGTGTGTGTGTGTACTGCCTATGCGTATTAAGACCGTGCTACTGGAGCTGTACATGTTACATCAGGTATTTTTCAACCAAGTTTTTTTTTTTCTTTTAATTCCCTGACTGAAGAATTGACCCAGCACATCACTAGTGACTTTATGCATTAGACACTAAAATATTGATACTGAACTAATGAAGAAAGGTGCCACAAACACACATCATTTATACAAAGAAGTGAAAGAATTCACTAAATATTTACAAGGAGGACTCAGTAGAGGAGAATTGTTCACCTCCTGCTGCACACTTGGTCCTAAATAATGACTGTTAGTACAGACTCCTTATCAGTATGCTGTCTTGCTGCCCTTATGAGAATGAACAATGAATAAATGAAGATTAATGATACACAGGTATTTTATAGGGAAAATAGTCTACATGAGAAACATGGTACTCAGAATACATTGTATTATGTATTCTGAAAGGAGAAGACCCTTCTTCCACTTTGAATGTTTAACTTTGCATCAACAATCACAGTAACCCTCGGATCAATGCAAAATAGGGCTGTGTATTGGCAAGAATCTGGCGATACGATACGTATCACGATACAGGGGTTAGGATTCATATTCCGATACAGTAAGCAAGGTGATATATTGCGATTTTTTAAATCTAATTTTAGGAAAACTCTCATAGTATGAAGAACACACCACCATATGCATTAAATCTGAGTAAAAAAAAGTTGTTTTTCTTATGGGATCGGAACAGTGGGATCTGCATTTGTATTATCACAGTCCTTGAAACTGTCAACATCATAAGACTACTTTGAGAGGGCACATACACTGAGATGATGCATATTTTGCAAATTAAATAAAGTATTAAAGCTGTAGTGGGTAGAAATGGAGCAAATATGATTGAAAAAAAACAAACAAATCGGAGCTGATCTGGAGTCTGCCGTCCCAGCTGCCGTGTATTGGAGTCAGTCGCGACCTCCGACCAAACGGCCAAACTAGGCAGCGCTGATCAAATATGAATCAATATCTGCCTAAAATGTTTTCAGAAACATCTTGTAGTGTACTGTTTAGCTGTAAAATGAGAAAGTTTGTGACCCGGCAGCCATGTTGAGATCTGTTGAGGAAATACCAAGCACCACCCACCAGCCGGAGCACAGCCAATAGGAACGCTCTCTCTGAAATGACCTGTGATTGGTCAAAGTCTTCCGTAACGAGCTAGATTTATCAAAGTCTGAAAACAGAGCCATGAGGAGGTGCAGAAGTCCAAAATTGATGCGTTATGCGTTATATGAGTTATTTTTTGCATGTAAACTATTATATAAAAATCGATAGTTAGAAATTAACTTTGAATTCTACCAGTCAATATTTCTGCTTTTTCAGGCTACAAGTTCACTGAGAGTGAAGCCGTTAATTAGCTTTTTTCTCGACAGTAAGATGCAAAGATTGATATCAACCTCATGTCTGCGCGTTAAGGACGGAGCTGGAGTCAGGACATGGTTAGCTTAGCTTAGCATAGCATAAAGTCTGGAAGCGAGGCTAGCTGTTTCCCTCTGCCTCCAGTCTTTATGCTAAGCTAACCAAGTGTAATTCAGTTTCTAAAATCGTATCTGCTCACTGTGTTTGTATTTACAAGCCTCGCAGCACCAGGTGAACCTTGGGTATGATGACTTATATGAATGCCACCATCAAACCAACACACACATTCCCATTGTGTTGTGTGCACTGGGGTCACGGGGGTCACATGATTAATTTGACGATGATGTCTTCAGGTAAACTCCGATGTGACACCCCGGAGCAGTACTTAGGATAGAGGTGAAAGGATTTGCCTATAATGTGAAAGCCATAACGTACAGTATCATATATTTAAGCAGTCTTTTATGCACCATACCCTACATATCATCCATGACCCCAGTCCATTACAATGGCAATGTCAAAGGCTTAAAAAATGCTCTATTGTGTGTCCGTACCTCTAATGGAATTCGCAGCGGGTAATAGAAGCGAGCGTCTCTACGGGCATCGCCATTTGTTCAGTGATGAATAGAGGAGAGGGGGGGTCAATGACTTAAAGCATAAGTTCCAATGACGTGCAAGAGCCTTTTTTCAGGCTTCAACAGCGTTTCATAGAAATCAGAGTTATAAATAATACAAGACTCAAATGAACGTCTGAATTGCCTCGAAGGTCTCGCACTGGAAAAGAAATCGCTGCATTAAGTAAAGAGGAAAAATGGACTCCTTCCCCTGCCGTATGAATTTCTTCCCATGTTGCCAAAAAAACGCCGCAAGGCCGACATCACAAAAGCAAAGGAAACAGTGGATCCAATTATCATTTCACAGTGCAGGAGTGATAAAACGTATGCATGCTGTTGCCTCATACCAGATGACTTCATATATTCCGTGATAAAGCAAGGCACATTACAATCTGGTTCTTCAACAGACAGACACGTAAAGCCACTTACTGGCCCATTGTAGTCTACATCAGAAATTATAAGTGCAAATCAAACCAGGGGATGTCTGATTCATACAGTCTGGTAATGAGAAATCCTGCGTTACAGCGGCAGCGAGGGCTCTGCGCTCTAAAGCAGCGATTCATTTTGGAGCGCTGCTGAATTTCCAGTGCCAGCACGGTCCTGTGACTCTTTCAAAGGGCTCAGGCGTCTGGGACATCTGAGGGACTGATCTCAACATATCGCACTTGCGCTGCAAATGAATTGGTACCCCAGGTCTCCAGAGCTGTCAGCAACTCACTTTGTATGAGAGCTTCATTCATCAACACATTTTTTTTCCCCTGTGAGCAGCAACTTTTGAAAAAAAAAAAAGTGGGAGAAGAAATGTGGCAAAACTTTTTTTTAAAGCCTTGTCCTTTTTTTTGGCGTGCTGAATATCCACGTGGAACATTTGTGGAACTAAATCATGAAGTGGTGCCTGTCAGGTTGCTGTATTTCTCAGGTAATACCAACGTTCTCGCCTCCAGAGACATGTGTATGTTTTGTGCCGGTTTGAACCTTTTACAGTTTAGAGGTCTATCAAGTTTAAAAGGAAAGATGCATTTGGGCTTTATTTTATATGTCCTTAATTTCCTAGGACGTTTACTGGTTAGGAACTCTGTCATTTGGTAATAATTATAAGAAAAATCATTTTTCTTTCCATCTTCAACATGGTGTGTTGATTACAGGACTACCTTTGTCCAAACTTCAGGTTAAGGTCGGACTGAACCATTTTGGGAGGGACCAATGATTTACTCTGCTACCGTAGACTTGGTTTGGCCAAGTTAACCCGCATTATCCTGAAACCTCGAGATTACCACTCGGGACTCGGAAATTATACTCATAAAATAACTTGACTTGAAAGTCTTCATTTTTTTCAAACACGGGGAAAAAAATCTGCCAGTGAAGTAAGATTACTTCTAATACAAATCATCTTGTTTAAAGGATTTCATAGAAACAAGTCAGTTTCTTGAAAGGTGTCAGAATAAGGCAAAATGTCCCACAAGAACATACATACATTTGATTTTAGAAAATTATGAAAATCATTAGAAGCAGGTTCAGTTTATTTCATCATGAGACCATTAGGTCTAGTAGTCAAAAATGACTAGATAGATAAGATGAAGATTTTTGCTTTGCAGGATAAAAGTCTATGCAGCATCATTTAAGTAGTCATTTTATCCTGTGGCAGACAGCACACACCATCAGGATCAAACAACAAATCTCATCATATTCTGTATATTTTCTTAAGAGATCAGAAACTATAGAAATAAAACAGGTTGTACACAGACACGCAGTATCTCCAAATCTCCAGAGCTCAGCTAAATGGGCACTTAAATATACACTTCTACAGACGAGGGGCAGTTTGAACATCCAAGCATTTACATAGCTTTTATTGTATGATACTTGAGCGCTGACATCCTTGTGACCCTACTTGAGAAGCAGTTGCGAGGGTAATGATGATTACACAGCAATGTCAACTGTCTAGGCCCAGCACTTGATGATGTGTAATCCAAACTCTCAGGCAACACGGCGCTTTCTTTCTGGGGAGGGGATAATTTACTGGAGAGGTGTGGGAAGCCTGGAGTGAGTGCGTGGATATCCTCTCAGTGTTTGTGGAGGGGCTGTGAGCGGGCGAGCGCAGACTGACGTATCTAGCACAGACAGATGCTGAACGTGGGCTCGGCTGCCACCGATTTGGGAATGTAGGCTACGGGGGAACACATGGCGGGGCAAAGGTAGCAGGGGGCCCAGGGGAGGCAGACAGATGGGCCTATATTAGACATCTCAGATAGCTCTGCCTCTCCCTGGACGCTGCCCAACACTGTCAGGTCAGAGAGTGAAGCATCGGCCTCTTCAGATCCAGGTGGCTCCATGTTTGACCTCGCTTCTCAATTCATCGGCGGCCTCGTGTTCACGCCTCGTTCCGCACCGCATTGAGGAGCAAAAAGAAGAGACACCTGCTTTCCACCAAAGGAGAGGAGAAGTCCGGAAAAGTCTGTTTTTATTGCTCCTGAATTTAACTTTTTACTTGTGAGAGAAATATTTAATTTCAAATCTGCATGAATTGATTTTTTTAGCCACTTGGCAGCAGAACAAGCTGAAAACACAACAATGTCATATTGTCAGCTCACAAAGTTGTTAGTGTAGTGTTAGGAAACAGGTACCTAAACATCAGATACAGAGCAACATTAAATTTAATTTGACTGGTGTATTTAAGTCAAATTTTCCCTCTTTTAGCTCTGTTTTTGGTCTCTACCAACTCCTGGGGGAAATATATGGCTCTTTCGCTGCTAAATGCTCCACTACAGTATGTTCACCAGCTAGTGGCTAACTTTGTCTGTCAGCCATTTGGTTTTGAGTGTTGAAATTGTACAGTGAGTTTATCAGTTTTTTTTTTTCTTCTTTTCTCAAAGATAAGCCGCCTGCTGCAGCTGGAAACGAGGTTGATAAGACAGTCATTTTGAGGCTTTAAAACCAAAACATTGAGCTGAAGGAACCTACAGGGCCCGTTAAAGTGGGGTAGAGCTGCAGAGTTTGGTGATAATTCTCTGTGGATTACGAGCGACGGCTTTCACAATTCACTTTGTCATTCCATTGTCCATTGTAAATATAAAAGTATTGATTAATGCAACTTTAAAGTGATACTTTGTGACATTTTTTCTATTCCCCATCTCTTAAAGTCTGCTGCCCTCAACACTTTTCACACTCTCTGGCAGCTTTTTCCAACAAAAAATGCCCTATTAAACAGGAAGTGATTCATTTTGATTTAATAATCTAGATACTTGTCAAAAAAAAAAAAAAAAAACATTTGCAGAGTGCAAAAAAATCCCAATCAAAACAACCCGGCAATACGCTGTTTGCATGTTGACAAAGAATAATTACATATATTAAAGCCGCTATAATTATTATTTTCACAATAACCAATTTGTTAATTTTTAACATGGCGGACGGAGCCGTTTGGCTTTGATCACCTATGACTAGCGATCCGCCCCATGAACAACTCTATTGGTTCTGTATTCTTACCAGGGCGGGACTGAGGGTGTGACCCAGAGAAGAAGTTGCAATTACAAATCCGATTCATCATCATCAAATTCATCATCAGAGCCACCTACGATGTTCTTCCCACACCCAAGAAACTACACCAATAGTTTGGAGAAGATCCATCATGTTCTCTCTGCCAAACCCCAACAACGTTAAGGCACATCCTCACCGGCTGCAAAACCAGTCTGTCCCAAGGCCGCTACACCTGGAGGCAAAACCAGGTGCTACAACGACTGGCGATTATCCTGGAAGGAAGGAAGATCTACCACCAATGCCCTCCCTCCTCTGATGACCGGATTCTCAAACATCATCCCCTTCGTAAGGGCAGGACAACTTCCAGTGAAGCCATCTACAAGAATGGAATGGACCCTCCTGGACACTGCCCGGGACTGAAAGATGCACGTTGATCTAAATCAGAGGCTCATCTTTCCCCTAGAGATTATCACAACTAGTCTCAGGCCGTACCTGATCCTGTGGTCAACCTCTCAGAAGTCCTTGTTCATCGTGGAGTTAACTGTGCCATGGGAGGCAGCAATTGATGAAGCGTATGAACGCAAAAGTCTGAGGTATGCAGAAAAAGCAGCCGAGTAGAACAACGCGGCTGGCGTACCCAGGTGGAGGGGAGCGCACCTGGGACGCCAGCTGTCGCTGTTGAGCCCTCTGGAGGTGAAATGAAACACCGATGA
This sequence comes from Sebastolobus alascanus, assembly GCA_916701645.2. Lineage (NCBI taxonomy): Eukaryota > Metazoa > Chordata > Actinopteri > Perciformes > Sebastidae > Sebastolobus > Sebastolobus alascanus. The sequence continues at coordinate 413,681 of CAKAOJ020000220.1, read as the reverse complement.
AGGAGGGTGCCCACCTGATGACCCCGATGAAGTGATTACCCCTATCCCCACTTACGACATCAAGAAAGTGCCGATTAAACTTGGGATTGTAATATCGAGTCCTACAAGCTCAACCGTCTGCTACTTCAGCACCACGAACAGCGTCAGACAAAGGATCAATCAGTCAGGCAGACTAACATATTCAAGTAAACAACCCCTCTGGCCCTGCACTCTCTCTGCTACTATGGGATGGAGAGGAAGTGGCAGGTTAACAAGGGGAATGCATTTTGGTCATTTTGCTTACAAGGGGGATGACGTCCACCCTCAAATTGCTTACTGACGATAACGAAATCCAATGTGAAAACAGTTTGACGATGTGAAAGTGGTCGCTCATATTTATGAGTCTACAGAGAATAATCAGCTGAATCTGCTGCTTCCCTCTGCTTTACGGAGCTTTATAGTGAGTTTCAGCTCATTGTTTCACTGTCTGGGCCACAACTTTACTGTTCTGGTTCACTCTCACCACTCTCATAGCGTGGTGGTTCTGTAACAGCAGGCAGCTGTTGTCAGAGAAAAAATCTCTAAAAGCCCACCGCACAGCAGCAAACATCAGACAGACACAGTTAGCTGCAAAAGTGATGATATTTCAACGCTGTGTTCCCAACTTGTTTCCACTGCCCCCAAGTGGCCAATAAAATCAGTAATTGCAGGTTTAATTATCAGCATGCTCTCTACTTAAAAGACTAATACGCCCTGAAATGTGGTAGATCCACATGAAATCATAAAAAGACTGCCACAGCACTTATTACATGTAATAGCTACATTAGTGGATAATTAGAAAAAGTCAAAAGTTCAAACGATGATTAAATCCATAAAGTTCCTCCACAGTAAATACTCCCCATCTCTGTGTAATGTGAACTGATACACAGGGAAAAAAAAGAGTAATCCAGGAATTGCCCGCGGCTTGTATTCAATAACAATGCAATTTCAGAGCTGCTTGTATTATTTATTGAAGTGCTGTTGAGGGCACTGAACAAATTTCCTTTAATGCTTCTTGCAAATCCTGGTTCACTGTTGTTGGTTTGACAATTATTACCCTGGATACAGCGTCCTCTGCAAAGGACAAATAGACTCCTCAATGTAAGTGTATGGCAATACATATGTTAATGTATTGTATCTGTTGTCATAGGATTACCAGGGCATTAGCTCTTTAATTTACAGGCCATCTGGGGAAGTGTAATGCAGATTGCCATATTAGAATATGTGGGGTCTTGATGCATACGTTAGCAACTCTCTCCTTCAAATAAAGTTTTATTGCAGTGCAGCAAGGGATACTGGGAAAACGTGTATGGTCTAATGACCAAGCTGGGCAAGAAGAGGAGTAAATTACTCTTTGCTAAAACTCAAAATGATGTATCAAATGTGCACACAAAGCAGAGTGAAATTCATTCTCATGCAAGGGTTCATATAATATCTTACAAAAACGTTGTTTCTCCTTTTTTGTTTGCTTTCCTACAAATGTCCAGCAACATGTGTCAATGTCTGCTCGCTACATGCATACAGTCTTTTCAAAATATATCTCCCTAGGTTTTCGCAATAAAATGTCTTTGTAAGATTTAGGGAAAGATCGATTTGGTTACGTTTAGGAAACAAAACTACTTAGGTTTAGTCATCAAAACTACTTAGTTAGGATTAGGAAAAGATTGTGGTTTGGGTTTAAATAACTCTGAAGTGGCGTTACTTAAGTACGTAAATTAACAAATAAATCAACGTTGACTTCTGGTTTCACACGGGATACATACGCTGGTCTCCTGGGCAAAAGACCAGTATTTTTTGACCCACCCGTCCACCCCGACGTCCTCCCTACATGGAGTTCACCGCTCTTTATTCTTCCTGGTTCACGATTACGTGAATTACACACAAATTGATTCCGTGGGATATATAAAATTACAGTACATTACTAGGTATAGCTATGAACAGTGTATGAGACCAGCCTGAATAATGATGTTCAAATAGAGCTAATTGTGCAAAACAAGCTTTGAACAAGAAATCGATCCAGCGTCTGCGGTCAGCTGCTGCAGTTTCCCTGTCAGCGTTCCATACTATGCAGCCAATTTTGTCCCCATCAGATGAATATGGGTTATAGAATGGTCCTTTTAATTTTAGTAATGTATGTTATCCTGCAAAAACTTTTGTGGTGTAATCAATCAGGCGCTGCTTGGTATGAGGCGAGCTGTTTCCCCCGGGCCCCGGTCTTAGCTCTGGGTAAGACTAATGACTCTCTGGCTTGAGTGGCCTGAGCCTCGCCGTGGCCCTCCCCTCTGGCTCCCAGCTGCTGCAGTGCTGACGAGAATGCTCCACCGGTCTGATCCAATCAGGTGAGGGCTTGTGTTATCTGCTGAGAGTTCGGCCCCGCCGCCAACCACCTGCATGCGCCGCCTCACCGGGGGGGGGCTGTGGCCCCACAGAGGCAGGAACAGGTCTTTCAAAGATTCGGTCCACATTTTTCACGCCAGTTACTTGCGGGATAAGCTCTGAGGCGAGCCCCTAACACGGCACTTTGAAATACCCTCCTACTTTGAGGGGATCAGCGTCGATGCACCACAGTCATAGCAATTTAGGCTCTGTTGCTTCTGACCTTCAGGAGGAATAAAGAGTAGATAGAATAGTGAGCAAAGAAATAATAAACAAGCTTTTACTTTTGCCGACACATACCGCGGAACGACCATAATAAATCTGCAGAGAACGGAGGGAGGATCCAGCCTACAAATTTAATTCAGGGAGATATTTTTGGGTGTCAAAACTCGCTTTCTGTCTTTTACTCTCTGTTTCAGAGAGAGTAAAGAGAGTAAAATGTCCTCAGGCGGTGGCACCCTTTCCACCTGACATTAACATGCCGCTCTGGCTTTATAGTTCATCTCCGGCATACACATTAAAATCCAATTTCTCTCTCCCTCACCAAACGTTTGTCATGCAGAGCATCTCTTCCTCCAATATCTTCTTCCATTCTGCCAGAGCCGATGGAGCGTCCATCATTACAAATGCACGTTTGGCAAGTAAGCATTGTTCAAACTCACATGACTTTTATTTAAAATTCCAGACAAGATGCCAAGGTTTTATACATATACCAAATATGTCCTGCTGAGCTGTGGGGGGATGTGCATAAAATGTCCAATGTGACATCTAGGACATCTTCATATTATGTAATGAGGAATCTTGGGTTTTAATAACATAACACATAAACATACACCTCTCCAAACTTACAAAAAGTTTGAATGTGTTCATGTGATTAAAACCTCTGAACTCCCACACAGGTGTTTTCAGTTATTCTGGCTGATTAGGCCTCTACTCAGGTTGAAGATGGCCGGAGCTTTGATGGGCAAATCTTCATCTACCAATAAGAATGATAAAGGTGTAATTTGCTTCGTCCGAACAGGTTAAACAAAGCTAAAAGGAGACTCAGGAAGATGTCACTCAGTTAGTCTAAACACGCTCACACAGTCCTGAGCAGAGGCCTAATCAGCCAGATTAACTGAAAACACCTGTGTAGGTGTTCAGAGGCTTTAAAGTTTATCCTCTTTCACTTTGCTCTCCAATCTCTAAAAGAGTCGGAAATGCTTCAGATGACTAAATCTTACTAATTAGGAAGGAAGGAGAAATGTCAGGACTGATGTTCTGTTTGTTCCCACAACTGTTTATATGAGGATTTTTATTATTATGATTATTAATGTCTGGGTGAAGCAAAAATAAGTGTTCTGAGTTTGTCACACAATAGAAAAATGTATTATTATTCATTTGAATGATTAAAAAAAAGTATATAAAATTAGGTTTCAAAAGCAGGAAAAAATAAGCAGTATTCTCTGATCTGAAATGCTGGGGGCATCTCGGCTGAAGGCTCTGAAACCACGCCTAATTGGCGGTGAGTGGCTGTGCCACTAACCGGGGGTCTGATCCCGAGGGACTGTCCCGACTCCCCACCGGATCAGCAAACTTTCTGTTGCAGCCCTTACACAGGTTAAACTCATCGCTGCCGCCTGATCCGGTCTGTCTGTTATTGTGTCTTAACAAGTTTCACTCGAGGAGGAGTCGACACTGGACGTACACTGACTGTGAGAAATTGCACCGAAGGATATTGCAGCCCATTTCGCGGCTGCAGCGCTCTCCCTCAATACTGGACCTAATAAAAATAAAAATTGTTGTCCCCATTAATCACTTAGACACAAAAATATCAGATAATAGAGTCCAGGTTGAAAAGTTTCCCTTTAAGTAATAAAACGTCTTCTTTAAAATATGGTAAACCGACCTTTTAAATAGAAACCATGAGTTCAAGAAGACCTCCAAACCATACATTCATGACAAGTATTTTGCTATTTGAGTGGCCTGCTGTTTAATTAATCTGCTTTCTGTGAACATATATTTCCATTGCAGGATTTTCTTTACGTGGCATGGAGATCAATTGCATTACTATATTTTGTTCTGTGGTCAAATGTATTGACCCCACGTGTTGGTCTGCAAATGGATTTGAGGCATTTCTGTATCATCCCCTCCTACGAGCACATCACCCAGAATGTATGTGGGAGTGATACTGTGTTGTGTCCACAGTGAGTCGGACTTTGCTCTGCAGTAGACAGCCACAAACTTAATAACATAATCCACCAGCAGCGCCATCGGAAAGATTATTTTCAGGAACGATGACCTCGTTGACATTGATCTTCTCTGCATGAGAGGAGATGAAAGAAGCTAACAGGTGACGCTTATCTGAGCAGATTATCTGATTTCATTGTCTAACTGACCGGAATCCTGCTGCTACTGTTTGGCTTCTGCAGAGCTCACATATCTTAACTTGATCTCGGTCTATAAATCAATTTGAGGCTTTGTGTTTATTTTTGTGCCTTGAGAATGTTCTAGCAAATGTAAAAGGTTAATAAGTAAAGCTGAAAGTTCACCGACTACAGAGGGAATATGACTTCATCAGAGCAATAATATATTACATCTTGGTCCAACCATATTGGGGATATTAAATATGACTTGTATTTGTAACAAAACAAAAGACGAAATAATATCGCACTTTGCTGTGAAAATCAAATAAAACACTTTCCTCCAAGAAAGATGAAGTTCCATCTCATTGATGAGGTAATGATGTATGCCATGGGTCAGGCAGGGAGAGGCGATAATGATGATAGTCATTTAACATATTTACTGGCGTGCACTGGATTACCATCTGCAATTTTATGGTTGATTTAGAATCACTTTATCCTCTCTTTTATAGCGCAGATTTCACAATCAAATGTGCATCAGCCATCCTTTTATCATCTCATGTTTGCTGAGCCAGCAAAGAGCAGTTTATTGCCATGGAGAAAAAAAGGAGTATTTCATTACGCCCCAATAAAAATGCTTTTTATCTAAGTCTGTTTTCAAAGGGAGGCCTTCATGTTCCGCTGGCTTCTTGACCGGTGCTCATCATTACCGAGCCTTTGCCCGAACACTGCAGTCTTTACAAGGCTGAGTCAGTCAATGGTTTGAGAGATGATGGATTGACTAAATGACCACCACCCCCCATCACCTCCTTTATTATCTCTCACATTAAGTGAATGTGCAAATGTAATGTGGAGACTATAACAGTCGCTGGCAGTCACCATCTGCGCATATATACTGTATTAAGGATGTCCACATCAGGTTTTTTTGGCCCTGATCCAGATCCAAGTCATTTAAAAAGGGTAACTACACCCTCAAGTTCAGCTAGAACCCCCCCGACATATTTCAAAAATTGCAACAGAGATGTGATGGATGAAAATGAACGATCTAATCTGTTTGAACGACTCTTCTTAGTGTCCGGTGTTATCAGCAGTAACTGCCGTATGAGCGCAGTGCAACGTGGCGGCGATGAAGTAGCTAGTGGGGCACATACACACACCCACAACACACCTCTCACACAACACAACTCTCACACAAACCCTGCGCACACACACCCTTCACACACGCCCCCTCACGCACACCCCCTCATGCACACGCCCCCTCACTCACACGCCATTCATGCACACGCCCTTCACGCACACACCCCCTCACTCACATGTCCTTCACGCACACGCCCCTCTCTCACATGCCCTTCACGCACACGCCCTTGACGCACACGCCCCCACACTCACACGCCCCTCAAGCACACGCCCTTGATGCAAAGGTCCCCTCACTCACCTGCCCTTCACGCACACGGCCTTGACGCACACGCCCCTTCACTCACACGCACACGCCCCCTCACTTGCATGCGCAGCCGGACCGGCCACATAAACAAAGCACAGAGAAGCTGGAACCCTTACAACACCTGGCTCTAGAGAGGGCCATTCACGTTATTGCGTCGACCACCGTAGTTCTCCTAAACGCTTGGTACACGGGAGAGGCTTCAGTTGGTTGCAGTCTCAACCTCACAGCAGATACCGCCAGACCCTACACACTGAACCTTTAATGCTTGGAATTTCAAAATTAGCACCTTTAAGGAGAGGCCAGAGAATTTGACTGAACCAAACTTTCAAATGCAAGAAGACACATACAAGCTCATTTTTAGCAGAAAAACTTTTTTTTTTTTTTTTTTTTACAAAATATGTATTCACCTGTACCTGTAACATCATATGCCAACAAGAAGAAAAGAAGAAAAAAGTGTGGAATTCCTTTTTAATGAATTTTTGTGAGTTTATACATTTACATTTTCAGAATAGGAACCATTGGGCTTGTTCCTACTGAAGACAGGGTAGTGGAAATGTGAACGTGCAACAGACGGTCGAGCACATTGTTGGTTTTCGTGTTTTCAAGGGAATTGTGTGGCGGTACAGATTCCTCAGATTTCAGCTGATCGGAAAGAAGCCTGACAACCGGTTTCCCAACCGCATAACACAGAAACATTTACTCGGAGAAACAAATCTCACAATGAAAAAAGGCCTCTTCAATTCTAATAATATGCCTCTTTGATAATAAGGAAATGTGTAAAAAGGGGGTTTCAATGAAAATAAACCAATAAACAAAATCTAAATAAAGCCTGGGGGAATGCTCAAAATTCAATCAGAAAAGTTAAGACGGCAAAGAAGTCTCAAAAGGGGCCTATAAAAGACCAGAGTTTATTGCTGAAAATATCTGTTCAGATGTGGTTTGCATTACATCGAGGAAGGATCAGAAATCCCTGAGTGTGTAGTTCCCCACTTCTCTTAAGCCCTAAAGAAAAGGCGTCGTCTACCCTGATTGGCCGAGAGTGGAAATGCACCAAGCTGCTCTCAGTTCTTAATCAGGAGCCGGTCCCCACACCCTGCTCAACAGGTGATCTGAATAACCCTCCAATTAGCTCAGGGGAACTGTGACCTTCAGCTAAAATAACCACGTCATAGGTGTTTTACACATATCACTCACACAGTTATTTACCTTTAACACAATTTCATAAAAAAACCCATAAATTCATCCTGATCACTTCTGTCACTGTCCATAAAAAATGTACATGATAGCTTCCCTCTCCTGAGCCTCCATCTCAGCACAGATCAACCCCATCTCCCGCTAAATTTTGTTCCCATACAACTAAACTGTATAACCAAAATAAGTTTTGAGGGAAAAGTATTTACTCCCGGATTACGGTTGCAGTTTTAAACAGTTTTGAACACATGATTAACGTTGTCAATGGAAACAAAACAAAATGCAACAAAATTACTTAGGTTCAGGCAAGAAAACTACTGGGCTAGGTTTCCTAAAACAACATGATGGTTTGGCTTAAAATGACTACGACATTAAAAAAAACAAAAAACAAGATGCAACAAAACTACTTAGTTAGGTTAGGCAACAAACCTATTGGGTGAGGCTTGGTAAGAAACATCATGGTTTGGTTTTAAATTACTTTAAAACAAAACAAAAATGCAAAAAATTACAATGTTTCACGCAGGACACAAACACGGACTCCTGGGGGAAAGTCCAGTGTTTTGTTGGACCCACATTTCCCTGATTCATGACTTTCAACAATGTATATTTCGTGCTTTTTCCTACGAATGTCCAGCAATAGGTGTCAAATTCCGCTCCAGTCTTTTCAAAATAAAACTACTTAGTTAGGTTTAGGAATAGATCGACTTGGTTAGGATTAGTTAATAAAACTACTTTGTTAAGTTTAAGAAAAGATTGTGGTTTGGGTTAAAATAACACCTGAAGTGCCGTAACTTAAGAACGGAAGTTAGACGACAAAATCTACTTATAACTTTAGGAAAAGATCGTGGTTTGGGTTAAAATAACTCCGCAAGTGCCGTAACTTAAGAACGAAAGTTAAGTGACTAATAAATCAACCTTGACTTCTGGTTTCACACGGAACACACACACCGGTCTCCTGGGCGAAAGTCCTGTGTTCTGTGACCCACCCATCCATCCCGACCTCCTCCCTAGGCCGCATTTGCCGCTCTTTATACTTTCGGGTTCACAATTATGTGGATTACATACGAATTGATTTTGTGATGACCATCATAAAAAAAATGTGAAATTCATGTCTGCGTATACGAATCAATACATTAAATTTTGTGACTATTTCAAAGACTGCTGTGCGACCGGATTGAAACATCACACGTGATGTAACATGATGGGGTTTAAACCTGAGTAAACAGTAAGTGGACCTTGAGTTGAGAATATTTTGTCAAACTTCATGCGCTTGGCTCTAATTTCACATATTATATTTGAAAACTTCTTAGTTACCTCTGACACCAATCGTATTGACTATCATTAGTGTCCAATGGCTTCCGTCTACATTAACATACTGTAGGAGAGGCCGGCCTGCAGGCTGTGATGTTGTGGCACTCTGCCAACTTCATACCTTTCCCACCTGTCAAGTTATAAGCACTGTGGTTGTCTTTGAAATTAACAAAAAATAAATTTGAGCAAACAGATGGGCGGCGGGAACTGTGTTTACCCAGATGGCTTTTGAATTGACAAAAGAGCAAACGCCGTAAGCAATGACTAATACCGTGTTTGCTATGAGATAAAGCATTTTTACTTGAGGGAATTTGTGTTTTCTTTATCCACAGGTTTACACCAGAGCATAATGCAATAATTTAAAACAAAAGGTCATAATTAAGATGCTAAATCGTATTAAAGGCTTACCAACATCGACAGAGAGGATGCCAACCCAGTCGAAGCAACATGACGGCAACACAAACACAATATATCCACAAGCTCTGCAATGCGGCGTTTACCTGCTGGGCAAACACATGGCATCCTCCCTCTGAATTTAGACACTTACCTGCCATCCAAGTAAATTACTTTTTACTTTGCCAGTTAGTAAAAGTTGAGTGTGAGGTTTTTTGGGTGTTACTCCACAAAATAGATACGGATGGATTATTGGACCAGACTTTCCAACATAGGAGTGATATTAAAAAGAATATGGTCTCTGAACAAAATAAATTCAAGTTCCATCTATTCAGTAGCAGGATAGATCAACTGTACAGCAATATAACTTCAACATTAAAGTTGTCATGTTTAAGATTGCTAACCTCTGTGACAAACGCATATTTTTCAATGCATGCTTAACAATAAAAGCCACCTCATGTTTCCCAGTTGAACTCTTTACTTCTGAAGAAGCATCATTAGGAAATGTTCGGCCGCAATGGCAGCAATCTCGGAACCCATCGGCTATCGGTCTGACGACTATTTAGCCACTGGGGGCACCGGCCAATATTTCGGGGGTTCCGGTGTAGCCAGCAGATATCCAGAACATGGATATCCGGGCCAAGACTTCCTCCTCCGTACCCTGACCATTGTTTACAATCCGATTAGCGACTTGAGACGCGAGAATGGAGTTGAGAGACGACGTCTACGACCGGATTGTTTCATTAGTAGTCAGATTACACTCAGTTAACAGGTAATTTTTTAGATAATAAAAAGCCAATTCGTCATGACACGATAGCCAGAGATTGCATTTCGGCCAATGCGTTCCCCCTCTTTTGCTCTCAACACAGACTGTTTACCTGCATTCAACTAATGCCGGCTTGGACGTGATTGTGTAATACTACTCGGACTACAAACCGAAACCAAAACAATTCTGATACCAAAATCTTGACCCGTTGCCTACAGTTTCTGCAGAAACAGTCAGGCTACTATATAAATCTAATAAAATAAAAACAATATCAGGTTGCATGCTGCATTGTTTCACGTGAATGGCGAATTCCGCCACAAACTAAAAAAAAACGACTATGTGGAGACAAAATTACATAATGTAAATACATTGAATGGCTATTGATGAAAAATTGTCGACCATAAATAGTATCAAAAACAGGGTTTGATATCATGAAAATCTTAAAGATTGTAACTTTAACATAGTGTACAAAGTCATATAATACAAATAGTATACCATCTGAGAAAGGGTCTTGTTGATGTACTGTATACCCAGGATGTCTTTCATCTCAGTGGTAGGAAGTCCAAGTTTAATATATATGTTCAGATTTCTTTGCTACCTATTGTACGTGCCCAGTGCCAGACTTTCTGTGGTATTCTGATTGAAATTTTAGCTACAATATCAAACCCCCAAACTCTCGCTGTCCCACCCTCGCCTGGTTAACATTAGAGGAGTTGAAAATGAGGACCATATAGTACAAAGTCTGAGTTAGAAATCCTCAATGAGACTTGCAGGAATTCTGCCCATTATCTGCTACCAAGCCACGAATGTCCCCAAAATATAATGATGAGATTCACAAGTGCCAAGGCCTGGTCCAGGTGTAAATTCCTGGGATATCTGACCACTGTCTCCCACTTCATCTACATTTGCTTCTGTTTTTGATCCAGTTTTGTGTTCAAAACTTAGATTTTGCACTATTTGCAGGTGGAAAAGCTTTTATGCACTACGTGCATTTCACAAGGACAAATAGGGTGACTCTTAACATATAACATTGCTCTTAAATAGGATAATTACAGTCACTTACATGCCCCCCCTGGGCCTGTTTTATGCTCTTTTATTAGCCTTTTATTTTTTTATTGCTTTTATGTGCATTGTTTATCATTCATTGGCCCCCTGTCCTTATGTACTGCACCCTAGCTGATGTTCTACACCAAACCCCCTTTTGGGATTATTAAGGTATCCTGTTCAGTCCCTTTATGTTCTGTCCTGTCCTACAGAAGCTTTTCAGTCCTCCCTTGTGATTTAGGCTAATAAGGTGGGTGTAAAAGAATAGGGCAAAAAAAGCATTTTGTGTCTCTAAAAGTGCTGTAATTTTGGTGGTCTAATGCTGGTGGTCACACTGCATGGAGTGCTAGATAATAAAATCTTGTTTGGTTATCATCGTGGTGGTTCCTTGTTCAATTTTGTGTACAGTAAGTTGTTCTTTCCTATTGTCATAGAATTCTTCTTGTGCACTCTGCAATTTAATGGTCTCACACTTACCCCGGTGAGCAGACAGATGTAAGAGGTTTGAATAATCCCAGAACACAATTGAAATTGTTGTTGATTATACACCATGTGGGAACAGACTCTAGTTTTGTATATAAAGACCTTTTCTTCAGCGTGTCACCTGGAGATAGAGACATTTAGATAATGTACACCTTGAACACCCTCTGAAACCACAAGGCATCAACTTGGAGGAGGCAGTTGTTACCTTGAATTTAGTACAGTGGAGGCTATACAACCTGGATTTACACTTTCATTGACACCTACATGACTGTATGCAGCACATCTTTGTTTACCCCCAAGAATTTACAGAACATAGCAATAGCTGTGCACGTTGTTGTTGTTGAAGAGAGAGTGGGTATTTTCGGAGCAATGGGCCTTCGGAATAATTGGCTGTCTGAACGATGGGCAGGTCGTGGTCATGTCACGTATTTGTACGAAATCAGGCTATAGACAAGTCTACAGATGATAATGAGTGAAGGTACTGGTGCTGCTAATGTTACAGTTTGCTTTTTTTTCCTTTTACCACATTGTGATTTTTAAAGCTAACAAACTATAAAGTTTACGAACCAACAGAAAATCTATAGTTCCTCTCAGCTCTACAGTGTTTTAAGGTCTTTTAACTCATTGTTTACAACAGCTGCAGCTGTTGTAAACAATGAGTTAAACAAAAGAACTGACAAAGTGAATGAACACAGTGGAGCGTCTAGAAAGATAAAGGCCAAATATTTTCCTCAAAAGTTGATCGAGACCAAAACAGAACTTGAGGTTTACTAACAAGTTTACCATATTCACCTTACAAGTCAATGTAAAAAAAAAAAAAAAACATGTCAAAGGTGTGCACTTTTTAGCGAGTTTAACCTGCAAGCTGCCAAAAATAATAATAACAAAAAAACACGAAAAACTGATTTGTCAAGCTTTAAATTTCACTCAATGTAGAGAGAAACTTAGCACAATAATAATAAACTAAACACTGTGAAGCATACAATAGCCTTTTTTTAATTACACCAACATTACTGTCTTGTTATATACTTTAAGTGTAGCTAATATAGGCTCATGTTTGTTTTTATTCAATTTACTTGAAAAAAACAAGATGGTTCATTTCGAAATGGCTTCAGGCCTCAGAAGCTGCCTGTTTTGAGTAGAGTATTAGTCACATTAATGAAACTTTTGGAATGTAAACCATGATTTCTTATATTTCACAGAATAACTTATAACGACACATACTCCAGGAAACAAAATACATTATCTAGTCTTGTTGCTGCATTGCATTATGGTCTATTAAGTCAACTGTCTATGAAGAAACTACTTTGGAAATTATAGCTGGCTTAGAGTTCTCCAACACATGTACATTTGTGCTTATTGTATTGCCAGTAGTCGCTGTAGTAGTCGTATTGTTCATGCTGGTTTTGTTCTTCACGTTGTAACACATTTTGTCAAACAACTCACTCAAACTCAGCCTCGACTAAAACTGAAGCACGCTCGTATCAGTGTCATGCTAATTTATTTAAATTATAATTTGAGGGAATATAATCATATTGCAATTTTATGCCTGGCATATTTGAAGATAATGACATTGTTACAAATAACATAACTACGTCTCATTTAAATGATAATTTTGTGTCTTTGTGTATTTTGTTCGCTGCATGCAGAGAGCCGGGACGGCAATGTGGGTCATTTGAATTTAAGCATTTAAATGACAAAGGATGCTCACACTGGGACATCGCAACGGCTCTATTCAGTTTTGTCTCATTTAAGTCAAAAGTCTTTCATCAGCTTTCGATTTGATAAATGAGAGAGCGGCTCGGGCCGCGTGCTCTACTGTATGCCGATGCGCCAATACTGTGACAAATGGCTGCGGGCCTGATGACTACAAAGCACAGTAAACAGAGCCGGAGCTGCTGCCGCTTCACACAGCCGAGCTTTCCACAGGGCTTCCTCTCACATCATTCATCTCCTTCATGAGTTGATGAAACTGTAGCGAACGCACAATAAGGATGGCGTATTAGTTCATACTGTACGCTGGAGGACACAGTTGGTTTTCTGCCTCATCCCTGATATATGGCCCTCGTGCACAGCTGTTTCTTCCTTAGATCAATATGGAGGGGCTCATATTATGTAATGTTGTAGGTTTCAAGCAAATAAACAAGTTATGAGGAGTCAATTAAGATTTCTGCCCAACATTGGACTAGTCTTAACATATTTTAGCTGTTTCTGGCGTTTTGATGACTTTTATGTCATACTGCCTTTATTTGAATAAATAGCTTGGACAGGTTTTATTTTGTTTTATCATTAAAGGGACTATAAGAATCAGAAATTGCTTGTTCACAGCGACACCTGTGGCCGCAATGTCAACGAAAGTCGACGTCCTGTTGCTCGCGCTCGCGCTCGCGCTTGTGCTCGCTCTACATAGACATGAGCGAGCACCGGTCTAAACAGTGAGGCGACACACGTCAGCTAACACACAATATCACTCTATATTTCACCTGCTTGGCAGTAATGTTAGCTGACCAGACGAAGGCCTCTCCATGAATCAATGCTGATCCTAGTGTTGGCTTTTCCTGCTTCAACCTGCCGACCGCGGAGGAAACGGGGGACGGGGGACGGGGGGGGGGGGGGGGTAGACACCTACACCCGTTCGGGATAACGTAACTCTCTCCGGAGCCCCGTCACTTCACAAGACACGGGAAACCTCTGTTGGTCTGGAGGAGCTGCAGCATTTATTTCTGCACAAACGTCCACTGCACATTCACTAGATATTCTCAGAGCTAAACTAACTCTTCTGCAGTGTGTAGTGTGCGCGTGGAGTTGGAGCGAGCAGAGCGGGTGAGAACGAGCGCGGTGTGCAAGCAGACAGGAGCAGGCAGCAGGAGCAGCGCTGTGATGGGGAGTGTGTAACCACAGTCCAAAAATACAAGGTTTGCACATCCTAATTTATCAGTGTGAAACATATAGGGGAATCTATTGTCAGACATGGAATAAAATATTAATAAGTATGTTTTCTTTAGTGTATAATCACCTGAAAATCAGAATTGTTGTGTTTTCGATACCTTAGAATGAGACGTTTATGTCTACATAGGGAGTTGGTCGTCTCCACGGAGCTGGCCTTGTTGCTCCTTAACAAGTGTTTTTGTTTAAATCACAACATTAACCACATATTTACCCTGACTGAAAAGCGTCAGTAGGTGAAGAGGTGGGATGAGAATGTGTTGTTAAAGGTCCAGTGTGTAGAATCTGGCAGTATCTAGCGGTGAGGTGAGGAGCTTGCAACCAACTGAAGCCTCTCCCGTGTGCCAAGCGTGCTGGAGAGCTACGGTGGCCGACGCAAAAACTTGAATAGCCTTCTCTAGAGCCATTTGGAGCAGAGCCAGTGTGTAGAGTGTGTGTGTACGTGGGAAGTGAGTAGTGAAGCAAGAGAGAGAAAGCGGCAGCGACGGAAGCGAGTAACGTTATCGACTCCGGTCCAAGCAGGAAAAGTTAACAGAGTTTGGTTTGTCCATTCTGGGCTACTGTAGAAACATGGCAGACTTTGTGAAGAGGACCTGCTCCCTATGTAGATATAAACGGCTCATTCTAAGCTAACGAAAACAAATGATTCTTATTATCAGGTGATTATACATTAAAGAAAACATAATTATTAATATTATCTATTTCTGCCAATAGATCCCCCTAATTATGACACACTGTTCCTTTAATTCAGCTCTCTGTCTTTAAAGGAATATTTAAAGTTAGTAAATGATATACAAATGGCCCTTAAAAGGACCATTTGTATATCATTTACTCACCGCGTTACCTTGAATTCTTGAAGTTCACCGTGGAGGCATGCTGAAAAACAAAGTTTTCTTCAAGAATTCAAGTAAACAAGTGATGGGTAATTGGTATGCATATCATGGTCATTTTAAAGGTGAAATATTCCTTAAAAGCTCAGCAAAGGGGACTAAAACGTATTTCATTCAGCTTCAAGGCTGAGTCTTTTTAACCTTTCACCACAACAACATGCCATAACAGCCCATTAAGTATAAGCTTCTTAGAACATAGATATTCAGATGTATCTTCTGTTGTTCATCATTTTAGAGAAGGCAAACATTCCGCTGGCATTCAAAAGAGATGACTATGGCATTTCAATGTGAAGCTTAATAGATTTTCACTTTTAATGGCATGTCTCCAGTCAATTTATACGAGGAATTTGACCCATTTCCTCTCCTGTAACAACCTTATCATTATACTTCTCTCATACCTTGATATTTTCATTGCAGTGTACCAAACAGACATGTCTGTTACTTTTTTTTTTTTTTTTCCATGTTGGGCTAAGATTGCCTACATGGTTCACATTAATGTGCAACACAGTCTCAAGGCAGTTCGTGAAATAGTCACAACATTTAAGCAATTTGATTCGTGTACATAGACACGATTTTCCCATTTTTTTCCCGTGACGCTCAGCACGACTTTACACAACATATTTTTTGCCCATTTTCCTACAAATGTCCGGTAACACGTGACGCATGTGTCAATTTCCGCCCAGTCTTTTCAAAATATAACTACTTAGTTAGGTTTAGGAAAAGATCGTGGTTTGGGTTAAAATAACTCCAGAAGTGCTGTAACTTAATTACAGAAATTACGTGACAAATGAGTCAACACTGTCTTCTGGTTTCGCACGGGACACAAACATCGATCTCTCCGGCGAAAGTCCTGTGTTTTCTGACCCATCCATCCACTCTGACTTCCTCCCTATGTGGCGTTCGCCGCTTTTATACTTCATTTTGATTGATGGACTTTTGTGATTTAAGGGTTGGGTCCCTGTGAAATTGTCATTAAGCCATTCTGAAGTCACCAGAAGTAGCCACTATGTATATTCGTTGGTTGGGCTGATTGACGCTCATAAACGAATAGTTGCTGAATTAAAGGAACAATTTGACAGACTTGGGTGTGCAAAACTTTTTAGTATTTTTATCATTGCCACACCATATGGGTGGTGCTGCCATACTTTACGGCTCAGAAAATAACAGAGAGGTGGATGCCAACATAATTGTCCTCTAATAGTGTTCTCCCTTGTACTCATGTTTGTTCTAGAAAGCAGTCCGACAAACTTTGACAAACACACTTTATAAATGAATTTGCCTTGACCACAGCCATTGTTGCTAAGCAACACTTCTCCGAAGACCTCCACCATTGCATGTCTTGCCCAAAAGAGACAAACAGACAGACAGGAGTTTGACTGAAAAAAACCACGTAATATAAAAACAAACACGGAGATGCAGGGAAGTGTTGTGTTCTCTCCGCCACAGCCGCTCTCCAAATGAAACACTTGCCAGGAGGCTTAAGTCAACTCAGCTGGTAGCACAGATGCTGTCCATTCCCAACAATGCTAGTCGCCAACGCAGGGAGCACCAAACCCTCTGTGAAGCCAATTTCAAAATGGAGAGCTGTAATTCCAGCTCAGGCTCCGGCTCAATGGGTGAGATGTCCCCGAATGTTGCGCTAAACAAACTCAGCAGAACCTGTGTGATGGAAAAATTTCTCAAACTTTCATTTCAGTCTCTCCGTACCTTTAGAGTGGACTGTATTGTGTTTAACATACCACACACAATCCATCGACTCTAATGACATGTGGAATATGTCTGCGAAAATAACACATAATTATAAACGTAATTGCATCATTGCCTCAAGATAAGGCGTAAATCAAAACAATACTTTTATAAAATGCCCATTAAACGGGTGTATTCACCAGATAATCACTGCCTGCAGGTTGAATGAAACAAGGTTAATTAGAGGGCCATTGGAGAATGGAAATATAAAAATATAACTGAACTCATGACGTGTTGTGCAAGTTGGATATAATAAAAAGTTGACTAACTTTGGACAAGCATTGAATTCAGACACGTGGTGGAAGGTTATATCTTATATCCAGAGCTTGAAAAGTCTGTCTCCTGCTGACCATGAGTTAGTGGCTGTTATTTCCTTTTCATCTAGTCCTCATATCTGAAGGACAAAATCAGTCTATTGTCATGAGCAAAAGGGACCGATATGGGCAATTTTGCTGATCTAGTGCCCCATCAGTAGGACAAAGATACCCTAAATCACTTTGATGAGGTGAAAAATCTCATGTCATAACATTATGGTTAAGGTCTGGGAAGGTCTAAACAACTAAATCTTTAAGTCCCAGTGAAACAGAAGTTAGAGCGTCTTTATCTTGAGTATTCCCCAGTAAAGCGTAACATTTGAGCAGAGTTACGAGAGGGATTTAAATGAAATCCTTTGCATTTGATTGGACCCGCTAAAAAGTGGGTGGGCTCACAATGTAGAGCGATACGGAGCGACAGAGGACTGTCACTCCACCGTAGACTGTATATAAGAAGTGGACGTAGTCACTGCGACGTCACCCATTGGTTTGTGGACTGACGTTTTGAAGCCTCGAGTTCAGCATTTTGGCCGTCTCCATCTTGGTTTTTGGCTGTCGGCATGTTGTTTTTTTTGCAACCAGAAGTGACACGAGAGGGTGGAGCAAGTACAACCAAACGCTGAATAAGACATTTTCATGTGGTGCATAAACCATACCCTGCTTTATCGTCGATTTGACTCTAAATGGGACCAAAATTTACTAGATGAACATCATGCTGTATTGAAGAAGACTTGAAACTAGCGATTGAGACCATAAACTCATGTTTACAATGTTTACTGAGGTAATAAGCCAAGTGAGAAGTAGGCTCATTTTCTCATAGACTTCTACACAATCAGACTTTTTGCAACCAGAGGAGTCGCCCCCTGCTGGCTGTTAGAAAGAATGCAAGTTTAATGCGATCTGCATTGGCTTCACGTGGTAGCTTACGTAAGCACACGCCATATTTTGCTTTACTGGAAGAAAAGATAATCGGATGTTGATATAAAAATACGAAGAAATAGACTTTTTGTATTTGTTTGCATATATTGTTAAATAGGTGCACAATATGATGGGGGATGTGTTCTCGAAGGGTTAAAAAGGCAATTTCCATTTCATCTCGACTTTAAGGCTGTGGTTAAGGTTATGAATGGATAACCTTCATGATTAAAGGACACCTAGCTGAGCCCTAACCTAGCCATGAACTGAACGGAACTGAAATGTATGCTGTTTGTAAAGGTTGGGACGTAAACAATGTTCTTCAGTGTCATGCTGTGTGGACTCAACCTTCTACCTGATCCTCTACGGGGACTGCCCATTGTTCCGAAGGCACGTTATTCCGAAAGCTCAATAGTCCAAAAAATGTCCCATTGGACCAAAAGCCCATTTGTCTGAGAGACCATTATCCCAAAAACAAAGGGCCATTGTTCTGAGGCCCATTGCTTCAAAAATACACACTCTCCCTGCAACAAACAGAAGCACATGGCTAATTATCCCAATATTTTTCCTACTATGGTAATGACCTGCCCTACTCTGCCTGCGTGCTTTTGCCGAACAGTTCATACCTCAGCAAAGCAAAGATTTCTAAAATTGGATGAAGCGACACAGCTAATGTGATAGCGTCCTTCATGTTGTCAGCACTGTCAAGACAGTTTGGTCAAGTTGATTTACCTGGCCTCTGCACGTGAATCCACTGATCATGGAAATTACATTGAAATGAATTGATTTTGGTCCAGAATGTAGCTGTTGGAACACCAGTGGCCCACATTTCCTGAATTGGAAAAAAAAAACAACGTTGCCATTGAATGTAATTAATCAATTGTGAATAGCTCTGTAAGGTATCATCTAGAGTATAAAAGACGCTATTCCTGAGGACAAAAAGTCTAAATAAACAATGCTTTGGAGAGAGCGTGTCTACTTTTTCCAGAACAAGAGCGCTCAGCCTCCCCACAGTTGTCATTTTTCATTTTTCTTATCTTCTGCACCTTGAAGGCTGCCACAGAGGAGAAGTCTGCAGCGCAGCGCTCCAGGAAGGCTTCAGTGGTCTCCAGAGAAAAAGTCTTCGTTTAGTATTGAACAGTCCAGTAACCATGTCTTTGAGCTGTGTCTGAGGCCACTGCCTCCTCTCTGAAACTTCCAATTGTGAGTTTTCTGATGTGGGGAAATGTATTGCATTTTCTCAGCATCTCTGCGGATATCAATGCTGTTTCTCGACAGTGTCTCGGCTTTGAATTGCTCGCCCACAAATGTCACAAAATTGAAATTCTCGAGGATCTGTTGACAGTCGATTTGGGGAAATAGAAAAAAAAATGAAGAGGTGAAAGATTCGTCAGGGCTGTTCAGTGTTTTTTATGCAGCTGACACTGGGGAAATGGGAAACGCCTTATTTGCTGTGGGGTGGGATTTTGCTTTTGCTGACAATTTTCACAGTTTTGAGTTCTGCACATCTAAGTAAGCCTGAACCACTTGATAAAAGCAGAAAAAGCAATTGCCAGTGTCATCTGCAAAATGGGATTTGTGATATATAGGCAGCTATTTCTTATCCACTGTCTCCAACTTACAGTTAGTCTAACAACAGAGCCTGTTTCATCGCAGTATGAACTCATATACCCACATGGTTTTGTCCTGTAGAAGCTATAAGTTCCATCTCTTGACAGTTTCTATCAGGAGTGGTTGAATAATTAAGCTTTATATTTCAGTTGTGAAAAGCAAAAGTCATCTCTGGCCCTCTTTCAGATGGCAGAGGGTAAAGGACAATAGAAAGATGATCAAAGACCCTGAATTCACAGCGTCCATTCTTTAAGCACTCTTTTCAGCATGTGCTGGAAATGTGTTTTAACTTGTCTTTTATAAGAAAAGACATAAAGAGTACAACATATTGTCAGGTCTTTTGAAGAACCAATTTCTTGTCATATGTGTTATATGGAAGACACTGAGAAATGACCTATTTTGTCATTAATGTATGAAGACATGTTGTGCGAACTACCCACTTCTTTCGTTTGTCACAAAAAGAATATTCCTCCCGTTGGAAACTTCACTTCCTTTGCACTGCAAGGTTTTTTTTCCGGGAAAGATGCCAGATGTTCACAACAACAAATGTAAAAGCTTCAGTGCTCAACCCCTGCTGTGATGTATCATCCAGCAATGAAAAGGAGCAAAAACAGCAACGGCTTTAAGAACCGCATGGCCCCCGGGCACACGTGTCAGACCTTGTGTTCAGTACGCACGAAACCCGAACATCAATGACCTTGACCCCGTTTGGCGAAATGTTACTCATCGCTCATGATGTCAGTCACAAATGTTTCTTGATGGAGTCCTTGGTGGTCAGAGGGGTGCTGGCAGTGTGGCCCACTGCTGCTGTGTCACTCACAATCACTGACTCCATGCACATTCTGAAACATCCTGTATACAATGCTAATATGCCTGCAGCAATAACTATCATTCAAGTATATCAATTGTGCATTTATTTTTAGTTATTGATGGACAGTGTGCTGTTTGCATCATTACATTGTTATTAAAGTTGCACTAATCAATATTTTTATACTAAGAAAAGATCATATCACGATATATACTGTGAAGGGGGTTGCTTGTACTGATGAACTCTCATTAGAGTTACCACCCAACTTTGCAGTTGCCCTCAACTTTAAGAAGCATGTTAGCTTCTCTCAGTTCATTGAACTGTTTTGGTTGACTCTCACAGCTCTCATCAACCTCATTCATAGCGTTAGCAAACAGTTATGTTCGAAAAAAAAAAAGCTGTGACAGACCAGTAGGCAACCTCGGGTTCTGAAAAGTGAAGCCAATGCTGAAGTGCCTTAAACTTGCATTCTTTCTAACAGCCAGCAGGGGGCATCTCCTCTGGTTGCAAAAAGAAGTCTGATTGTATAGAAGTCTATGAGAAAATGACCCTACTTCTCACTTGATTTATTACCTCAGTAAACATTGTAAACATGAGTTTATGGTCGCTAGTTTCAAGTCTTCTTCAATACAGCATGATGTTCATTTAGTAAATTATGGTCCCATTTAGAGTCAAATAGACCATACAGCAGGGGATTCTTTAGGGCGTGGCTGCCTTGTGATTGACAGGTCGCTACCACAGCGTTGTCCGGTCTGGGAGTTGTTCACGGTTTTGTCTAACAACTTTAACCCTTTCACAGTGTGTTTTCACTTCATGAAAGTTAATATTAACGTTGAAGTTGCCTAAAAATGTCTTATTCAACATTCGGTTGTACTTAGCTCCACCCTCTCGTGTCACTTCTGGTTGCAAAAAGTATGCAAGTAGTTGATGGAGACCAAAACGGAGCTAAGAAAAGAATGAATTTTGGACTTATATTCATCAGGTGGACAGAAACACGACTCCAAATGAATGCTATGTTGCTCAGTGTCAGCTAGATGTGTCAATAGGCAACAGTTTGCCAATGTGCTAGCAACAACAACTTCATAAACTGTTAATATGTTGTGTTTACAGCTTTTTCCACTAACTCCAAGTGGCCAAAAGGTTATTTAATGCAAGTTCAAAGACACGTTGCATGGTTTATTTTTTGGCCTTTTTTCTTCATTATGTTAGTTTTAGGGTTCAGACAGGAAACGGGACTCTGGATATTACTTCTAGACTACTCCTGGAAGTCTTTTTTAGACATTACAGAGCACCATTCATTATATCTGAAACTTGTTCATAAAATTCAAGAGTGAAATCATTTGTTCAGCCACAAGACAAGTCTCATTTTGTTGGTGGTGCGGAGCACGGACTGCAGATTATGGGTTTAATGAGGCACAAAAGTGACAGAAGAAGGTTAAATGTTGAATTTTATTGAAAGGGTTTTATTATTTCTCTACTGTATACGATGTTGACTCCTCTGCCCCAGCAGAGTAGGATTGTACTTGCTGCAGGTGGGACTTAATTAGTCTAAGTTGTGGCCCAGAGCCTCAGGCAGGTAAGTGTCTTTTGAAAAGCACTGAACACAGACTACTCAGGATCCTTTAGGGCACAGTTATAAGCATTGCCTGCAACCCAGGGATGCCATTTAAGTGCAGTATTAAAATGTTCATTACCCGAGATTGTTTATTACCCAAGATTGTTTATTACCCGAAATTGTTTATGACCGCGGATATTCACAGAGTGCATCAGCATCATTTGGCAGGTGTTGCTACTGATTCCCTTGTACAATAACCAGATCCAGAGAGACGCTCATAGCATAGTATTGACAACAAGTAGACTGAGTGTCTGTAATCAGTAAAATATGACTTATGTGCCAATTTACTGATGGCTTTGATGACTTTATTTCATTTTTAGGGCTTTTTATTGTGCCTCAAATAACCATGGACTCACTTTAATATGATTGTCATTAACAATTTATGCCATTGCTGAGATGATCTCAACTCAAACCAGTGTCGTATAGGTGATTTTTTTTTTCTAAAATTGAGATATCAACTGTTATACTGCTATTTTTTTCCTTATAATTTGCAATTTGAGTTCAAATAACAACAATCTTTCTCCAGAATCGCTGACTCCACCTTAAAGTAAAAAAACAACAAAAAAAAGAAAAACAAAATCATGAGTCTAATGGAGGAGCTATGTTTGTACTTTTTTGTTCTACAGGACACAGAAATGTAAGATTATGAGTCAAAAATAAAGTTCCATCTCTATTATTTTTAATTTATATTTATTATTTTTTATATTTTTTTTTATTATGTTGTGTCATCAAGTTGGCACCATCCAGCCTTAACAGTTATCTATTGCATGTGTCTGGCATATGATAACTGCAAATACAACAACCACTTTCTCATTCCTCACGTAACACATGGGCCTTCACAAGCACAAAATATCTCTTTTTCATTTCATTTCTTTTAGGAATTCATGTTATTGAAACTGTCAAATCCATACATTCACTGGTTGTGGCAACACTTAAACCACCTGGAACATGGTTCTGTAATTGCTAAAAGAAAAAAAAAAGAAAAATGTTTAGCTTTTGGATTGTGTACAGGGACTGGCTGTCAAAACACAACACTTACTATCACATCATGTAGACTGAACTTTTGCACATGGCATGAGAAGCTCATTTTCATACAGAAAATGCACTAGAAGAGGTGTATATGGAAATGATGTGTTAAAGGTTTTGCATACATTGCATCATGAAAGTGAGGGAAATGGTACCATGACATTTTAATACACAAGACTCGTTGTGATTTGATGTCAAAAAAAGCCTGAGGTTTAGCTCAGGTTGAAGCTGCTGTTTTCCTTATTTCTTTTAGCAAGTTTGGACTGCTGGTGAACTCTTGGTCTACTCTAAAATATTACTGCAAAAGGTTGACACGTATTCTACCTGGACTTACTATACAGCCCAAAAAAAACAGAACTGAGCTAAATTCGTCCCTTCTCTAAAAAAGCAATGTGTTTGTTGTTTAAAGGTATAATATGTTTCAGTTGTCGGTTGGTGTTTGTAAACACATCGCATTCAAAGTTGGCCACTCCTCCAATGTAAACCCATCCATGTGAATATGCTATGCTCAGCGCTAGTGGCGGGTGGTGGGCGGGGCAGGGCGGGAGGTTGATGGGTCCAACAAACACAGGACTTTTACCCAGAAGACCGGTGTTTGTGTACCCTTCTGAAACCAAAAGTCTTGTTGACTTATTTGAAGTTACGATAGTGACGTGACATGTTTTCCGTACATATAACATTGTTTACGTACGTATTTTATGTAGTTTAGGTAATTATTTTAAGCCAAACCATGATGTTTATCCTAACCTCAATTAAGTCGTTTTGTTACCTAAACATAGCCGCGATCGTTTCACATTAACGACGTGGCGCTAAATGACACACATTAAGGCCTTCACAAGCCGGGGGGTTGTGTGATAAATAAACAACATGAAAATGCAAAATATTCGCCTGCAAATATTATACGTTTAGGGCTTTTATTGTGAAAGGTAAGAACGGAAGGAGTGGATCCGGTCTGAACTGCCTTTGTCAAGGTTGAAAGGAATAATAGCCTTCATGTTGTTGTTTCATAAATATAGACGCAACTCAACCCGTTCCGCACAATGTGATTGGTTGATGCTTTAATCGCGATGCGAAAGCTCAGGAAATTTACCTTGTTATGGAAAAAATGACATTGCTTTTTCGCTGCGTAATATTCATGTTCTGTGTGAAAGTACTCATGACAAAATCAACAGTTCGAAAAAAAATATTGACGCGCACGAAAAAAAACACTGCCGGTGTGAAACGGCCTTAAAGCTTAAAATGCGTATTCTTATTTTTCTTCATATTTGTTTTGAAGAAGAAAACAATCTCCTCTTCTCTACAGTCCTGTGTGTGTGTTTCACTTTGCACACTCAGTAGCAGTGGATTGACTCACATCTTTGCAATCACGATGACAAATGTTGTCATTTAAAGATATTGAAGTTAGTCATGAAGCTATGTAATAAAAGAGTGAAGTAAGGACTGTGTGGCGAGCATTTCGATAAACACTTTTAAAGCATCATTAGCGCCCTCATTACACAACACATAACATAGTCAAGCCACAGCTCCATCTAGTTTAATTAGTATGATTGACCTCGTCATGTCGGCATCAGCTATGCATGTTTAGTGCAGCAAGTGATGACTAAAAATCCATTGAATGTTCCACTCATTTAAACAAATATACTCTCATATAATATGTGAAGCCTGCAGCTATTTAAAACAGCCCTTATCATGGCCAAACAATGCTGAAGTTCACTTCTATTTTGTTGCAGTCCATCCATTAGAGAGCACAACAGTTTGCATTAATAGAGCTGCAAGAAGCCGAGCCCAAGGTGAGTCCTCACAGTTTGAGACACTCTGACCCTCATCAATGATTTGTGGCTGCTACACAGGCCACCATTTCCCCTCCTCACCCCCTGCTTTGTGTAGAGGCCTTGGGTTGGCGTGCGGCGGCTTGCAGGAGCTTTTCGAGGTGGCGACAGCCGGAGCGGTGGGCCACGCGGCCATGACGGGAATTAATGAGACACGCACGGGTAATGAGATTTCAAAAGCTTGTAGCAGAAAGGAGGATTACCAGGTACACGCTGTCACAGCCTCACTTCCGCAGAGCAGAGCGGGGGGACGCACCTGTACGTACAACCCCACTTACATTGACAACGGCGCCAGGCAGGTGTGCGATCTCACTTGTGGTGTCTGATGCTCCCACTACTCCCAGTGGCGTCAGGTTCATGGCAAGAAAAGACATCTGCTAAGCTGTCTCTTCATCTCCAGCGGGGTTTCACTGAAAAGACAAGTGCAGTCTGTAATAAAAAAAACAATATTGTTCCAGATAATCAATTACCGATAGAGTTCATGAATCTTTACTAAACGGTTGTTCTGATAGAAAGCATTTGCTCAATATCTCAAATGTAAATTGGAATATTATATATCATCATACATGGCACTGTATGATGAATGGCTGTGTGCAGAGACAATGGCCATGACCTTTACATATTGCATCATCAACGCATTAATAATGCATCCTGTAGCACTTTGCTCTGTGCCATTACTATGTTTCATATTGTTGAGTTGAAAAACAACAACAGTTCATTCTCCTACTTTTGCTCGCCAGCTTTGTCTGTCAACCAGCCCTTAAGGGCCTGTTTAAAAATTAATGAGCAGCGCTTACACTGTAAATAACTGCTGGTAATGCACCGTGGGTTATTTGAAATGTAAAACCTGCTGTCATGCTTTGATTATCTATGTATCTGCCCTGAGCACGGATGCAAGCGCGGGAGCAGCGTGGTTGCTGGCTGACTTATTAAGGCTCGCTGTCATTTGCGAGCATGTTGAACAGTTCCCCAGAGTTGAGAAGCGATGGGGCTACTGCGACAGCATTTTGAGGGCATTTCATGTATAGTATGATGTAATTCTGAAGAGGTAATTATTTTCCCGGACTCCAAGGATTTACTCACGCAACACTATACTGCTGACAATATATCGCGGGGAGATCCTTTCTAAGGAACATCCATTCTTTAATTTCACAGAAAAGCATTCCAGCTATGGCTACGTTCATTCATCTTATATTTGTAAAAATCCAGGCATTTTTTCCCAGCAAAGAACTACATGCAGGGGACAAACAAATAGCTTCAGGACCGTGCAATCAATCAGTGTGTCAGTCCTCATTAGTTTTGTTCTGGATGTACCCTTAAACAAGCCCGACCTCGTGTCTTTGTAATTGTGTGTCTAGCTACTGATACCAGGCTCCTGCCCGGTGAATAATTAATTTGGGTAAATTGTGCGGCTATAATTTGGATCCCTAGTCTCATGGTCACCCTTATTCTATATCGAACTGGAGGTCTATTTTCTGCCCCATATCAATTTTTCATATGCAGCCATTTGTCCTCAGGGGACAAATGTCATCTCAACACTGGATACTGAGTTTTCACCTGTCCCCCCCCTGCCATCCCACTGATATTTCCTGGATAAACTTGAGGGAAAAGACTTACTTATTCTTACTTAAAAACTTGTCCTACTTCTATCTGTCTGTTTGAACAATTGGGCTGCTTCGAATTCACAAAAAATATTTCACCCACGCCGAGGTTTTCAGAGCACACACACACCCTGCATAAAAATCACCTCAAAGCTTTTTTGTTCTCATTTAATTTCATCCAGTTGCTACATTTCACCAGCGGCCACAATTGACCCTACACAGAGCAACATGAATGAGTTTCGGTGGCACCTGATTATCAACCTGCTTGATGAGTCTG
Source organism: Sebastolobus alascanus (assembly GCA_916701645.2). NCBI lineage: Eukaryota > Metazoa > Chordata > Actinopteri > Perciformes > Sebastidae > Sebastolobus > Sebastolobus alascanus. Next base: position 386,738 of record CAKAOJ020000220.1, on the reverse strand, counting down.
GGCTCTGCCTCCCGCCCATACGCAGTTTAGAAAAAAGCGAGCGAGGCTCGCTCCAGATGGTCATGCCCTTTAGAAGTCTCTCTCTTCCCTGTAATGGAGCGAGTTGGCTCTTACTCCCCAGACTGTGCTGGGATCAGTCCAGGCGGCTGCTGTTAATGAGCCTCGGTGTTCCCTCCTCTGTCATGCCGGGGTTTCTGGCTCGCCGTATACCTTGCTTCTGTTTTATCTGCCTGTGTTTCTGCATGGGATCAGACAGGGAATTGGGAAGCAGGTTAGCCCCTTGAAACCAGCAGCTTCAGCTTGTCCCATGTGTGCTATACTATAGCAACGGCTGACATGCTAACCTAATTGTATATATACACAACGCTATTTGAAAGTTTTTATAGTCCATCTGGAGAGCAACCAATGTGCAAATTATGTTTAGAATAGCCTATATAGCCTATACATTATAAAACATTAAGGCTGAAACACGAACAGATTATCATTAAAATAGAATTGATGGACATTTAAGCAAAGACATAACATTTTTACTGTTGATTCCCTCCAAGCTAAACAGATACAATTTATTTTTTATTTCTACCTATTGCACAATGTAACTTTCTTCTTCTTGCTTTGAATTATTTCTTCAAGAAGATTACTTTCAAATCAAATTATGTGATTTAATAATAGTGGTTAGAATGAAAATGAAACTATAAAACAATGAATCTCTGTATGTCCTTCGCATATCTCGAGAACCGCTCATCCAATCCACTTCACACTTGGTGGGTGTCTTGCTGGTTGAATTTGGTGCATTTGGATTCACGACATGTTCAATATGAATAAACTTTGAATTAACAAGCGAACGGCGCTCTGTGCAGCAGCGGGGGCGGGGCTTCAGGGCTCTGCAGACTGAGGCAAGCATGTCGTCTGCAAAAGGCAGACCAGGGCTCATTGAGTGCATTTCAGTTTTGCTGCTGGATGCTGGATATACTACCGTTACAACCAAACTTTTCTTCACTTCCCTGGAGTCAACAAACACCAAAATTTGGTTCTCGACACTACTGCAAGCAGCATTTCCTTGGGGCCAAGCGATCAGCCCGCTCTGAATGGCCATGCGCCCTGACCAGGCACATGGTCCCCGACAACGCTGCACGCAACAATACTGTGAAGCTACCGGGAGCCAAGCAGTCGCTCCGAACGTCCGCGTGCTTCGAATGGTTACGAGCCCCCGAAAGCGCTTCAAGCAGCAAGGAAGCCAAGCTATCAGCCTGTTTCGAAAGGGGACGTGTTCCATAGGAAGAATTGCGGTTCAGTGCCGTTTAGTAAGTAGCTTACCACTAGAAGTCAGAAAATTTCAAATTCTACACATAAGCACTTTTAAAAAAGTTTTTGTTATCTTTATAAAAAACATTTGGTCATAAAGCAGCATTAATTGCTTTTTTGGGGGCAACAGAACAAGCTGGAAACACAAAATGTGATGAAGTTGATATGGCGAACGTATTAGCAAACACTTGCCTATTACACATCCAGCAGATATGGAGCAAAATAACATTCATCAGGTGGCCAAATGAATGTTAAGTCCAATATTCACTTGCCTTTTAGCTCTGTTTTGGTCTTCACCAAATATCTGGCTCTTTAGCAGTTAGATGCTCCATTTTATTCACCAGCTAGTCGCTGAGTTGTCCATATGTTATTTGGTGCTGAGCAGGTATAGTGTACAGTGGGTTTGTCAGAGCTTTTTTCCACTGAAAACAGCTGCTTGGGGCTGGAAACAAGATTGATGAGAGCCATGAGACTCAACCAAAACAGTAAAGTTGCAGGCCGTAAACAAAAACATCTTCACGCTCCTCAGAACTGAGGGAAACTGCAGAGTCAGTTGATAATTCTCTGTGGGTTTGTCACTTCGAGTGACCCCTTTCACATTACACAGTCATTCGCTCCATTGTGCATATAAAAATATCGATTAGTGCAGCTTTAACGTTCACAATGCTGTACAAATAAAAAAAAGTTGAACACACACATTAACAACACCATCAGTATTCATCACGCTTCTTGGCCACAAACTGTTTCCCCATCAGCTCCATGCTGTGGCTACATTGATAGGTTGCATTCGATATACAGCGTGGGACACTTTTCACTTGAGAAAACTGCTAGATCTCACAATGCAATGAGTTACCTGTCATCACCTTCATGATTACTGACCCTTCTGGGGTACTGGGTTACTTGTCCCCCTAGGCTGGTGATGTACAGTATACTGGGGACCAAGTGGGCTTCATCCGAGTGTGTGTAAGACTTACTGTCTGTTCAATGCTCATTTATTGTTGGTGTCATGGTAGGGGGTCCTAGCATTAGACTTTGACTGTTTGGACTGATCACGGTTGATAATTGCCCCTTTAGAGAGATGAAGATAGCCTATGCTTGAGCAGATGTTATTCCGTCTTTAAACACCAGTCTGTAATTGGTTATGACAACTGCTTTAGGAGAATAAATATAGTTAATGTTATCACATTCGACTTATCCTGACTAAGGATAAGTGTCACAGGATAATCTAATAAAAATTTGAAATATATGAAAATATAAAAGCGTAATTCTTTTCTTTGTGGTTGGGAACTGTGTGCAGAGACTTTAGTTAACATGGAGCACTCAGGACTAGAACTACTCAGTAGTACTCAGCTGTACTTTTTGGTTTGTGCTAATTAGCAAATATTAGCATGTTAACAAAACCAAGATGTGAACGTGGTAAACAGTATCCCTGCTTATCATCAACATGTTGTCATTGTGAGCATTGAAAAGGGTATTTTTTCAATTCAAGTCTATTTTCTTTGGTTTTATCATAGACTGTATATAAGAAGTGGATATAGTCACCGTAACTTCACCCACTGGTTTGTGGACTGTTGTTTTGAAGCATTTTGGCCATCGCCATCTTGGTTTTTGGCCGTCGCCTTCTTGGTTATTTTCAACCAGAAGTGACACGAGAGGGTGGAGCTAAGTTAAACTGAACGCTGAATAAGACATTTATAGGCGACCAAAAAGGTTATAAGTAACTTTCATGAACTGAAAACACACTGTGAAAGGGTTAAAGTTCTAAGACGAAAACACGGACAACTCCCAGACCGGACATTCACAAGATAGCCACTCCCTAAAGCATACCCTGCTTCATCGTCTGTTTGACTCTAAATGGGACCATAATTTACTAAATGAACATCATGCTGTATTGAAGAAGACTTGAAACTAGCGATTGAGACCATATCTCATGTTTACAATGTTTACTGAGGTAATAAATCAAGTGAGAAGTAGGCTCATTTTCTCATAGACTTCTATACAATCAGACTTCTTTTTGCAACCAGAGGAGTCGCCCCCTGCTGGCTATTAGAAAGAATGCAAGTTTAAGGCACTTCAGCATTGGCTTCACTTTTCAAACCCGGAGGTGGCCAATGGGTTTTTTGCATGTAACTACAGTGATTGTACGTTGGGCTGTGAGCGCTGCAAAAACTCGGATGACCTACATTCAGTACTGTGCCTAAACGCATCCTGTGTAGACACAGATGGAGGACTAAAGCTGCTGCTCTGCTAACGTGCTGCTCACGATACGCCTCCTGTGTAGACACAGTGTTCATCTTCTTTAGAAATGTCAACATATAGCTGTTGTTTCAGTGGCATTTTGAGGATGATGGCGGGTTCTTCCGCCTACTTCTCTGGATTAGTCTATAGAGCTTATTGGAAAGATTTGGACTGTGATAAAAGAGGGCTTAAATATGTGACCTTTGGTTCCATCATGAAAACCAATATGGCATGAGCCTCACTACCTCCGCCAAGGAGGTTATGTTTTCTGATTTTCAGCAGGATTACGGAAAAACTACCAACCCGATTTTCATGAAACTTGGTGGAAGGGTGTAGCACGGGCCAAGGAAGATCTCATTAAATTTTGAGTGGATCCGTATCACGGGGTGGATATACGCATTATTTTTCATTTATGGAAATGGCCTTGGCGGAGGTCTGCCCCTCTAGTGAACATTATTATTATAATTACAATGAAAATGTACATAGAAATAAATCTACTATGGGCTTAAAAGTCCACTCAACAGTTCTCAGGAGTGATTGCTGAGGACACCCCACAGATGCAAACCAAAAGGACAATTGATACTGCTGGCAAGTAACAGCCCACTCAGTAAAATTTAGAATCCATTAAAAAAAAAATCAGCATAACTATTATTGCACATTTAGAGCAAGCATGTGCGTTCAAGTTCAAGGTTACATACATTTTTTTCAAGTTGTTACCAATTGTTTTTCCTCAGGCAGATTGTGTCAGAGCCTGATCACAGTCAGCTGTTGTGTTTAATGTAGATACAGGAGAGATCAGTCTGAGGATCTATTGCTCTGCTTGAGAAGGAACACTTGGAGGAAATCTTCTCTCCCGGTGTGCTCTCTCTCTCCTGCCCAGAGATGCCTCACTGATACTCTGGGGTTGGCAAGTCAGACGAGATAGCAGAGACACAACCACAAGGTTAGCTTTTCATGAAAAAATGATGCATTGTCCATCACTTTTGAATATGGAACAGCACATACTGCACACTCCTGCAAAGGTGGACACTGCATATTGTGTCCCGCTGGACGCTGCCTCCACCGACTTGGTTCTCGTGAAACAAGACGTGAATATAAATGTACAGTGTGCATGTGGTATAAACTGTATGTAGCACTAGACTGTGAGAATATTTTCACAATAATTAAATGTGTCCGGATTCTTGCAATAATTGAGATTCCATGCAAAGAACGACTCCTCACAAATACATTATGTACTAAAATTAAGTCTCTTGAGTTATTTCTATACAGGCTGGTCTCATACACTGTTTGTAGCTATACCTATGAAAAAGTAATGCACTGTAATTCGTGTATATCCCACAAAATCAATTTGTGTGTAACTCCAACACTCACGGCAGTTTGTGAAATAGTAACGAAATTTAATCTTTATTATTTGTGTACATAGACACAAATTTCCCTTTCTTTCATTACGCTCAGCGTGACTTTCAATTACTCATTTTTCTTGCGTTTTTCTATGAATGTTCAGCAACACGTGACGCACGTGTCAATTTCCGCTTCAGTCTTTTCAAAATAAAACTGCTTAGGCTTATGAATAGATTGACTTCATTAGGCTTAGGCAACACATCTTAGTTAGGTTTATGAATAGATTGACTTCATTAGGCTTAGGCAACAAAACCTAGGTTTAGGAAAAGATTGCGGTTTGGGTTAAAATAACACCGGAAGTGGCGTAACTTATGAACGGAAGTTACGTGGCAAAAACTACTTAGTTAGCTTTGGGAAAAGATTGCAGTTTGGGTTAAAATAACTCTGGAAGTGCTGTAACTTAAGTACGGAAGTTACGTGACAAATTAATCAACGTTGACTTCTGGTTTCACAAGTCTGTTTTTTTTTGACCGCTCTCTATACTTCCCGGTTCATAATTATGTGGATTACATACGAATTGATTTTGTGCTGACCATCATGAAAAAAATTTGAAATTTGTGTCTATGTACACAAATCAATACATTCAATTTTGTGACTATTTCACAAACTGCTGTGTGACTGGGCTAATTAACGTAATCATGAACCAGTAACTATAAACAGCGGCGAACGCCACATAGGGAGGAGTTCGGAGTGAATGGGTGGGTCTAAAAATACTGGACTTCCGCCCAGGAGACCGGCGGTCGTTACCCGTGTGAAACCAGACCTCAATGTTGATTTATTTGTGACAACTTCTGTACTGAAGAAACGCCACTTCCAGAGTTATTTTAACCCAAACCACGATCTTTTCCTCAACCTAACTAAGTAGATTTGTTGCCTAAACCTAACCAAGTTGTTTCCTGTGAAGATGGAAGTCTATTTTGAAAAGACTGTATGCATGTGACAGAAATTGACATGTGTTGCTGGACATTTGTAGAAAAACAAACAAAAAAGGAGGAATCACTTTTTGGTAAGATACCATTTGAACCATTGTATGATAATACATTGTTATATACAATATGAACAGTTCTGTCAAAACATGAGCTATTTTTCCATCTGGCCAAACTAAGGTGAATTATTTATGCTTGCACTATTTTTGTTAACCCTTACGTTTTTTCCTCCAATTATTCTTAAAATAGAGTTCAGCTTCGACAGAGTTTCTATTGTTAGTCACCGTGTCTTGTCTGTGGCCGGATAAAAGTGGGCCAAAACCCCATGTTTGCTCCCTTCCTTCACACATGAAGACCCCTCTCCCTGAAGAGACAATTAGAGGGAGAAACCTGTGTTGCCTCAGCAAGCAAATAAAATTTCAGAGATGTAATAAGACAGAAGTGTGACTTAAGGCAATAGAGGAAGCCACCGCAGACACATTACCGAGTGCTTTTCTGATTAAAGCTGCAACAGCCATAATAATATGACAAATGGTGGTGGGATTTTACACAATCAGAGTCATTATGTTCCTTCGCAGTTGCACAGCTGTTTATAGGAAAAGCATTCATGTGATCATAAAATGTGTCTTTTATATTTTTGGGAGGGGGGTGGAGTACAGGCTGGGAACAGCTTGAAGTTAAAGTAAGTATGAGAAGGCGCTGTCTCTGCGGGTTTTATCTGTCAGAAAAGGAAAGGCTCTCCTCCAGTCCCATGTGAAGCAATTTGTTGAGGCAGCACATAAATTACACAGCCTGGCTCGGGTGTCACTTATTACAGACAGGTCAGATCCCGATTGAAAGGTCCGGATATAAAAAGCATCTCAGATTTGTCTATTTCCTCTGAAATGTTACTCACACCGAGTGGGAGGACATGCTATGAATCATTACTAACAGTCAGCCACAGTGTGCAGCATGCAGGACTCTGGATGTGTGCTCCTCATCAGTGATGCTGGTATGTCACACAGAAATCATATAGGGTCTGCAAAAAATCTGGAATAGTCACGAAGGAAGTTGGTTGATTTTTGCCGCACAGCAACCATTGCAAATGTTGTCCAAGAAACTTTGAGTGAAACTGTTACTGTATTTCAGTATTTCTTCCAGAGTTGTGCAAGTTCCTTAGAAATTCTAATCAATTACTCATTACCCGCAAAGAAATTGTATTATTCTACTAATTACATAACAGCAAAGGTAATTGGTTACATCACTTGTTGCATTACTTTCAGCACAGCTTCGTTAAAAGGTTCACTCCAACAAGTCCATCTGCCGTGCTCACACATTACATCTCCTGTATTCTACGTGTAAAAATAGAAAACAAGATATTGGGGTTTAACAAGCTGTTCGGTGTTAATTACTGACCGTCGACAGCAGCCCAGAGGTCCCTTCCTCACAAATGTGATCTCATGGAAAGGTGTACAACAGGCGTTTTTGGTTTCACACTGGAAACGAACAGCGGTCTCTTGGGTGAAAGTCCTGTATTTATTTGAGCCATTCATCCACCCCGACCTCCTCGCTACACAGACTTTCTTGCTTGCTACATCATCTGACTCCCAGAGCACTTGCTCTGAGCGTCTGATATTGCCACGGCCTGAAGACATGCGAAAAGCAAAAAATGCATCGCGATAATACATGAAATGACTTAAGAAATTGGCATGTTACTCATACGCCATTTGGTGATACCAGGCTGTCCTAACAGTGAGGCAGTGGGGCTAACCCTGTCTGCTGAATATTACGTTCCCATACAATGAAATGCGGATTATGTTTTCTTTTGAATTATCACAGATTCGTTTGTAATGATAATGATTACTAGTTTGTTATCTGAGGAAGTTCACATATGGAGGAGGTCAGGGTGGTGGATGGGTCAAACAAACACGGGACTTTCACCCAGGAGACCACTGTTTGTGTCCCGTGTGAAATTAAAAGTCAACGTTCACTTAGTTTTCTTTATGTCCTTAACTTAATAACGTAACTAACGTAGTCATTTTATGCCAAACCATGATGTTTTTCTAATTAAACCTAACCAAGTAGTTTCGTTGCCTGAACCAAATAAAATACTTTTGTTGCGTATTTTTTGTTTTTTTTGTTTCAATTTCGTAGTAATTTTAAGCAAATGTTGTTGTTTTGTTACTATACCTAACCAAGTCGTTTTGGTTAGGTTTAGAGTAAACCCTAATGAAATAGTTTTGTTGCGTTTTTTGTTTTGTTTTGTTTCAATTCACATCGTTAACTGCGACCATAATCCGGGAGAAAATACGTTTCCCTTGAAACATAATCTAGAATGCAGTTTAGTTGTAAGGGAACGTCATTTTATAGGTGACAAGGTTGGCGGAGCACACCCTGACCCTCTCACAGCATGTAAATAAGAAAACTTTGGAGAAGGCAAGCTAGCTGCCTCCCCCAACCTCCCGTCCCTGCACCAAGCTCACACGTCCTGAACCTTTCTTTTTTAGGATCTGTTTTGTTTCATATGTTTATGCTTTTCATGCTTTATGTAAAGCATATTGAATTGCCCTTGTGAAATATGCTGTATAAATAAACTTGCCCTCCCTTACATATTTTTTTTTAAAGTAGACAAGGAAGATGGATGCAATAAATCATAAACAATACTTGCTTGACAGTTTCCTGGTAATACTATGTTTTTTTTCTGCAATAAATGAGAAAATATCAAACAGTTGGGATCAAATAATCACAGAGTACAACAGATGTTCAGGGAGAGACACGAAGCAGCAGGACTCTCATACGGTATTGAAGATTAAAATACCATAAATTATAATTATAAAAGTGCTGCACAGTACACAGCGATGCTGATAGGTGAGTCTGCACTTTCAGATATTCTGTTTTCAACACACCATAATGGAATAAATGACATGTTGCAGCTTCCTTGTGATGGAACGGCGAGAAAAGTAAAATGATGTAAGCTCGTATTGCGGCTCAAACATTAAAGTGGCTGATAGCACAAGTCTTTGCCCTTCATGTTTTCAATTTAACCCTCGTTGAATGAATATGATTATGCAAATGACAATAGGACATCAAAAGGCAGCTGTCTCATTTTCTTTTCACACTCAATGATGAGATTTGGTTGAAATTTAGGACTAAACCGTCCTCTGTATCATAACAGCAGCCAATTCAACGATGAGCTAGGTCTTTGTTTGGAATATAAAGGCTCTCTGATACTTCTTAAAGAAAAGCTGATATTCTGTCTTACACACATACAAGCTCGAACAACACATACACAGACATAAGCATTCTTACAGTGTGTTGGTAGCATTACAGCACTTTCAGCTGCAGAGCAGGTGACACTGGAACACCTGGAGTTTTGAGCGTTTTGCTCACAGACACCTTTCAGCTGCAGCAGTCGATGTTACACCACCAAACGTGTGAAGGTGCCATAAGAGGAGGAGCATTTCCTCAAACTCTGTTTTGCTCCATCAGATTCATTAATTTCAGTGGACGATAACAGTGATGTTTGAACTCATGTTGCAGCAAATAACGGCGACGAGGTGTTTAAAAATGAGTCTCAGACCTTATCTACGACCAAAACATTCTCACTCCCAACTCGTCAAATACCGACGCTTGGTCAGTGGCCCCACGCTTCAAACTATGACGCTCTATCAAGCCCGCAGGAAGAGCGCCGGTCGTTGATCCCAATTTTCGTAGTGGCCAAATGGCGGTACTACAACTTCCGTGTCTGTCACGTGATGCCATTGGGCCCAAAAATACTTTTTCCCATAGACTTACATTGGGAAAGAGACATCTGTAACTCAGCAGATTATTTTTTTTCAGGTGTATCAACTTCCCAGTATGAACACTCTAATAGCCCTTATTTAAATCATTAGGTCCTAAAAGTTGTGAAATGCACTAATAGCCGAATCCAGAATTATTTCCCTTCCTCCATTCATGTGAATGAGCCCCAGACCGAGGGCTCGGAGGCGGAGTTAGCAAGCCGTGATGACAGCATGACGGCTGTGACCCTGTGACCAAGTCATGTGACCGAGCGGACGCTACTAAACCTTTGTGTCAGTCAGTCAGTGTGAATTAGTAGCATATAAACATAATGTTTAAGAGACAAGATTGCTACAAAAAAACATCCCCAAAACTAAGATCTTTATTGATGTTAGGCTGACGATGGCGCCTGATGGCAGCAGTTCCCATCAAAGTAAATCAGCAGTCATAATGTCTTTATATGTTTTGTCGACCCAAAAGATCAATTGTAGCAAATAAGTGTTAAATTATACAAATTGCGATCAGATCATTTTTTCTCTCGTTGCCACCTAAATATCCAACCTGGCAGGTTGAGGGGTTATTAGACCTCTTCCAATAAAAAAGTTCCTTCTGAGCCCATGTGAGGTTTTTAGACCCGGTTTTCCACAGTAAGATATCTCAAACTAAATCAACCCCTCAGCTCTGATTTGGACCAAAGGAAACCCTCTGTTTTTCTTGGAATCTCTTCCTACATATGTTAAGAAAGAAAACCCAACCTGCTTCTATGGAAACAGTAACTGACAGGGAATGAAAAAAAAAAAAAGTCACTTTCTCACCCAAATGATTGAACCCGTCTAATATTACCGTGCTCTGCAACACTTACCCAGGTTGTTCAATATCAGGAAGTTCATAATGTAACACTTGGTGTCCCACCGGATTAGGCAGTAATTACATGAAATGAATACTTTAATTATGTAGACGCTTCTGATAACTGCATATTTGCCCTTGGTGTAGTTTGTATTCCTGGATCCTGAGCACATTCTCCACAGATCATGAAACTGAAATCTACCCGCGCCACTTCCTTTCTATTTTGAGGGGTTGGAATTTCACTGGGGAGTTGACTCTATTGATAATGATGTGCCTACTGCAGGCGTTCCTGCCTCTGGGATTTGTCCTTACATGAATGGCCCCTGGAGTTATCATCTGTAAAGATAATGGCTTCTCTCTCTTCGCTCTTTCTGCTGCTCTACCAGCCAAGGTCCTCAGAATGAGGCCAGAAACCAGTGCTCTCTATTGTCTGGACAAGGAGAAAGCCCCCACACAAATGTGTCACATTCATGCGGGTGTAATAGAATTTTATGTTATATATGGTGTTGTTCCTTGAACTGGAAAAAAATTAATTTGCCATTTGCTGATCCGCCCAGAAATTTTACTATACCTGGCAGCCCCTCTTATCGTATTTTGACCGTTTGACAGTGCTTCCGTATGATTAAGACCACTTGTATTTTGTGTAGTATATGTTTTAATTTTATTTGGACGTAGTGTATTTAGGCAGACTAATTGATTTATGGCATATGAGATGAATTTCTCCCCATCAGCCAGATTGTATGACATCATACAGTTTGATTTACGTAAACAAAATGACCACTAACGGTTAATTTTTCCATTTGTACTAGGTAAAGTTTATCAGCCTATTTAATCTGTAGTTTGGGATTTATCCTATAATTATTATTACTGTCAATGTGTTCTTTATTTATTATTATTTATTTTATTTAATTTTTTAATCTTATTTTCTATTCTTTCTTTTTTTAATTTAACTTTTTTTTTTATTTTTTTTATCATTTTTGCATCTGCAATGAGTGAGTGTTGGATGGGAGGGGGCTTTGGGGGAAAAATACCAAAATATGGAGGGACAGTCATTTACATTTGTGCTCTATTTGTATGTTTCTGTACAGCTGACATTACTCTCAATAAATTATTAAGGGAAAAAAAAAAAGGAATTTGACTAATGTATTGTATGGTAGATTTTGAGAGGACTGCTAGATATTTTATATAGAAGACTGTCCCATTTGTATTTATATGTACATAAAGATATTCTGGGTTAACTAAAATCCTGAACATGAAATTTATCAAGAAGCGGTACATTTATTCCATTATTATTTTTCTCTTGTAACCTCTCACAGAAAAAGCTTATTCTTATCAGTTGTTTATCATTCAGAACTTGTGTTTTTAATGTTAACACAGGGTTTCAAGGCTTCTTCTTCTTCTCTTTCAGTTATTGTGCGATTTTAATTGTCTCGAGCACTTTTAATCCACTTAACTGTTATCTTTGTGTCTGTGATGTTGTTGTTTTGCTTTTCATCAAAAATAGTTTTTCTTGCCCAGAAGTCCATTAAAAAAACAGGTGAAGCTGAAAGTCATTACCTTGAGTTGAGCAGAAGTACAAATGAATTAATCAAGTTTCAGCCGAGGGCGGGGATGTCTGAAAGTGGCGACACCAGCGGCTGAGGTGCAGCACCCTCATTTGGGTTTGGGTCCAGAGTGGAAGGACTTTCAGACATAGAGTCAGATGTTTGATTTATTTGAATAAAAAAGGAACGACTAGGGCAGCAGTCCAATCTGACTTTTCAATATTGCCACACGGACATTTCGGGCAAGACGTCCTTCTTCAGCATGTAATAATAAATCAAATTGGAGTGCTGTCCGAGTCTTTCCTGTTTTATCATCCACATTAAGGATCCAGCACCCATCAAGGTCTAATCGTGAGTTGGGCGTGTTGTGTCTCATTTGTTATGATTTATTTGAATAAATACAAAGAAGGGGTTGGAATAGTTGTTGACTGATGATTGATTTTGCAATATGTTTGTGACAAAAACAATTCAGCATTTTATATTCCAAGTATTTCTAAAATATATATTGTTTTTGATATCCATCCATTTTTTTTCTTTAATTTAGACTACCTTATTTTAACTTAAGAAATTTACTTTTTGTATTGCCACCCCAAGTTTGGGGTGTAATAAGTGACTATTATGCATCTCCTATGGAAATGTTTATCAGTTACCTTTGTCAGGCATGTACAGTATTTACTGTGGACCACATCTCAACTGTGATTCACATCTCACCACTTATTACATTTTACACAGTGAGACAATTTTACATTTGATACATACGGATATTTTCTTACCTCAGAAAATTTGATATCAAAGAATTGATCGCTGTTTCACATTAACTCTCTGATTACAATTATATGAATCAATATCTGCAATTATAATGAAATTACGCAACTTAATAAGTAGTCATTATTAGCTTGCTAGCTGATATTATGGATAAACTGCTAATAAACAAGTGGCTGTAACAGGCGGCAACCTTCGGTTCTAAAAAGTGAAGCCAATGCTGAAGTGCCTTAAACTTGCATTCTTTCTAACAGCCAGCAGGGGGCGACTCCTCTGGTTGCAAAATTAAGTCTGATTGTATAGAAGTCTACGAGAAAATGAGCCCACTTCTCACTTGATTTATTACCTCACTAAACATTGTAAACATGAGTTTATGGTCTCAATCGCTAGTTTCAAGTCTTCTTCAATAATGTTCATTTAGTAAATTATTGTCCCATTTAGAGTCAAATAGACCATAAAGCAGGATATACTTTAGGGCGTGGCTACCTTGTGATTGACAGGTCGCTACCACAAAGTTGTCCGGTCTGGGAGTTATCCAACTCTAACCCTTTCACAGTGTGTTTTCAGCTCATGAAAGTTAACCTTCTGGTCGCCTAAAAATGTCTTATTGAGCGTTCGGTTGTACTTAGCTCCACCCTCTCGTCACTTCTGGTTGCAAAAAAACAAAACAAGATGGCTACGGCCAAAATGCCGAACTCGAGGCTTCAAAACCGTAGTCCACAAACCAATGGGTGACATCACAGTGACTACGTCCATTTTTGATATATCTTATATTACATTTCAGCTGCCCCCAAGTGGCAAAATAATCAGTTACTGAAGGATTAACTAACTAGTAATAGTTCAGTTAGCTTAGTAGCTATAGCAATATTTGCATGCTTGATGATTGAATGATAAAAACTTAAAATATTGCTGCAATGGCATTTAAAAATAATTATTACGAGCATTATTACGAGCAAAAATGACTGATTCTAATATGAGTGTTTTTCACCATGCATAGAAGTGTGGATGTTCCAATAAATTTAAGGGTTAAAATGCAAAAAAAAAAAATCATATGAGAAATTGAGTGAAAGCTGATGAGCAGCATCACCTGTCAGACCCAGATGTTGAGCGCATGTGATGCACATATGCTGTATTTTACTATTCACATTTAACTGATACAAAAGGATTTCATAGTGCTGATCATTGCCTCCATAAAGCACACAGGAAAGCACAAAGCATGCATGAGGCAGGATGCTCAGATTAGATGGCATGGTGATGAGGAGGAAACAGTTGGATATAGTTTGATATAAAGGGGCTGGTCTGAATCTCGCTGTCCTTTATTGGCGTGGAGAAAAAAACGGACAGACGCACTTTGGAGTTCACTGCCGGGACGTGTACCGTAGCAGTCCTTTCATCCACAGTGCTGTGTGGCTCGGCTCGGCTCGACTCGGCGCTCCGCCCGACATCCTCTCTCCTCTGCTTACTGTCGTGTCTCCTCTCCTGAACAGGTAAGGCATCCGTCAAAGTTATTGTGCCATGCAATAGTGTGTGCGATCTTTGTACAGCTGAGCGTGTCTGCCTGCCCGCACGCTGCAGCGCACAGATGATTCACTGCCTTTCCTTTCCACGGGTCTGCACAGGTACCGTGGAACTGCATAGGGTGAGATGATCCCCTTTAATGCGCTTTATTCCTGCACATATCATCATTTCTTAGCATTTTTAAGAAAGTTAAGACTTAGAAGCCAACAGTGTATTTAGCACCGGAGTGAAACGTCGTGATGCTTTGTGCATTCAGGCTTCCAGGCTGCTGCGCACAGCTCCAATAAAAGGGATTCTGGTTGCCCGCGTTAATGTGGAGAGAGGTTAATGCAAGCCAGTATGCAAGACACATGAGGTGTGCATATATGCGTAGAGGTAAAAGTGAAGTGCGCCCTTTCCTCTCCTCATTCCATCACTGTTTAGAGGATCAGGTTGACGCGCACGGAACACCTGCAGCAGGAGATCAGAGATTTTGAAAAGAGGCTTTCTCCAAGTGTTTTTTTTCTCGGACTACTCTGGTATCATTCTCATGTTATTAAAAGAAATACAGTGAGAAATTACTTTTTTGTTTCTCAATGCATACTCCAAATAATCCAAATAGCCTACCATATCCTAAATATGAAAATGAGTTTGTGATAAAGACCTTGATTGAGAAATATGTAAAGCTTATCCTGAGAAGAATCATGCCCACCTACAGTATTTCCTCTACTGATCGTGTGTGTGTTCTTGCAGTTTCTGATGTTTATCTCATATTTGAAGTGCTGTAGCCGCTACCTCACCTCCCCCTTCACATGTCTTCATGCTGATTATGTTTTTTGTGCTGATGTACATGGATCATTAAAAAGCTAAATTGGCCCCCAACATACACTCCCACCCACACATTCACTCACTCACCCCTCTCCCACCCAGGGAGGTACTACAGCACAATAAGTATGCCATTAGCCATTTCCCATTCAAAAGCAGCCCCCCCATCCCTCAACCACCTCCAAAATTGTATTCAATGATCACACTCCTCTGTCACTTAGTCCAGTGAAATGATGATTAATATGCCACTTTGTGGCTTAATTTCTAAGCACTGACTTAATAAACCTGCCACGTTCATGTAGCCCCGTCGATTACTCTCAAGAGGGTCATCTAGAATACATATGGGCCCCTTCACATCCTCATAATGACAGAGGCAGGCAGACTCCGGCCACCAGGTTTCCTTTCAGTTAAAAAAAAACAATCCAGTGCATAAACAATTCATAACCGTATCATTTTATTCTTGTTCCACCAGGAATGCTGTGTTGTCTGCATAAAATACAGCTGAGGCACCAACATAAAGTCCAATCTGTCCGCTGCTGTTTACATTCTCAGTTCCTGCAAAACGAGCACGTTTCCCAGTTTGGAGCTTCAGGGTGTTTCTGGGGAACCGGAGTTAAGCGAGGAATCAGTTATTCCACCATTGTTTCATTCAACAGAGGTGAATAAAGTGATAAACTATATGAAAGTAACACGTTTGAAAGGCTTTAAAGGAGCAGTGTGTAACATTTCAGGGGGATCTATTAGCAGAAATGGAATATAATATTCCAGGCTGGTGTCGTATACACTGTTCGTAGCTAAACCTACGAAAAGTAATGCGCTGTAATTTGTATATATATCCCACCAAATTAATTTGTGTGTAAGTTACGTAATCGTGAACCAGGAAGTAGAAAGAGCAGCGAACGCTGGTTAGGGAGGAGTGTCGAGGGTGGATGGATGGATCAAAATACACCGGAGACCGGCGTTCGTGTCCCGTGTGAAACCAGAAGTCAACGCTGATTTATTTGTCACGTAACTTGTAAAGCCACTTCCAAAGTTTTTTTAAGCCAAACCACGATCTTTTCCAAAGCCTAACTAAGTGGTTTTGTTACCTAAACCTAACCAAGTTGGTCTTTTCCTAGGAATAAGTAGTTTTGCCTAAACTTAAGAAGAAGTTTATTTTGAAAAGACTGTATGTAACGAGCGGAAATTGACACGTGTTGCTGGACATTCGTAGGAAAATGAGGAATAACTTTTTCGTGAGATATCATACGAACCGTTGAATGGGACTATGTTTGAATATTCATAACTATGTTTTCATTAGTGTATAATCACCCGAAACTAAGAATCGTTGTGTTTTCGTTAGCTTAGAATGAGACCTTCGTATCTACATAAGCAGCAGGAGTCCGCCATGTTGCTCCTCCATGTTTCTACAGTAGCCCAGAACGGACAAACTAAACACTAGCTCTAGAGAGAGCCTTTCACGTTTTTATGTTACCTGAAGGCCACCATAGTTCTCTGACACGCTGTGGGAACGTGAGCCGCAGAGTGCAAAACCGTGGTACCACCAGCCGACTTCCGTTGCTCCTAAAGTAGTGTTATTATGGTAAGGATGGCCTCTGAGCGAGGTGAACGGCGTTACCACAGTTTTGCACTTGCCGGTCACGTTGCCACAATCTTGGAAAGGGAGGAGTGAGGGGAGGGGTACTCAGTTAGTTGCAATCCTACACACTGTACCTTTAATAATGTGATGTTCACAGAGAAAATCCCATCTGAAATTATATTATTTAGTGCTGTCTACTAGATTTATTTATGGAGGAAGAAGTAAAGGCATCCTGTACATGTCAATTCATTCCTCCACATTTCAGAATATAAACCTTGTTTTTCTTGGTGTTATCACCTCCTGCTTCCTGGGCTCTCTGGGTTTTTGCTCAGCAGCAGCAGTCTGAACAGGTAGGTAGCGAGGGCTGAAGGCTAATCTTCACAGGGGTGATAGAGATAACAGTGATGTATGGAGCGGATGGGGTGGTTTAACACCCAGAGCTGACTGTTGTCTAGCGGGGTCAGGTCCGTGATACGGGAGTACTGCTTCAGCCAGCTCCTCTCATGCCTGGGATTTGGCTTGTCTTAATAGCTGCAGGTGGATACAAGCGGAGGCAGCCTGTGTATTCACAGCCTGCAGATGCCTTGATGAATGCTGCGTTGCTGCTCGGGCATCTGTCAGTCGCTTTTCCTCTCCAAGTAAAATACTTCCTTGGCCCCCAGCCAGACAGGCAGCCAGTGGATACTGTGACATGGTTACGTTGCATTTTTCTAAAGTAAAGTTTTACTTTAAAACTGATGGCTGTGTTTTTACTAAAGGAGAGGCTACATCTGGAATGATCTTAGTGGCACAACCACACCTCTACTGTTGACAGTAAAAATGTTCCAATACCATTTTTTCCTTCCCGATACCAATTCCGATACCTGAACTTGCGTATCGGCCGATACCGAGTGCCGAACCGATACCAGTGCTTTTAAAACATAAAGATATTTTTTTAACAGCTGTATACTATTAACCCTGTATGGATGGTTGCTATCATCGTTCTATGGCTGAGGTTAAACTCTTGAGAATCAATTAATTAGAGCTGCAACGGTTATTTGATTAATCAATTAGTTGTCAACTATTAAATTAATCGGCAACTATTTTGATAATCAATTAATTGGTTTGAGTATTTATTTCAGGAAAAAAATTATCTTATTCCAGCTTCTTAAATGGGATTTTTTTTTCTGTTTTTTTACTCTTCTATGACAGTAAACTGAATATCTTTGAGTTGTGGACAAAACAAGACATTAGAGGACGTCATCTTGGGCTTTGGGAAACACTGATCAACATTTTTCACCATTTTCTGACATTTTACAGACCAAATAACTTTTCGATTAATCAAGAAAATAATCAACAGATTAATCAATAATGAAAATAATCGTTAGTTGCAGCCCTAGAATGAATGCTATAGAGCTTTCTTTTATTATCTAGTTTGACAGTCAGTCTTAACTGAAAAATAACTTAATTAATAAATCTAGGAATAAATAAATCCTTGTTTCAGTGCAGCCACCATTTAGTAATATAATAGTACAGTAACAGTGTAGAACAGTAGTGCAAGAGCAACTTAAAAACTTTTCCTTTCGGTACTGTAGCACATGTCAGAGATGTGAGAGAAGCGAGATGGCTCACTCCTTAACTACAGTACTTCCATCATCGATTTTGGACAGCGATCGTTTTTTCGGGAGCTGATGATGGAAGTAACGAACGAGTGAGCCATCATGGCTTCTTTCTCATCTCTGTTGAGAGTTGCACATGTGCAGGGTCATGTCTAGAAAAGTAACTCAGAAGCTGCAAAACTCTTTCGAGATGGTTAAGGTTTGGCATTAACCTCAAATGGTTATAGTTAGGTATTGACCTCAAATGGTTAAGGTTAGGATGAGGTCGTCGGGCAGCCAGTCTCATGACAGGTTTTGCATGTTTTTGCAACTTTTGGGTTACCTTCTAGACACGACCCATGCGTAGTACTGATCGGGCAGGATATATGGATTAAGTAGCGAGTGACACATATTGTTGTTGGTCCTGTGTAGCATAAAGAGCTGATGATATATATAAATGATAATGTGAAATCTGATTGGTGCATTGATTCGTGTACTCGCCGATACCTGATCCAGGATTTTAGGCATTTCCGGAGCAACTCTATCTACTGTACATTGGTGTGAAATTATGACACGACCACATTGTAAATATAGAATTCATGATCTTGCATGTTTATAAAAAGCTAGGCATGGACACTATAGTTAAAGTGAATATCACCATATTTTTAAAGCCGCATTAATATATATTTTGTATTAACAATTTATCAACTATGCGCATGTGATGTAAAGTGATCAACCTTTTATGCATAACATATTTTAAATCATAAATTTGGACCATATTATATTGTAAATAATATGATATGAACATCATCATGAAACAATTACAATGAAAGTCAATACATTATTATACTAAATTATTGTATTGCAAATAATGTCAATCTATATCATATGTTATGGATCAAATTATCTGATGACATGTAATTAAATTCGATATCGGCAATGTTCAATCAATAGAATATTTTGCTTTGTGAGTGAGCTAATTTGTTAATATATGGACAGACCTAAATCTGCAGGTTTATTGTGTCTCCGTGGTCGTGTTGTTTGTCAGCGTCATCGTGCTGTAGCCAGGAGGAAGGACTGCACACAGAGATATCAATCACATGTGACCAGATCACACCTAAGAGGCCCACCGGCTCGAGATTAAAAGTAATTTTTCTTTATTAGAAATAACCTTTTGGTCACGGGGGCTCGAGTTACTTAATGAAAGAATGCACACCAGAGACAGCATACATTATTTGATGTTGTCATTTAATTTGATTGTTGTCAGTTTAAGATGAATCCAGAGAGGAAGTGTGATTATTATTATTATTGATCGGCTGATGTCTATCAACGTGCAGTTTAATAACTTAAAAAATGATTAAAAAATGTCTCCTGCCAGACACTGGATGGGAAGAAAAATAAATTGATCAGATTAAATTGCAGTGTTTTCAGCTTTCATTTGTTGCTCGCATTTGATCATCTTAAACCTAGGGTTGGTAATCTTCTTCAAAAACAGTTTTTGTTATATTTGTTACTTTCTGACCATAACTATCAAATAGCCTGTTCAACCAAAACAGATTTTTTTTTACAGTATAAATCTTCCTTTTATTTAATGCCTCCAAGAGCTGCTGATCCTAAAACACATAGACTGTAATTCAGTGGAGAGATTTTCTGACCCGTAATGATCCAAATATTGTTTCAGAGGCTTTCACAGACTGGCAAGAATTTAATCCTGCAGAAACACTAAATAACTATGACTTCTCTGTATTAGTTAAGGCCAATATTGGAGTTAGTGATTTATCAACATAGTGACTGAGATAAATGCAATGTTTTCAGCAGCTACATTAGTCAGGTGAGATTCAGGGGGAGGCTGAAGGTGCAGTGTGAGGACATGTGGTCGGGCTGCAGGAGGCCGGCCAGGTAAGCAGGACAGAGTGGTGACCTTCACTCTCTGATAGAGACTGACAGAAGCTTGATGGAGGCTGTGCAGCCTGAATCATGTTGAATTATATCTGACTCTGAGCTGCACGACACCTTAAAGCCAAGGAGGAGCATTTTACACCGCAGTATTGGAACAAATGAAAGAACCTGACCAACAGAGTTTGTATGGAAACAAACGTTAGCTCAGTTTCTTGATACCAGAGTTGTACTTGTCAACTGCAGGTGGTGCATCCTGCGCAGGGCAAAATTTTAACTGTTCATACTTCGGTTTGATTTGTTTTTATTAGTAATTTGCTTTTCTCAGCAGAATTATTACCTTTGTGTGATCTGCTTTTGTCTAATGCTCTCTGGCAGAAGAAGCTCGGCTTATGAATAAATCAGAGCCCTCACTTTCACCGCTTTGAAGGATGGCGAATGGAATTACCAAGTACTGTACCACACTGAACTGGGAGACACTTTCATCTTTTTTTTTTTCGCCCTCCCATGTGCTAAAAATAGTCCGACTGCAAAAAACATTGCTTTCTATACATTGCACGTATACAAGATTTCATAAATAATTCCTGTTCATGGAGTTATTTTCCACAACAATAGTTTTTACAATCATTCATTCATATGAGCCTGGCTGTGAACCCATCAGTTCAACCCAACAAACACCGAACTTTTAACCAGGAGATCCGTGTTTGAGACCGTTGTTGACCGGTGTTTTGTTTTGTAAGTTACGTTAATGGTGATTAGGACTGACCCAAATGCTTCGAAGCTTCGACCGTTGCCATGGTAATCAACCTCCAAATCAGGATTCGAATGCTTCATTTAAAAAAATAAAAATATATATAAGTATGTCATAACAATGTATAAATCCCAAAATAGCCCATGAAATAAGAAATAATCTCACAACATGATTCATTGTTCATATTCAACAATAATTATTATTAAGTTATTCTCAGACGGATATCGCTGTGTGTTATGTGTCGAGGAGCGTGTCTACAGTAGTGTGGCAGTGGCACTGAAACGGGGGAGATGGAGACAGACACGCCACACCGTGCCACGAAGCTTCAAAGACCTTCGAATATTTCTCACCAAAGCTTTGAAGTCCAAAAAAATGGTATTTGTGACTATTGTCACGTGTTTTTTAATGATGTTTGTGACGTGTTTTCCATAGTTGTTTCCGTGTGTGTTTTAATTCGATTACGTACTTATTTTAAGCCCAACCAAGACGTTTTTCCTTACCCTAATTTAGTGGTTTTCTTGCCTAAACCCAACTGCGGGCGTAAAAAATGACACATGAAAAGGCTAAAATGCTTACTCATAACGTGTATAGTCGTGGTATTTATACGCCTTCCCGTGAGACCGGGTTGCTTATGTAAGATGGCCACCTTCACTCAGTGGTCACCAATGATTAAATCCTAATGTTCTAAGCTGTGCCACATATTTGTTTTTGGAAAACAGCAGATTATTTTGCTGTCAGATATTTCCCAAGGAATATATCATCTGTGGAGAGGGTGATTTTTTGATTAATGTTTGTCAGGAAGCAGATTGTTACTGTAACCGTCTGTGTGTTTGTTTGTTTGCACCTCTGTACCAGTGCCAATATTCCAGATTTAGATTCTATTTTAATAATGTCCAAGCTTATATCTGCAGTCAAGCACAGGATTACCAAACCAATATTGAAAGAAACGGCTCCCGAAATAGTTTTAGGGGAAAGAAGTTTTATCCACGGCGTAAATAAAGCAACGGATACTCGCTATCAGCACAAACCACCACTACGCCACAGTGAAGCTCGGAAATTTACAAACAGGCTTCTCAGTCAGACTCTGAGGTGCGAGGGAAAGATGACTGAGGATAATACCTCAGAAATAAGATGGGAGCCGAGCTTGGTTTCCTCCAGCAAATCCTCTGTTGCCCCGGCGTCGGTAGCACATTAGCGGCGGTGCACGTTTTCAAAAGCAGACTCCGCTTCAAGTCGAGCAACACCTGCACCACGCTGATAGAAAGGAAGCCTGTAATAGGAACCTGCCACACACTGGTACACACTGACACTTTGCAAACTCTTAAATGGATCATATTCCTAACAGGTGGAATATCAGCTCATCATTAGAATGGAAATGCAATAAAAATGTGTCGTGGGGGGAATAATTTATGTCGTCACACGTCTTCCAAAAGCACCCTTTATAAGTTCAGTGATGTGTGGATTTTTGGACGCTAAAATAAGGCAGGCAGTTGGTTAGTCAGATAAAACCTTGACTTGCGTAAAGTGTCAGTTTATTTCCAACTGAGACTGGACTTAGTGGAGAGCAGCTTTGTGCCTTAGAGCAATGTATGGATTTTACTATCTGGAATAGGAAAGCTTCTGTCTGATGGGTGTGTATATTTTATCCCTTGCCTTAAAATCATTTCCCTGCCAATATATACAGCTAATAGTTACCCCTGCAGAATGGGATTCTAGCTACATTTCTAGGAGCCATTAGACTTCACAACGGCAGCTATGAGCCGCTGCTGTGTCATACAAACTGAGTTGTTGTCACATGAAAAGAATGGTTACTGGAGTCCTCGGCAGTGATACATGCAGCCGTGTTGTCACTCTCACTCACAAAGACGTGACTTTGCAGTAATTCTTATTCCTTATGGAACGCATGTTATTGCAATTCAATTCAAAAACGTGAGAACGATGTCAGCTGGGAGTGCCCTGTGATGGAGGTCTTCCCTAAAAATGGCAGTTTGTTTGTCTCTAGGTAGCAGTTGCGTTGCTTCATTGCTGCTCTACGCCTTAATGTCACATCACACAGACATGAATGTTTTACACAGCCTGTCTGGCAGCCTGGCTCCTTATATCCTGCTATTTTAACGTGCAATTCACTGTTCACAGATTTACCATCAAAATTCGAAGCAATTTCTGAAACAAGGGGTCCTTGACTTCAGATGGAGGTAAACAAAAAGCAGGTGAATTCAGGAGAGGGGAGTCGGGGTGGGTGCTGTTATGTGGACGTGGCCTCCAGTACATTACATTCAGTGTCAACAAGCGGTAGTAACAATAATAGTGGTATTCTTTCCTTCAGACTTTGCAAAATGCTTTGTTTTGATCTCGTAAGGCAGCAATGATCCACAGTTATTTCCCTCTCCAACTCCTCCCGGTACCTGCAGTAATGATTTAGCTTTCTGGCTGGATGTTGACCAGGTCCCGGGACATGGGGCTCCATGTCTGCGATGGATGGTTTAATTTCCCTCCGTAAATGTTTTAATTCAACAATGTCATATGCGTCATATGTATGGCAACACCAAAATCATGTTTCACAACGATCACTATTAAATGTTTTATTAGACTATAACTAATCAAAACTCGGGCTTAGTCTAATTATCCAGCATGTTGTCATCCCAACTCGTCACATACGGCTGCCTTGTCACGCCCCTTGGTGTCACTTTATTTTTGCATCAAAACCACTATACGCTTGGCGTCACTTAACAAAACCACTTAGTCAAATTTAGGAAAGAACTACATGGTTTGGCTTAAACCTACTATGTTTGTAAAGTGAAATTGTGTTTGTTGGACCATTTGTTGGCGATGGTTTCGACTTCAGTTAGTTCCGCTGTCGTTAGTTTGATTGACAGATGGTTCGTCCAATCACCTGCCAAGTATTTTTTGAAAGTGCCTGCCCTTTTCCAAACAGTTTCCAATGATGGCTTTCAGATGGTTCTGTGTAAACAAACCATCTGACAAGGTCATGTTAGGTCACCCTCGTCGGTGACTTTTGATTATATTGCTGGCAGATTTTATCAGCTGTAGCTAGTTTGCTAAATAAGCTTACGTTAGTTCCGTGAGGTGGTGGAAAACACTGTCTCCGTCTGACTTTTTAATGTTTCCAGATGACCTGTTTTAAAATAAACATCCTGTAAAAAGGGCCATGCTAAGAGACTGAGGTTATGTCCCAGCATCCTCCCTAGTTGATGATGCATGTAGAAGACATGGAAATAAAGAAACGGCATTATTTTGTATTTAGGTGTAGAACTCTATACTCCATTAAAGCAGACTACATTGTTAAATTTGTTTCCTACACTTTTGCTCTCCTATTTTTGGCATCTTGCCTTTGTGTTGATACCAAATGTATACTACAGTACATACTTTGACGCTTGCAACACCGTGTTCACCTCCTTTTTTCCTCTTCTTATTCACAGCAGATAGAATAAGTTAGTGGAAATTACTTTCCCTCTGGCACCTCCATCCATCAAATCCTGTCTTAAGTCCTATCTGATGTTGACGAACAATGCGAGTGCGTGTGATTGCTCATGAATCCGTGTGCTTCTTGATGCTCGACGCATACGGCACAGCTATTTTTAATATACATGTATTCAGCCTCAGCTCCGATGGATAAGGTTGGTTCTGATCAAGTGTGACACTCGCTAAGTGATCGTGATAGCTTTTGACAATCAGCTGCTTTCTTTGTGCATGGCGTGTAATGGAAAACTATTAATCTAATGAGTGAGCGTGCGCTGAGGTAGGTGTATGCAGGCATTGTGTGGGGTGCTTGAGGCGGCTGCTGTGTGTGTGTGCATTTGTGTGCTATTTTTTACATCTAGGTTAATTCATATAACCTTATTGTAATGAAATCTAATTCTGTGATGTGGTAACATCACCTCAGCACTGAGTATGATGTCAGAACCCCACTCACTGCAGCTCTGCAAGAAATATGTAATTGAGGGAGAGCCCAGGGGAGTTTGATGGGGAGATTGAGAATCTCATAACGATATCTATATCTACTGTACACCAAGCTATTTCCACAGATGGCCCAGTAATATACCTTTAAACTTTGTGAACGCAATGCTTAGCTTGCAGAGAATCTCATATCTCATAGTCAGGTTCGCTGCAAATTCTGTGCATCAGCTGCTTCTCTATCAAACATATGTGAGCATGTACGTAAGACTACACGCACCATTGCAAAAATGAATGAATGCAGAGAGCTTAATGAGAGCTTCCTTGCCATTAAAGAGACTTTCCAACACCCCTCTCTTGTAATCTACAGAGTAACATAAACGGTGAACCTTGGCAGCCTGCAGCATGATTAATGCACTGCACACTAAATGGATTTGCAATGAACCAATCGTGTGATGAGCTGCTTACACTCGCATTAAACTGGTACCTCGACAGTAGTGTGGCTCTTCCCGCTCTTTTATGTGGGAATTTGCATGGCAAATAGCCACTGCAGGCTCATTCATGTGAATTTGTGTGACCAGAGTGAGTCATCCATCACAAATACAGGCCTTGGCTTTCTCGCGGCCGTTTTTAGACCCGGTGTAATGCTCGCTGTCTGGAGCAGGTCAGCTGGTCAAAGGCCTGTTTGTCCTCTTGTTAGGTGTCTGTCCCCGCAGCCTGGCTGTGTTGCTTTTGTCTCCTGTGACTCGGGCTGTCCTCGACTAAAGAAATTCTTAGTCGACTAACACTCAATTTTCTCGACTAATTTATAAGTGACAGATCTGTAAAACTGAGTTTCTCCAAAAATAATCATGCAAAAGCAACACTTTAAATGGGACATATCACGCTCATTTTCAGGTTCATACTTGTATTTTGGGTTTCTACTAGAATATGTTTACATGCTTTAATGTCCAAAGAACACTTAATTTTTTATCATACTGTCTCCCTAAATATACCCAACACGTTCTCATCCCAACCTCGCCATATACTGACGCTTTGTTAGACACCTCGGCGTCACTTTTCGGTTAAGCATGTGTAAATACATGGTTAATGTTGTGCATTAAACAAAAAAACTTGCTTAGGTTTAGGCAACAAAACCACTATAGTTAGGTTTAGGAAAAAAACAACATGGTTTGGCTTAAAACTACTCCATTTGTACGTTGAAAATGAAACTGAACATTGTGAACACTGGACATGAACGAACATTGATTGTAACGTGACACGAGGGACACAAACGGCGGTCTCCTGGATGAAAGCCTTGTGTTTGTTGGACCCGCTCGCCTGGTGTGTGTCCTTTCGCACTTAAAGCTACGTCACCACACTCCCGGCGCACTTTCCCTGAGCGTTTAATATTGATGCAGATGGGTTTATATTGTTGTTAATGGAAAGCCCGGTGCGCCGCATCCCAACGCTAAAGGGTGCCTTGTGCAGCGGTATCTAACGGCGACGGCCGTGACAAAGCGTCCGTGTTTGAAGCCCTGGGAATGAGAACAGGCTGATATATCTGTATTCACCCTGTGGGTGGAGATACTCAGATGGAGGACGGTATATTCTAATGAGCCTGCATGTGTCATAGGAAGGGGAGCTTTCTCTGAATGGCTTCTTGGCCACAAAAAAATGACTTGGTCGTCTTATTTCACAGTTTGTGGGTTGGTAGACGCTCCAGATGTCCAGATATCCAGATATGAGCACAAGCGCAGAAAAAGTGATTTTTTTGATATATCCCTTTAAATCTTGTGTTTACCAGAGATGTGCTCATAAGTTTCTTGGAAATAAGTCATTCAACATGAAAAAAGTATTAAAAAAATGACTAATCGACTAAAGAAATCTTAGTCGACCTGGCCCTGTGACCTGCACCATTTCCCCTGACTTACCCAGGCAATAGTCCCAGCCCATCTCCCCGGCCCATCTTCCTCAAGACATATTTCCGAGACATCTCATATCCTTTGCACAATGAAAAATAGCTCCTGACGTCTGTGATTATTCTAAACCTTTAAACTGTCTTTTCCTATAACACTTACTGAGTTGTGATAGATTAAGCTTTATCTTCACGGCCACATTGCACCTCCTTTTTCTCTGCACCGGATTGTTTATGTTTGTGTCTGTCCAGAAAAAAAAAAAGCCTCTCCTAGAAGGAATTCATCAATGCGCTTTGTCCTAATATCGGGGCAGCGTGAAAACAGGCTGCAAGGTCTAATGGATTAAGAGCACGGCCATCCTTCAACCCCTCCGCTGATTGTGCATTGTGATTTCATTACCCACAGGAATGTTCTTATGCTTTTGTCTCAGAGCAAAATTGTGTTAAACTGAAATAGCCATTTCCTCTTAACAGAAAACATGTCCTGAAGATACCAGGGCATTACTGTATACCTGAAATGTCTTTATCAACAAATATAGATCGTTACCTGGACAAACAATAACTGGTCCTCAGCCGCAACAATTTGTGGTTGAATTTAAGCCTCAAGTGAATGAGCAGCCAAAGTGCAAAAGTCATAATATTTCTTATAGAAGTGCTATTGCCAGAGTTGACCTGTACGGCTATGATTGGATTAGATATGGGCTTCATGTCGGGGGGGGGGGGGGGCGCTGGACTGTGCCTGTCTGTGATGAGTGAAGCCACTGCCCCGCGTGGTGGTGGAGGATGGATGGCCTCGGAGTACAAGGTCCAGGAGAAATGTGCCCACCGTGCCGTTAGGGGATAGGGAGGAGATGATTCATTTTCAGCATCACTTCACCCAGGATGATCTCATTACTTTGTGCGAGTGGACAAGTCCCAGCGATGAGAACTCGGCAGGTCCGCAGAGCCTCCACCCTGAGAGGCGTGTCATATGAGGCATTACACGCTCCTCCGCTGTTTGTGTATTGATTATAGAATGTAATAGAAAGACGGAGGAGCGTGAATTCATTCACGGTGGATGATTTTATGCAGGTGTGTTACGGATTGTGTGACTAAAAATTCTTCCTGATTCAAAGATTTTATTTTATTTTATCTGCCTTTATTTATTATTTGAAGCCTGTTTTTGTTTTTGTTGAGATTATTAACAGGCCATGTTCATAAATATTGAGTGAATGCTATTTACAATCTGCTTTTATTACTACTGACAATTGTGCATGTTCAGGAATCTGTATTATATTGCAGACAGTTGGACTTGACAGTCATTGTTCATATTCAGTGGCCTTATTATTTATTCCTTCCTCTGTTTACATGCTTAGTTAGCATATGCTGTATGTGATTAATACATTATCTTGATAACAGATGCATAGCCAGAGTGTGAGAGAGTGGTGATCATCTGTTTGTCCTATAAATCTGTGATTTATAATTATTGTTCTAATTATAGTATAAAGAGAATATTAAATAATCAGAATCTGAAGGTTTTCAAGGCTTTGAACATGTAGAATGAAGAGTATCATACCTCTGTGTGCACTAATTAAAATGAGATACAACTTCATATAGAGCACCTCCTGGTTTAACAGTGTGCAGCGGGGCGAGAGCACAGAATCTCACTATATAGGCCTTGTTAAATAAAAACAGAGATGAAACACAGATGTTATGGGGCTTTCTAATGATCCTGAACTACACTGTAGCCTATAGGAGAGTCACAGTTAGGAGAAAGAGGTTGCTTCTCTTCACATGTTTAATTAGCATATTGGTTGGTCAGTGCAGGATTTGAATTATGGGGACCAGTGGTGGAAGAAGAAGTACTCAGATACTACAAGCAAAGGTCTGTACATTTTTACATTTTGCAAATGTACAGAAGTATTATAACAAAAATATATTTAAGAAACAAACTTAAAGATGGGGTCCATGATTTATCCAGTATACACTTTTTGTTATATTGGTTGAAATGGTCTTTACACCCCGACAGCAATCCATTTCTTATGAGCTCTGAAAAAAGACCGGAAAAGATCCGTCATCTGTAGCTGCTGTAATCCTGTAAAAACGTCTCCCAGTCAGTTCCTCTGCTCCCGGTTGTAAAGAACCAATCAGAAGCCTCCCTGCCTCCCTGCTCGTACTCTACCCTTAGCGTGCACCAGCCTGAACTAGAAAGCGCGTCTCCGCCGAACGTTTACTGGAGAATGGAAGAGAAAACTCAGCTCTTAAAACACTGGACAACGAGCACGAACTCGTACCACTATTACCATATTATCGAAAAATACAACTTTGATTTAGTTGTTTATGTTCTGTTAGTTTACTCTATAAGATACTGCAGGTTTAAACTATTTATTCTAACAGCTCAAAGTGAAGTCAGACAAACAGGATTATCAACGAGGGGAGACGGCGGATATAAAACATTGCTCGACAAAATTTACGTTACTCAAACTGCTTTTTCAGTTACAGAAACAAACGAGTGGACTGATCTCCCTCCAGATATTAGAGTAACGTTAAAAAGGGTCGTGTTGTCTCAGCAGGTATCTCTCTGCCCCCTCAGAGGCTGGTCTTTCCCTCGCCACTCTGCTGCTCTGTGGCCGGCTCTCCATCGAGCTCCGTCAACAAGGAAATAAAAGCTCCTCGTCTACGAGACCGGTCTCTTGAGAGAGCTCCAGCCAGCTCATAGCGGGGTCTGTGTGAGTGAATGCCCCGCTGGAGAGGTGGCGATCCCGGCAGGAGCTAGCTAGCTGTGCCGGCAGTTTGTTGAGCTTCTAAACTGCGACAACGGTGGAGCAATTGTTTGATTCGCCATCTAACATCGTAAAACTGTCAATATTCTAAATCTACACAGTTGATTTCTCGCCTCAACATTTTTCAGAAGTGAATTTAGTGATGAAATAGCTACGAAAAATGTGAAGTAGTTACGATGCGGCGGTGCTCGTGCATGTGTGTGGGGGGCGTTGCCTCGGAAGGAGTTTCGAGGGGAGGGGGGGGTTTAGACGGAGCTCCTGAGGCGATGCTACTTTCAAATTATGCTAGCTTTCCAACATCGTAGACCCTATCTTTAAGTAAGAGTACTCATTACACAGAATATTATAGTATTATGTATATCATATTATTTTTAAAACTTGTATACCCTTAATGTGTAAGCTGCATGCATTTAAATGTTGCAGCTGGTTGAGGTGAAGCTTACCAGTTTTAACTACTATTTGTACTGTTGGGTAGTTTAATTTGTATCAATGCATCATATTTAAAAGAAGATCATTTGCAACCGAGGTCCTCTGGAATTCAGTCCCCACTAATGTTGTAAACCCTTCCCTAGACCATGTGCTATGTGTTTGTTATGAATCAAGAGTAAATGTACTTACTTTCCACTTTTACAGTTATTTTATATCTGTGTCCTCACAGGATGCGTTCAGGCACAGTATTGAGTGTAGGTCACCGGCGATTTGTCAGCACTCAACCCACAATTACTGTAGTTGCGCGTGTAAAATGGAAGAAAATATGTTTTAGGGATAGAAGTACGCTTAAGGTTGTGCTTACGTATAGCCCAAGTGAAACACAAGCCGTTACGCAGCCTGTGTAGACAGCGGGATTATTCAAAATAGAAACATAACGGTTCCATCAGACAATCGTGAAAACAGGCGACAAAATCCGATCAAAATCCAGTCCACATCTGTAGCCAATTACCTTACACAGCAGCTGGATTCTCGCAATGTCACGGGATCACGTGACAATCGCGGGATCACATATCACACGGAAATCCACCTTGTCAGGCTTCAAGTAATACATTTGTGTCCGGCAAGCCAGAGCACGGACCAATCAGCATCTATGAGCGATTTGACACGTAGAGGCGACTGTTCGTTCTAAACAACAATGGCGGTTCCTGAAGAGGTTAGCGTAGATGCTGCAATAGCATCAGTTATATCAGAACTGGAGTGCATTTCTTCACTGAAAGAAGAGCAAAGAACGACACTGAAGGCTGAAGGCTTTCTTGATGGAAAAGATGTTTTCGCTCTTCTCCTGACTGGCTTTGACAAGAGTTTGATTGACAGATGGTTCATCCAATCACCTGCCAAGTATTTTTTTCTGAAAGTGCCTGCCCTTTTCTAAACAGTTTCCAATGACGGATGGTCATCTCATCTCGTCTTCTCAGATGGTTCTGTGTAACAAACCATCTGGCGGGTCAGGTTAGTAGCCAAGGCACAGACGTGACTATTTATCCGGACAGACTCAACAGTGAGCTTGACTTGAATTTCTCTAGTAAGCTTGTTTGTTTGTTTCAGTACATTTTTTTCAAATGTCAAAACTGTGGCAAACACTAACACGATCCTCATTAGTTTTGGTCTTACAAAGAAATCCCAAAGTGCTGGTGCCAGTCCGCCAAGTGATGAACCTCACAAACTGAAACGTGGTTTGTTTTATCTCCATCAAAAAAGAACATGTGTTTTCTCAGTCTGTGATTGTATGTTTGTGGACCGTGTTAGTGCGGAGGCTTTATATTGTTTTATATTGCTCAACAGTCAGCTTTAATTTTGTTTGAATTTTAATGTGTTAGTATGTGTCTGCTCTTTTTTTTTCTCACTGAGGCCACTGAACTTAAATTATTCCTTTGCTGTGATTTTTTGTATGTTTTATGGTTGTATGGTGCTTTGGTTTAGTATTGTTCTATTGATCTCTATTTTACCTCCTGTGTGGGAATTTTGATGAATTTGGATCAGATGTTCATCTGGTGAGGTGAATTTCTGTTGATATTAGGTATAAGATCATGTGTTTGAATGTGTGCATGTTCATCCTTGCCATAGGGCCACGGTATGAAAAACAGAAAGGACGTTGTCACATGTACGTCTATTTCAGTGCATTTAGCAAACTAATGCCTGATTTCATTTCTTGACTTACATCGCTGTGGCATTTGTGCAAAGCTGGACAAGTTCTTGACCCGTAGTGCAGGTAAACATTATCTTGCAAAAATAACTGTGAAGGACTCTTTACTGAATGCAAGTCACCAGAGAGTAGCTTGTAAAAATGATAGATTTAATTTCTTTGTGACACACTTTAGTGATTTATTACAATAAGAGAGAAGGCAAGAAGTGCATGGGGATAAAGAGTGACCTTGCAAATTAGAGCAGCCAGATGGTTAAGTGAAATAAACACACAGGTTGGTCAGACCAATTTTAGACCTTGACCACATGGTGTAGTAGGTATCCAAGCACAGGAATAAAGTACGGAAAGACAACGTTTTTTAATTGTGATGTAGACTCCAGTTACTTGTTTTTTGGGAATAACATGTTAAAAAAAACAGTTTATTCACTTACATCAGACACCGTAGGTGAGTCTCACACTAAAAGAAAACCATGCAGGATTTTTCGTTTTTTAATAATAAATGTGCATTGACTTCAGAAGACTAAAGTTTACTGTATGTCCATAATTGCTGTGCATTTTCATAAATTGATTAGCTATTTACTTTGATGTGTTTGCTTTACGCTCTGTAGTTTCCATGGTGTAACAAGAGCAGAGCCAAAAAAGTCTCAGTCAGCTGTTGTTTGCAGGTTGGATCAGTTCAGTAGCTGAAGGATGTTGACTTTGTCAAGGTTGACCTTAATGCATATATGGCTTGATAGGAATGACATGCTCTCTGCTGACATCGCCTTTGATGTCTTTAAAGTGACATGAACTAGAAGGTAAGACTCAGCAGTGAACACTGATTCTGTTTAGGTAAGGCTGTCCTCCCCTAAAGGAACACTTCACCATTCTCCAACCTTATCTCTGTATATTGTTCGTAGTATTCCAGCTAAGTTAGGCTGGCTGTTCGGCTGTGATTAACTTCAGATCAGTACATCTTTTTTTTTACAGCGGACATTCAAGATTTAAGATGTTTATTGTCACACCGGTTATACAAGTACAATTGTGTAAAATGTTTTTGCTGGGAGGCTCCATAAGAGAAAGAAAATAAATAGTAAATAAACAAGAACATATAAAATATAATACAATAAAAAAAGAAGCACTAAAACATCCATTTAAGAAAAAACAATAAAGACGATGCAACGTTTTTATTGTTGTTTTTTTTCTTAAATGGATATTTTGGACTAGTCAGCGTGCCAAAACAGGAAAGCCACAAGTGCACAGTAGGCTATATAATAGCATTAATGATGGCGTGACCTAGTGGAACATATAAATGGAACAGAGCCATCGTTAACATTATATGTTACACCTGTGTGTTTCCTGCTCTGACATTTGAGTGTCTGGTGTGAAAAAAGGCCTCGGCAAGGTAAGCTCGTAGCAAGGTAATACAAAGTGCTTTATATAAGACATAAAAAGGCATTAAGACAAGATATAAACGAAACACAAGGCAATATAAAGAGACACTCAGAAAAATAAAAAAGAAGCTAAAGTTAAATCAAATATATGAATGCTTTTGCTTTCAGCAGTGCCTGGTTGAAGTGGAGACTAACTGAGACCATAAAGAGCTGGAGACTCTTTAAAATATTTAGTGCTTTTTGATATCATGCTAACATTTAGCCTAAAGTCACAGTACATTACACGCTGCATGTAGACTGCTGTTCATGTTTACATTAGTGTGTCCATTATTTGGAAAGTTCTTACATGTCAAGAGCTGCTATCAACATGCTAACTAGCTAATGTTGCCAGCTACGCACTATTTGTAAACAGAAAGATAGCCTCATAGCTGCATTTTACATTCTACAGAGACACTGCCTTGTACCAAGGAGAAAAAGGACAACATTATCATCCCACTGGAGTCACGCTTTGGCCACCTGAGTAATGTAAGTCCAGTGTTCATTCTCCTTTTAGCTCTTTTAGCTCACTAGCCACTCATTAGCTCATTTAGCTAAAGTTAGCTAACAGTGGCTAAAGCTGCAAATTGGTTTTTAATGTTAATTGTGATTAGCTTTGGAAGTATTAGCTATCATTTCACTGGACACAAAGTCATTTCCTACAGTATTCATGTCAGAAATATCACTTGGTTTAATTTTGCAGTTGTTTACAATGTAATGTGCATTAACCTACTAGTGTTTCTGTGTGGCAGGTTTCATTCTTGTGTGTCTGTATGCTAAATATGAAGGTGAGGGGAAATAGCTATCGTTAGCCCGGCTCTCTCCAAAGATAACAAAATCTGCCTAACAGCTCCTCTATTTCTCTATATTTTGTCACTTGGTCCTTGTGGTATATAATAGAGATGACTGCAATTTTATTTGTAGTGCTCACAGCTTTTAATACACTTCTTCTCAGAGTAGCTCTCAAAGAAATGTAGATTAAAAAAGTGAGTACAATTCACAGTAGTGTGCAATTGATGCAGTTGTTTAAAAGACTGGAATGCATTTGTATTCATGCTTTCAAATTATGGATGATTGATCAAGCTTGAAAGTTAAAAGGACAAGAGTCCTTAGGTAGTTAATAGCCTATCTTAAGAATTTTTCTGATTGACGTTGGTCCTTGTTATCAACCTACGGAGACAGTGAAAACTGCTTATTACGCTGACAATCATGTGTTTGCTCAGCTATGTGTTTTTAAGTTGTTTTGTATTTGCTCTTTTGGACGGAAAAACTGAGGACAACATATCTAGTTTTGGCTGAATGCATTTTCTACTTTACTCTGGTGAAACCATTTTTATCCGAGTGTCAGAATAGACAGATTGTAATGTTTAAAGTTACCTGTCATAGCAGGTTGTTTTGTTTGTCTGTTAACGGTTACTGCTGCATATGAAATGCAAAGGTTTGTCCAGTTTGTTGTGGAATAAAATCACACAACAGTGGACAAAGATTCATCATATCAGGATCTCCTGATGCACAGCTTTTCACATTGACTGTAGATCATTCTGTTTACAAATTCTTCTGTCAAACCAGCTGGAACATATAAATACAACCTCGTCTGAATGCCTCACTTCAAACGTGGTGATTTTAATTAATTACTTAATTTTAATGCAAACAGCAAGCAATGTTATTGCAGATGTCTAACGGCCAGTTCATATTTAAATATGCACATATTGGACTGCATGAGCCAGATGGGATGAGGTGGGATAACATCAAATGAGAAGGTGGTGAACTGGCTTAGCTTTCCCACAACGTCGCTGTATTTGTGTGAGCTGCTTGTCAGCTCAGCACACTGAGATTTAAATGAATCTACCAAACCTGTGGGGAAGGCAAACCAATAAATGTGATCATCTCGCAATGTTTGCAACGAGCCTCACCTTCATTGCAAATGACATGCTCCCTGGAAAGACAAAAATAGGCACACAGCGCCTTAATGTCCAAAGTGTGGCAATCTTTTGTTAATCTCCCCGACGTCCCTATTCCTCTCAGCAGGCCAGATCGCTCCCTCTTGTTTTGTTTTAGATGTTGATGCTTTCTCTTCCGTGCTATCAGAGATATATGACAAGTTCAATTCAGCCAGCACAACATTTGCTGAATTTATTTTTCTTTTTGCTGACATTTTTGCTGCCCATGGTCTTTGCTGTGGCGTTTGAATTCTTCACCACCCAGATATCATCTGTCATTCAAGCACCCTGTCCAGTGGACCATGATGTGAAGTTTTAGTTCTAGTTCTAGTTCAGCAGGCGACTAAGTATGCTGCCTCACCTGATATTGGCACAATTAAATGCTTTTACGCTTCCTTGTGAAAGAGGTAGTGGCGGAGGCCTAGTGGTGTGACTTGCGGGTAGTTCAGTGCTAGTGGCAGTGGCTAGTTAAGTTGGTGGTGATAACTTTTGTTCACAACAAAATGGATTGGAGGAGGGAATCTTGCAAATTTGCATGTCAAACTTCACCAAAGTTGAACAAGCTGTGTTTCTATTTAAACTATTTCATTTCAGTCCAGTCTTTCGCTATTATATTATACTTGTGTGACCAAGCCCTTAAAGCTTTTCTACACAGGAGGCGTGTCAGATGCAATATTACCCTGATTACGGCATATCAAGAGTGTGCTATGGGTGTCAATTCTTGCACGTGACACAATGGTATGTGACTTGTTGCTACTTGATGCGGCCGGTGTGTGTTGCACTTAATTCTCCTCATGCCCGTGTAGTTCTCTTATTTATTCCAGACAGAACAGCCATGATAAAGGTATCATTTCCTGTCCCCAGCAGATCTCTTTTCCCCATGAAACCGCTATCAGATTTTGAGCGTTTAGAACAGCAAACGTAGACGCTTTTATGAACTCAGTGAAGGCTGAATAGAGGGTAACAAAACAGCAGAAGGTCTCAGATTAGAACTTTAATGCCCGCTCTCTCTTATTGGCTGAGCCGTTGTAATGCTGAACTCCAGTCCAGCTGGACAGGCCGTCTCTGACCCTTTATGTTGTGATCTGGGCTTAGACAGCACCCAGACATCTCCCCTCCTGAGCTCTGGGCAGGAACAGACGGTGAGTGTTAGCTGTGATAGCAGAAGCAACTTTGAGTGGTGGCCTATCAGAGGCAGCCTGGCTGTGGGAGCTGGATGGGATTTGAAGACCTGGCCCTCCATTAATCATATTCAAATCAGCATCCGACTGAATGCCTCTCCTAAGCTCCTCACTTCTCACTCGAGTTTATCTTAATATGGACAGATGAAGCCACAGTCTTGTTTGTCATTCTATAGTCATTGTAATCATACTTCCATCGGCCATTATTGATGATGTCAAAATTCTTGATGGCTTTAAGATGTTTGTTTACAAACAGTTCATCAAATTTAACCAGCAGCAATCAATTCTAGCTTTACGCAGATTAACATAATGCATGATTTTCAAATGAGCAGTAATAATAGTCGTTTTGTTATGAATGTGGTGCATCATTTGTACTGTCAAATGATCTAAATTAATAATCAGAAAAGAGAGGTTATTGTTTACTACAGCTCTGAGTATATCATTGTTGTCACATCTTTCTCACATGACTCAGAGCTGTTTCAACTTTACCCATAAAATGACGAGCAGTTCTGATAGATCTATCTCAAATATACAGCTGGTCAAAACACTCTTAATTCTACTGAGAGCTTACTGAGATATATGCATGCTGAGAAAGATAAAAAA
This sequence comes from Sebastolobus alascanus, assembly GCA_916701645.2. Classification (NCBI taxonomy): domain Eukaryota; kingdom Metazoa; phylum Chordata; class Actinopteri; order Perciformes; family Sebastidae; genus Sebastolobus; species Sebastolobus alascanus. The sequence continues at coordinate 349,994 of CAKAOJ020000220.1, read as the reverse complement.
TTTCATTATGCTCTCAAGGACTATAAATGTCGAATGGGAATTTGTCTCAGATGGTTTGTCTCCGTCTGCATCTCAATGATATTCAGCACAACACAGAGCTTTAAAAGAATTATTTGCCTCTTGTTCCCATTTGAATTGTTTTGGATGAAAAATAGTATTAAAAACACCACTGCTGCAGACTATGATCAGGTCTGACCTTCAGTACAAAACATATCCTGTACGGACAGGTAGCCATTTCAAAGTAACTTTGTTTGCCTGTATGTACAACAGTCGGCACGGCAGATCGTGAAATAGTCACGGAATTTAATCTATTTGATTCATCTACATAGACACAAATTTCCCCTATTTTTTCGTGACGCTCTGCGACTTTTAACAACGTATTTTTCTTGCGTTTCCCTACGAATTTCCAGCAACACGTGACACACGTGTCAATTTCCGCTGCAGTCTTTTCAAAATAAAAGCACTTAGATTGGTTTAGGAAAAAGGATTGACTTGGTTAGGCTTAGGCAACAAAACTACTTAGTTAGGTTTAGGAAAAGATCACGGTTTGGGTTTAAATAACACCAGAAGTGGCGTAACTTAAGAACGGAAGTTACGTGACAAAAACTACTTAGTTAGCTTTCGGAAAAGATTGTGGTTTTGCTTAAAAGAACTCCGGAAGTGGCGTAACAACTAAATCAACTTTGACTTGTGGTTTCACACGAGACACAAACAGTGGTCTCCTGGGCGAAAGTCCTGTGTTTTGTGACCCACCCTTCAACCCAGACCTCCTTCCAATGCGGCATTCGCTGTTCTTTTTTTTTCCTGGTTCACAATCACGTGGATTACATACAAATTGATTTCTTGCTGACCCTCACGAAAAAAATGTGACATTCGTGTCTATGTACACGAATCAATGCATTCAATTTCGTGACTAGTTAACGAACTGCTGTGCGACTGGGCTGAAATATACTGTGTCGTCTTAATGCAGCATAAGTAAAGTCCAAACTCATTATCAGCTGTAATCCAGTGCTGTTTGCTGATGAATCTCTTTGTTGCTATTGCAGAGAATCATTTACATTTGTTTCTGATGATGTACAAATTTCTGTTTTACATGTCCTTTCATGCTGCATGAATTAGCAGCATAAAAGGACATGTACACCCACTGATAGAATCATATTGCTCGAGACTCATCTCTGAAATTTCGTTAATTATATTTATATGCAAACACTAATATAATTAGTATTTTCGCTCCGAGTATAAACATCATTTGCTTAAACTGTTTGTTGGAGAAAAGATTAATTGCTTTAATATTCACATTTACATGCAGTACTTCATGCTCTAATTATTGACTGAGCAGATGAATCTCGTTCTCACCTTACAGGCTAAAAGGGATGTCTCTTAATCATCTTCTGCTGCTCTGTTGTTGTGGTATTTATGCTGCCGTTGATGTAAGTCATAAAATCCTGGTTTTAAAAAAGATCCATGTACAAATATTGGCAATATGTTGAATGTCCACTGGGAAGATTTGATGAATTATGAAAACTGTAATGAGTAAGACTTGGATTATGTTCCACACCTGTCCAACTAAACATGACTTCTTTACGACTATCATACCCTAAGCTGCACCAGGAAACCTCCCATGTTAGTCGCTCCAAATGGTAGCAAAAGGGAACAGAATGTAAATTGCAGGAAGCTGAAATCCTCTAAGGTGTTGTCAGGAAACTACACACAACACATATTTTCTAAGACTGCTCTGTGATGCTTCACAGCAAAGAGAAGCAAAAGGTGTTAATGAGTCAGGCTTTCTCTGGACACGGCTCTTGCTTACTGCTCCTGTTAGCTTCGAATTTTGCTTTTGTGGTAAGTTTTGATTTATTGTCCCTGTGGGTAAAGAACTGAATATACCTGACTTCCAAATTTGATTTAGATTAACAGGGTGGAACTGTGGGTTCTCTCTTGATGGGTGTAGGACGTTCTCCTCTGTTGCAGCTGTGGTTTAAGATGATAGGATGGGTGAGATTTTGCATGAAAATTATGCTGAGTGGTAAAAGTATTCAGAACCTATTCAGTCCAATATTCTCAGTCATTTAGCTAGTTTTTTTGTCTCTACAACACCTGAGGGAAGTATCTGTCTCTATAGCTGCTAAGTGCTCCACTATGTTCACCAGCTAGTGTCTAGCTGTGTCTGTGTGCTGTTTGCTGCTGAGCAGGTACAGTGTAAAGTTGGTTTATCAGAGCTTCTTTGCTGAAAATAGCTGCCTGCTGCAGCTGAAAATGAGGCTATGAAAGAGGTGAGAGTGAACCCAAACAGTAAAGTTGTGGGCCGGACGGCATAACAATGACCTGAAATTCGCCTTTTCCTACATGCGGCTGTCTATATAATAATGATGCTTTCTGTAATAATCAAGGATGTGCAGCAAAATGTACATAAAGAATCAAAAGTAAAATTGCTCATTATGCTATAAGAGTAACTAGAAACCATAGTGAAGGGATAATGTACTGTAGTTGAGTAAAAAGTAAAATATTTCTTTCTTAAATATAGTTAGGTAAAAATATAAAATATAACTGGAAGTAAAGTACACGTACCTGAGTAAATATACTTGTTGTATATTACATCACTGACCTTAAGAGCCTGACTTTGAGAATGTGCTGTTGCAGGACTGAGGAGTAGTCTTGTCTATCAATTATTCAGCTGGGTAATTAAAAAGTGACCTACTGCCTCACCAAATCGTCACAGTTAACTCTGATTCCTGTAATAATTCAAAGAAATGATGGCCGCTTTTCTACTTAAATCCAGTCCTGAAGAAAACTGAGGATGAAGCTGAGTTTGAGACCAGCAGCCTTACTTCAGGACCTCCACTAGGTGATGGCTCTAACGCTGCGGGGTGGATAACCTTTTGAAAAGGCTACAGGAAACATAACCTTTTGAAACATTTAAACATTCATGTGGCGGCCATTAACTGTGATGCATGTTAAATCCTCTTGAGCTGTGAGAGGTTTCCTGCTACTGGACAGGCTTTAATAATTCATTTTCCTAATAGCCCTGGAAATCCCTGAATACATATTCAGATTTTACAGATAAACCTCAGAGGATTAATGTAACTGACTCCTTAAATGTACAACCTATATCGTAATGAATTCAGCTTTGATTTAAACACAATAGTAAACACCAAATATCTTCATTTTCATCTTGATTAGTATTGCGTCGGTATTGTTAGTCTTGACTGATCTTAGGTTCTTGCAGTCATTTTGTCAGCTGTCATTCACAAGGGGACGACCCTTTGGTTTACAAATTACTGCTGAACTAACCTCTCAGGTGAGTTGTCGTGTTACCTGTCATCAGACTGTCTGAGGACTTAAAGGTGCCAAGGGTTATACGATCTCCAGTTTAAACAAGCTGGCTCCAGCCAAAGGTCACAGACACCTCGGTGCTACCAAATCCAATTACAGGACTGGACTAGCAATGGAATTTAAAACAACCTGCACCTGCTCTCAAACAATATTGCTTGGGAAGAATAGGATAATTACCATGGGAGGTATGTTCCCTGAATTGCTTAGAAGAGGAAGTTCTTTTTTTTCTCTAAATTGCCTTGCAGCTATTTCTACATCATGTCTACATTTATATCATGAATTGTCTGTAGCTTGTTTTGAAGAAAATTCTTTTAACTTCCAAGTGAATATCAACATGTTTCTTAGGTATTGATTTAAAAGACTTTATAGCAAGTAATCTGCAGTTTTAACTTGGACTACACTGGCAACATGTGATTGACATAACATTGTATACAACTCCAAGTGAAGCTGTGAGACTGGCACATCCATTGCATGCTGGGATAGGCTCCAGAAACAATGCACCAAGAACAATAATGGCTAATTCATTGTTTTCATGAATCAGTTCTCGTACCCGTTTCCATCGTCCATTGGCCGCTTTTCTAGTTTGAGTATTAAAGTAAGCTAAAATACATATGGTATGGTATGTAATTCCTGTACTGTCCCTGCTCAGGTGTTTACTTGCCTATAAATTGTAGCTTGTATCCAACCTGGAAGTTTGAAAGTGATCATTTACAGCATGAGCCGTGGGAAAGTTTAAAGTCACTGAAACTGTAGAGCGTCAGTAATGTGATGTGTTGCCGCATGAAATATGATGGCGAAGTTTAGTTACAAGAGGGTTTGGATTTTTTGAAGAGGGGTTGTATGAGGTACTTATCCATAGTCAGTGTATTACCTACAGTAGATGGCGGTCGGCATGCCCCTAAATGTTTTTTTTTTTTTGTTTTTTTACTTTGACTGTGTCCTTAATCACTACAATAGTCCTTTTTTCTGTAGGTTTCTCCCCCACCACAGTGCCTCTAATTGATGTCCATAAATCTCTCTGATGTGTTGTGTTTTTTTTACACAACATGTGTGTGGTAAAGGTGACATTTTCATTGATTAGCATTCTTGCGTGATTTACCTCAGCAATCAGTTTCAATATGTTTACATGCTTGCAGGACCAAAAAATACCATGTTTTCTGCCCGTCAGTATGGTGGCTGTGACATCAGTAGACTTCAATAGAGGGAGAATGGATGGATGGATGATATAAAAGTATTACAACACATTTTATTTGAGCCCACAAACCATATTGGCTGTAGTAGTAGGTTACTTAATGTTTGTCATTGCATCATATGAGCCTGCTGCTTAAAGACAGTGGTAGTGTCGCTGGTGAATGTCAGAGCTTGAATTCCTTCACATTAAATAACCAGCATGCTGGAGTATTACTCTACATCGGCAGCAGACTGCACAGACGGAGAGCATTTAGCAAGTTTGGAGAAATACCATAGTGAGGCAGCGGTGTGAATCGACCTTGTTTTACGCCGTGCGACGTGTTTGATTGACATTCCTTTTCACCGGGAAATGCTTTGGTTATTGTTCTGCATTGCGGCGGTTCCATTCCAATAAGTCCTGCCACCAAACTAATTGGGCTTGGTGTGCAACCTCAAATAGTTCAACAGGCTCCGACAGGCAAGAGAAAACAGTGATTGGCACAGTTGCATGTGCTTTATTAAAGCGTGTGAAGTTTGGCACCATAGACTGTCGCAGGTACAGGGAAAAAAAAAACGTGATGTTTTTGACAACTAGGAAAATTCACTGACAAGTTGCAGCCGTGTATTTTTTCATTGTTAGACTGATTTCGGTGTGAATTTAATACATTGTTCTAAGAAACTAAGTATGAACATCAGCAAGGTCACTGACTGAATTGTGCTGTTAACCAAAAAAGCAACAACAAAAAACAAACACTGTAATATTACATCTTTACAGGGTCATATGGGCCCAGTATGTTAGCCATTTACACTCAAAAAGATATATTGGAATGATTATATACAGTATTTTAGCACTTATTTGATAGAATATGTTTGTTCTCTTCCCTCCCTGCTGCCTCTTCAGCCTGTTCCCTGTCCCTTATGTAGCACCAGAGACCTTCATATTGTGGATCATATCTTGTTTTCTCCCCTGGGCAATTGATCTTAGACTGTGAAAAGGAAACCTGCCAGCTTTACATAATTGGATTGCAAAAGATTGCTTCTCTCTTTGAGGCTCACATCAATCTCTGTACCTATTAGAAGGAATAAAGTAAATCTTATTGTCATTTCAATTGTCTTTTATTGAAGGTATGCATCAGAGGTGTGCATCCTATATGCCATGCTCCCCGGTATTACAGCCTCTTCCTAAAAAGAGCAACCAAATTCAACAGTGACTGATTGTTTCAAGCTGCCGGCAGCACAGAGGGGATATGCTCGCTGATCGCTGTTAGTGTTTGCTTAAAAATTTTATTTCCCAATTGCAGTGACATCCTCAAACACAGTATACAGGGTTCAACGTTGACGCTTTTTTTTAACTTGCCCGGTCGGGTAAGTTGGTCAGAAATCTACTTGCCCAAAGTCAATTTTTACTTGACCCTATAAAAATTGTTTGATTTATTAGCGGTTATCAAATAACAACAAAGTTAAATGTCATGACAAATATTTATTTAAGTAAATTAATCAGAAGTTCTGCCCACATCATCTAACGCCACCCAACTAAACTCCTGTTTCCAGGATAATTAAAATGATCGCTTGTGCTTCAGCTGTTAAACTTGGTCTCTACCCGCCGCCATTGTCCCGATTGGAAATGCATATGTGCAACTCTCAACAGAGATGAGAAGGATGCGAGATGGCTCACTCCGTTGCTACTTCTATCATTCAGCTCCAGAAACTACCTGATCGGGCAAGTGAGTTGCTAGATTCACTAGCCCGAAGTGGCATTTTACTTGCAGGCAATCCTTATTGTTAAGCCCTGCTATGTTTTTTTTTAAAAGCTCAGTTTGGTGTATAATGCAGCTGGAGTTGAGGAATAAAGTGCTTAAACTGTAGCAATACATTGAGAAAAGATTGACAGGTGGAGACTGTGTGCACATATGTGACTGTTCAGATTAAACAAACAAACAAAAAAAATAACCCCAATGCCTTCGGTGCTCTAAGCCTCTTTCCTCTTTGCAACAATTTCACTCTACTTCCCGTCACAGTAGACTGTTGTGTGAGCTGTGATTCCCAGTTTCTGTGCGGTTGATAAGGCCCTGCTCAATTCATTACGGTTTGTCACAGGCTGCAAACGACATGTTCAGTGGACAAAAGCTTTGCATACTAATTTCAGCCTCACTACATTTTCCAAGCAGCAGCAGCAGCAGCAGCAGCCAGGTGTGGTCATCATGTCCTGAAGAGTGTTTTACCAAACTATCCCCTAGTCGCTCCTCCACTTACTGCTGCTTCCCATTATCAAATGCTAAATGTTTGTCCTCCGCAGAGGTGAAGCACAGCATTTAATTGGTTGCTATGATCGACCAGGACAGCTTGTATTAATTAAAGCGCATGGGCGGGGGGGCGGCAGAGCGCTTGTGATCTGCTCCTGTCACGATCAAACCAAAGAGCCACAGGTATATTTTGTGAAAATAAGATCCATTCATTAACTACACACCCTTTAGAGATAAAAGGAAAACTCAAATTTACTACATCTCCGGTCTTATTGTGGTAGCTTTTGTCGTAGTTTCTATTAGTTGTGATAATGTACTCTGAACATATGATATTGTAGCCCAGCAGTATCCTTAGGAATTATGTCCATATTTATTAGAATCCACACCTTACAATTTAAGTGACATGCTAACATTCAGAGCTTATGCAGGAAGTAGTGTGCCCCTTATGTTGCAAGGCGAAAGTAAGGATGTGGAGGTCAGGCTGATTTTCATGCAGGAGACCAAAGTTTGCATTCTGTCAATGTTCTGGTCTGAAAAGTGAAGCCAATGCTGAAGTGCCTTAAACTTGCATTCTTTCTAATAGCCAGCAGGGGGCGACTCCTCTGGTTGCAAAAAGAAGTCAGATTGTATAGAAGTCTATGAGAAAATGATCCTACTTCTCACTTGATTTATTACCTCAGTAAACATTGTAAACGTGAGTTTATGGTCTCAATCGCTAGTTTCAAGTCTTCTTCAATACAGCATGATCTTCATTTAGTAAATTATGGTCCCATTTAGAGTCAAATAGACCATCAAGCAGGGGATGCTTTAGGGCGTGGCTACCTCGTGATTGACAGGTTGCTACCACGGCGTTGTCCGGTCTGGGTGTTGTCCGTGTATTTGTCTTAGAACTTATCCCTTTCACAGTGTGTTTTCAGGTCATGAAAGTCACGTCTTATTCAGCGTTCGGTTGCACTATAGCTCCGCCCTCTCGTGTCACTTCTTCTTGCAAAAAAACAAGATGGCGACGGCCAAAAATGCCAAACTTGAGGCTTCAAAACTGCAATCCGTCACAGTGAATACGTCCACTTCCTATATACAGTCGGTTCTGTCACAGACTTGCTATTAAAGTCTGTCGTTTTATTAACCGTAACCATGATCTTTTCCTAACCTTAACCATACCATAACCGTAACTTAGTTTGGCATACCAGCAATCTTTTCTTAACCTTAACCATACTGTAGTTTCAATGTGCATATATTGTAGAAAGCCAGATTTTTAATTGGACATTAAGAAAGGGTTATCACTGAACATAATCCAGGTTTTGCAGTGTCGTCCAATATTAATGTTCTTGTCTGATAGGGTTAACAAAAAGCTACAATGAGGTCTGATGGGGCAAGACACGCACACGGTCTGACAATCAGACATGTTGTAAACAAGATAACAGTTCAGCCTGATTATCCAAACCACTCTGGGACCACTTGGAGTGCTGGGTAGCTAACGCTAGCTAGCCAGCTGTCTGCAGATATCAGGCTGATGTCTTGTCAAGAAACACAAACAACAGCAGATGAATGAGTGTGCAGACTTTTCTGCTCTCTCTCTGTGTGCTGAGACTCATTACTAAAGCGGATGCCTGCTCTCTACTTAGTTGAAGCCTCTGGTATGGACGGTACATAGCTGTGTGGGATAACCTGTATTTTTTTAATGTGCATTACAAACACTGCATTTCCACCAGATCCTATCATTTCATTTTCTATGGAGAGCAGGAGAAGCAGTCGCGCAGTGCATGATGGGAGTGTTGCGAGTTTGGAGAGGGGTTGCGCTGCGTTAGCTGCTCTGTTTCTGCCTAAAGTTGAAACATCTCAACTTGCAAATGTGCCCGTCCAGTGCAACGTACCTGGCTCACGAAACTTGGACCGAGCTGTCAGGCGATGTAATTCTTAAATGAAACAAGATTCAGCAGTGGCATAGCCTATTCCTCACCTCAAATGTTTTCATAAATAGATATTGGTGGATTGTTTAGACGGAATAACAGAAAAATGATGAGCAAGCTGCCATGTTGTTTTCTGTTTGAAATGGCGAGCAGAGAACCAGGTGCATTTCATGATAGGGTACGTCACCAGTGGGAAGCGGACACTTTGTTATCAGCTGCCAGTTGAGTGGAGCATTAAGTCCCTTAGTGTCCTCGCCTGGATCTGGTGGACGTGTAGCGCAAGACAACCTTGCAGGACCAGCAGTGACAGCATGTGGCTGGTATTGTTTTCACCTTGTGAGCCTGTTTGTGTGTGTCATCATGGCAAAATGCGGTCCTGGAGACACCTACTGTGGCGGGAACTACCAGAGAAGCATTTTTTAGTACTTTGCCAGGTGTTTATATGTCTGTCTGTCTATCTGAGGACAGTTTTTTTCAACGCGATAGCGTCACAACCGTGCAAGATGCAGTCATGAAACTTTATGGGTGTGTAGTTGAGATCAAAAGGAAGGCCGAGTTTGAAGATGGGTGTGGTCCAAGCAAGGGTAAAGGAGGTAGGGGTGGTAGGAAGTGGGGAAGGGGCCTTTTGCTCCCCCACTTTATGCTTCTGGCCTGATTTGCGTCGCAACTGGTGTGATCTCATTGCGAGATGGATGTTTTTTGGGTTTTTTTTTTTTATTATTCATGGTTAGTTATTCATGGTTAGTGATGTAGTCCAAGATGTCCATTACATGTCCAGTAACAGGGGAACCATGATCTAGAAAAATATTGTTGTCAAAAACATCCCAGGGTGTGAAAGATGTAAGATCTTGAATAACAGAGGGGGTTTAGGACGTGTACACATTAAACATGTTGGAGGCTACATCACTGAAGCGTTTGATTTATTTTACCGGACGAGAACAGTGCCGTTTGACTTTACATGGCACTTAATCTCAGACGTCATCCTCCAGGTGATCTGCAGTGAGGTTCATTAAGAATAAAGACATAATCAGGCCAACTACAGTAAATGGCCAAAAACAAGTCTTCTGGATTCAGGGAGGCCGGAGTAATAATCATGTTAGGTTTTTTATTCACATACACAGTTAAAGCTTTAAATTGTATTGAAATTTCTTTTGAATTCCCTATTGCTGGCATCTCTTACTTATAGATTAAATGAACCCATTCGCTGAATTCTCTCCAATAAACAAGCTATTTCTCAGTCCATGTGACTTTAGTTTACAATCCCTGGTTTTCTTGTAACTGGGCAGTTGGACAATTAACAAGCCAAACACAAAGCTGGAACAAAGCAAACTTTACCACTGTGTAAGTAGGATCACACCCAACAAAACACTTATGGCACTGGCCCACGACTCTGAGCGGAGAGAAGTAATACTTTAAGAGGAAACTGGCTTATATCAAAATGCACTAAAACATATCCGCTCAAAATAGATTTAACTGCTTCTCACAATCGACTTTGCTCTGGTTCAGGTTACTCTTACTCAATTCTGCCTGACTGCTTTGCAAGTTGGATTTTTGTTCACACAGCTGGAGTTCCTGCTGCGTTGTTGGAAACCCTGTATGCGATCAAGCTTTGGCTTGTGAGCTCAGCAGCCCTCTGCCTCTCAGAACATTTGTCTCTGAAATACAAAACGGCCTTTGAGGTATTTTGAAGAAGTTTGTAGTGCACTTTGAATTACCTTTTTGGGATGTTTTCCAAGACTTTTTGGTAGTTTTTCTGATACTTTGTGTACACTTTGAACTACTTTGGTTTGCTGGGAATCTTGCAAATTACAGGGAAAATATTCACCTGTAATTTAAGCAGATCATAGTTTTGGCCTTCACTCATGCCTCATAATTACTTGCTCATTCATCAGCTTTCTGGCTACCAGCTGATGGGTATCATCTAATCATATTAAGGTGTATAACCCAGCAGCAGCATACAGCGCGCTAACCTCGACAGCCCGGCTGTATTCTAACGTTAACTTACAGCTATCCTTACTACCTAGACTCCTTACATGATTGCTAATAACTTATTTGAACGTTGGGTCTCTGAGCCTGACAGCGTTGTGTTAAGAACATAGATAGACTTACTTATTAACTATTAACTTGAATGCATCCGTTTTGAACAAATTTGTGCAGAGGTGTTTAGGGATGTCACGGTACCAGAAGTTTAGTAGTCGATAGCAATGCCAGTGGAATTCAACGATTCTCGATACTCAGTACCTATGGTACTGTAGAAAAACGAGTACTGTCACATTTTCAGAATTTTGGCATTAACATCGAAAAAATGCTAAAATGGGTCACCAAATATACTTTGGAGGCTGTTAGTATACCTGGGCGGTCCCCCCAAGTAAAGTCTATGTGTGGGAAACATCTACTTAATTATAAGTAATATAAGAAAATCAAAAATCATGATTGTAGCTCACTGCCACCGTAGACTACTTGTATATTTTTTACTCATTTAATGGGTTCTATAAGATTTTATCAGAACTAAGGAGTGTTTCAACCCACATTATAGATATAGTTCTACAAACAGACCTAATATATCCATGATCCAAAGAATATATGATGAACACTCTAGTTGCCATGGAACTGTAAAACTGAACAATATATTTTTTCTGAGTGAGAGAAATAGTGTTTTTTAACCAAATGGGTCTCCTTGCTTCCATTTACTCTTTACTCTGTCACAGAGAGGGACTTGGCCTGCCGATGTGCAGCTGGCTCATTCACTGTTGCTTTGAAGCCACTTTATGCCTTGGAGAGGCATACGGCCTGTGTGACCCGACATCACCCTGCATGTCCGCCTGGCTGTAAAAACAGACACCAGCACTGAAGTCCTGGAACTAACATGTTTCACTGCGTCTGCCAAAAGAGTCTGAACCAAAACCCCCGCCCACCTGCTTAGCTCCAGTCCAGCTCTGCTCCCCGTCTGTCAGGGCTGTAGAGCAAGGAAGAAATGTGTCACAACTATGGGATGGTTTGCTATGAAATTTGGTACACAGATTTATGTCCCCCTCAGGATGAATGATAATAACTTTGGTGATCCTCTGACTTTTCATCTAGCGCCATCATCTTCATCATCATTATACTCCCGCGACAACGTAGTCGGGGGTTTATAGGGCTTTGCGTATCCGTCCATCCATCCGTCCGTCCTTCCGTCTGTCCTTCCGTCCGTTCGCGTGTCACACTTTCGTTTCCGGAGCAGAACTCGGAAACTGTTTAACTTAGGACATTCAAATTTGGTATGATGGTTGACAGTGTGGTGTAGTTGTAGCCTTTTGGGGGTTAGAAGTCCAGGGTGCCCAAAATTAAAAAAATGTTGGACACCCTGGACTTGAGGATAATGAGCTAATATCAAGCTACATTGTGCTCAATAGACTTATTCCATTAGTTCCTAAAGGGCAAAACCTTTGGCCCTACTTTAGTAGGGGTCAAGCGCTAGCGAGGGTATGTGTGCCCTGCTAACTTTTGCCTTGTTTGTCCAGTACTTTGTGTTATGACCAAATACCTCCAAAGGTTATGACATTCCCATCAGCCTTCGCTGTGCTGTTTTGTGCCAAGTAGCAAATGTTAGCATACTAACACGCTAAACTAAGATGGTAAACATTAAACCTGCTTAGCATCAGCTTATTAGCATTATCATTTTGAGCATGTTAGCATGATGAAATTAGCATGTAGCTATTATTTGAGATACAGTCTCACATAGCTGCTTGCATGACTGTAGACTCTTAAGTCTTATTTGTTTTTTTGGTCAATTTTGAGATTGCTCATTTCGTCCCACACTGGATTGCAGTATCCTGATGGGCATGGTGCAGGCATCAGCGTACAGCCTCGATCATACTTCAGTACAGACTTGGACGCGGACACACGTGCTTCCATACATAATCGGGGCTCTATACGCAGACACAACCAAGGGCATGGTATACAGTACATACAGTGCATGGAACAAGTGTTCAGGTTGTGTGCTTGTCATGCGTACAGTCCGAGTGGCCACAAATTTTGGGCTGGCGTTGGACATTTGCAGAGGGGTCCGCGTGGGCACTAGCGTTCATAAGCAGAAGATGAGCCAGGCAGGCACAGAACTGTAGATTTGCCTTAACAACAAACTCATGCAATGCAAGTTAAAACTAATTTCAGCACCAAGAAGAGCTCCTTAGTGCTGAAGCCAGTAAAAGCATTACCTAGTGTTAATCCTTGCCAGCAGTCATGGTACTGTGCAACAAAGACCATGAAGCTACTTATCTTCCAGTCCTGATGTGAAGTAAAGGGTTTCCTGGTCCTGACAGGTTTAACTTTAGGGCAAATTCTATATCCAACTGGACAAGTGATCATATACTGAATCCTGAGCTGTTTAAATTTACTGATGCCTTTATTTTTACACATTTTTACATCTGTCAGTTTTACATTCCTTATCCTGCTGTGTGAGACATTTTGATATGTCTTTTTGTTGCGTCAGATCCGTGATTATTTTACTGGTGTTTCATTCACTGAAATGCCCTACCCCTCTCTGTATCTCTTAAGCCATTTTGCCACCATTTTACTACTCGTGGATGGCTCCCTTGATAATATCCTCAATGAATTTGTCAACGCGATCATGAAGATTGGAGGCACTAACGTTGCTCCCCTCAGTGAACGACTATCCTTCCTCGGAGGTGCACATAATCCCTGACAACATACAAAAGCTGCTTTAAGACCTCTGTACAGATTTCACACTGGTCTACGCGCTTGTGCGTGTCCAGCCACAAACCTTCGCAATTACATAATTGATGCTGATGACATATCTGTCTTCCTGAAACCTCTTAATTGACATAAACTCGCCCTTTTCCCCCATTCCCTCTAACCACCAACCCACTCCCCGCTTTTATCGCTTGTCTTATTTTTATGGTTGAACTAAGAGCTCTGAGGTCTTTATCCTCACTGCAGCTTGAGATCCTGGTATCCCTAAGAATTAGATTCATATTGGATTGTGATATTGGTAAGACTAATGATGGTTTTTGAGCGGGCCATGGCATTCAAATGAAGCTGCCTATCCAGCCAGTTGGGACTGCCAATGTAGTTTAGCCTGATCAGATACAATGTAGATATAAGGCCGGGTCAGGCCGCTGAGGATCCCCTCTTTGCTTGGTCGAGGGTAGGATTCAGGGACTCTTTAAAAGTGCATTAGGTCAGAGAATGGTGCGGAAATATTTCTGATATAAGTAGTAACTATTTGTAAGACTAGTGGAGCTAGATAAGCAGGGATGATGGCTGGACTACTGAGCGGTCCGTGGCATTTAGATGAAACTCCCTATTAAGCCAGGGGATATGAGGCTGGGTCATGCCGCCGTAAGGGTGTGGAGCTTGTGAAGGTGGGTAGGCGTGTAGCACATCTGACTTTTGTGTTGGAAACCCGACACAGCCCTGCGATTAATTTTCACATTTGTTTTACAACCACGATGTCTCCCTGAACTTAACCACATCCTTGTTGCCGAAACTATATAACTATGTATGACTGTTATTATTTTTGCACCATTAACTGCTATGACAATTAATGACACGTTTGGAGAAAATCCTGCATTCATTACCATTAATTGAGGTAAGAAGAAAGGCTCAGTCGATGATAAACGAGTTGAAACCTCAGAGCCACCTGCAGTCAGAAGTGCTCTAAGTTGTTAATGATCACCAGTAGCAATTTTGCCATCAATTAAAGTGACAAGAGGATGTCAAAGGTGTCTCCACAGGACGTCTCTCGTCTACGGCGATAAAGCACCGACAGGGAGGTGAAAATGAGCCTCGTGGAGCGCTGACTGCAGCAACACAGTTCCCCTGTATGTGCCAGATAGTGCCACTGCAATTAAGAGCCGAGCTTGTCTAATGGGGCAGCAACATGAAGAATATGTGGAAGCCACCAATGTGAAAGGCTCAACACAGGCTGAGCCGCGAAAGCTCCGAGCTTCAAATAGACTTAGAGAAAACCTCGTCTTAAATGATGGCTAGAAGATCAAAGTCACAGGACTTTAGCATGGATAAAGAGCACAAGCATTCAGGGGAGTTCAGGAGAGTAATACCGGGCTTTCAGGGAATGTGGCTCTTAGACACAGAGACATCCATTTTCACACCGACTCTTAATCTCCATGCATAACAGCAGCAGAGGCTCAGGAGCTGCACTGTTACTTAGCCTGAGTCTCATGTATAATGGATGATGAAATGTGTTGCATGACTCCAGCGACCTTTGCTCTTATGATTTCTGCATGAAGATCACAACGTGTTACCCAGCTGTGTGCTTGTGTTTGCCACAGAGAACTGTTCCTCCTCTTTCCCTGGTTTTCTTAGAGAGCTTGTACTGGGTCAGGAACCATTGTTCTTGTAGGTTTGTAAAGCCCTTTGGGACATCGTATACGATATTAGCATAAATTTACTTGAATTGGCTTGACTCAGTGTTCAGGGTCAGCACCAGAAAGCGCAGGGTGATTTTTGACCTTATTCGTGCAAACATTTCATTTGACATCATAAACCATTACTGGTTAATGCCTGTTTTCTTTTTTAGCCACGCTAGCTCTGTGGAAATGTTGGTTTGTTGGTCGAACACTTTCCAGACTAAAATATCGATGGATTGCCATTGAAGTTACAGGTATTCGTGGTTCCCAGAGGATGCATCTTAATGACTTTGGTGATCCCCTGAGTTTTCATTTAGCGCCACCAATAGGTTACAATTGTCACTTATTCGGTGAAGTATCACAACATTTTCTAGATGGAGTGGCTCAATTTTTTTTTACAGACATTCATGATTTCCCAGAGGTCAAATCCTAATGACTTTGATGTTCGCCTGACTTTTCCTTTGAGGTTCACATTTGTCGCACAGACATTCATTTTCTCGTCAGAATAATCAGCAGGGCTGTCAAAGTTAACGCGATGATAACACATCAACCCACATTCATTGTAACGCCACTAATTTCTTACGCATTAGTGCAACTTGTGATTTTTAGGTTGTAGTGGGCTCAGTTTTAAAGCTAGAGTGAAGATACTGGCATCATATGAAACTAGAAAACCTAAGGAATCCGCACACTTCAAACATGCGCTAATTTTCAAGGTGTTCCTTGACCTCTGACTTCAAGATATGTAAATGAAAATGGGTTCTATGGGTACCCACGAGTCTTCCCTTTACAGACGTGCCCACTTTAAGATAATCACATGCAGTTTGGGGCAAGTCATAGTCAAGTCAGCACACTGACACACTGACAGCTGTTGTTGCCTGTTGGGCTGCAGTTTGCCATGTTATGATTTGAGCATATTTTGTATGCTAAATGCAGTACCTGTGAGGGTTTCTGGACATGATTTGTTTTTGTTTATGTTGTTAATTGATTTCCAATAATATATACATACATTTGCGTAAAGCAAGCACATTTGTCCACTCCCATGTTGATAAACATATTAAATACTTGATAAATCTCCCTTTATAGTACACATAAAAAATGTGTGATGAATTTTAATTAATTAATTTGCATTAAATATTTAATGGATTGACAGCCTTAGTAATAAGTCTAGAGATTTCTTAACTTTTCATCCAGCGTCATCATCAGGTCAAATTTTCAATTTGTTCAATACTTTGGTTAATGACCAAATACCTGCAAAACTATTGACATTCCCATCAGTCCCAGCTGTACTTTCAGTTTAGCACCAATAACCCAATGGTAGTATTGCAAAACACTAAACTAAGATGGTGAACTAACTGCTAAACATATACATGTTAGTGTTGTTATTGTGAGCATGTTAACATGCTGATGTTTGCATTGTGTTTGCAGTACACCCCCACAAAGCCGCTGGTGTGGCTGGTCTTAGTTATTTCAGTGATATTTAGAGAATCATTGCACAATTGATTTTGTTTAAGAGTTTAACATTTTTATGGACCCCATGGCTCCTGAACATACTGTTTTGTTCAAGCGCTCTCAAACTAAAGTTATCATAATGCTCCTGTGACACTTTGGCTCATGCTGTACTCCAGAGATACCAGAAAGTTTGAAATTCCAGCTTAGTACAGAACAAAATATAATTCAGAGTTTTATGAAGTTCAAGTATAATTTCAATATTTTTCACCCACACTGTTTATGAGATGTTATCGTACATCTTGTAGTGTGATGGCAAATATAGCTAGTAATTGCCTACTGCATGCTGTTGTTGTAGTTCACATGCAAATTAAAAAAACAAGGTGTGGAATTAAAAATGCACATGTACGTCTTTCATAGTTTTGTGTTACTGTAGATTGACAGCTTGTGTTTCCATCAGGTTGGATTGTGTGTTTTTGGAGCTTTGGTAATGTGTGTTGCCCAAACCCTACTTGCCATGTGCACCTCTTGAATGTGTACCCTCACCTTGGCAGTGCTGGATATTCCATCCCTCTGCAGGCACGCTTGTTGTGCATTGCTGTTAAACTGAATGTGGCATTGTTTGCTTAAATAACCATTAAATGCAGTAGTAGCAGGAGAGGAATAAATGTTTTCTTTTTGCCTTTTTTGGGGGTTTCTTGATAAATGGCTATTTATTTAGAGGGAAATGTTTACTTTTATACTCAACGCTTAACCAACCAGCTGCTTAATTTTCATGAAACCTTTGCCAAATCCACTTTTACTATTGTCTTTGCTGTCTCATCGTTCATGTGGTATTTTCTTGTAAAACCGTACTTTCACCTTCATTCTTGCAGCTTGACATACAGTATGTGTCAATTGTTTAAATGGCAGGTAGCTTGTTAGTGTCTGACGAAGGATCCAGCAGGCTCGCTAACCAAATATAGACCAATCACCCAGAAGTGCAAGGACACTCTCATGCAATGCAACCTTCAGCACACCTCCATGCATTTCGCTGACCTTTTTTTTTTTTTTTTTTTCGTTTGCTGCTTTCACGAGCTCCAATTTTTCAAAAAATGACAAATGTCATTGGCAATCTTCAATAATGAACACAGATGTCTGTTTATACAACTCTTATTCAAGATGTAGAGAATGGTTTTATTATCCTCAGAGTGTTAGAGCAGTCCTTCCTCAGCCGGAGAGTCTAAATGGAGCTGGAGACCTGGCGGTAATGGGTGTCTTGTCTCCTGGGTTGATATTCTCAGGCTGAGACTCGGTGAGAGTCAAATTAATTGAAACCACTGAGGCTGGGGGATGTGAGTTTGGGGTGCATGAGAGGGCAAGGGTAAAGGAAACTGCGATGGATACTGGTGTTTGGACTTGTGACTTTAAGATGGAACAACCCAACCATTTCTCAATATCGTGGGTTTTGGTGCTATTGTTGTTACTGTCGAGCCTTCTTAATTGTTTTTGTCAGTGATTTTAAAAAATATTCCAGTTTATTAAAACGTGGGTGTTATTGCTGCATCTTTGGCCATAATTTGGGTTCTGACAATGATATGACTTTGCTGCAAGGAAGTCCAACAGAGCAAGAAACATAGACAGGTTGTAAACAAGCCAGCAGCTTAGCCAGATTATCTAAAGCACTTTATTTGCTAAAACCAAAAGTGATAGCACCCAGAGTGTTGGCATCTTTGGCTTCAGCTGTAGCAAGCTGCAAGTGGAGGTTCAAGCCAGCAACGGCTGATTTCAGCGTCTGTAATAATAGTTGTCATTACTCAGCTGTACTTAATTGACATTAATTCTGCGACTTAATTAAAGAACAAAAAAGAAATCTTGGCTGCATTATTTTATCTGATTCTATTCATCTAAACGGGTTAAAAATTTGATTTTGCTTGGTACAATCATATCTTGTTTTGTACTTTATCCACAAATACAGGCCTGTAGTTAAGAAAATGCTATTCAAATGACACTTTCCTCAAATTGTTCCGTCCTAACTGACAGGAAGGACGGACAAAACAACAAAAGAAAACAAGAATCATCATTTCTGGAAGTATGACATGTAAATAATATCCCTCTCCTTTGCTTTCCGTTTTACAGAGACACCGAGTCAATAGTTCTCTGAGGTTTGACATTTCTATAGCTTTGGTTTGAGTTAATGCTCAACTGAGATTATGATATGGAGCTGTTTTAATCCTCTTGTGAAACTGCACTGTGTGCAGGGATTGTTTTGCTCTCTAGGAGGTGATTCTTGATTTTTACAGTGCATGACCCCATAGCAGTAGAAATCTCAAGCTATTTGCCTTCTGAAATTTAAGTATCTCAGCTTTCAAAACCGGTGCGGTCGTGTCCTCTGAGTATTTGTATACCCACTTTGTGTACCGACCGTATAGACTGTATATAAAGATGGACGTTGACATGACAGCTCCCCAAATGTGAAACCAAATAGTAGATCGCCCCCTGGTGGCTGGCTGCAGTATAGGTCATAAAGCCCACCCCTTCCATGTTAACAGATGGGATGTGGGCCAAACTGAAAAAATTAAAGTTCACTTCAAATACATTTTTCCCAAAGATGGTTTCTGTCATTTTAGGTAGTTCTTACCGCGTTGATGGATGTTCAAGGGTTCATTTTTCTGATAAGACAATATGGGAAGGTATTTAGCGTGCATTAAGAACACCTTTCTTGATTTTCGCGTGTCATTTGTACGCCATGTATGTATGTATGTACGCATCCACGTAAATATGCTACGGTCAGAGCTAGTGATATAGAATAAAAAGTGAGAAAAAACACTTATGGGGGGGCGGAAGAGGAGGTGGATTGGTCCAACAAACACAGGACTTTCAAACAGGAGGCCGGTGTTTGAGATCGGTGTTTTGTTTTGTAAGTCACGTTAGTCACATTTGTGACGTGTTTTCCATACATATGTTAAGTTGTTTCCATACGTATTTTACTTAGTTTATGTACTTATTTTAAGCCCAACCGTGACGTTTTTCCTAACCCTAACTACAGTAAGTGGTTTTGTTGCCTAAACCTGACTGCGGTCGTTACCGGAGTTTTGTTGCGTGGCATAAAAGCGGCGTATAAGTGACGCGAAAAGCCTAAAACGCGTCCTCATGACACGCGGAATGTTGTGCTATTATATACCTTCCTGTGAGACCGGGTTGTCTAATTTGTTATTTGACACTATAAAAAGTGCTTGTGATGTCTTGATTGACAGTTGTAATTCTCTCTCGCTAACAAGCTTCGGCTGTGCACGGCTCGCGATTGGTTCAGGCGGTTGCAGGCTCCAAATGGCGTAAAAAGCGCAAGATAGCAGCTCCCGTGTCCGGGACATTTTGGCTTCACTTCTGTACAGTGGAAAGTGGGGGCGCATCGTCCATCTGCTGTATATATACAGTCTATAGTGCAGACCAATGTTAGATTAAATGTTAGATGTTTATATTTTCAATATTTGTAGCTCTATCAACCCCCTTTTGTCCAGAGTAGCGGTCAGGTGAGAGTTGACATTTTGGTGACAGCGTTGGAATGAATGAGATACAAGGTGCTTTTGAGTCGTGTGAACAAACTTTTGTACAACTTTGTATAACTGAATGTTTTCATGACTTTTGTTTGAAGGGCCTCAGCAATGAAAACTTCTGATGAGCTTTGACAACGGGCTATCACTGCGCAAACAAGCCTTCCAGGATTAATATAAATGAATTTGAAGGTTCTCATGTATTGGGAATGATGAAGAAGCAGCAGAGACAATTGCTCCCAAGCGAGGTCTGCTCCACGATTCAGCACCACAGTAATGAAAACAGAGAATAATGTACTCCATTACCTAATTTCCCACAGAGATGAGTATCAGAGTTTGGTCTAATCTATCATAACTTCTCGTCATGGAACTGGGGAAGTTAGTTAACTACGTTTTTTTTTGGCCTCTCAGCATTTTAAATGCATGTGAAGTGGATGAGATGGATTTTAAAGGGGCACTCCAAAGATTTTACAAATCAAGTTCAGTTTACTTGTCAGGAGGAGTGCCACTCAGCCTATGAAAACAGTTGTATGACGTCTTCTGTGGCTGTGAGCTTTCCAATCTCCACTTGAATGTCCTTTTTGACAAAATATAGTTCCCGCTTTGAGATATTTTCCAGAATAGATTTTCCCTGAAATACAATTAAGAAACGTATATGAAATACATTGAAGCCATAGTTTGACATTTTGGGAAATAAGCTTATTCGCTTTCTTGCAGAGAGTTACAGGAGACGATACCATACTCATGTTTGTCTGCTAAATATGAGGGTATAGCTAGCAGCTTAGCTTAGCATAAAGACTTGAAACTGCTAGGCTGAGTCTGTCCAAACGTAACAAAATCTGCCTACCAGCATTTCTAAAGCTCACTAATTCACACATCACCTTGTTCATCTAGCCTGTACACACTATGCTGCATCATGAAAATCAACGATATCATATTTCTGGCTTGCATGTGGTGTTTTTTCCACCCCTCATTTTTAATATGATATCAAATGAATGACACTCTGTTGCTCATTTAGCCTTAGCACCAACACTCCGGCCGATGTGTAATTCAACACCCATTCATCATGTTTTATGTATTGTAAAGAAAAAACAAGGCAAACAACACATCATTTTGCAGCTCATCAAGTCAGATTCATCAGATTCATTCCATAAATTCTTGAATTTATCTGTACCATTATTCATTTAAGATGCTTTCGTAGTGTTTTTAGCATGTCTCCACCATATAAGGCTCATGTCTGCACACTGGTGGGAGAGAGTGTGTGTGTGTGTGTGGGTGGAGTGAGGAGGCTAAGCAGAAGGACTGCTATCAATTGATGTTGACCGTCTCTCAGACCCCCAAATCCGTTTGGCCTTTGTTGTTTTAAGAAGCTTTGAAGGCCTCCTTATCCTTACAAATTAAATCTCGACTTGAGCATTTTGCACAGGTTGCAGGCTGTTATCTTTCCTTTTGACAATCTGTCTCTCTCTCTTAACAAGTTAATAGACGAGCGGCCATTTGATGCAAAGACATGAAATGCACATAAAAGAGCCATTGTCAAAGGCTCCAGAACATCAGACACAATCTATACGTTAGCACAAAGCTGGTGTGTGCAGATCCTTCCTGCAGCCACTCACTGAGACTGACATTTAAAATCTCCTGAGAACTGAGAGCAGACTTCTCTCTTGATCAGGCTTCTACCAAGAAGCCGCCAACAGAACCTCTGAAGAGATTTGACCGTGGAAGCAACAAAATGGCATGAATTTTTTATGTAGTAACTGTATTGTGGGGTTTCTTCTAATGTTCTGCCGCATTTCCTATTGAAGTATCTCACTGTGAGCCTCCCAGCCAGAGCAAACTCCTTGTAGATTCACTCCCAGGATGTCAGGGGGGATAATCAGACTGCCATGAACCTGATGCTCAGTCAAAGCCTTGTCAAGAAGAGCAGTCGCTGTTTACACCCCACCTTTACTAAAATTAGTCATTTGCTGTGTGACCTACTGGAGGAAAGATGATAAAATCCCTCTCTCTTGTCTGAAATACCACGCGGTCTCCCACATTATTCAGGTGACTGACAGCTACAATTGCCCAGCCAGCAAGACGACCAGGCAGTGCCGACAGAAGCCTGAGTAGCTGTGATGATACTGTATGGTGTGATGAAGCGGGTGTACAGCATCAGCAATTTATGATTGAGCCTTCTTTTTTCTTCAGCAAAATTTGTTTTGGTGTTTTTTTTTGTGTCACACAGAGAGCTGTCATTGCATTACACTGAAAAGTGTAATTTTCGGTGGACGTTTTTTCTTTCCTCAGCTGTTTTTTTTCTTCACGAGTATAATATGCCCAGGCGCTCTCACCAAAACACTCTTTTCATCTCGATTTTAGTGCGCTTAACTGAGGAAACAAAGATGGGTTGATTGGTTTTCATGTCATTGCTATTCCATGTTCCTCCTTTGATTGCTTGACTTTTAAAACAGTAGAAGTGCTGTAATTCAGCAATACAAACTAGTCCTCAAAGCAATAGGAATATGTACTAAGACATGGATTTTTAATTTCCACAACAGTCATTTAAAGACGCAGTGTTGGCTTTTTGTTGACAAATATATTATTGTCAGTTTCATGAAAGCCCCCCTTGGTGCCCCCATATTAAAAGAAACCGCAGCAAAACCCTATGGGTTCCCTTCCAGTGGAGAAAACACGATGAAGTGCCCTCCAGGATCCCTTCCTATAGAGAAAACATGATGAAGTGCCCTCTAGGGTTCCCTTCCAATGGAGAAAACATGATGAAGTGCTCTCTATGATTCCCTTCTAGTGGAGAAAACATGGTGAAGTGCCCTCTAGGATCCCTTCCTGTAAAGAAAACATGGTGAAGTGCCCTTTAGGATTCACTTCCAGCGGAGAAAACCTAATGTAGTGCCCTCTGGGATTCCCTTCTAGTGGAGACAACATGATGAAGTGCCCTCTATGATTCCCTTCTAGTGGAGAAAACATGATGAAGTGCCCTCTATGATTCCCTTCTAGTGGAGAAAACATGATGAAGTGCCCTCTATGATTCCCTTCTAGTGGAGAAAACATGATGAAGTGCCCTCTATGGTTCCCTTCTAGTGGAGAAAACATGATCCTTTTTACATTTTTGCCCCTGCCCCTCGGACAGCCTAAGTGCGCCGCTGTATGAAAGTATAGCACAATCGTAGCCGTCGCAAGGGCTGTGCGAGTGCACACGGCCCCGCGCCTTTTTTAAAAATTCTTACTCAACATACTTCAATGCAAATTCCCTGTCTGTCTGGTCACATGAAAACTATATTTGATTATTCCCTCCTGGGCTATGATCCTAGGTACCAGACGAATGTGCCCCCACATCCAGCGTAAAAATGCGTTCGCTGCTCTCCTTAACCTGTTTGACACAAATGCGTGAATTTGACAAGACAAAATGTTCGGAGTTACTTTTGATCTGACGATGAGCACAATGTCTACACAGGCTGCGTAGTGAAAGCTGCATGTTAGCAGAGCAGCAGCTTCAGTGCTCCATCTGTCTCTACACAGGCTGCATTCAGGCACAGTATTGAGTGTAGGTCACCTGCATTTGGCAGCGCTCAGAGCCCGACACACACACACACACACACACACACACACACACACACTATGGTTATGCATGTAAAACGGAAGAAAATAGACTTAAAGCATAAAAAATACCATTTGGGGGGCATTTTCGCGCGTTTTGCGCAAGCTGTCATGCAGCCTGTGTTGACAGCTGCGTTGATTAAAATAGAAGGGCATCTGTTTCGTCTGACGTGCGTGTGACAGACGACTGAAAAACGCTGCTGAAAAGCCTCCTGTCTAGACAAGAAGCCTCACAATGATTCACCACAAATTATTAATGCTGCATTTTTTATTTTTTTTTTAGGCTTCTTGGGGGCGGCTGAACAATCAGAAATCAGAACATCATCACATTATGAAGCTAGTATGGGGAGTGTGTTGGCAAACAGTGACTTACCCATCTAGCAGTAATTTAGAAACATTATCATTCATTTGGAGTGGAGTTCTCTCCACTCTCATCTCCGTGGTCAAATCGGGCGACGCTACAACTGTAGAGCACCCATATACTGACATTTATGTTAAATGCATTCAAACGGCCCCGATGGAGCTGACCATGGATGTATAAAGAGAACGGAGCTGACGGGAGAGCTAGCAACGGACTTGGCAAAGTAAGCGGAAGTATACACGTGTGACTACGTCCGGTTTTCAAAATAAGGTGTTAACAAAGGGAACTGTATATATACTATACACTAGTATATACAAAATACATATATAGAAATAAGACTGATTGGATTTTATTAACCAGACAAGAAGTATAAAACATTATATGTCCCTTATAAATTAAAAAGAAAATACCACTAATTTGTGAAGGAAAATTCTTTATTTTTGAATTTTTGGGTTGCTGTAAAAAAATCTAATAAATAATGCCTTACAATGACTGATATATTTGACTTCAGAACATCTCTGACTACATACATGCTGATAATCAAACATTTTTACTGTGTTAATTTAGATATTTTCCAAAGTAAAAGTCCCTAGAAGTGTATGATTCAACTTTTTCCCATGGTCTAGTGTTAAAAAGTTAACAAAAATCTTAATAGATAACGAATCGGCGCCCAAGTATCGTGATAGTATCGAATCGGGAGATGTGTATCGTCCCAGCACTAGTATATTCCCCAGAGTAACCGTGGAACAGACAGTGGAAACGTCCGTCTTGTTTCATTACTGAATATGGGACTGTTATGTTCTGTCTACATTGTTTCTTTCACTGTGATAGAGAGCGTGTAATGAAGAAAAGATACACCCAAAATGCAGA
Organism: Sebastolobus alascanus; assembly: GCA_916701645.2. Classification (NCBI taxonomy): domain Eukaryota; kingdom Metazoa; phylum Chordata; class Actinopteri; order Perciformes; family Sebastidae; genus Sebastolobus; species Sebastolobus alascanus. The sequence continues at coordinate 325,157 of CAKAOJ020000220.1, read as the reverse complement.
ATGCATCAAGCTCACACCTAATCTCAGGGATTGTGACAAGGTGCTCTGAGAAACATAGGAAAAAGCTGTCGAAGGTAGAAAATGTACTTCATCAATTACACGTTACATAACAGAACAGCATAAGATTACTACATACATTTACCAACTCTGCATTGCCTCCCTAAACTGGTGATTTATTTCTACAATAGATAATAAAATCCAAATATGAATACACAAACTCCTCAGGGAGGTTGGTGTTTATGCAGTTTATGCGAGCAAGGTTCATATGTCACATATCTGCAGGCCAGAGGGCGAATTATGAGGATAACAATGTTACTGTCTCTCACAAGCGGCTCCAGATAGAAACCAACTGCCATGATTTCTTGTGGGTGGTTTCTTCCTTTAAGCAATCTTTCCTTCGAGTAGAATATTTATATAAAGATGCATAATTCTAACAACATTCTTATTATGATTGACAACAAATAACGTAGATACTGAATCATGTCTTTAAAACAGCTTCAGCAAGCAACAACAAATACTTTGTGTACATTGTATTTAAAAAAAACAACAACATCTTATTCATCCAAAGATGATTGAAGTGGCTTCTGCTGATAAATTTGACTCAATTTATTTGCTTTAATATTTCAATTGTCATCATTTTAAGAGACAAAATGTGTCTTTTCCGGGTCTTTCCATTGACTGGGATCCCAACCTGACCAACAAATACATCACTTGTACTGGAAGCAATCAATGTGAGAGGAAAGGCCTGACGCAACACAGTTGAACATTTGGAGGCCTGAAATTTGAAACCATGAATTATTCATTTGTGGCACTTTAATGAATGTGAAAAGAGTTTCTCTATCATTCATAATCTGTACAGCTGCTGTAATGTGACTCTTGCTGTGGGCACTTAGTGGGGTTTCCAACAGGCCCCGTGATACCTGAGCATAGAGAGAAAGGAGTTGAAATAAATGTTCAGTGCGTGCAGAGATGGAGAAAAACCTGGAACATATCTGATACTATTTCAGGATGATTTTACCAAAATGACACGGAGGGCAATAACAATCATCTAGTTATTGAGATTTTCATCTTACTCTCCAAAATATGAGTAATATATCAGTGGCCCTTATAGAGAAACAATATCCAACAGCACAGCTTCAAATAGAGCAATAATCACCTGCTGGACACGAGGAAGGACGTAGACGAATGATGACAGAGTACTGCATCATGATTCATATTCTGAAGTTGTGCTAAATCACAATAATATTGCCTTATAGGATGGTAACTCTCTGCTTTCAGACACAAACACTGAAATATTTAATATATTTTTCACTTGAGACATTGAAAAAGTAATGTGAATTGTCCTTGATTTATCACTTATTTATGAATTTATTAATGTGCTGGTGCTTGTTCCTTGGGTTTGCCGTTAACGAGGTTAGAGATTCTGTATTCCTTGTCTGGACAGCATGGTAGCTTGTTGTACATGTAAACTACTCAGGTCTTTTACTTCAAAACAAGCCCCTGTTGTTGTTGCCAGAGTCATAAAGTGCATTACTTCCCCAGTCCGACCAGACACACAATGTTTACAAATGAATTTTCTGACTCGACTATAGGTTGAATCTCCATAATGTTGTGATCAAGGACAGTGAGATGATGATTGTTTTTGTAGTAGGAAGATCTAGCACTATTCTACGCAAGCTACTGAAGGTATACTGAAGGTATACACATGCTGCTTTTGCTTTTTAATGATTGTAAAAGTGAATAAAGACCTACCCGGCTTTACGGGAACAGTGTTTGCCAGGGGTTGTGGTGGTTCACTTATACGCTGTGATCTGTGGGTTTTAGCTTCTATCTTGATCTTTTTAACCTGTTATTGCTGCTGAATCAGTTTGACATCCTGGATATATCCTTTAAACGCACAGTGTAGACCTTTCTGTCTGCTTCTCTCTGAAATTACTCTTTATTTTTTCCAAAAAAGATATTTATTCAGGGAGTGCAGTTGTGGGCTCCATGGCAAGGCCTATTGAAGGAAGCTGGGACACGGTTTTGAGCTCTGGGGTATGACACATGCGCAGTGCAACTGGAGTTGCGGTTATGCGTTGCTATTGGCTCAATTTTGTCGAGTGCGGATCAGATTTTACTGCGCATGTGTTGTACCCCAAAGATATGATGCGTTGACAAAAGCGTGACATCTCCTCTTTTCACCCTCCTTGCTCCATGCAGCTCTGACAGCTTGACACAGAAGCAACGGGGGGCGGGGCTTAGCAAATGGTCAACTCTGTTCGTTTTGATCAATTTTGCAATATCCATAGTTAATGTATTGAGTTGTGTGTTGTGTTTGTGTTGTGTGTGAATTGTACTCTGGTATAGACTGCTAACAGTGCTTTTCAAGTGCTAAGCTAAAGACCTTGTTCCGTGTACAACAAACAAACAAGCAACCGAATTCTAGAGTTTACTTTTACTGACCATGTTCGTGGTACTGTTTATGTTCTATAGGTTATCCTTATAAGTGTTTTTGGTATTGTCATCCAGAAAGTTCTCCGGGTTATGGTTTAGACATCTCATCTCTCTGTAGTCTCTATGGTAGCCATAAAGCTCCAAAAGAAAAGACTGTCCCTAACCAGATAAAGGGGTAATTCATATTATTGATCCCTTTTTTAAATTAACAGTTTGCAAAAGCTCAAAAGTCATATTTGTCAGCCCTAATTTATTGATATGAAAGTGTCATTGATTATTCAACTAATTTCCCTCCTACACTCCACCCTTAACTACATCAACTCTCATAATCACAAGTTAAAATGTCCTTAATCTGCATAGCACATAAATTGATCGGGAGAGAAACGAAAAAGAATAGCAACAAGAACCCACCAAGCCTCAAACTGGTGTCCCAAACAATACAACCAATAAGACCAATGCCAATAAAACCAATGGCATGAGCCAAACATGGAATTATTTTGCTTAGGGTATGGCAGTGTTAAGACCCCCAACTGAGGTAAAACCAACTAAACTCTTAAGCAAAAAATACTACAAAGATATAATCTAAAACAAAGCAAGGTAGTTTTTGTGTTCGATGTGAACACTTCCAGTGTTGCCATCATTCCTTGTCAAACTGTTTCCAATGTTTACATTCACACTTGTTTATTTTGTGATCAGGTTTTTTGGAGTATCCTGTTCATGTTTGGACATGCAAACATTTGCTTTCAGAAACCCGTATAAGCTTTGATCCTGGTTCTGAGACCTATATACCTGTATAGGTTATTAAGAAAGAAACTAGGATAGTGTAGCATGTAAGCATTGTACCAGGTTTCAGATCACTATCTTCTTGAGGATTCATCTTCAAGACAGAAAAACAAAAAAGGTTATTCTTCTGCTGGTGTTTTTTAGTCATTACCAGCTGCTTCAGATGCATTACCACAACCTTTTGTGGTAAGATTTGTGATCTGGTAGAGAACATGCTACCAATACAAATGTTTATTATACCTCATATGGCTTTTATTCGGGTATAGTGTAAATAGGGCAAAAGAAACCTGAATAATTTTAGAGTCAGGGAGCTGAATAACCAGGTTACTTCATCATCATATTCCAAATATAATCCAAACCAGGATTAGACGGATACTAGTGTGTGAAAACTGTCTCAGTTTCTGTGAAGTGAAGTATTTGACATATATTTTTTTATTCAGTATGCCTGTTCTGGGGAGACACGAGGTTGAGTCTGAAAATGTGGCAGGAAAGTTTGGACTGACCGTAGGATGTAGGTCTGAACACTTCAAAGATGTTGAAGATAGCCATCGCTGACTTTTAATGATTTTCACTTGGAGACGGGCAGAGAGGAGGAAGAGAAAATGGTAACTCCAGAGATGAAAAGTAATGAAAGGCCTATACATTTTTTTCCCACATTGTAACAACTAACAAGCCTCCCCTGCCTATCACAGAAATAAATTAGTCGACCTCGGTGTCTCATCGACACAGGCAGGTGTTAGCCTACAGTCTGTGTCGATGTGACTGAGCTTCCATAAATGATGTTGAAGCCAGTTATTGTTGACCTTGTTTCACTGTATTAATAAAGAATCAGAAGGTACTGTAGCATGCAGCAGACAGACAACCTTTTATCCACTTTTTGTTAGAAAAAGGTTACATTCAGGCACTGTACCCCAAGCAACATTTATGTCATACCTCCAGTTTTATGGCATAGGACTTTTCCCAAAACCTTGAAAATATCCTATTAAAATGTTTTGAAGGAAGTACAGCGTATTCTTGAACATGTGAAAATAGTCTGTGTGACTATAGGCTGTGGGTGTGCCATTTATTGGCAGAAACCTATGGGTCAAATGTTTCCATTTAGACAAACAATATACCCTTCAGGTTTGGTCATGAGCCACTTTATTTTAAATAAGCCAGCATTCATTTACCTCTGGTGTAGCCTATAGATTTTTTGGTTTTATAGGGTTCAACATGTCCTCCTCTGAAAGTCTTTCTCTACAGCAATTCTATATAGGTGACAGGAATTTAGTTTGTGCTCCTTACAGCACTGAAAATTTACATTTAAAAAAATCCTACAACAATGTGTCTTTCCAATAACAATGTCCGGGCTACTCTCAGTAATCAGACTATTAGAAGTTACAGTGAAACAGGCACACAGAGAGGGATATATGCAGGGAGTAATCACCTTGTGATCATAGACTGTATATAAGAAGTGGACGTGACGCCATCCATTGGTTTGTGTTGTGAGTTCGGCATTTGTCTCCATCTTGGTTTTTGGCCGTTGACATCTTTTGATTGGGTGGAGCTAAGTACTACTGAATGCTGAATAAGACCTTTTTATAGGTGACCAAAATGTTACAATTAACTTACACAAACTGTGAAACAGTTAGGCTGGATTCACACCATATCCGGCGGTGCGGCAAAACCGCCAGTCCTCCGTTCATTTTGAATGTGGGTAGTGTTTGGGCTGCGGCAGTGGGGGCCGCAGGGGGGAAAAACAGAGTGGCTTACAGCAGAAAAGTCTAAACAGAATCAACTTTTGGAAAAATGCTGCGGTGGCCAATCGTGTAACTGGTGATCCAGAGCTGTACAACTCAGCCATAAGGGAACAAAATACGTTAATCGTCGTGCACTCAATGGGCCATCAAAGTCACCGCCGCACAACTCTGCAGCGAATCACCGCAACGCCTGATCTGGTGTGAATGCAGCCTTAAAGTTCTAAGTCGAAAACACAGACACCTCCCAAACGCTGTGGTAGTGACCTGTCAATCACAAGGTAGCCACGCCCTAAGGCATACCCTGCTTCACCGTCTATTTGACTCTAAATGGGACCATAATTTACTAAATGAACATCATGCTGTATTGAAGAAGACTTGAAACTAGCGATTGAGACCATAAACTCATGTTTACAATGTTTACTGAGGTAATAAATCAAGTGAGAAGTAGGGTCTTTTTCTCATAGACTTCTACATTCAAGTTTAAGGCACTTCCGCAGTTGCTTCACTTTTCATAATTCAATTTGATAATGCAAGAATCAACTATTTCAAGTCTTGCAAAGTTTCAACTCTTCCCAAACACGTTCCCAAAGGAAGCTATTTATAGCAAGGTTCTATGTTTGCTTGCATAATACCGAAGACCTGTTACCTGTTTTTCCAAAAGAATACTCCGTGTTGTAAAGATGTTTGCCATTTGCTTTTCTCAAGGAAAAGACACATTTTCCCCTCCGATGTTTACACTGCAATCTAGTGAATATAGAGTGTTTTTTTTTTTTTTTATTATGGCCAGTGCAAGCAGGGCTCTATCCACCTGCAGAATCAATCAGTCTTTTTGTGATAGCTCTGCTGGAGTCTGTCTTGCTGGAAACCAAATTACACTGAGTAAATGGCCTCTGGTGCCAGCGCAGACATTCAGGTCATTATGATTAGTTTTTGGGTGTCTGCAAGTGCGTGTTTGTGATGTCTGACTCTTTTCTCCTAATAAATGTAATCTCTTGTGGAAGCGCACTTTCATATTCAGAAAAGTGGGACTAATGTTTGTTACAGTACATGTCCTCTATAATGTTATGGTTTATCCTCTGTATGGACTGTCTCATTTTTCGGAGGAGGTTCAGCTGCTCAGCACAGAAGCCTTCAGTCATATGAAGGCTACACCTTTGTAGTCCTCATTCTTCGAAGGAGGCAGCCCCTGAAATGGGTCACAGCTGCTGACACAATAAAGCCCAGTGAAAAGGTAGGGTGCTGAATGAGGAGCTAGGAATCATTATGAATTCTATAGTGCCCCTGCTCATTGACTATTAAATGGTTTTCGGAGTTTAAAGTTGCCATACTAGCCTGTAACTGTCTAGGTAAGCTAGTTATGGCTGAGTTTCCACGATTATGAATATGGTGAATAAACCAGAAAACAAGCTACTGTTTACCCGTGTTGAGGAGTAACATCACTGAATTACTTTAATCACATTCCCTAGTTAGCATTTGAGTAGCGTAGCTACTTTCGGAATCATGTTATGTTTCCAGTTGTGAGCTATTTTAGTGTAAGTTTGGTGAGATACTTTTTGGGAGTTGCTTACATAGAATGTATATAAGAAGTGAACAAAGTCACCGTGATGTCACCCATTGGTTTGTGGCTTTTTGGCTGTCACCATATTGGTTTTTGTCCGTCACCATCATGGTTTTTGGCTGTAACCATCTTGGTTTTTGGCCGTCGCCATCTTGGTTTTTGCAACCTGAACTGACACAAGAGGGTGAAGCTAAGTACAACTAGACACTGAATGAGACATTTTAGGCGACCAAAATATTACAATTAACTTTTATGAACTGAAAACACACTTTGAAAGGGTTAAAGGTCTAAGAGGAAAGCGTACGGACAACACCCGAACTGGACAACGCCGTGGTAGCGACCTGACAATCACAAAGTAGCTGCGCCCTAAAGCATCTCCTGCTTTATGGTCTATTTGACTCTAAATGGGACCATAATTTACTAAATGAACATCATGCTGTATTGAAGAAGACTTGAAACTATCGATTGAGACCATAAACTCATGTTTACAATGTTTAAAGGAGCAATATGTAGCACTGGCAGCTAGAGTTTAAAATGGGTAACAGCAGTCCAAATTCAAAACATTGGAGCTGTGGCCCATCCGCTCCTTCGGTGTGACGGACAGCATTTAGCGCACATTTGAGAGTTACCTTCTAGACACGACTCTGGCCAGCAGTAGTCTGAATCACTTCACCGGCTCTGTATCTCAAATACTCGCTGCCTTGATAACCCAGCTGCACACGGACTACAGCGAGATGTGCTGAGGCTTTTCAGGACGGGTAGAATCTAACGTCAAGGTTATCTCTGTTGATCCAGTTCGTTTGCTTTCTTCCATGGCTGCAGAACGCTGTGTTTGTGTGCTGATTTGTTTCATATGTGGCAATGGGGTGTTGAAATGGGCAGTGGACGGGATCGCACCGACCAAAACAAAAACAGACGTTCCAGACGGGAATGGAAATTTCGAAGGAGAACACACTGGCTGTAGCATTGTTGTCGGAGAAGCCAGTATTTCAATTTAGCATGTTTCCTTAATCTCTGATGACATATCATGGTCATTTTATGATTTATTATAGTAAATAAATTACATATTGGCCCTTTTAATGAGGAAATAAATCAAGTAAGAAGTAGGGTAATTCTCTCATTGACTTCCTTTTGCAACCAGAGGAGTTGCCCCCTGCTGGCAATTAGAAAGAATGCAACTTTAAGGCACTTCAGCATTGGCTTCAGTTTTCAGACCTGGAGGTTGCCGCCTGGTTGCTTAAAGCTAGCTACAAGCATATATACATATAACAGGATTATAGTAGAGGGATTATTCAGAAAAGTTACGGATTGATCAAGCTGTAAATATGACATATTGAAAGTTTTCTGTCACAGCAGTGTGTGTTTAAAGAGGAGAAGTGACTGTTTGATCTCTTAATGCTGATTGAATGAGCCCATGGACAAATAGTTTGTTTGGTTGGAGGATGAATTGTTGGTTTAACAGCACTGTTGCCAGCAGTAAAATCATCATTTTAATGGAATATAATCATAAACCTATCCTGTTCAAAAGACAACACATTTATCCGTGTATCTGCGGCGCTGTTTATCTGAAGATTAGTTCTGCATATTTAAATATTTGTTGCCAAACTTCAATCTGCATTTTCATCCGTGAGAGCCATATTTGTTATGTCCATCCCGTGACATCATTTTATGTTGAAGGAGCCGTCTAAAACCCGCTGTGTCTTGCAGATTGTGCCCTTCCTCCTACAGACTAACTAAACTCTGACCATTTCAATCCTCATGTCTTTAGATTATTACTAAAAGGACTCTCAATACTTCCTCTCTCTCTGTTGTCTCTCTCTCTTTTAGCTGACCAAAGGGCTGATTGTTTCTTTGCTGTGGAGGAAAGAGCGAGCAGACTCCACTTACTCTGTGAGTACTCAATCAGTGGGAAACATGCTTGTCTGTTGGGCTCCGTGATTTATTCCATGCTATAAATGACTGCGACCATAGCTGTTTTTCCAGGTACAGAAACTGTGTAGTATGCAGTAATCTCATCTCCCTTTAAATGTGTGTGTGGTCAGATATACAGTATGTGTGTGTGTGTTCTATTGTAATTGATTGTTGACTGATAACTTCTGATCATTATATGTGATGTATACTGAGTATTAAAGTTTGTTATTAGTGTGTTCGGAATAGCGTCTTCCCAACACTTGGTTTTTAGTGTTAGCTGTGCTGAAATAGAAGACACAATCTATCCATGATTTGCAAACGGAAAAAAATAAGAAATGTACAATTATAGTTACACATATAAGTATACAAAGGATACAACTCAGAAGCTGGTCAGTTCAGGTTCTTGGTATCTTCTTACTTTGAGCATCCATAAGTATTCATCTCACCTCTCTGAGATCTTCCCTACACTTTCCACGCCCAAACTTCATGTACAGTTCTGTTTGCTGAGTCTTTATTGAATTGACAGGATGTTAGCTTTCAATATTCTCCTCCGTCTCTTAGTCAATGAGAAATAATATGCAGTTGCACAGTGAGTGACAGTTTGCTATCCCAGCTGCAGCACTGCTCACGCTCCCTGGTGGCTCACTGGATTTAAGATGGACTGTAATCTGAGATCAGGAGGCTTTTCTGGATATTTACACAGCCTGATGAAACTGAAGCCTATACAGATGAGACATGTTTTAATATGAGCATTAGTTTATTGAACAATTACTACAATGAGGGAGGCTATATGTTTTCAGGCTGTTGGGGGCTTTGAGCCATGATGATGTGGTGTCATGTTGACGATCTTATGGGGCCCAGTGTGATGTTGAACCATGGGGGGAAAAAAGCAAAAACAAAAGCCTTAATTACCTCTCACAAGGCTGCTGAAGTTAATTTCTGCAGTCACGTGTTCAGCCAATTACTCAGAGTGTAATGAAGTGGAACATGGCTCACCAGAGTTCACTGGACACCCTCCACCTCCCTTTATTCTTAGCCTAGTTTGGCTATTCCAGAGTGGGAATCTAATCATCACTAAACATTAAACCAGGCAATACTTCACTCTGGATACATAGATTTATCCGTGTCAATATCCATTCCCCCTTTAATCATTTCTCCACAGCTATCTCAATATCACGGGCTAGTGAGAGAGGCGGGGGAAGCACATTATCTATGCCGGGGTGTTACAGTATTAGGGATTATCCCTGACAGATAGTTTCCCTTCCAGGCACCATTAGCTTGGCCTCATCCCATTTGGTATTTCCAACACCTGCGACCACCATCCGCTGGGCACAAGAATTATTACCATTGTATTTTTTCTAGGGTATATAAATTAATCATGGGGATCACAAGCAACTACTTTAAATTTCTGGACTGTGACCAAGAAACACATCCTCCCCAAGGATGCCATGGGCCTATGCATCATTAAAACAGAGTTGTGCTATCTGACGGAGGAGCAGTGCCAGCTCCCTCACTTATATACCTTGTGGGATTGTGGCCTCTGCATTTCCACACTATATGCATAATAGCTACTGTCTATGGCTAAATGCAATCAGGGTCCTTGTGTCTGACTTTGAATGCTAAATGAACACGGGACACGTGTTTGCGAGCAGACGAAATAAAGTTGATCAGCTTGAAAGTGAAAGTGGACAGCTGACTCAAGCGAACATAAATTAACATTGATCACCGGGCGGAGCACGTACGCTAATGACTAAAGGCTGCGGGGGCTTGTTAGACAACCTCTGCAGTGGACTGTAATGGTTCCCATATCCTCTCAATCCACTAAATACCAATGGCTGCAATTCCTCATTGAGCATCCTCGTGTTGGCAAATGATCTGTCTCGGATTCACTTGCATGAATGAATTATAATAATAATGTAGATATTACCTGGAAGATATACGTCAAATGGTGCAATCCTGGTGATGTAGAGGGGAGCAAATGATTCTCATTACAAGCTTCTAAATCATTTAAACTCAAATTCAGGCTCAAAATGGCAAAGGCTGATCAATATGAAGACCCTTTCATATGTATCAGTTCATAAAGTAGCTAATTGTAGCTGGCAGTCAAAACCATGAGACCAATTTCAAGATGCAGGATTTGTAGTGTTTTCATCTCGAGTCTAATTTGACTCGTTCTGAGTTCGTCCGCTCACACAGCGCTTGGCGAGTGCGTCTGAATTTTAAAACATATTGATTTTGAATTACTTACAGGTGCTGGCCTATAACAGTATTGATTGCAGATAGGCGTTTTGACAAAATGTCTGGAAAACATTTCGCATTGATTTAAAGTTTCTCGGAGCCCAAAGTAAAAGCCTTGCATCTATAACTGTAATTGCCATATGCAGCTTTGTATCATTCACCTATTCATCCAGCACATTAATCAACATTTAGTTTTACTTTTGGCTCTAAAGCAAAGCACGAGGCAGAACAGTTTATTGAAAAAACATTTCATAGCTCACAGTCCCAAGTAGGTCAAAAGAATGTGGATTATTCTTACATGGATAAAGTTTCTTCATTGGTTTTCTCCAGAACAGGCCAATATATCATCCCAGTGAGTCGCATAAGGAAAGACATCAAGCAAATCTCCCCTTATTGATCCATCCCTCCATATTTGATTGAGACTTGTGACAAGACTGTGGGCAGGATGACAAACAAAAAGGCAGAAGGTTAAAAAAGGTGGAAACTAAATCAATAATGATGACTGACAAGATGAAGCTTGGATGATCAGTATTGTGCCCACTTAGAATAAATAATGGAGAGCAGAATACATTTACTTCACTCCCTATACGGCTAATGCTTCTTCTTCCCTTCATGATTAGTGATTCTTCCTGTTTTGTTGCATCCATCTGTCGGCAACAATTTACTACAGGCTCTGAGACAGAAGAGGACAAAGAAAAGCTTTTTTTTATGAGAGCTCACAAAAGTTTTCTACACATAAAAACATTTTTCACATTTACGTGCATTTGTCTCACTTCTGTCTGATGAAGGTCCACAGTTTCAGAGTTAGAGAACCTCCGGTGGAGCAAACAGACAACAACTGCCCCACTGCCAAAACGTCTCCAGTGGAACTCACACTTTGGAATTTATGTGCTGCACGTGCTAAGATGTAGACCTAATTGGAGTATTTTGGGCTAATGCAATGATAATCAACTTGTGGGTGCTGCGTGGCCCGCCCGCCATTTTGTAATTCACAATGAAAATAATGGTTCACAATGGGATTTTTTTTGTACTTATGTAAATAAGGTGCCAGGGTGCATAAAAAACATAAAAATATTCGAATCGAGCTAGTTTATCAAAATAAAGGGCCAGGGTAGGACAGAGGCTAATGATGCATTAACATGGAATCAGGTAGACAGCAAACAGTCCGACAGAATGACAGGACGGCAAAATGAAACACGCATATATTGAATAAAATGATTTAATGTTTACTATTTTATGTAATTATTCTAGTAATGCAAACTTAGACAACTTTCTCCAGTGTGAGGGAGCTATGTAACATCCTATTGCTATATATATATATATATATATATATATATATATAGTTAATAAGTCAGTTAATAAGTCATAATAAAGAATTTCAAAGAAAGCTGAGATATGGGCCTTTTAATGTTTATTCATTTTATCTGATAAGATAAAGATTAGGTTTGTTTATTAACTGGCCCCTGCTGTCATTTTGCAAAAGTGGCCCTGGGCAAAGCAAGTTGAGTATCCTTGGGTTACGCAACAGTAATAATTTGGTCCACAGTGTTTACCAAACCAAAGAAAATCATGGAACAGAACATCCTGCACTGACTGGTTTGGAAGATAGCTTCTTACCATGCATGGAGGGTTTCACCCCAAGTCCAGCACCCTAAGGCTATACACTAAGCGGAAAGAGGGAGGCCGAGGACTAGCGAGCGTAAGAGCCACTGTCCAGGATGAAACATCGAAAATCCAGGAGTACATCAAGAAGATGACCCCAAAACGATGAGCTGCTAAGTTAATACCACAGACAGCAGAAACCTGATGATGGTGAAGAGGAAGAGGAGCAGACAACATGGAAGGACAAGCCCTTACATGGCATGTACATGGAACATCTGTACCCAGTATGGACTAGAAGTACCCAAATCCCAATGGGACATACCACCGGAGGTGGTTGAGAACAACAGGGCTAAGGTCCTGTGGGACTTCAGATAGCTGAAGTTAGCTGCTGGCTAACCAACCGGTCAAGTGGTGGTTGACAAACAGCAGAAGAGGGTAGTGGTGATAGATGTAGCGATACCAGCTGACAGCAACATCAGGAAGAAGGAACATGAAAAGGTTGAGAAGTATCAAGGGTTGAAAGAACAGCTGGCACAAATGGAAGAAAGATGAGTTATGGGCCTTTTAATGTTTATTCATTTTATCTGATAAGATAAAGATCAGGTTTGTTTATTAACTGGCCCCTGCTGTCATTTTGCAAAAGTGGCCCCGGGCAAAGCAAGTTGAGTATCCTTGGGTTATGCAACAGTAATGATTTGGTCCACAGTGTGTACCAAACCAAAGAAAATCATGGAACAGAACATCCTGCACTGACTGGTTTGGGATGAATACACGTACGGTCACAACATATGAGATGATAGCATGTCACAAAGATGTCAGACTGTGCTGTTACACGTACATTTTTTCTTGCATTAACTGATTTTTTTGCCACTTGAGGCACCGAAAACAAGCCGTAAACACAGAAATGCATAATAATTACTTTTATGTTGATATGGCTAACTTGTAGCAGATGGTTGCTTATTGCACAACCAGGACGTGAAGCAACATTAGCACTCATTTGAAGATATGTTGTGGTCACCTGATGAAATCCAATATTCCCTCGCGTCAGAGCTAAGGGGAACTGCCGAGTCAGCTGATAATTCTCTGTGGGTTCAGTATTGAAGTAATAAGTAATATCCAAACACCCCGATGTGTTGGAATACTGCAACCAAAACAGCATAAACTGCATTATGTTACTTGTGATGTTACTTGACAAGGTTGGCCAAATTATAAAAAACTTCATTTTGTAGTTGTAAATCAATGGTAATAGTTCCTGGCATCATGATCCCTGGAAAATGTGCCGTCTGTCTGCATGTTTTGAAGTGGGTTGAATGAATCGCCCTCTCCTTCAGTTCAGTCTGTCTGCATTCATTAGCATTCCCTGTGATATATTCTGTACATTAATACATCATACATTTTGCTAAAGTAAACTTGTTGAACTAACAGTTTTTAGAAAGCTTAGCATTACCTTTGGCAGGCTGCTCTGCTCATCTGTTGCTGCTGCTGCGAGCATCTTTTTTTTTATGCTTGACTTGCTCCTGGGAGATAGTGTAGCAGCGGTATGTATACACTAAATATCAGCTCCCCAGAATCAGCATAGCTGGTCCTTCGGCATGGGATCTTGGCTCGGCTTATTTGGTTGAATGAATTATTAATGGCTCACCGATTTTCCACAAGTTCCAGCTTGTTTTCTTTTTTTTTTTTTCCTCCAGAAGGCTTGCTGTAGACGGCATCTCCTCATATCCACACTGCTCATTTGCCCTCCTTTTCTTCCAGAGCCAAACGGAGCAGCGTCTGCCCAGGAAATATTCTCCGCTCTCTGGACTGGATGGGAAGAAGGAGAAACTTTGACCTTGGAAAATGAAGATGATGTTGCCATGGGAACTGTTAATCCTTCTGTCACTCAAAGAGTGCCTGGCTGGTGAGATGCCAAGTCAAGCCGCCTTTCATGACACACCTGATATGCATACATCTCCCTACAGGGAGGGTTTGCCTCTTTCTCATGCATGTTTAGACTCTCATTTCAGTTGAAAGGGAATGATAGCAATCTCAGAAGGGATCATCATTTTCATTTTGTATCTGGGCAAAATTTGCAACCAGTTTTTTTTTAAAATAATGTGCAAAACATGACAAAATATGTAGATTTCTCTTTAGTTTTAAAGAGCTTTGTAAAAAAGAAACACAAAGGCAGATGTTTGAATTTAGTGGTTTAGTTTTTGTTATTTAACAGGATGAAGTTGTCACGGCGGGTAAAGAGAAACTGCCTTGTGTCATTCTATAAGATTGACTTTTATAGTTAGATTTTTATCTCAATATTTAACTGCAGAGTTCAAAATGTTCTCTTCAGAACACCTCTGATAAACGTGACTCACTGTCGGATTTACATTTGAACAGAGACTATACGAGAATTCACTCTGGTCTTTTTACGCCTCCCTGTTTTATTATGCAATTTCCTCGCTTTATGTCCAACTGCTGTCACTTACATGAAATGTGGTAAGCACTATAAAAATCCAACACCAACTCTGTTCTTAACTCTAATTTATTCTGTACTCCGCTCTCAGCAACATAGATCCGCGGTGTGCCGAGGCGCTCCTTTCCGCTGAGAGTAAAGCAGAGTGACATTAGCCTTCGGTTCGCTAATACCTGTATGAGCTACAGCTGAGGACTTAAAATCTCTCTAAGAGCTCTCACTTTATGTTTGGATGCGGTAACCCGTGCAGCCTAACACCGAGTGAGATTTAACGTCGACATTTGACGGATATACTGTATACTGATCTTAAGCCAACCGTTTACAAGTCATCAAAAAAATACATTTAAATTTATACAGCATATGGAGTGGGGGTCTATTGTATTGTTATTTATGCTTCCATTTCCAGTGATTTAGCATCTCATCTCAAGTCAGCAGTTTCACTGGGGTATATCTGTGCAGCCTGCAAACCCAAGAGAAAAGAATGATATGCAAATAGCGGCGCATGCTGCACTACATACATCCATGTTATACCCTCTGTTGAGCTCACATTTGCATGCATTTCCATGAAAACTAATTAAGTGTAATTTGTACGTGTGTGTGTTTATGTGTGCTAGTGGTCAGTCCAGGCAGTCGATGTGTTTACAGGGCAGGCCTGTTCTCAAACATACACACAAACCACCCCGATCATTTCCCAGGTGAAATAGCCCGGCTATTAAAGGCTCATTAATTTGTTTAATTTAAAGGACATCGCAAACAGGGTAGAAATGAAGCGCCTCCCTCAGAGGCTGGGGAAACAGGGCCCTTACCTGAAGCAAAGACTCCCACTCTCATTAGGATGATGATGGCGATGATGATACGGGAGGGAGCGCTCTTTGTCCTAGTCAAGGTTAGAGACAAAAAGGAGTGCACAAAAAGAAAAAAATTCCAAAAGCAACACTGGCGTGCAGCTCGGCGTATGGCACACGGTGTCAGGGGAAAGAGAGGGTGGACACCAGTGTGTGAGTGTGCGTCCATCGAAGAAATGTTGGATTTCACGGGAGTAATTAGTGCAACATCGGTTAATTACTCCTGTGTATTGATCGTTTGGCTGGAGCTAACCAAGAAAACAAGCTCAACTGAGCACACACACATGCACAAACAACATGCATATAGTCAACAGCTTTCTAATAATTACATTATATCCAGAATAAGGCAATACTCTGATATTGCAACTCTCATGTAAACACCTTAACCAAGTTATCCTACTTGCATTGAGATCATAATGAAATAAAGCATAACTCAATTAGCCAGCTGGGTTACTTGACAATCTTTCTAATTACTTTTGACATGTAATATAGTTAAAACCGGTGTGAAATCAAAAGTCAACGTTGATTTATTTGTCACGTAACTTACGTACTTAAGTAACGCCACCTCCGAAGTTATTTTAAGCCAAACCACGATCTTTACTTAAACCTAACTAAGTAGTTGTGATGCCTAAACCTGACCAAATCGATCTTTTCCTAAACCTAACTAAGTAGTTTCATTGCCTAAACCTAAGGACGTTGTTTCCTGTGAAGAGAGAAGTTTATTTTGAAAAGACTGTATGCATGTAACAAGCGGAAATTGACACGTGTTGCTGGACATTTGTAGGAAGACGAATAAAAAAGCTGATAGAATATGCTAACAAAAATCTGCTGTCATCTCAGTCATGACATGCTAGACATGAGAAATTTGTTTTTGTTTTTTTAATAGTAAGAAATTTGAATATTAAATCTGCTACTGTTATCATTGTACACTGATAATGTGTTGCATGAGAATGGATTTCATATACAGGCATAGCAAGCAGGGTTCATAATTAATTAACATGTCCAATTTTTTCTATTTTTCCATTTCCTGTAACTGCACTTCCCTTTCAACCGTAACGTTAAAATAAAACAAAACCCATCTATTAGTGTATTTATTTACACTACTTAAATGACTCCTGTAAATAAGCATCCTGATTGTGAACGGACACGGAAAAATGAAAGAAACTTCATGAGTCGTGTGTTGAGGGCTGCATAGAATATGCCAGTTAGCCAGTATAGTACAGGGTTATCTTTAGTTAATTGCTCTCTCATCGCAGTGCACTATCTGCCTTGTGACATGTGCACAAGAGGGTTTATTAAATGCAGAATCCACTCAAAGAACCATGTTGGCAGCTAATTATATGGGCGTACGGTTTATATACAGTTTCCTGAACGCTGAGTGATTTATTTTTGCATTAATTCAGTGTCACACAGCTGATGTGTTGTTCTTGCACACAGAGAATACGCGCCATGGTCCTGTCTTCACCCAGGAGCCCAGTGACAGTATTTTCCCCCTGAGCACTGATGATAAGCAGGTTTTTATGAATTGCAAAGCAAAGGGAAACCCACCTCCGCATTATAGGTAAGTGTTTAGACTGCCCTTTGACTGTCTATACTGTGAGATTATAGCATGTAGCATCAGTGAATGTGTGGTACACAGTGCTCCGCTGAGCCGTTTATGATACCAGGCTGTGTTACTGTACTGGCTACATTTGCATTCCAGTCATGCAGTAGAAGAAGGAGGGTAATTACATTTTTAACCTTGTGGGATGTTTCTGGATTTTTTTTCCCCAAAATATTCAATGGAAAGATGAAAATGAATCACAGCAGCAGACTTCGAAATGTATTTTGTAATTTCTCTACAGGTGGAAAATGGATGGCAGAGAAATAAACACAGAATCGGATCCACACTACAGCCTCGTTGAGGGGAACCTGTTGATCAATAATCCTCATGTCATCGATCACGGAGGAGTGTATCAGTGCATCACCACCAACACATTTGGGACCGTTGTCAGCAGGGAGGCAAAAGTCCAGTTTGCATGTGAGTAGAGTCTTACTCTGATTTACTCTGATTGAACTGATCTCTGATTTTTTTCATTTGATTTGTTTTGATATTTTGCCCGACTAAATAGAATTCAAATTATTTAGAATAGGGCTGCAACTAATGATTGTTTTCATTATCAGTGGGTTGATGAATCATTTGGTTTAATTGGTCTATGAATTATCAGAAAATTGTGGAAAATGTTCCCAGAGTTCAAATATGGTCAGACCAACAATCTAAAACCCCCAAAAAAGTGTAATGCAATAGAATACTATTTTTGTATGGATCATTGCGATGACAAATAAAAGCGCACATATTACGCACAGAAAACATGAAGGCCGAAGGATCTTCAACATCCACTGAAGTGAATTCAACTAAAAAGAGCAAGTCATCATCTGCTCTTGGCAGTGTATTTGGACTGCTGTAATAACAATATCCAGTGCCTCTTAAATAATTTCCGTTTCTTTCCATTCTCACTACGGTTACAGACTCTCTCCACCTCCCCACATTCGTATTTTCAGTGTAATTAATTTGCCAAAAAAAGAGACAGAACACACAGTAAACAAACTTATAGGTGCTAAATGCATGATTATGAGCATTTCTATTGCCTCCACACGGCTCTCAACATGGTGATGGCTGAGCTGGTGGCTCGCAGCTAACGGTGCTAGCAGCGCTAACAGACAAAACAACGGCAACAGTGCTGAAGGAGTTAACAGTGTTAACCTGGGGGATTGGTGCTACAATTCCGCAACAGTGACGTCGGTCAGGACGGCGTTATAGGCTGTAACCGCCATATGAGCACGCTCACATGCATGAAGATGCACTAAATGGCATACTAGCCACTCTGGATATTGTATAGAGCACCTTGATGAATTTGACTGACTTTTCATTTTCTATAGATATTGCTATAATATCGTTGTCAAGAATTCTTTTGGCCGTGAAAATCGTGTAATGAAAATCTGACGTCCTGACAGCCCTATCTGAAATGACTGTTGCCTCGTCATACCAGTCAGTAGCAACCATAGACTGTATATAAGAAGTGGATTTAGTCACTGTGACGTCACACATTGTTTTGTGGATTACAGGTCTGAAGCCTTGAGTTCGCTATTTTGGCCGTCAACATCTTGGTTTTTTGGAACCAGAAGTGACACGAGAGGTCGGAGCTGAGTACAACCGAACACTAAATAAGACAGTTTTAGGCAACAAAAATGTTACAATTAACTCTCATGAACAGAAAACACACTGTGAAGGGGTTAAAGTTGTAAAACGAAAACACAGCCAACTCCCAGACCGGATAACGCCGTGGTAGCGACCTGTCAATCACAAGATAGCTAGATCCCAAAGCATCCCCGGCTTTATGGTCTATATGACTCTAAATGGGAGCATAATTAACTAAATGAACATCATGCTGTATTGAAGAAGACTTGAAACTAGCGATTGAGACCATAAACTCGTGTTTACAATGTTTACTGAGGTAATAAATCAAGTGAGAAGTAGGGTCACTTTCTCATAGAATTCAATAGAATCGCCCCCTTATGGCCATTAGAAAGAATGTCCGACCCGGAGGTTGCCACCTGGTAGCACCAGTGGAATACATGAAGGAATGAGGACTGTATGTCTTGATTTCTTATCAGTCGAGTTGTGATTTGACTACTGCTGATATTTGCCGGATCCCTCCTGGGACTTGGTTGGTATTTGGGATTGATATGTCTTCCCACTGTTTATTCTCTCACACCGCACAGCAGCGTTTAATTAAAGGTGAAAGTAATCTCTCAAGCTCGATTGGTGAGGGGAACTCTGGTGCACCCGCCACCAGATCTCCTGCGCGTGCTGCGATATTAACAGGGAACTCTCGAGTTTGACTTGTAAGCAACGTGAACAGACAGGGAAGTATTCTGCAGAATGAAATGCCCTTCCCTGGATGTCACCTTTCTGTAAAGTTATTTCAGCCGTCAAACACTGAAAAGTTTTCTTTCTTTTTTTAATTTTTATATTCAACAGTTCTGCAGAACTTCAGCAGGAAGTCAAGGAACACGGTGTCGGTGAGAGAGGGTCAAGCCGTGGTTCTGCTCTGCGGCCCTCCACCCCGTTACGGAGGTACGGCGCTCTGTGCTACTTCTTCTGCATTGTCTGCTGTAGTCTCACACTCCTGCTTGCCTCAGCAGTCTTTATTGTTCCTCACTCTGCTGCTTATTATCTCCCTGTAACACTGCTGTGTCTCTTTTGTTTTTTATACCCTCCCACCTTCTCTTTTTGCTGCTCTTCCTTTCCAACTCCGACACACTGTTTTCCACTCACCTCTCCTTATCTGTCAGACGGGGGGGAACTTTTTTATGATCAGCCACGGCTCTACCTGCCCAGACCCATGCCGTCACATCTATAGTTCAATGCCTCACACTCCTTAACCTTGAGCTCACTTTTCACGCCCATATGATCTGTGACCACGCTGTCATCTATAAAGTCTCCAGTGCTCCACTTCCTCAACTGTCATTTTTTTTTTTTTTTTTTCTCGGATGTGGGCAGGTTATCTGTGGGTAATAAAGTCTGCTGGTGGCTGCTGTGGCCGGGGGAGCGTTTATCCCGTGGCACAGCTGCGAGTCGGCTCATGTGTCTGTGCGCTGCTGATTAGCAGACCCTCAAAGTGGTCCGCACTCCTGCAGCCATTCGGTGCCCACCAGCACAATTTCACGCCATCGTACCAGCCTTTCTCTGCTCTCTGTTGCCAGCTGAATCCTACGGCCACGCGGGAATCCACACTTTAGCAATTTGCCCTCCAGCCTTCCCTCCCTCCCCCTTTAAAAGCCTCCATCTCTTTATTTTGCCTCTTAAACACAGCATTGTCACACATTTGATGGGATTTGCACGACACGATAATGCTAGCTTGAGGTGTTTTTAAAATTGAAAAATGGTGGGTTTTTTTGTTGCCACATTTTGTCAAAGCTTCTTTTAATGCTTGTTGACGCACCACTTGAGGAGTGCGGCGATGCGCCTTGGTAAAAAGAGGGATCATTTGAAGCTTCTTTGAGCAATCAATAGGTAAGTGGTCTAAGAGGAGCCGTGCTGAGAGTTAAACTCTGTCAGAGGACATGAGATTATGTGCCTGCAAGTCCTCTGTTGCTGTGAGACTGCAGCTCTTAAACAGACCCAGTCTCTGATAGTTCCTAATCATGAAAGGTCTGTCAGTTTCTGCCCCGACTTTCCCCCGTAATGATTTTAATTCACTGTTTTCCCTCAAGGAAGCGAGTGGGACTTTTTAACCGTCTGCCCAGTCAAAAGGGCTGACTGCAGAATGTCATGTGTCTGATACAGGAGGGCTGCACTAATAGCCAAGTTCAGTCTGCGGTCCCTGCAGACGTCTCTGCCCCTCTCTCTTTCTCTCTCTCTCTCTCTCTCTCTCTCTCTTGCTGTGTATGTGTTTTACACTGCTGCATTGACATTCTCATAATTTCTTTCCGTTCTTTGTTTGGACATGAATCCTCCTCGTAAATCTGTGGGACAAGAGTTCGACTAAAATAAATGTTACCTGCCAAATCTATAATACAGACTACAATAAAGTAATGAGCAAACATGTGACCTTGAACTAGGGCTGTCAATCGTTTAAAATAGTAAATCGTGATTAACCGCAATTTTATCACACATTTTGTATCTGTTCATAATGTACCTTAAAGGGAGATTTGTCAAGTATTTAATACTCTTATCAACAGGGGAGTGGACTAATATGCTGCTTTATGCAAACGTTTGTATTTATTTATTATTGGAAATCAATTAACAACACAAAACAATGACAAATATTATCCAGAAACCCTCACAGGCATTTATCATAAAAATATGCTCAAATCCTAACATGGCAAACTGCAGCCCAACAGGCAACAACAGCTGTCAGTGTGTCAGTGTGCTGACTTGACTATGACTTGCCCCAAACTGCATGTGATTATCATAAAGTGGGTGTGTCTGTAAAGGGGAGACTCGTTGGTACCCATAGAACCCATTTTCATTCACATATCTTGAGGTCAAAGGTCAAGGGACCCCTTTGAAAATGGCCATGCCAGTTTTTCCTCACCAAAATTTAGCGTAACTTTGGAGCGTTGTTTAGCCTCCTTCGTGACAAGCTAACATGACATACCAATGGATTCCTTAGTTTTCTAGATTCATATGATGACAGTATCTTCACTCTGGAAAATGAGCCAGCTACAACCTTAAAAATCGCAAGTTGCGTTAATGCGTTAAAGAAATTAGTGGTGTTGAAACGTTGTTTTGAATCCCGTCTTTGCTTGATTTTACTGTGATACCAGCCTTGGTTCATACATGGTCAAATATAAGGCAGGAGTTATTCTATGATTTTCTTATTGTTAACAAATTATATGAAAAAAAAAAAACAGATTCTGTCAAACTGGGTATTTAGACTGAAAACAGCCCTGCTGGTAAAAAAAACAAAAAAAAAGAGTGCAAGGGGCTGATTTGGTGGGCGTGTTGTTTTAGGTACCAGTGAGAGAATAAAATACCATCTTTGAGTAATAGATCCATGAGTTTAAAGGCTGATAAGATTCCAAAACACTGCACAGCAGTTTATACAAGACACATTTTACATCAAATGACAATAATTTTATTCTCCGTTGCGACAATTGTGCGATAAACAGCAGAATTCCATTGTTCACATCGCAGAGAAATCCACTATGAATGTAGGCTTGCACATATTTGATTGCAGGAGGGCGTCGAGGTCAGTCTACTTCTTTACAGGTCGACCTTGCATTCTTTAGCTGGAGCCCTCTGTGTCAACAACCCTGCTGAGCAACACAGCGGTCCAATTGAAAAGAATGAGGGGGCTGCATTATTTCACACAGTCTGACTGCCTGACCTCAACCTTAGTCCATCTCTCTATACTTTCCGACTTCCCGACTCAGTCTGTGGCACTCATTGCCGAGCCAATTCATTCCTCCTGAAGACATACGTGTTTAAAAATGAGTCACAAATATAAACTTTCTTGTTTCAAACAAAAGGAAGTTATTGTGGACTATTTTCAGATGTGGACTAATACACATTTTGTGGGCTTATGAGTATCTACAGTTTATTTTTGATTGGCTGACACACAATACAGTACCCACAAAACTACAGTGCCAATTTTAAAGGAGCAGTGTGTAGGATTTAGTGGCATCTAGTGATGAGGTCGCAGATTGCAACCAACTGAATATCCCTCGGCGTGTGATACTGACGCACACGGCACCCTTTAGCATCTGTATGAGATGCACCAGGCTTTCAAGTAACTACAAAATAAAC
Organism: Sebastolobus alascanus; assembly: GCA_916701645.2. NCBI lineage: Eukaryota > Metazoa > Chordata > Actinopteri > Perciformes > Sebastidae > Sebastolobus > Sebastolobus alascanus. The sequence continues at coordinate 302,302 of CAKAOJ020000220.1, read as the reverse complement.
CCATTTATAATATTAAATTAACGCGTAAATATTAAACGCCTAGATAAAGTGGTTGGGGAATGTGGCGACGTAGTTTTAAATGTGAAAAAACACACACAGGGAGGGTAGGAAAGGTGGTGGATGGGTCCAACAAACACAGAGCTTTCATCCAGGAGTCCGCTGTTCGTGTCCCGTGTGAAAAAAACAATGTGTTGTTTGTCTTTGTGTTGTCAACATTAAGTTTCATTTTCACTTGACAAACGTAGTAATTTTAAGCCCAACCGTGATGTTTTTTCCCAAACCTAATTAAGTGGTTTTGTTGCCTAATCCTAAGCGTCCGAGTTTGACCCACCGGGCTACCCAGTGCGATAGAAAGTGACGCCAAGGTATTGGGCCAATAAGTCACAACACTGTGTAACTAGAGAAGCTTAGGACTTTCTAACTGCCATTTAGCTGGGCCTTTAAATAGGCAGGCGTTGGCTATGCAGGCAAAACTTTGCAAAATCAATTCATTGATGGTTTTGGTCTTTTCATGGGATTTGTTGACAGAAAGAAAAATATTAAATATCACCAGCCATATCATATGAAGTCATCTTATATCTATATTTTTGGCAGAGAAAAAGATCATCATTTATTTGTAATAATATCTCTTCCGATGCAGGTCTTACTGTCATTTTGGAAATGTCACTGGAAGGTGTATCTGCTTTTTATTACCTGTTCTTTTTTTTTTTTTTCTAGAGATCAAATATTCATGGGTTTTCAACGGACAGCGGAGCATCCTGCAACAGGACGCCCGTCGTTTCATCTCCCAGAGGACGGGCAACTTGTACATAGCCAAAGTTGAAGCCTCAGACGCGGGGAACTACACGTGTGTGGTGAGAAACATGATGACCAACACCACAGTGTTCAGCTCTCCAACCCCTGTGGTGGTGCGGAGAGACGGTAAGCATCCTCAGTTCGCCTCTGCTGCCTCCTGGTTATCTTGCACACTGTCGGAGGGAGGGCGAGCCTGGGAGATAAATCGCTTGTCTTGAGCATGACACTGTTTTTGCTTTTGTTTACGAGCGAGGATTTTGCACCATCCCAAAGCCTCTGAACTGTACAGGGTTATGTATTCGAGAAGCCCCTTCTATCTGCATGACGGCACATATTTACATAACCAGAAATGTAGTCTGCCCTGACAGAAATGCACGCAGACACACACACACACAGCAAGGAGCTTGCCACACATACTAAACCCCATCAGGACCGTTTATGTGTACCACTTCAGATTTGAGCTGAGGCAGATATGTAATCCAAACTCATCCATCCGCTAAGCCAAACGCTGTTGTATGCGGCGCCAACACGCACGCTCGCTCTCTGCCAGTGTCATCTCGCGCCACGGCTCTTACATCCAATATGAATTACAGGAAACTGCATGTCCATGTTTTGTGTTTTGACTGATGTGATTTGCTTTTATCCTTCATGCAGTAGTGATGGGTGAATACGAGCCAAAGATTGAGGTTCAGTTTCCCGACACCCTCCACGTCTCTAAAGGATCATCAGTGAAGCTGGAATGCTTTGCCTTAGGAAAGTAAGTGTCAGAAACATTAGCACGGTGCAGCTCTACCCCCTCTCATTGCATTGTCAAATTTATGAAGTGGCCAGACATCCTCTATTACAACAAACAGACTGACAAACATGGCCGCAGTCCTTCTGGTCAGTGTGAGCAGGAGCATGTGGCCAGCGTGACCTTTTGTGTGTGACCTCTGCAGCCCTGTGCCTTCCATCTCATGGAGACGAGCTGATGGAAATCCACTCCCTGGCAAGATTAAAATCAACCACTCCAGTGGGGTTCTGGAAATTCCATATTTTCGCCCGGAGGATGCCGGTGTGTACGAGTGTGTAGCGGAAAACAGCAGAGGACGAAATGTTGCCAGAGGGCAACTTCTATTCCACAGTAAGAACCTTGTATACTTTTGCTTCCTGTTACATGGAGATCACTGCTCATCTTTTTCTCCTTCGAGGTGCAATGCGTAAGATCTGGCCTGAACTTTAGTTCAAAACATTAAGATTAACCTAACACTATCAACAGAATGTGAAGATGTTACAGTGTTGACATTATGTCAAAGATAACTATGTCTTGTGTTGCAGGAATATCCGAAATAAGCATGCTAAGCAGCTAGCCCCGGCCCGTCCTGTCTTGTAATTCCACTTGTATATCGTGAGGCAGAAACGAGAAAACAACTTGAATTTTCCTTTTGTCCTCCCCCCCACAAGATGACTAATTCGCCTGGAGGAGGGCGGGCGGCAGTACCGGGAGACGGACCTTCAGATAGCAGTTAGCTGTAGCAATTAGTATTCAGCCAGCGGGGTTCTGATCCCGGCCGGATCAGTTAGGTTAGATCCAGCGCCAGCCCGCTGTGACTCCTACCGCTGGGGTTTGTGCTGGCTGAATGCAGTTGCTACAGCTAAACGCTAACTGAAGGCTTGCGGCCGCCCCCAGTTAGTGGCACAGTAAACACCATGGATATATAAAGGCTCCCGTTCATTCCTCTGAGAGTTGCTCAGTGGCGCATGAAGTCAAAATGGCTCGACTGCCGAGTATAAAATTACCCGGATCTTCCGGCGATCTTCTGCATCCATTGGGCCCTGTGGGAAAAAAAGTATTTTTGGGCCCAATGGCATCATATGACGGACACAGAAGTTGTAGTTCCACCGTTTGGCTACTATGAAAATTTGCTTCAAAGCCCGGCGCTTTTCCTGGGGGCTTGGTAAACACACAGATGGCTGACATAAACTATAGGCCGAGGCCACACATGAAGATTATAAGATAGTAGTGTTATTTTGACCGGCTCTCATGCAGTTTGGTCGAATTTTGCGTATTCTTGCCCTGCTGTTAGTTAGTAGTTAAAAATACATTTTGATTTTATGGACCCAGCAGTAGAGGTGAAATGCTGCCCCCTATTTGTTTGGAGCAAGTGACCAGATTTTACACATTGCACCTTTAAAGTACTATTTAATATCCAGTACAGTATTTGTATTTGTTGGAAAATTATCCAAAGTGTTTTATTACTTGTTCTTTCTAAAGTAATTGAGTTATTTTGTCAGTATGAAAAACCTCATAATGCCAGGAGTTAATTTGTGCTCGTTGTCTGTGCTTTTTTGTGATTGTGACGTTATTGTACGTTAGATCTCGCATGCTGACCATTTCTTTTACCCAGTGGCTTGAGGTAGAAAATGAGATTACTCATATGTCAGTATAGGTCTACCACCTCCATAGAATCAAAAGGAACCGGCTGTCAAACTGCGAGCTTTGAAATGAGTCTCCCTCTACATCAGTGAATGTTCACAACTGTCTTCTATAGGCAGAGAGATGAGTGAGAGTCTCCACTGTTCCCGTCTGCTGAACGTGTTGATAAGGAACCGGGAAAGATGGATATCAGATCAGTCTGTAACTTTTTGGTTTTACGTATAACTTGAATAACTGCTGTTGTGATTCTGAGGCATCTGGTTTGACGTCAGTAGTGCTGAACATGAAGGCGTAAAGTTGTTGACACAAGCGGTGGGAAAGCACACCAGGGCAAGTTTATTTGTGTAGCACATCTCATGCACAAATGCAATTAAAGGTGCTTCACATAATCCATTCAAAAGGAGATAAGCCATACAAAACCTGAACCAACAAATTCAAAAGATAGAAATCATTTTAAAGAAATAAAAATATATAAAGAACTGAAATAAATTAAAGTGCAAGGTTGAAACTAATTAGAGCTGATGGTTCACTCAAAGGCAACAGAGAACATAAAAGAGCCTGGATTTAAAGGTAGTATTTAAAGTTGGGCCAAATTTTATATCCTCTGGAAGTTTGTTCTAGTCCTGTGGTGCAAAGTAACTAAAATGCTGCTTCTCCGTGTTTAATTTGGAGGTCGAGAGGGACAGTCGGAGATGTATTGAGGTCCTAAATGACTGAGGGATTTATAGACAAACAACAGTGATTAAAACTCTATTTTATGACTCACTAGAAGTTGGTGTGATGTGTTCAGTTTTCTTCCTGAATGAGCTGAAGTTGTCTGAGAATAATTTTTTGTGAGATCTGAGGAGAGAACATTAATAGTCCAACCTGCTGGAGATTAAAGCTTGATCCTCTGACTCTTACTATGGTAGTATGCAGACTTGATTATTGATTTGATGTGGCTGTCAAAGTTTCTCTCCGAGTCCATAATTATACCGAAATTGATTTTTTTTGTGTATTTATTTGGATCCACATTAGCTGTTACCGGGGCAACAGCTACTCTTCCTGGGATCAATAGAAAAAAAATGACTACAACAATTCAATTTGATTATGTTAAAAGAAAGTGAAAGTTATAAGCAATAGTTAGCAATAGTAAGTAATATTACACACATGTGCATATACATATACAGTACATGCACTTACATATAAGACAGTTAATAAAATAAAATAAAACAAGGTCAGTCAGAATATCTTTAAATCTATCTATCACTAATTAGCAGTCTCCTCAACTGTTTTTAAAGGTAATCATCTCAAGTATTCACTGATAAATGATGAAAATAAATATGGAAATGTAGCAGTATTGATAAAGCTTCATCTAGCTTGACTGAAAACTAGGCCGATAATGTACTAGTTTTTCCTCCTTTGGTATAATTTGTGCAAAAACTGAGTATTTAAGTTTCCTTACAAACTTAAATACTCAAAAAAAATGTATTGATTAATGAAAAGCTACATAATTGATTAATGAAAGCTACATAACTAAAATAGATTCTTAGAAAGAAAAACAGGGCAGTAGTAAAAAAAATAATAAACAATGACTAAATGAACAATATCTTAACTATATTTCAGAGCATCCAATAAGGAGGGAAAAGGATTTATGGTTTTGTACTCATTAAACTTGAACTTGACGATCAATGAAGTGTGAAATCCCTGCAGGCTGCAACTGTGTTTTTATTGTTAAGACATTCACCTCAGTATTGTAGTGAGACATCAGACATCATCTCCTCCCTCATTCCTTCTGCCAGCTCTTCTCTCTCTCAGCTTTCTCACCTCTGACTGCAGGTGTTGTGTAAACTGTATTTTCTGAGTTCTATTTTCTTTGATTCATTGACCTCTGTTGCTTTAATAATGCCGGAAAGATCACACTATTTTGTAATTCAAATGTTCTATATACGGGATTCAGAGCATTAATATAGCAGCAAACAACTATTTGTGTGATAAGATATAGAGGAGTAATGTCTACCTGAGCAGAGAATGAAGTATCTCTCCCTCAATGTGTGTTGTAATCAGAGCTTCTCTGTGATTTGTTGACATAGCCGGGCTGGCCGTGCGTGCTTTTTAGTGAATGTGAGTGCATGTGAGCATAGCGACCATCCTCCGGTTCCCCCTCAGGTTATCACCGTTATCTCTGTCAGTACTGTTGCCATTGTTTGCACTGTTGGCACCAAAGAGGATAGAAGCAAAGAGACAAAACTCTGGTGTTTTTTTGACAATAGCCGCTGCCGCCACTTTGGACTGAAAACAGTAATTATATTTATATTTTATTGTTCAACACAGGCCATTTTGATAGAATATGGCACTATAACAGAAATAATTTTGTTTGACCTTTGTACGGAACTTTTTAGGCAAACTTTTTACTGGTGTCTGCTTTCAGTCCAATATGGCGAAAACGTAGCTCTGCTGCTGGACGCTGATGTTGCAATGGAACAGACAATTGACTTTCACTTCTTGGCAATATACATTCTTTGTTAGCGCTGATAGCACTGTTAGCTGTTAGCACCGTTGGCTGTTAGCTATCTCTATGTTGAGAGCCTTGTGGAAGCAATAGATATGCTCTGAATTCCATATTGGGCACCCTTAATGAGTAATAGATTTTTTTTTCTCCGCTGGAGTTGAACTGCAGCCTAAATAAATGGAATTTTGGAATCTTGTTCCTTCTTACTTTATTTTAGCATTTGCAGCATAATACATTTTCATTTCTGCTCTGAACTTGGTGATCTCCAATCCATGATCTGCACCTGCTGCACAATGTACCTGCAGGTCAGAGCCAGGCACTGACTGCGTAATGAGCTGCTGCCCCAGTAAATCAGGAGCTAATTACACGCAGAGTGCGAACGCAAATTGAATGAAACACGTAGTGCAAATTTGCCATGGCCTTTCATGTATGTAAATCTGACCCGGAACCACTCCATCAGTCAAAATGAGACAGACATTTACTTCACATTAAGAGCAAACACTTTGTCAGTTTGAAAAAAAAAAAGGTGTTCTACAATGTTCACGCAGCCTTTTTGGGAAACAAAAAGTGGTAAAGGGATATATCATTGATAATTAAACTCATCTGTTCCTACTCATCACAAGGCAATCAGATATTGGTCAAACTAAATATATCTGCAATATAATTTTGACATTTTTGTCAATAATATTCATATTCATTGGTATTTTTCCACAGATGCTGAAAATCTGCACTGGGTCCAGACACTGAAAGATGCTCATATGGCAATTGATGCTAATCTGCAGTGGGAATGTAAAGCCATCGGTAAGCTTAAGCCTGCATACAAATGGTTGAAGAACGGTCAGCCGCTAACAGCAGAGGTAAGACACCAGAAGTTACACTGAGATTTGATATTTAAAAGAAAAATGTTAGAACCTCATTGTGATTTTACACACAACAAAATGTACTATGACCGTGACAAAGCTTCGGTATTTGACGCCCTGGGAATGAGAATGGGCTGCTAATGCTGAACTGAAAACCTTGAGTGCAAAGGATGATCCAAAAGAATTGCATTCATCTTGAAATAAACCAGTGAAAGATGATGTCAAATATTAAGCATCTGGCCTGATTCGCAGGGGAGGATCCATGTGGACGCTGGTAGACTGACCATATCCAGGATTAGCCTGTTGGACTCTGGGATGTATCAGTGTATGGCAGAGAGCGAACACGGAGCTGTCTATGCCAGCGCTGAGCTCAAGGTTGTAGGTAAGCAGTTTGTTTGCCCTGTATTATTTACAATGAATTGAACCAGAGGCAAGGTAGATATATACTGTTTGTACACGGTGTCAGTGGAATGAGAATGCTTCCTATCGGGAAGTTAATAAATAAATAATAAGAGGCTGAAGCAGCTCCTCACTGAGCCATGGCCTCGCTCTTTCATTTCCATAATTATTTCATACAATAAGCCAGTCCTGTGGTGAAATATAATTTCCGTAATTGCCGCTGATGCACTTGACATTTTTGCTGATGCACGGCTGTTTGCCCCTCCACAAAGCGAGACAAAATGGCCTTAACACGGGTCTGTTCCTCAGCCTCCCCGCCGGACTTCACCCGGCGGCCCGTGAAGAAGTCCACCGTGATCCAGAGGGGGGGCGAGGTGGTCTTGGAGTGCCGCCCCCACGCTTCCCCGAGGGCCACAACCTCCTGGTGGAAAGGCGGCGAACTCCTGAAGGACAGCAAGAGGTAGGGTGTTGTATGCACCGCTGCTCATGCTACTGATGGCATCTGTTAAAGGGCTTGCTCATGTGGTCATTTTCATTTCTAGGACTCATTGTTATTTATGCGTCTGCTCAAGGGGACTCAGGGGGAAGTCAGTGTAGCATAACACAGCCTTGTTTTGTCCAAGAAAGTGTTTTTCTTTAGATAGACACCTTCTTCTCCACATAGAAAGTGATATTGGTTTTCTGTTGACATATTGTAGTTTTGTCTGAAGCCTTTTCACTGGATGTAAGAATGAGGCCATGACCCCTCTACTCTATCAGTTTTTTAAAGGCACAAGATAAAGAGTGCAATATGATTTAGCTGTTTGAAACTTCAAAGTGTCCCACAGCTTCACAGCTCTTCAAGTGCTGGATGTAGAAGCGAGATCCTGTAGGGACGCTCTCTGTGTGAAAACCACAGAGAAAAACGATCTTACTTCATCCTTGAGCGAAACTCCACCCCAGGCTACATGACAGGCCACACCGTGTCATGATTTAAGGTCTGAGGCAACACCTACGAGCTAAAAGAAACAGTTTGCTGTTGCACCGGCAGAGACTAATACACACAATAACAACCAACAGAGTTCAAGCACAGTATGAGAGCTGCTGTCATTAAATGTTCGGTGGAAGAGAGGGGGAGGTAAATGTTCGTGGAGGTTGAGAAAAACGGGGGCTGCAACAAAGGTCTGAAAAGTAAAGAGACTCAAACGGCGTCCAGAGAACTGTTCCGAAGTTGTCAACAATCAGGCAAAATCGCTTTCCAGCGTGAGTCCACTTGCAGCACTGTGGGACTGGAGGCAGATCTGACCCTCTTAGAGATGATCCAAACGAAAACTCTACAGGTCCCACTGTTTATCAGTATTTTAGCTGAATGACATAATATTGCAGCATTTAGGTAATTTCGTGAGTGAAAGACAGAAGGACAGTATTCTGGTGTTTCCCCTTTTAGACCATTGTTCAGTACGCCTGCACATCATCAGACACACAATTGAAAGCATTTCTCTTACGTAAAACACCATCAGAAAGCCGTGTCAGTCTCAAACCGTATAATTAACTTAATGGCATCAATTTTCTCTGAGAGCCTTGCTACCTTGTTCTGCTCTGGCAGCAACTTTAGTGACCTTACAACAACTTCCCGTAGAGGAAGACTATGAAATAGAGAGGGCGAGAGAACAATGTAGTCTGATTTCAGTCTTTTCAGACCTTTTCGAACAATTAGCTGTTTCAAAGTGGGTAATTAAAAATGTGCATTTGCATTGTTTCCCACAGAGTTAGATTTTATTTGTGGTGGTAGCTGACCTCAGCTGTATTCTAACGTTAACTTATAGCTATCCTTACTAGACTTCTTACATGCTTGCCAATAACTTATTTTAAGAGATGGGTTTCCGAGACTGACAGTGTTGTGTTAAGAACATAGATAGGCTAACTTATCAGCGTTAACTTGACTTTGGGCCTGGCAATATCACGATACATATATCGTCAAAACGATATAAAATGTCTATTGTATATATTTTTCTATTATGATATAGGCTAGGCATTTTTTTCTATAGAATTTCACGTAAAACTGTTATTTTGCACTCAAGTTCTTAAAGTGAGAAAATACTGAGTACTTTTCATTTGTCAAGTATTAAATGCACACAGGAGTATACAAAATATAATATATATGTTATATTGTGATATATATTGTTGTTATTTAAGATATGAAATGACCTATATCATGATAAAAGATTTTGGCCATATCGCCCAGCCCTAACTTGAATGCATCAGTTTTGGACAAATTTGTGCAGAGGTGTTCATGACACTAACCTTTCATGAACTCCGGATTAATTCTATTCAGGAATTTGGCAAGCTGTCTTCTTCCCAGTGTAGCATAGCATGTGCGATTGTCAGTAGACCCCTCGCGATAGCAGAACAAACAGGTACGGAGAGTGTAGAGCGAGGGGAGAATGTAGTTAGTTGTGTAACTAGTTACTCGATCACGGATGGTGTTGTTCTCTCAGATGGATAAAAAGAAAAAAAATGCTAAAATGGGTCGCCAAATGTACTTTGATGGCTGTTAATAAACTTGGGTGGCCCACCCAAGAAAAGTCTGTGTGTGGGAAACACTGCAATGAAGTGGTTTTCTTTCTTTAGTACTAAGTTTAACAGAAAGATTTATTTTTATGCCTCCATGCTGGCGACAGCTGTGGCTGGAGGCATTATGTTTTTGGGTTGTCCATCCGATACCTCAGGAACGCCTGGAGGGAATTTCTTCAAATTTGGCACAAACGTCCACTTGGACTCAAGGAGGAACTGATTAGATTTTGGTGGTCAAAGGTCACTGCGGCCTCACAAAACACGTTTTGGGCCATAACTCAAGAATTAATATGCTAATTATGACAATTTCATACAAATGTCTAATAGGATAAACTGATGAAGTGATGCCATTTTGGACAGACGTGGATGTAAACTGCAACTTGACTCGGAGGCATACAACCAACAGTTTTTAATTGTGTCCTGAGTTTGCTGAGTCTAAACATTTTTGTCCATTATTGCCATCCTAAGAAGGTGCTTGAAAAAAACAAGAATTGTGACATAACATTAAAATAGCCTCCAGTCAAAGGTGTCATCTATGTGCATTAGCAAATAAATGTAATATGATTTCTAGAATGCATGTTGAGCATCAGCAGTTAACATGTGTATTAATAGCCATTTATGACAAAGCTGTAAATGGTAGCTCACAGCAGAACCACTGACACTGTGTGAAATGTGCATGTGCAAAGTCATCAGCCTTAATTCTCAAGTGGGTTGCTTCAGACTGCCGAGAACATTAAGTCAAAGAGCAGAGGTTCTTTATCCATAGGGAAGTTGTCCTCTTTTATAAAAAGTGTGTAACAAACAGAAATAAAACTCAAAAAGATACAGTTTGAAAATGTGAAGTATGTACGCTGCGCAGCCAAACAGGGTTATGCTTATATTTGTCCTTATAATACTAAGACTTGTAGCGCTACACTGCAATACAAGAAGATCCTATTTCTTTATTTCCATGTCTTCTACATGGATCATCATCTGGTGAGGATGCAGCCTCAGTCTTTTAGCATGATATGTAAGTAGCCATCAAGTGCATATTTAAGATCATTAAAGATGTATACGTTTTAAAATGAGCCAGCTGGAAACATTAGAAAGTTAACTTCATTAGAGCGGATGAAATTTGCTAGCGAAAGCTGGTGGGTCTTAACAAACCGTCAATTCCCCTTTATTGTGGCCCATGTCATTGTTCACTTCACTGATGCAAGCCATGTCTTTTCACCTGCGAGGAGCTCAACTGGTGGGGCGTAATACACCTCATGCCTTCCCCGAAAGACCCCACCTCCCCAATGACCTATCACCCTGACCACCCAGCAGGAGTCACTCCAGCAACAGGCACATGACGCCTCACTGGCTTCCCACCCGCAAACATTCCCAATTATGTTTGATGGAACGTATGATCCGTGGTCGTGGCCACATATTTCTTTTATAATGCAGAATTACCAAAGTGATTTTCATTAACCAGTATTTTTTTTACCATTGAGAATTTCACATATGTTATTTATACTAACATCTGTATATTACTTTACCCTGTACTGTCCCCACATTAGATACACTGATTTCAAATTAAAACTGTCCAAAGTCCAAAGCTAATGACATTATAGCTGCTCTGATTAAAAAATAATCGAAGCCCTGTCTCCTAAAAATTATGATCCCATACAACGAAACTGCTTACATTTCAAGGGAAACATATTTTGTCGCGAATTACATTAACAGTACATTTGTAATGATAGTCCACTATTGTCCGTGAAAGTCCGCGTAGGGAGGAGGTCGGAGTGGTGGATGAGTCAAACAAACACATGACTTTCACCCAGGAGACAGCTGTTTGCGTCCCGTGTGTAACTAAAAGTCAATATTCATTTATTTTATGTCCGTAGCTTAGATAACGTAACAAACATAGGGATTTTAAGGCAAAATATACGTTTTTTTTCTTTTTTTACTAAACCTAACCAAGTAGTTTTGTTGCCAAAACATAAACAATTAGTTTTTTTGCGTTTTTGTTTTGTATTGGTTCAATTTACTTTAACCATTAACCACTAATTTAAAACTGCAACTATAATCCAGGAGAAAATATGTTTCCTTCGAAACGTAACTGAAATGCAGTTTAGTGGAATGGGAACATAATTTTTGAGGAGACAGTGAACAATTAACTGTTAACCTTTTTCAAGAGTGCATTACAGTGGAAGAACGGGGATTCATAGTCTCATTTGATAACTCTGGAGATGAAATGGGATTTTTCTCTTGTAGGATGGCCCCGTACCCCATGCAACGGAGTGTTCCTCTTCGGCTTAACCCATAAACCTAAAAGTACATTCTATACAAACTTCATACAAACTTCCGGCAATATTTTGCTGAACGCAGTGACGTGATAGTACTAGTCTTTTGGCCATCAAACTCCAGACGTGATTTCTCTCAAAATTGAGTTGAGTGTTGGAATCTATAGAGGGAAGTTTCTACTGACTTCCTTAAATTTGTTTCACCATAGAAAAACTTTCAAATGGAAAAATCCTTGCCTTAAACAGCTGTATCCAGGGTACAGGTTATTTCACTGAATCTCTTTCTTTAGTGCAAATACTTTTGATGAGCCTTAGGTAGGAATTCATTAACGCGAGTCTCCTATGTGAATACAGGAAGATAAACCTCAGTAGCTCCCTTAAATTTGCTGGCAGGAATCCTGAGCAAAGGGTGCAATAATCATTGTTTAGTTAATACAGTTCATTTTCATTCATTCCGATGCATAGATATGAGTGAATGATTGGAATTTCTGACTTTACATGGCTTGGATATTAAAAAGGGATTTTACCCAGTTAATTATACCTCACTCGTCTAAAAACGCTCCTCTATTTTGTAAGAGCTGTCCAATCTATTTGGAAAACCACTAACCCGCAACTGATTTTCAGTAAAATGTCCTATTTCAGTCAGATCACAACAAAAACATCAGTATAGTGGGTTGAGAGTCAAATGTTCTGAAAACTGTAGATGCTAAAAAGATTGCAGAAAAGAGAGAAAGTGTCGTGGCTGATCAGGGTGCTGTTAAATGTACTTCTTTAACACGGTGGCACATGCTGATTCTAATTTTGTTGTTTTAATTTGCATGCTGGTTATGCATGCTGATCATGTGTCAGATGAAGTGTTATGTGTGTGGCTGCTCTCGTGCTGTGTTTTCCCTTTCTCATTTTCTTTTGGGCTCTGGCTCAGATCAATATGTACAGCCATATTTCCATATAGACTGCATGTAACTCACTGGACCTGCCTCAACATGTGACCAGTGGGATTGATTAGTTATCACGTTTTCCACGGGTTGGCCATGAGGAAAGGGAGAAAAATTACCCAGGCATTACCCAGGCAGCGCACTTGGACAAGAATAGAAATTCACAGCATAACGGAGTTTGTCTACAAAGCAGATAGTTCTGTTACGTTTCTATTTGTTTCGCAGCTGATTGCCCCTCAGGTCATGTTCTCAGTGCGCCTCCATCACTCAGCGTTTGATATTTTTGTCAATAAATCAGCGCAAAGCACCCTGTGTCAGACATGCTCTCTGGGTCTCGGCTCGGCCCGAGTGAATACATATTTATTCCAATGTGGAGCCAATGTGAAACTGTTTGATTTTTGTGCTGGCTGCTCACAGCATTTCTGTTTGATTTACTCGATCCAAAGGTCACAACAGGAGTGCATTATCGGCCTCATTTATGCATATGTTTACATGCTTTCCAACTTGTCTGTGTAGAGCCAAGGCGCCAAGATAACTGTTCCAGGCGAGAATAAGAAGTATTTACACTTACTTTCTAAAATCCTGTTTTTGTCCCCCTTAATTTAATTGTTTCAGATTGATTTCTCTCTTTCAGTCTCTCCGAACAGTGTTTTATTGTCCTCCTGCTATAGTCCAGATGAGAGTTTGATCTGACTTGATAAAAATTTTGATACACGCTTATCTGAGTCACCTTCAATTATCACTGTGCACTGAAGGCAGTGAGCTTAATGAGGTGCTGCGAGCGCTTTCCAGACCTTTTTGCCCTCGGTTTCACCACTCAGGCTATACATACAGGCCCTAATGCCCTACTTAATTGGTGACTACTGACACTACTCAGGGCAGAAGTTTTTTCCATTAATATTTTTTGTTTGTAATTAATGGTCACCTTAAAAAAACAATAGAATTGAACATCAGTTAACGACAAGACGGTAAAGGAGAAGGCTCTTTCTCTCAGAGAGTAGGAGAAACAATGATTTTAAGATGGTTTAATGCAGGGGAAACATTTTTCCAGAGACCCACTCATAATCGTAACATCGATGAAGCATATGCTACCAAATTTACTCTTATTAGATACCATTGGAGCTATTTGTTGTCTCAACTTGACAGCATTTATAGACTACATTTCAAGTAATTGATCTTAAAAACTTTCAGAAAATAAACATGAAATGAACTGGTATAGTCCTAATAAATCCAGACATTTAAACTCATCAGTCTAAAGCCGACTTTCAGTAAGTGCTTCAACTTAAAAATAGTGAACTTCTTGCTGTGTGTCACAATCATATCAGAGTTTCTATTGGCCCAAAGCTAACGTGGGTGGGAGTAATGAACGCAATATATGCTTGTTTTATCGGCGCAAATGGTCCCCATCTGTAGATATGCACTTTTTAATGATACAGCACAATTTTATAATGAATAGTATATTATTTTGTGAACCCCCTGACAGAGTGCCACAAACCCCACTTTGAGAATCACTGTTTTAGTGCATTAAAGGGGACATATCATGCTCATTTCCAGGTTCATACTTGTATGTTGGGTTTTTACTAGAACCTGTTTTCATGCTTTAATGTTCAAAAAACCCATTATTTTTCTCATACTGTCTAAGACCCCCTCCTGAAAAAGCCCAGTCTGCTCTGATTGGCAGAATATGGCGCACCTTTGCAAAGGTAGTTCTGGGTGGAGATACCCAGATAGGAGGTGGTATATTCTAATGAGCCTGCTTGTGACATAGGAAGGGGAGCCAAATCTGAATGGCTTGTTGAATCATCTTGTAGTTTTCTGATTTCGACATTCCACAAAAAACTGACTGGGTCGTCTTATTTCACAGTTTGTGGGTTGGTAGGTACTCCAGATACCCAAATGATATGCCCCCTTTAACAATACAGAGGTTTAGATGTTAACATAACATTTCATCTATATATACGTTTTGATATTTTCACACTTTTAGAAAATCTGATTTAATTGGACACATTTTCACTCGAGTCTTACACCAAAGGGAAATGTAGTTCATGAAAGTAAGTCACAAGCTGTTACAACCAAAACACAATGGGGTCAAAATTCCTTAGTGTAATTGTTGTTTTAGTCACGTTTCTGTCAAGCGCTCTCATCAGACTCCCACTTTATTCCTCCCATGAGACCAGCTTGACATTTTTTCAAGTGAGATGCTTCTACAGTATATGTCTCCATGTTATTACTATTCAGAAATGGCTTACAGCATGTTGATACTATCTCCACGTGTTGGAGAGAGATAAGGCTGCAGGTAAAGATCCCATTCAAAATTGCCTCTCTCCAGTGCTGCTCTCCTCCTCCTCCTATCGCCGTCCTGCCAATTAATATGTGCATTTAAGCTACTGTGCTGTCAATACTATGCTGACCCTACAGCAAATCTGTTCTGCTTCAGCTAAGATAATTGTTATCTTCTGAGGCGTGCAAATAGACTTTTAGAATATGTTCTGAAGCCTTCATTCAAAATGAAATGAAAAAAAAGTTCAAATGGCTTGAGAAATGACACCATATCTCCAGCCAGGAAGTAGTTTCTAATTTAATTCTTATCATCACTTTTCATTCAATTAACAACTAATGAATTGGGACCCAAATGAGAGAATACATGATGGGCTGTTTCAGCTTTGTCCCTCTCCTCAGACAGACTATCATGGAGGATGGGACTCTCCGTATCACCAACATCTCCAAATCTGATGGAGGCAGGTTCACGTGTTTGGCCAGAAACTATTTTGGAACATCCAGCAGCACAGGGACGCTGGTGGTGAAAGGTATTTCTTTATTTTTTCTCTCCACAGGTTATCTCTACTGTACCTTTTTAAGCCACGGGTTTAAACTTTTGTTAAGGGAAAAAAATACTAGCTCAAGCATGAAATTGATAATGAAATATATAGCCGTTTTATGTTCCCGCTGGTTTGACAGACGTATAAGTCATCCATGGTTTTGTCAGCTGTGAGTTATTGTGCATGTAGCGGAGTGGGGCAAACCACCGCCGTCTGTAGCTGTGACTGAGGAATATTTTGACACTAACATTTAATTTAAAAAGAGCTGCTGTAGCATTTTCAGATTTGGGTTTTTAAATAATGATGATTATGGGGAGGGAGTTCTTTTTCTCCCTTTCTAGTTGACATTGTGATTGCAGTGTGTTTAATTATTCATTACTGAGTTATGAGAGGCATTCGCTTCCTAAGTGAAGTTATTTAAGGTCACTTAATTACACTGATAGAGCAGAATCTATCTCACTATTCTGGGCAAATTAAGCTTTATTACATTCTTCATTTTGCTGGATTTTATACTGTAGATATACCGTGCTACATGCAGTGACAAATAATTCTCCCTCTTTCCTCCTATAATGCTGTAGAGCCTACCAAGATTATAGTCCCACCTTTGAGTCTGGACGCCACCGTGGGACAGAGCATTGTGCTGCCATGCGAGGTGTCCAGTGATTCGTCCCCGAGTCCCATCTTCAAGTGGTTTTTCAACGGGAAGGCCATTGATTTCAGCCGGCAGGAGCACTTTGAGATGATTGGAGGGGTATGTTTAATATGGGTGAACACTTGTCCTTTGGGATTTTAGGCAAAGAAAATCAGCTCCAAGGATTTGACCTACATCGTTTTTGTTTTTTTAAAAGCTGGAGCTGATATTGAAGCTCTCGAGAGCTGTGCTTTTCTGCCACTTCATGTCTGTGATAGTCTATGATATTCATATAAAAAAAAGATCATAAAATTTCAGTGTGCATTGGATTTTCCTGAATGCTTCTCAACCATCGAATTCTTCATCAAAACCTGGATTAAAAATGTATGTATTTAATGTAATACCAGGAGACCCACTGTAGCTATTCAATGACATTGAAACATTAATGATTACTGACATTACAGAGAATCAGAGATGAATGTCATCGTAAAAGAATAGTTTGATATTTTTGGAAATGTGCTTATTTGCTTTCTTGCAGAGAGTTTGATGAGATGATTAACACCACTTTCATGTCTGCATTACAGGAACAGTGTGTAACATTTCGGGGGGATCTAATTGCAGAAATGGAATATAATATTCATAACTATGTTTTCATTAGTGTATAATCACCTGAAACTAAGAATCGTTGTGTTTTCATTACCTTAGAATGAGCCCTTCATATATACATAGGGAGCGAGTCCTCTTCACGGAGTCTACCATGTTGCTCCACCATGTTGCTACAGTAGCCCAGAACGGACAAACCAAACACTGGCTCTAGAGAGAGCCTTTCGCGTTTTTACGTTACCTGATGGCCACCGTAGTTCTCCGACACGCTTGTGAAACTGCAGTAATGAGAGCCGCAGAGTGCAAAACCGTGGTACCGCCAGCCACCGTCTTACCACAGTCTTGGAAAGGGAGGAGTGAGCGGAGGGATACTCAGTTCGTTGCAATCTGCAAGCACGCCACTAGATGCTGCCAAAATCCTACACATTGTACCTTTAAGTGTGGAGCTGGGGCCAAGAGACAGTTAGCCTCGCTTTGCATAAAGACTGAAAACAGGGGGAAACAGCTAACCTGGCTTTCTCCAAAGTTCCAAATTAAAACTCATAATTTAAGACGTTATATCCTTTTTTGTTCTATCAGCACGAAGAGTAATGTAAAAATGTCAATTTGTGGTTTTAGAGGGAGTAGCGTGTTTCAAAATACCCCCACACATTGTTGTGTTGTGTACATAGAAAGACCACATATAGCCCACGTACAGTTTACCAACAGCAGCGCATTAAGACATGCCGGAAAGTCACTGCACCTTGCTAAGAAATAGCAGCAAATTGTTGTTTTTATGTTACTGTTTGTGAACGGATTAAACAAATGAGATATTGGAGGAATAATTTGGCATTTTGGAAAATATGCTGATTTGCTTTGAAGAGTTGAGAGATGAGAAGATACCGCTCTCATGTCTGTCTGTGGCTAAAGCTAGCGACTGGTTAGCATAGCACATAAAAAGACTGTACACAGGGGGATACAGCTAGCCTGGCTCTGTCGAGAGGGAAAATCCATCTACCAGTACCTCTAAAGTTCACTACTTAACATGTTATATCATGCTTGTTTAATTTGTCTAAAAATAACAATTTGCAGAGGGAGGGGTTATATACCGGACTGTGTTTTGGCTCTTTGGTTTCTGTACGGATTAAACAAAGGCGACATAATGTGGTTATTAGTGAGCTGTAGGAGTTGGATCGAGCCAGGTTGGCTGTTTTCCCCATTTCTAGCATTTATGCTAAGCTAAGCTAAGCTGCTGCTGCTGGCTATAGCTTAATATTTAATGGACAGATATAAATGACAAACAGTTTCTTTAATTAGTAGAGGCAATAGTGAATTGCCTCCATTCTTTATGCTGAATGAATGACAGCATATAATCACCAAGGGAGATGTTTTAGGGTTACCTTTAAGCCCATGTGTCAGAAACTGTGTGCATTTAACTGAGAATATGTCAGCTGATATTACTGTGTTGTGTCTGAGGGGAAAACCTGTAAACAGGGATGACATTTCTCCATCCCGCGGGTGATCTCACTATATGAGCAAATCAATCAATTTCTCCCCAAACAAAAGAGCCTAAATGTTTGTAATTACAAGATTTATGCTCCCTCTGATCGAGCACACCAGGCCCACTGAAGTCGCCGTGCAGCTCTGACATTTCCACAGTGAACATAATCACAACAGCTGCTTAACTTGCCTGCGCTTTTTACACAAAGGGACTGATTTCTGAATTGCTGTATTTTGCTTGAAAAAAAAGTTTTGAAAGACATATTTGTGTGTGGGCGCAGAGCCATTCATTTGAGCCGTAAGGGTAACAACAAACACTGATCCAAAGAAAAAACCTGTTTCAAAACAAGTCATTTTTGTGTAGCCTTCCTTACAATGCAAAGCTGAATTAATTTGTTTTGCTAGACTGTCATGTCATCTTGTCCTTCTAGTAGTCCTGTGGTGAATTCACCCAAGATTCTTTTGTGGAGGATTTCCACAAAAATGTTATGTGTTCTGAGGATTTTCCATACTTCTGTTTTTGACTTTGCTACTTTGGTGTTTTTCTTCCTCTGCAAGACTTTTATACCAATGTGTCTTTGTCATCAGGGATTTGCAGGTGACCTGATGGTGAGGAACATTCAGCTAAAGCATTCTGGGAAGTACGTGTGTATGGTACACACTGAAGTTGACACTGTCTCAGCAGCAGCAGACTTAATTGTCAGAGGTATGCCTCTTCCTGCTTGTCATTTTGTACGACTCCCTATGGAGGTTTTCAATTTCTTGTGTGTGTTTCTTAACATTATGACACACACATCTCACTGCTGTCAGATAAGGGCTGTATCACCAAGATGTAAGTTTTCAGAGAATTTCAGAGAAAAACAGCTTTAATAGACTTTCAGATTGACACCAATGAACATTTCGAAATTAATTATTCTGTTTTTAACCCATGGGCTCTATGATCATCACACTTAAAGAGATACAGGTAAGTTACCCCGAAAGCTTCAGGGCTATCCAGTGAGATCAGAGACCAGCTTCATGCTCGAAAAAAAAAACACTTTCTAAACTAAGTTTTCAACTCCCATATATTCTGTGGAGGACATCTTTGATGTTGAGACGTGGGTACGTCTTAAATAACTATACACACATATTTGAGGTTGATGTGCTAAGCAACAGGGATTCATTTCATTTAATGGTACCACGTGACTTTTGATGCATCATTTTGGATTTGCAGCGTTCTTTCTAGTTTGTTAGCGAGTATAATGTGATCCTTTACTCAAAAAGGTTATAATTTACCTATTACTTGTTTAACATTAGTTATAGACGGGTGTTCGTACTCCGTGTGAAACCAGAAGTCAACTTTGATTTATTTGTCATGTAACTTTTGTACTTCCACTACCAGAGTTATATTAACCCAAACCACAATCCTAAACCTAACCAAGTAAGACGGAAGTTTATTTTGAAAAGACTGGAGCGTAAATTGATACGTGCATCACATGTTGCCAGACATTCGTAGGAAAACGCACTAAAAATGAGGAACAACTTTTCGTAAGAAATCATGCAAACCATTGTATGAGAAAACTTTGACCCATCTAGCATCACTTTTGTACATGTCAGGGAAGGTGTCAGTTTCCGCTGGTTACATGCATAGTGTCTTTTCAAAATAAACTTCCAAAGTAGGTTTACAGATTGGCAGATGTGGTTTTTAGGTACACTTACACAAGAACAAAATCGTGGTTTAGGTTAAGATAAGTATGTTTGTTACGTAACTGGCGTTAGTAAAGTACGTAACAAAACCATGGTAAAATAACTCAACGTTGACTTGATTTAACACCGGACACGAACAGCGGTCTCCTGGTTGAAAGCCCTTGTTTGTTTGACCTATCCAACCTCCCCTCCCACTCACCCTTTGCGTACTTTCTCGCTCTTTATACTGCGTCAGTTGCTCTGACCATCAAATAATAGCGCAGATGAAAAATAAATCAACGTCAGCTTTTAGTTTCACACGGGACATGAGCAGCAGTCTCCCAGGTGAAAGTCCTGTGTTTGTTTGACCAATCCATCGCCCCCCGACCACCACCCCCAGCCAGACTTTGTCGCTCTTTATACCAGGTCACCTGACTTCCTCCTTTTCTCCCGTCATAATTACTCCGGCCACTAGAGGTCGATGTCGTCTTCTTATACTCGTATCGGTGCTCAGCCATATGAGTAGATGATAACGGCCTTCTGAACATACTAGTAGGTGTAGCATGCCCCTTCTAACCCATTATCTATGAGCCTGATAACAGCTGGTAACGTTCGAAAGCGAGTGTCTGATTGGAGAATTGGCGCCACCAGCTGTTCATCTTGACGCCCCCCAACTACTAACATTCAGCAGTGGATAGAGATGCACTTTAAATCGAATTTTCTCTCGCAAATTTTCTGGAAATTCAGTTAAAGTTTGTGATGTTTTTCATATTTTAAAGGTGTTGATTCTAAAATGATTTCACAGTTTACTTGTCAGATGGTTTGGTGTCATGATTATCTTCTCAGCATGGCTCGCGAGTTTTCTCCATTTTGTTTTAGCAAAGAGAAAAATAACAGCCTCTGATAGGGAAAGAGGGTCCTATCAGCTCTAATGGGTTGATAAAATATTTTAGCTTGTGTTGTAATCACAAGGACAAGTCCTGAAAGTGCGAGGTTGTTTGTTCCAAGACAACTTCCATATACAAGGATACCTGCTGTTTTCATTCGTGAAGGCGCAGCGCACTACATTATGCTCCAAAAAGGTTATGGAGTATGAATTGGTGTGGTGTCGTGATGAATTCTTATGTTCTCAGCCAAACTAGTGGCCTGATCCCTTTTACTGTAAACTGTGCCAATCACAGCCAGTCACCCATGATTGAAATAGATAACCAAATGGAGAGGAAAATAACGCTGTTGTCTGGGAGGTTCAGATTGGCAAAGCATGACATCAAGAGTCGGCAGCCAAAGTCAGACGGCGCAGCTTTTACACGCGGATTGTATGTTTCTACGTGCATAATCTGAAACCAAGCATTGTTGATACCCAGTGATCTTCTTCCAGCAGCAGGTAGTCCCGCTGAGGGCTCAGCGCTACTTTTGCAGATTTGTGGGCTTAGCGGGAAATCTCCCAGCCTGTTTGTTTGATGTTGCTGCTTTCCCTAATTTCAATGAGATCTCAATTGAAAATCCTGCCTTGTTTTTTTTCTAAATCCCTGGTCATTAATGATCTCTGATGGTTAGTTAGTTAGTTTGGGCAAGGAGAGCTTTTTCTTTTTTTCTTTCTGGGTGAAGGCACACGTGTCTCCAGGACAGAAATACATCCTCTCACTTGACAATACTTCATGATTCACCTGAACAGGATTTCTTTCATATAGTTTAACAATTGAATATCTTTTTACATGACCAGGGAAGTGATAATGTTATATCACAATTGTTCTGTTTTTTGTGTTTTGTTGTGCTTGGCTGTTTTTTCTAATTTACTATAATTTTTACTTTTTTACTATAAAATATATAGATATTGTAGGAATGATATAAGTATGAACTGAACTGCACTCCTGCAGTATTAAAAAAAATTCAAGTGTAGAGATATTTTAAATTCTGTATTTAGTTGAACTTGCTGTCGACTGTAAGTAAACTCATAGTGTAGATGGTCTGACCTCAGTGAACTGCACTACTCGGTGTATTGATTCGACTGGCTCTCCAAGTAGGACCCATTATATCTCCACTTGTTAGCTGAGTTATGAATCACTTCTGAGTCTGCCATGCTAACCTGAAATGACACCATTTGATTTGGCTGCTGTTGGGCAGAGAGGCTGACGTCTGTCCTTGTTTCTGGGTGTTGCAGGACCTCCTGGTGCCCCGGAGGGCCTGGTAGTGACCGACATTACTGACACCACTGTGCAACTGTCCTGGAGCTCTGGACCTGACAACCACAGTCCTGTTACCATGTACATGCTACAGGCCAGAACCCCCTTCTCTATAGGCTGGCAGACTGTGAGAACAGGTAAAAGCTGCTTATTTTCAATTCATGGAAGTTATACTGAGGAATTACACTGTACTATGTTAGTCTGTGGTCGTAGGAGACTTTACTGTCTCTCTCAGATGCAAATTATGTTTTAGAATTATTGTTTAGTGAGCTGTCAATAGACAAAAAATTGTTATAAGGAAAATTACTAAGGATCCCATTGTTAAGATGACTCTTTTTTTTCTCATTCTGAAGTTGACATGTGGAAATTATGATGCAACTCAAACATGAAACAGAACTCTTACATGCAGCATGTTCAAACTAACCGATTTTGAGGCCAATCCAGATATTTCAGAGTTTAAAAATCCAATAATAATGCACCAGCTTTACACAAACACATAACATAAGGAAACATTTGGATCACAAGGATCCCTTAAAGTGGTACCCCAGTGATTTAGCATTCCGTTAGGTTGAGGAACCCAAAAGAGAGAAGAGGAGAGGCTGAGGTATCCTGACTATTAGTACCTGTATGGGTCAAGCTCCCAAAACACTGGATCCTACATTTCCCATAATGCAACCAAAAACTATCTTTTGTTAGGTCTGCCTGGTAAATGCCAATGTCTTTCAAACTCCACACCCCAAGTACGTAACACGTATTTCTGTTAAAAATCTCAAATTTCAAGCCAAATCTGAGATAACTACGAC
Organism: Sebastolobus alascanus; assembly: GCA_916701645.2. Classification (NCBI taxonomy): domain Eukaryota; kingdom Metazoa; phylum Chordata; class Actinopteri; order Perciformes; family Sebastidae; genus Sebastolobus; species Sebastolobus alascanus. The sequence continues at coordinate 279,403 of CAKAOJ020000220.1, read as the reverse complement.
AGCATATAAGGGCCATAGTAGGTAAAAAAAAATATATTTTTTTGTAGAGGAAACACCTCACTACCCTTTGCAGGGTTGGATCAACCTCATCACAATGCGGTCGAGCCAGTCATTACTCTACTGTTGTTGTATTGCAGTCTTCAAAACAAAGGATATATACAAAATACATAGGCTATATGCTAATAAGACTAATTGGATAACATTCACAAGAAGTATAAAACATGTAACCTGTTTCCCTTAGAGATTATTAAGAAAATACCACTAATTTGTGAGGGAAATGTCTTTATTCTTTGATTTTTGGGTTGCTGGAAAAAAAATGAAATATATCATTCCTGACAATGGCTGATATATTTGAATTGAGGACATCTGTGACTACATACAGACACAAAATCAAGTATTCAGAGTCTCAGAGACTTTCTACGTTTGTTCTCGCAAATTTGTGTCTTGTGAAGTTTTTTTGTTTCTTGTAAATTTAATCTCAGAGAATATCTGAGGTTTTTTATCATAAAAAAAAAAAAAACCCTGATGACATCATCAGGGTTGTTTTCTCAGATTTTAAAAGTTCCCTTCAGCACCACAGTGGGCATTATACAACTGTTTTCACAGGTAGAGTAGTAGTCTTTGTTACATGTGATACAACTGATCTTCATGTGTAAAATCGGTGAAGTGACCCTTTAAGTTTACGTTTTTTTTAAATAATTGTGACCAACACATGAACTGATTTGGACATTTTACAGTTGAAAAAATCAACTTACTGGTGCTCTCTGGTCGAAAAACTTTGTTATGGAGACACTACTATTCAGCAAACATCATTTGGGCATTTCAGTACTGCAATTTCCTGTTATCAGCTGATGACACAGATATATCTGCGATAAGCTACAGTAATTGGCCCGGCCAGTTTATCTGTCGAGCTCTTGTTCAAACAGCTATGTGTACATTTTGGAGGAAAACACGTGCCCACTATGACCAAACCTTTGAAAATAATCAAAACAAAAACAATATGGTGCATACAAGTAAAAACATTTGAACATAAGTTTATGTTTATTAGACTCTGCATTAGCTACAGTAGCAGCGGTTAGAACCAGCAGTCCTGGGGTCCACAAAGATTGAATTACAGACTGAATTACAGACACAATCTAGTATTTCAAATTAACTAATGCAATCCACTTCAACAGCCCCACATCTGTGAAACTAATAATGTTCAGTTTTTTAGCCCCTATGTCAAAGAGGCTTTTCAACTTAGACTGTAGTAAGTGGTGCTGCTGTGTTATTATGAAAGGTATTTGTATTATTACAGGGGATAAAAGGGGATGAACAGAGTATTAGAAACATATGTATATCTAATCTCTGTTGATTAACAGTGAAATGGCATAAGACGCCTGTATTACAGCTTATTAACTGCCTTTATGTCCTTTCTTTTTCTTATTATTTGCATCTTTTGTTTTTGCCTGTGTAGGTCTTTAAGTTGTTAATGCTCAGTTATATAAAGTCAGTATGAATATATGAAGATATCAGCCTTCTATTCATATTCCTTATACACCACACTACTTACCAGACTATTTGTCAGAAATATCCATTAAAGGCTGATTAAGTGAAATGCTCTCTTTTTTCACCTCAGATGTAAATGAATTTCCTCCGTCTGTAACCTCAACCCTGGTTTACTTAAGATTACAGTTTTATCAGATTTAACATAACAAGCTGATATCAGGAAAATGTTTATGTCAGTAATGTCAGTCACATTAACTGAAGCATAAACATGAACTTCTGACGGGTTATTAATTGTATTTATTTATTGCATTTATGTGTAAAATGTTATTATGACGTGCATACAATATCCACAATAATTACAGAGCGTGTACTGAACGTACTGTAAGTGTAATAGTAAGAGGTTTACAAATGTCATCATTTCATTTTCATGTACTTCGCTGGTTTGTGAAATGTTTTTATTATATTTTTTGGAGACAAAATGTGAAATATACTTCAGTGAAACATAAAAAAAACACATCTCAATTCTGAATTCTTTAATCCTAGTTCCTGATTCTGTGCCTGGACAGATGATGCATGCGACAGTGAAAGATTTGAACCCCTGGGTGGATTATGAATTCAGGGTGGTGGCAATCAACAGTGTTGGTGTCGGCGAACCCAGCACGCCATCAAAACAGATTCGAACCAAAGCAGCAGGTATCCTCTCAATTTGTTGTCTGTCTTCGTAAACAAATTCATCAGTCCCACTTGGGAAATGTAATTTAACTGTTTCCTTCAATGCTCCCTGTGATGTTACTCATTTCAAATCTGTTGAGCGTTTTCATGCCAATACTGTGATTACTCAGTCGCATGCAAAAGAATTGAATTACACTTTTAAATATTTAAGTATCAACAACTGAGCTTGTGTATGTCAGCACTCGTGAACGTGATTAATAGTTGCATCAACAGAAAAAAAATGTGACCTATCCGCACATGAGGCATCGACATGAAAGTGTCTATTTCGAGCTGAGTAATTCCATCCCGCTGGTTGAATCACAAGGGAACAAGTTTCCCGTTGTGCCTCACACATGGGGCTGACATACGGTGCTCTGCTAATAACGTCAACGTAAGCGGGTGGTAATGCCGCTGTCAACAATAAAAAAAAAAAAAAAAATCCTCTGCTGTGTGATTAACCTGTTTTATGTAAATAAGAAGACCACATTCGAAGCGGTGTGGTTTATCAGAATCCTCTGCACCTGCCTAAGACATCACCGTCCAAACGGAGGGATGATTAAGTTTCCTTTGTGCCTGTTTAGTTCCCAAGGTTGCACCAGTTAATGCGAGTGGCGGCGGAGGAGCTCGAGGAGAACTTGTCATCATGTGGGAGGTAAGAGGATCATGTGCATTTCTGAGAGGGCATTCATTGTGACGGAGCAGTCTTTGACGAGAATGGACTTCTGGCAGAGTTAGTGTGTCTGCAGTGGCCTGGCTTCAGTGAGATGACTTTTAATTAAAGGCAGAGCTTATTCTGATTTGCTGCCTGCTGATCCCCCCCCCCATCCCCCTGTTGTGTAAATCAAAATGAAGATACGGAGCTAGTGCAAATTTCACACGTGTAAATCTCGAATAAGGTGACAACTTTACATTCTCTGGATGTGGTTCAAAGTGCAGAAAGATGCTGCATCGGTACCTTTGCTCAACAGACATAAAACACTATTTCAACTTTACTTTTTTACACCTCCCTAATTCAATTTCTGCTCACAGTTGTTGGGTCAAAGGCGTAACTTTTCTGTCCCTCTCTCAGCCAGTTCCAGAGGAACAGCAGAGCGGAGAGGACTTTGGATATGTCGTGGCTTTCCGCCCACATGGCAGCAGCACCTGGATCCAGACAGTGCTGGCAACACCTGAGGCATCGAGATATATATACAGGAACGACAGCATCGCGCCCCTGTGCCAGTTTGAAGTGAAAGTGGGAGTCTACAACAGCATGGGAGAGGGGCCGTTCAGCCGCGTCGTCACAGTGTTTTCTGCAGAAGAAGGTGAGCGTGTTCCCCCGCACACTCTGCAAATAAAGTTGATCATGCTCAAGAAATGTACCCTTAATTACAAACATGCATAATTCATGATCTATCCTATTTAGAGCCCTCTGAGGCGCCATCGAGAGTTTGGGCCCGCGCTGTGTCAGCCTCTGAGATCGAAGTGTACTGGGAACCAGTTCCCCCCGGGTCCAGCAGCGAGAAGATCATCGCATACGAGGTATGAAAAAGAAAAAGTTGAAATAATAGTGCCACAAGGAATATTCAAATAAGAAGTAGACATTAATCCCAGAATGACTGACAGTACAATAAGCTGGTGTTCATTTGAATAGAACCGCCAGTGGCGACAACGTGGAAATATTCTGACACTGAAATACTGCAAGTGTTGGAGCGGCAGATTTTTCACGGGCTAATCTAAGGGATGAAGAGAGGTCTGTTGGCAGCTGTTCCAGTCTCAAAAAGACCTCAATACTAAGGCTGTCTGAGAGCTCCTATTCCCAATAATAAATAAATAAATGAAAGTGTGAACATCATACATCACTATCCTGTACAACAAACACTCTCCTGGGATTTGGCTGTGGAAAACCTGGATAAAAATAACATTCACTTCTAAAGCCCAGGTATTTTATATGGTAGGGTATGCCCAGGTGGCTTGACCTCTGCTGAGAAGCTTTGAGGTCATTGCCAGTGTTTGGTACACACATTGTTGAGACACGGGTTTGAAGCACCATAATGGCTGTTTGAGAGCGAGACGGAGCAGTTTAGCTGAGCTGAGACTAATGTTTGCCAGAAATTTCATGCTGAAATAGGGAAACTAATTTTACAGTTTTGCAGCTCCTTCACAATATAAATGTATTTTTATTTGTATATTCTTATCTAGAAAAACATAGACACACATTATCTCACTGTAGGATTTATGTTATTAAAGATCCCATAATGTAGAAAATTAGTCTTTTACATGCCTCCGCGCCGGCGAGGCATTTTGTTTTCAGGTTGTACGTCTGTAAGTATGTCTGTCCGTCCATCCATCAGTCTTTCCGTCTGTCCATCCATCCCCTTCTTGAGAACGCGATATCTCAGGAAGCCTGGAGGGAATTTCTTCAAATTTTGGTAGAAACGAGTCCACCTGGACTCCAGGATGAACTGATTAGATATTGTTGGTCAAAGGTCACTTTGACCCCACGTGGTATCCCATTCTTGTGAACGTGATAACTCAGGAAGGCCTGGAGGGAATTTCTTCAAATTTGGCACAAACTTCCACTTGGACTCAAGGATGAACTGGTTCAAATTTGGTGGCATATCTGTGGAAAACACATCCATGAATTTAGATGAGGACAGCTGCAGGGCTTCCCAATTGCATTTCTAATCCGAACCACAACTTGCTTCACACTCGACCTTAAATTGACTGTATGTAAGTTTTCCTCGTATAAACGTATTTTAATGTAGACTGCTTTTAATGTGAAGAAGGGGTGGGGTGGGGGGGGGGCATTTTTCCGGGAAAATCTAATGGGTGTGACGTCATGCGCGCTCACGAGTGCCTTTACTCTGTTCAGCTCTGCTAACAGTCTGCAATAATAGCTAACGTTCGGTTAGAAATGGAGTCCACTAACGCCAACCAACATGTTGTTGTTGTAAACATGTCTGTAAAGGGGAGACTCGTGGATAGAACCCATTTTCATTCACATATATTGATGTCAGAGGTCAAGGGACCCCATTGAAAATGGCCATGACAGTTTTTCCTCGCCAAAATTTAGCGTAAGTTTCTATCTTCACTCTAGCTTTAAAACTGAGCCCGCTACAACTTAAGAATTGTAAGTTGCGTAAATGCGTTAAAGAAATTAGTGGCGTTAAAATTAATTTGCGTTAACGCGTTATTATCGCGTTAACTTTGACAGCCCTATAATTTAATCTTAACCATTTACAGTACCTCCACTGCCCACTAGGTGGCACTCTGAGAATAGCATGTCTGCTTGATGTGTTAGAAGATGAAAAATACACATTCAAGTCAGCCCTGACTGTTGCTGAAGACAATTAGGTGAGGAGTGGTGTGATCGATACATATAAACCACACTAATAACAGATTAGTAAAAGTAACTTTAAACTTAAATACTAAAAAAACACCATATTCAGCTGCAGATTGGAGGTGCCCTGAGGTCACGTCTTACCTAACTGCACCACTACGACAACGATACTATTTTCTTCTCCCTCTCTCCTCAGTGATATTGTTCTCATATTTGAATGGAACAGCTGTTTGAAAGGTATGAGAGAAGTAATTGTGAAGTGACTGGCTGAGAGGATAATGACTCATCACCACACCCTTCAATTTATCCCCCGCTTCACCCAACCTCTTGGTTAACAGCGCTGCTTCGAATATATGAACGAAAATAGCAGGAGCCCTTGGACCTAAATACAGCTCCAAGTGTTAACAGACTGAGAAAGTATAACATACTTCAACCTCCACCTCTCAAACTTTTGAGGCTGTCTGCTTCACCATCAAAACTATACAACACCATTAAAGTCTCTGACCGTGGCAGGACTAACCTGTTTGAGGGCTCCAGGGCAAAAGTGTCCTGCCCTATCTAAGTCCATCAGATCCATCACACACAGCAGACTACACGCGGCAGCTTCATTATTTGCCCAGACACCAACCAGACCTCACATGCTGGAAGAACACTACATGGCCTCAGGTTAGTTAAATGTGATCAATATAATTTTATTTTGGAGTATGCACCATGTGAGCGCAATATAAACTAAAATAATACAGCTTGTAAAACTATATTTTGACGCAGGAAAGCAGGAAGGCCAAACATAGTTAGTTAACTTGCAATTACCAAAAACTAGTTGACAGTGCCTAGGATGTTTAGGGCTCCTATATGGGTATAGGGTCCTTGCCTGGGAACCAGAAAAATCCTCGATCTCATGTTTTATTTGCTCTTGCCGATGCGTCTGGTCCCCCTCCAGTTTGGACAGATTTCTAGCCACTTCAGATCTAACGGGCCAATCAACATTTTCATCCTTTTTTTTTTACATTTTTCAGACTTTTTTTTGTACAATTTTCAGACATTTTTCAGACTTTTTTTAGGACATTTTCATACTTTTTTTTCAAACATTTTTCAGACTTTTTTTGGGACATTTTTCAGGATTTCTTTTTCCCACATTTTTTAGACTTTTTTTACTTGGACATTTTTCACACTTTTTTACCTAGAGAATTTTCACACTTGTTTTTCGGAAAAAAAATTTAGACTTCTTTTTTTCGGAAATTTTTCACACTTTTTTTCAGACATTTTTTAGACTTTTTTTTCGGAAATTTTTCACACTTTTTTTCGGACATTTTTTAGACTTTTTTTCGGAATTTTTTCACACTTTTTTTCGGAAATTATTTTCAGACTTCTTTTTTTGGACATTTTCCAGACTTTTTGTTGTTCAGACTTGTTTTTCGGACATTTTTCAGACTTTTTTTTCGGACATTTTCCAGACTTCTTTTTTTGGACATTTTCCAGACTTTTTTTTTTCCGAATATTTGTCAGACCCTTTTATCGAACCTTTTCCACACTTTTTTTGGAACATTGTTCAGTCTTGTTTGTCGGAAATTTTTCAGACTTTTCTTTCTCGGAAATTTTTCAGACTTTTATTTCGGACATTTTTCAGACTTTTTTACTGGGACATTTTTCTGACTTTTATTTCGGACATTTTTCAGACTTTTTTACTGGGACATTTTTCTGACTTTTTTTTCGGACATTTTTCAGACTTCTTTTTTGGGACATTTTTCTGACTTTTTTTTCAAACATTTTCAGACTTTTTTTCGGACATTTTTCAGGATTTCTTTTTCCCACATTTTTTTGACTTTTTTTACTTGGACATTTATATTTACCTGGAGAATTTTCACACTTGTTTCTCGGAAAAAAATTTTAGAGTTCTTTTTTCGGACATTTTTCACACTTTTTTTCAGACATTTTTTAGACTTTTTTTCGGAAATTTTCAACCTTTTTTTCGGAAATTATTTTCAGACTTCTTTTTTTGGACATTTTCCAGACTTTTTTTTTTCCGAACATTTGTCAGACCCTTTTATCGAACATTTCCGACATCTTTTTTCGGATTTTTTTTTCGGAAATTTTTCAGACTTTTTTTTCGGACATTTTTTACACTGTTTTTGGGACATTTTTCAGACTTTTTTCGGATAATTTTCAAACTTTTTTTTCGGAAATATTTCAGATTTTTTCAGAAATTTTTTTCGGAATTTTTCAGACTTTTTTTTTCGAAAATTTTTCACACTTTTTTTTCGGCCATTGTTCAGACTTGTTTTTCGGACATTTTTCAGACTTTTTTTTGGGACATTTTTCACACTATTTTTTCTGGACATTTTTCAAACTTTTTTCGGACATTTTTCAGACTTCTTTTTTTGGACATTTTCCAGACTTTTTTTTTCCCGAATATTTGTCAGACCCTTTTATCGAACATTTTCCACACTTTTTTTGGAAAAATGTTCAGACTTGTTTGTCCGAAATTTTTCCGGACATTTTTCAGACATTTTTCAGACTTTTTTTTCGAACAATTTTCTGACTTTTTTTTTCGGACAGTTTTCAGAATTTTTTTTTCTAACATTTTTCAATATAACTAACTGTATCTAACTGTATACCTAGTATAAAAATACAGAAATGTCATATCAATATTATTTCATTCTAACATAGAAACCTTTCAGATGTTTACTGCATCACGAATTACTGGCACAAAAAAAGACAGGTTAGATGTTGGCATGCTAACGTTAAACGGCTTTCATTAGAGCAGATAAACCCACTGTTGAATCTTTCCTCACTCCTGTATTTTTTGTGTTTTGAAAAGGCTATAAAAAAGACACAAGTCTCCAAACTCATTCAATGCAGAGTATCACTTTTACCACACAGCTCCAGGCACACTCCCTCTACATATGGAGAAATCCAAAGCTTAACAAGCCTGCCATCCCTAGTTACAGTTGCTAAGCTACGATTGGACAATCGCTGTTTGGGGAAGGGGTTTAGCAAACGGTCAATTTCCTTTACAATACAGGAATCGTTAGGGAAGACAACAGAACAGCTGCTGCACCAAACAACTTTTTGGAAGAATTTCTTAAATTATTAGGCACATTTTGACTTCATGATCATTATATATTTGGTGCCTTCAGCTGTCATGCGGATAATTCGGTGAGCTCTGCTGTCAGCAGGTTTATTGGCAGGACAATCCAGTACAAATTTCACACCTGATAATTTTCTGTTTATGTTTCATATTTATTTCTGTTTATGTTTCATATTTATTTTAGTATGCACAGCATCAGATAATCATGCCATTATCTGAAAATATAGGCAATGCACACACACACTTGATGTATTACTGTTTGATACTACGGGCTAAATCAGCCTCTCTTCTGAAATTTTCTCCACCAGGTTCAATACAAACATTGAAGCTGGCTATATAAAAATAATATTTTAATATCTGTGCTTTCGAAACACAAATATTATTATAATTGTTCAAGCCCCGGTGGTATGATGCTCTTTCCTGCCACTGTCTCCATAAGACTTTAAGATGCAGCAAGACAGCTTGAGTCTCCTCAGACTCATCTCTTTCATCCCTCTTTGAGTGTGTGTTTGGATTCGTAGCAGATGTGATGTTCAAAACTCTAAACTTCTGCTCGGGTGTTTTAGGTATCTTCCCAAGTGCTGGTAAAACTGCCATAATTAAACTGCTGGTGTAAAAAAAAAAAAAAAACACTCTAGATGCATCTGTTATCAGCAACTCCAGGCCCTGTCGCTAATCTGCCTTTCCCAAGCAAGATCCCTGAAAAAACCTGTGTGCAGCCAATTGAATAAGCACCTCCTCTCAAACCATCTGTTTGACATTTCCCTGTCTGGTTTTCCCCGTCTCGTGTTAGGGTCATAAATGATCTCCCTATGAATACAGATTCTGACAAGCTCCTTATCCTTGTACTTCTCACTCCCAGTGCTGCGTTTGGTATGCTGATTGTCAGATACAGTATCACTTGGTAGTTTAAAAATGTGGGTTGGACTGCCTCAGGACCTACAGTAGCTGAGCTGAAAGTGTGGAACTCTGTTTTGTTTTTTTCTCCTTTTTAAGTTGGGTCCTATAGAATCACTGTTTCAGCATATTAAAGACTTAAACCTAGATGACCCTTTAGTTTTTAATTAATTACTCTTGTGTAACCTTTGCGCAGACTCCCTTGTTGTCACATTCCTTGAGCCAGTTTGTGACAACATACAGTATGAACTGAATAATCGGCCCGTTCTCATTTCCAGGGCATGAAATATATATATATATTTATATATATGTATTATAAAATCTTAATTTCAAAAGCAATATCACCATTATAACAAAGATCCCATAGATAATGATGCAACTGAATGTATTCTACTACTCTTTACTTCAACTATCACATATTTACTGCGACCGAAGAGTGACGCAGAGGGGTCTGACACAGTATGTGATGAGTTGGGTCGAACGTGTTGGAATAATAATCTACAAAACTCTTCTTTATAAGCACATTGCAATGCTCTCAGTGGGGAATTGGCAAAATAAATAAGGTTTGACTTCACTCGGTTGCCACCGCTTTAGAGATTTATACCAGTTTATGAAACTTTAATGGAAAATGGAAAAAGGCAAAGGTAGACAATATGGCTGGAGGTCTGTGTTAACCCTCGTATCTTTGGTCCAGGTTCTCTTTTGGGAGGAAGGATCCCAGCAGAGTGATGCCGAGAGACGGAGGGTTATCGAAACCACAGCTCTGCTCTCCGGCTTGAAGGGCAGCACGGCGTATCTGATCTCAGTCAGAGCCCAGAACAGCGCTGGACTGGGACCCTGCAGCCTTGCTTTTAACATCACCACCAAGAAACCACGTGAGTCCACACACAAGTGCTTTATTAGCCTTTTACTTAAATTGCTTTCCACAGTAAGTTCAAGTTAGTTAGTGACGTTTCGAGCCCAAGCTCTTCCTCAGACTTTATGACATCTCAGCAACGGGATGTATGACTTCTGAAGTCTGAAGAAGAGCTTGGGCACGAAAAAGATGGGCCAATGAACTGCACTGTGGGAGCTACTGTGTGCGGACCATCATCTCCATTTTTTATAGTGGACATGAAGCCAGTGCCGTAGATACCATTGAGTTCATGTCCTCTGTAATATGTTTCGTCTGTTCGTCTAAAAAAAAAAAGGCCACAACAGTCATATTAGCCAGAACCACTGAAGCTGTTGACTGTGAAATATGATGAAGTAAAGACTTTTTTGCTGCTTCAGGGTGAACTTTTCGTTTCATCCTTATTAGCTGTGTTTTCACACACATAAATGAAGAGCATGCACTTTCTATTAGTCTTGACCTCTTTTTTTCTCCAGTGTGTTCCAGGAGGTTGAGGAGTACATAGTTTGAAAAGCATTCTGCTGCAACACCACGATTACAAGGCTGACTGCGGTGTTAGAGAGTACTATTGGTGGTGATGACACTGGTTCATGCATTCATTTGTGAACCTCGTGTCTATATAATTACATATCTTGCAGCTCCAAGTCAGCCTCCAGGGAATATTGAGTGGAGCCTGACCAACTCTAAGATCTTTCTGAATTGGGAACATGTCAAGGCGATGGAAAATGAGTCTGAGGTGACAGGATACAAGGTGAGTTTGTCAGAGTAATAGCAGAAACTCCAGAACTGGAGAAACAAATAGAGCCTCGGCAGCTGTCATCCCAATAAATGGCTTTCTCTTCGCAGTGGAGAGATAGACCTCAGCACTCCAGTGTTACATTATGGATTGGACCTGTCTGGCCTTTCAAAATTAAAAGATCTCTTCCAGGTGATAAAATGAAAGGCGTCAAGCCACGGAAGGAATTCAGCTTCTTCAAACCAGCACAACAATGACTCATATTTGATCCACTTTGCATACTTATGTGGAAAAAAACACTGTCTTTTGATAATGCTTTCCACAAATATATAAATAAAATGTATTCTCCAGAGATATGCAGCCCAGCTCATTTAATGATAAGTCTTTTGTGAAGCTCTGTTGTAAGGGAGCGTGCAACGCCTTCAGACATGAATGGTTTCATAATTTGGCACTACTGTGAATCAAAAGTAAGAATTTCTTACATATTTTTCATGTTTTTATAACTACACTCACAGTTTGTCTCTCTGTGCCACGTGTTCCGTTTTGAAGTATGAAATAAAACATTATGCTGCATTTTGATGGAGATTGAATTCCATAAAAAGATGTCCGAGGTCATGTTTTTAAAATATGTTCCTCCACTTTGAGTCACCGGGCCAAACCAGCACCTCACAAGTCATTTTTCAATTCATTACCTCCTCTAGAGAGACTGTATAACCAAAATTTGGTCTCCTGCTTTTGAGAATTTGATTTGTTTTTCATGTGTTGAATGAGGTCATACATCCCGTTGCTAAGATGTCATATGTTTTAATTTCTGACTTTTAATTTACGACTGAAGAATTAAATGTTCACCCCAGGATCTGCTCTCTCCTCAAGGTTGTGTATCAGAACTGGCACGGCAGGACTACTGTACTGGAAACCAATAAGACCAGTGTGGAGCTGCAAATCCCCTCCGGAGAGGACTACCTCATTGAGATCAAAGCTCTGACCGAAGGGGGCGATGGCACCAGCAGCGGCCCCATCCGCATACCAAAGATGTCCAGTAAGTTTGAAATACTCTGCAGCATGCAAATGATTGGAGTTGGAATTAAGCAGAGAAGCAGTGGGATGGGCGCACTCTGTGTAACTAATCCCCTGTGTGACTGATACTGTTTATCAGCTTTACCGTAGCTTGAACAAGGCCTTCAGAATACACATGTGAATTGCAATAAGACTGCAGCACACAGTAGGAAGAGGAGACACAAAATATACAGTCAGCTCCGTCCAGAAGGTTGTGTTTCCAGTCCTCTTTGTCTGTCTGTGTGTTGGCAGGACATCTCAAAAAACAGATTTCAGTGTCCTTTGGCAAAAAGTTATATAATAAGTTTATAATTTCATCAATTTTGATAACCTCTTATTTTAATCTGATGCAGGCCTGATGTTTAAAATTAATCGTAATCTAGCACCCCCTCCTCTTAGAGGATGCCTGGCCTATCCCAGTAGTGGCAGTGCCAGTAGGACTAGAGCATCTATTATGGGTGACTCAGTTCAGAAAAAAACGCCTTTGGTCAATCTGCTTTCTCGGTTAAAGTAGTGGAGTAGTGGAACTCCATACCCACAAACATTAGAGACTCAACCAGCCTCAAGCTTCATGCTGGTCTCAGACACGTTCGTAGCTATGCCTACGAAAAGTAATGCACTGTAATTCATATATATCCCTCGAAATCAGTTTGTATGTAATCCACATAAGTGGAACCAGGAAGTATAAACAGCGAAAAACGCAGCTTAGGGAGGAGGTCGGGGTGGATAGGTGGGTCAAAAAACACTGAACTTTTGCTGAACTTTTTTCCCACAAAAGTGGGATTTCAACCAAATTTAGATGATATACTGTATATGCACGTATGAACTCTGATTGATGCTCAATTTGTTGCTGGTATTTTGCATGTAGGTGGCATTTTATTATATTTAGATGACCATAACTCTGTGGTCATAAGTCTGAGTTTTGCACAATGCATCCTTGATACTCTGTTTATAACTTGCACATGAACATCTGCATCCAGATTAAAACTTTTATTTTAAGATTACAAATTTCAATTGTAATGCAAACTTTGCAGAGGTATGTCCTGTCTTGTTGCTAATTTATTAAAGTTATTTTTAAAAGTTCAATATGCTTTCCATGGTTAACATTTTTTTTTTTCTTCCTAGGTCTTAACTCACATGGTTGTGTGTGTCCAGTTCCAATGAAGATTTGCCGTTTTATGATTTTTTTTGTATTTTTTATGTTCATTTTGTAGCTTTTAATGCCTCTATATTCAGCTCTGGACATTAGAATGAATGTAGTTTATGATTCTCTTCTGCATGTCAGAATAAGAAGCTAACTAGAGAGTTTCTCAACCACTGGTTTGCAAACCAAAGCTGGGTGATGGGAGCGTTCTGACCCACAAATCTGTGGTGGACTGTTACTCACAGGCAACAGCACAGTTACCAAACATTTCCATCTGCCTATTTTCAGGACCACTGCAATCCTGCAGGATGCACGAGTTTGATAAACATGGAAAGATGAATTTCTTATCTGTCATTCTGAAATGAACCCGAGCACAGGTTCATGTCCCAGTTTCCCCATTTCACTGTCTGTAACCACCTATTTTGCCTCAACTTCCAAGTTATTTCTTGGCTTGCTGTGACCTCTTTGAATGTTACAGATCAAAAGGTACAAGTTTCACTTACTTCACATACTACATATGTGCAATATGAAAAATGTGGACTTAAAGTATTAATACTTCATATAAAATCAAATTCAGCCCCGTGCTATTTTTCATTACTGGTGGTGGAGTCTGAATTACTCCACGAAATTAAAAGAATAATTTGACATTTTAGGAATTAGCCTGATCTTTCTAGCTTTTTTCTCTCACTTCCCGTCTTTGTGCTAAACTAAGCTAAGCTAAGCTAATAATCCCCCAATGTTCTGTGCATATTAGTAAGAAGAAGCTTTGGCTAGCCAACTAACAACAAACAATGGCTCATCTTTTGGTTTCATACATACATATTATCTCTACAGTATGTTTATTTATGTGTAGAGCTCTAGCACAACACAACCCACAACCACATCAAAGTTTCAAAGTTAACTATTAGCTCAAAGTAGCATTATCTCAGCTCCTTAGCATAACCCCAAACAAAGTGTTTTCCTTAAAAGAGTACTCCACTGTTTTAGCGTTGCACTCTTTAAAGGGACTGTTTTTAAGAATCAGAAATTAGTTGTAACAGCGACACGTGTGGCCGCAATGTCAACGAAAGTCAGCGTCCTGTTGCTCGCGCTCGCCCGTGTGCACGCGCTACCTGAATATTAGCGAGTGTCCGTCAAAACAGCGAGACGACACACGTCAGCTAAAACCACAATATCACTCTATATTTCACCTGCTTGGCAGTAATGTTAGCTGACCGGACGAAGGTCTCTCCATGAATCAATGCTGATCCTAGTGTTGGCTTTTCCTGCTTCAGCCTCCCGACCGCGGTCAGAGACGATAACGCTCGCTGCGGAGCCCCGTCACTTCACAAGACACGGGGTCTGGAGGAGCGGCAGCATTTATTTCTGCACAAACGTCCACTGTACATTCACTAGATATTCTCAGAGCTAAACTAACTATTCTGCAGTGTGTAGTGTGCGCGCGTGCACGTGGAGTTGGAGCGAGCAGAGCGGGTGAGAACGAGCGCGGTGTGCAAGCAGGCAGAAGCAGGCAGCAGGAGCAGAGCAGAGACTCGGAGTCTCAGACTCCGGCCCTGGAAACCAAAGTTACTGTCTCCCCCGCGGCGAAGCAGGAAGAGCCAACACTGTTTTGCAAAACAAAATAAAACAGACTTTAATAGACTTTAGTAAATGTGATGCATAACAATTAGCATTTTAATAATGACCTGTCTGTTCCAAATAAGAATGAAACATTACACCATAATGGCTAATGTAGCTCAAGTAGTAGTCATTGGGTTTCTACTCTTGGATTAATAAATCCAATCTTGTTGTGCTCCGTATTAGTTAACAATGCTGTCCATAACATGCTAGTTTATTCGGGGTCATAGCTGCAAAGATTCTTCAGATGAATATCCGTTAGTCTGTTGCCTCCTCAGTCGACATTCCATGTGTCATTTTGAATGAATCAACTTAGGTTACATGTGTAACCTGATGTGACCACCAGTCACCACAGGTGTCACCAAGTCCATTAAAACAGACAATCTTCATCAACACTTTAATACCAGCCTCTGTTGATCCACAGAGTTAGGACAGCCGTGAATGTTTTTGTGTGTTGATTTTATGCAAGGAGACACTGGCTAATCTCACGATGCTTTTTAAACATGTACCAAGAAACACTTGGAGTTGCAGCTTAAATGGGTTGTATGTTGGGAACGGATGCGAACCCAGATAACATGAATTCTTCACGTGTTTAACGAAGCTGTTTTGCCTTATCATGTTTATATTCTTCAAATCTGTTGTCAACTCAACTCTTTAAAACATACAGATTGTAATTATTTAGCAAAAGGGCAGGTTTATCAAACACGGAATATGTTATGTACTTTGTTTTATTTGTAAAATTTTATTTTATGTAATTTTGTGTTATTTAGTGGGGAGACATGGCGTAAGATGGGAAAAACTAAAAACACCTGCTGTATAAATTTATTATACCCCCAAACATGAAGGAGAAGTACGTATAAAAGCATTCCCGAATGCACTTTTCATAAAACGCTAACATTAGCATCCACCATAACCAATGAATACATACAGAATACTGAAAAGTATAATAGCATCTCAAATAGGTGCGACATGAACTGGACAATTTTCAATAACAGCCTTCATATCTTGCCATTTAACATATAACAGGATATCACCTCATAACACTGAATAATTTGTAGATATTTTGCATTCAACATTGTCTGATATGATCATGAACATAATCTGCATTATTACATTTAATCCAAGACGTATTTCCCTGATGCAAAAATAGTTGTAGATGAACATAATTTGTAGGATACAAGTTTTCAGTTAGTTGTCCCCTTCATACAATGCCCCACTGATTGATTAAAGGTATAAGAGAGAATATGTTGTTGATGTTGTTATGATGAAATGTAAAGACGTGCAACTGTAATATTTTAGATTTCAGATTTGTTTGCTCTGCGGAGATTTGATTTGCATTGTCTTTTTCTTATGATGTACATGCAGTCAAAGGGTTTGTCATTTTTGGGACAACACACTTTCCTATTCATTTTTAACATACTATATGTTGAACATGAAAAATGTTAATCCTAGGAAATTAAATCTGTTTAATGCTATCATTATATTACCTTTGTTTTTGCTGGAATATCTCGTTATGATGTCAGATTTGTAATTTTTTTCCACTTTCATTTCTGATTAATCTGCTTCTTTAACTTAACCTGCTGTTACTTCAGTAATGTAATACCGTTGTATTAATATAATACGACATCTCTGTGAGATGATAAGAAGACTCAATAAATTCTTCACATTGAAACCCTTTAATCAGTGGATGTGTGATTCATGCACCCCACTGAGAGGTAACAGACTTCTTCTTTGTGGGATTGGTCTCAGGAGATTACTGCTGTGCTACAGAGCGTGAGATGGAGAATCACAGCAAATTTGGTGAGTAAGTTTGTCCTGTGGGACTGTAACATATGGAAGCCCCGAGAGACAAGTGAGAAAAAAAATTTCTGGTGATCCATTTTCTAAGTGTGATCTAAACCGCTTCCTCTCCTGTGTTCATGACTTCAGAAAAGGTTAAAAAGTAGTTTTGTGAGGTGAAAAAAAATTGCCAGGATCATTTTTCTAAGTTAGTTTTTTTCATCTGTGAAAACAAGTGAAAAAAAAAAAGTTTAGGCAGGTGAACATTTTTTAATTTTTGTTGTTGGTGAAAGTGTTGGTGTTGTAATACTCATTTCAGCAACAAGAGGCTGAAGCGCACCACTACCCCATGTTCTGAATAGGTTGTTTCGTCCAGGTGAGTTTTAATATACGTAACTTGCTAACACATAATATGTGTTAGAGTGCATGGAGAAATTAAAACACACCTAGAAGAAAACATGAATGCTTTTAGTCCTATTTAGAACACGGGCTAGTGGTGCACTTCAGTCTCTTGTGGCTGAAATGAGTATTACAACAACAACTTTCACCTGCAAGAACTTTTTTTTTTCACGGATGAAAAAAGAAATAACTTAAAAAAATGATCCTGGCAAAACTTTTTTTTTCAACCTGCTTCACAGAAGAATCTTTCTAATAGCATGCCAATTTCAAAGTAATTTTGCATGTTATCGCTACACATTTTTTGCTTTTTGCGTGTCATTTCAAGCCGCGCCAATATTAAACACTCAGGTGACGTAGCATTAAGATCAAGAAAGTCTGTGTAGGGAGGAGGACGGTGTGGAGTTGCTGTAAGTGTACAATGTGAAACCAAAATGTGTTAAACCGTTTACTTATTTACGTTGACTACTTAACTTACATACATAACTTAATTTACGTAACATACTTATTTAACCCAAACCATGATCTTTTCCTAAACCTAACCAAGTACTTTTGTTGCCTAAACATAAACAAGTAGTTTTGTTGCCTAAACGTAACCAAGTAGTTTGTTACCTAAACAGAAACAAGTAGTTTTGTTGCCTAAACATAACCAAGTAGTTTGGTTTGAATTCACAACATTAACCACGTATTTGAAACTGCGACCGTCCGTCCGTATGTAACGAGTCGGGAATGAGAACGGGCCGTTAAATGACACGTGAAAAGCTTAGACATGACGCACGAAATGTCCTTATAAGTGGTGTGCTAATGCCTTCCCATGAGGTCACGCTGCCTGGCACCAGGTCACTAAGATACAGGAGTTGGAGAACCAAACTGTTATTTCTGAAAACTCTCTGTCTGACTTTCAGTGTCATAATATCATCTGGTATTTAGAGAAGCAGAAGTTATGTTCATACACTCATAAAGTTGATATCAGTGGCAAAGATCCTGGTTGAGGCAATTAAATGTATGATGGATTAGGCCGTTTATCCCTGGCATTAGTCTTGGAAGATAAAATCAGCAGCGATATGACTTTCCTCAGAGCTCCACGGAAGCTCTCTGATCTCAGCTCATCATCTCTGTGTCATAAAGAAATTGATTTACTGTAAATATGTCTAACATGGCAGCTGGATATATTCGGCTTTTTTAACACTACAACTAAACATTCTCAGTTACAAATTTACAAGGGGAAAGTCAAAGATGAACTCTGATAAACCTGATAAGGCATGTATGTCGAGAATTTCAGGAACTTACATCAATATACTCGTCCGAGACTCGCTCCCACTTTACAAAACTGCTGCACAATCTCCTTTGACTTTAAGCCGCCTGTTCTGCTGGTGCAAAATTCAGCCTTAAATATGTAAAGCAACTGGAAGAACCAGAGCTTGACTCACAGCTTGAAGCTAATCCTTTATTCATGGAAATCTCCTGAGAATGGCAGCATACGAGGGGTGGCTTCTTTACCTTTGCTGGGCCGTGCATGTTGTGATGCTTAGAATCCACCTCCGCTCATTATTATCAACATGTGGGACAATCCGAAGAAACTGCTTGGGTCACCTGATAAGCATGGGGTGATCTGTCAGAAACTAAATCCAACGCTCTTATTTTATTCCACATGGTTTCATCCCCATCACACACACACACTGCGAGGAAAAGTCAAATATGGAGTGAATTGGTGTGGGGCGGTATAGGCAGGAGGCTCTGTTCCTACATCCAGTTTGAAAATATGATTTGATGTTCATATTGAAAGTGAGTTGGGGGCGGGGAGGCACTGACAATATTTTCTAGTATTGTGGAGGTGTAGGCTGCGAGATATGTCAGAAAGTGACAGTGTGTGGACCTGAGCTGGGCTCTAAAGTAGGGATAAAGTGGTGTGATGGACAGAAGATTGGCTGGGAATTAAAAAAGACCATGAGCCCTCTCCAAGCACCATGGGACAGCTGACAGGCAGCCTGCAGAGCTCTCCTCCCGGGTTCACAGGGAAAAAGGCTCCGTGTGGAAGACCACTGGTGAAGGCTGGGACTGACAAACACTGCACTCATCACTTTGATTCTTCACTGTGGTCTGTGGATGCCAACATTTCTTCGCAGAATCTTACTGTTACGCTGGATATTGTGTCGGGACTGCTGCCTGCTGATACACAGTAAAATAATCATGAATCTTATTTTAAATAATACCATACAAGAAAATCTGAATTTCCATAGTCAGTGTTATAAAAAAAAGGCCTTTTAGGGACCTGGCTATAGCCCAAAGGGCATCCTCTGGGTCTGAGAAGTGAAGCCAATGCTGAAGTGCCTTTAACCAGCATTCTTTCTAATAGCCAGCAGGGGGCGACTCCTCTGGTTGCAAAAAGAAGTATGATTGAATAGAAGTCTCTGAGAAAATGAGCATACTTCTCACTGGATTTATTACCTCAGTAAACATTGTAAACCTGAGTTTATGGTCTCAATCGCTAGTTTCAACTTTCTTCAATGTCCAGCCCCAGCAAAGTAGTTTTAAGCCCAACTATGCAGTTCTTTCCTAAATCTAACTATAGTGGTTTTGTTGTCTGTACCTAGCGTGACGCCAAGGGGCCAAGGGGCGCCAAGGAACGTGACAAAGTTGCGGTATGTGATGAGTTGGGATGAGAATGTGTTGTCATGATGTTCACTTTGTAAATTATGGTATCATTTAGCATAAAATACATGATAAAGCAGGGGATGCTTTAGGGCTTGGCTGCCTTGTGATTGACAAGTCGCTACCACGGCGTCGCTACCTCGTGTTGTTCAGTCTTCGGTAGTACTAAAAGACACTCCAGGGTGTCGGGTGTTCATTTTTTCCGGTAATTACATTTTGTTTTAAGCATGATTTTCGCTAGCCCAAATTAGCATTCCAATTAATATTACAATATGTTAACTTGAATTACGGATGCACCTTGCTAACCAAGCTAGCTAGCGTTAGCTGGTAACTTAGCCTTACCTGGCCCCGTTGGGCCTCGTTCCTCCCCAGCTCCTCCCCCTCGTCCAAATATGGTCGCTTCTGGTTCCAAAAAAACAAGACGGCGACGGCCAAAATGTCAAACTCAAGGCTTTAAAACAGTCCACAAACCAGTGAGCAACAAAAATAACTGGTAAATCACAAATAGGTGACGTAATGGTGGCTAGGTTCACTTCTTATATACAGTCTGCTCTAGCCTAAACACAAATCTTAAAGCATAAATTTGCTTTATTTCGATTGATGTCTTATTTCCCTAGTTTTGGCAGTAATTCATTACATTATATCATCGACTGGTGTTTTAACTTTGGTAATACGGCAGCTTGTTCAGCCAGTATTTTCTCTGTCCTGAAGGACAATAATAAAACAACCGTGGAAAGGAAGTGGAATTGATGGCTTGACTGATATTTGGGAAGAAGCCTCAATTCAAGTCAAAAATAGAGGGCAGACATCAAAACCAGAATGTGTTCAAAACAAGCAGCAGATATGTGACATCTTTTGTTACTCTCACTCTTCGCAGTCTTTTCAACATGGCTGTCAGTTCATATTGGTGTCAGGTATTGGTTACATCCTAGAATAGATATGAAGAAAACATCCCAAAAAAAAGTCAGATATGAGAAGCAATTCAGAGCCGAGCATGAAGGTCTGCCTCGTGAATGTGGCCTATTTTACAAATATGCTACAGTGTGAATGCTGCTACTGACGACACCACTGCAACACTGATAGGATTCTGTCGTTTCGAGTGTATTCTATGTCTAATCTGCTGTCATATAGTACAGCATGTCTTCTCTGCATTGTATATGGATTCCTGGTGAGTATATTCACTACCTGGTATGTCAGTCTTCCATTATTGATTACCTGCTGTAGGGCTGTAACACTAACAGCAAACAGTCATCTCAGGAATCCACCATCAAATGTTCTTTTTTTACTTGAAGCAATGTTTACATGTTTTGCACTTGTGAGCGATTAGTCTTTTCATTCGCCGTCAGGCACACCGCCTGCTCTGTCATTCAGTACAGAACAATGATGTCTTCTTATCTGTTATATCCTGCCAAGCGACCTTTAGCATTTCAGCCCATTAATGCATGTATGCCATTAACCTTGGGCATCCCCGGGGGATCTGGACGTCACCGTGTCGATCATCACTCCTTTGTGAATTATTGATCAGCGAAACATGAGTTTGTACGCCATCATTATGTCACTTTAGTTGCACAGGAGCTTCTGATGCATATACAGTATAAGAACTAGCAGAACTGGCTCATGCAGCTTATTTTACATTGATTCCACAATGCCATAGTTCTTATCTACCAGTGATTCGACTTATCTGAGTCCTCTCTCTTCTTCTCAGTCTGGAAAACACAAAATACTGTAGATGCTTACTGTATTTTTTAGCAAATTGATTCAAAGGCTTATATCTTATTAATGTGTAAATAGTGCTATTCTATCTTCTATGGACTCTTCTGGCTGATAAACATTAACATACAGCACATTTCATCCACTCTGTAAATACATTAGTATGGATGATAACTCTGTTATAATGCAGCACAGCACTGCACTGATATACTGTAAGGCTGCCTCCTCGCAGCCAGATTGGACGTGTTTACTAAATATTTGCGGTGGCGTTAATGGATGCGTGTGTGTGTGTGTGAAAGCTGCTCATCCATCATTGTGTGATTACTCAAATTGATAACAGTGAACGAGTTACCAAACTGAAGAAGCGCTAGTACCAACACTGTAGGGAGTTACACAATGGTTGCATTATTGCATGACAGAAGGTGACAGGAAAAGAGCATCTTAGAAATGCCAAAAAAGTAACGTGGTTGAAACAGTGTTAGATTATGGTGATGTGTTACATGCACACATTAATCAAGAGGAGGCAGAGGGACTGTCAGAGACATTTATTATTATTATTACACAAATTATTTCACATGAGCCTGATTTCGATAAGGGAAGTAGTTGATTTTTGTATTATTAATGGAGAATGTCAATCACTTACCGTAAGTCGAAATAGCCTACACTTCCCTATACTTAAAGCTGTAGTGGGTAGAAATGGAGCAAATATGCTTTAAAAAAAGTTGTTTTTATAAAACGGTCACTATATCCTGACAGTAGTCCATGAGCCTGGTAATATGAATCAATATTCTGTTACTGTAATGCCTATTTCTCTCCTCAAATGTTTTCAGAAACATCTTGTAGTGTACTGTTTAGCTGTAAAATGAGAAAGTTTGTGACCCGGCAGCCATGTTGAGATCTGTTGAGGAAATATCAAGTACCGCCCACCAGCCGGAGCACAGCCAATAGGATTTTTTAAAGCCTGAAAGCAGAGCCATGAGGAGGTTCAGAAGTCTAGTTTTCTCTCAGAACACTTGAATTACAATATGCTGAAAGGTTATTGTGGAATTTTTGCCCAATGATGCCAAAAATATTCTGCCTACTGAAGCTTTAAAGGACCAGTGTGTCAAATTTCAGGGGGTCTATTAGCAGAAATGGAATATCATACTCATAACAATGTTTTTATGAGTGTATAATCACCTGAAAATAAGAATTGTTACGTTTTCGTTAGCTTAGTGTGAGCCCTTCATGTCTGCGTAGGGAGCAGGTCCTCTTCACGGAGTCCGCCATGTTACTTAAAACACTGGCTCTAGAGAGAGCCTTTCACGTTTTTACTCTAAGGCCACCGTAGTTCTCCGACACCCTTTTGGAACTGCGGTTACGTGAGCCGCAGAGTGCAAAACCGGGGCACCGCCAGCCGCCGTCTGACTTACATTGCTCCTAAAGTAGTGTTATTATGGTGAGGAAGGCCTCTGAGCGAGGCGAACGTCGTTACCACGGTTTTACACTCGCCGGCTCACACAATCAACTGACGGGTATTCAGTTGGTTGCAATCTGCAACCACACCACTAGATGCCGCCAAATCCTACACACTGTACCTTTAAGTTTGTTACAGAAACACAACTGCAAGTGAATGTTGATGTTGTGTCTTCTGGATGTGTAAATGAGTAACTGTATGCTAACAAATTAGCCATCACATCTTAATAAGGCCATAATATCTGAAACGTACAGTATGTGTTTGTGTTGCATGTGGATGAATGACAGGGCTACACTGATAGCGCCTCTGCATTGTTATCAATACAATTTCCATTCCGTCATCTGTCAGTAGAGAGTCTGCACTGCCTTAATCATCCTGTCCCAGCTCCCACTGCACACTTTTAATTACCAATCTGAGGATTGCCATTTGTGCTCTGTGTGAAGCAGTTGTCTTCAAAGATGCAATTACTGAGACAGCCGATTGCTTCAACATCATTAAGATGCATAGATTTTACAGAAAGAACTAAGCTTGTTAGCTATATCACCAGAAAAAAAAAAATCACTTTGAAATATCGGAACAAACTAAACTGACCAAAAACTTGAAATAAATAAATCAAGCGAACACCGCACCTAACAAGACACACTCAGCAGTTTACCTGAAATGCCCTGTCTTACTTCACTAGCTGTCTTTCCTTCTGTCCTTCAGCGCTGATCTGATCTGGATGTTCTTCTGGTGAAGGCATTTATTTTCATTGCTCACTTTGTCTCAGGCAATCAGCCTGAGTACTCTGTAGACATCTGGACCGTGTCAGCACTATCCAACGTTAACTGGAGACGCAGGGCAGACCACAGGCTGCATGATGGGAGAGCCACTGAAGACTGACTTTATATCTCTGATTATTACCACTATTGTCCATTATATGATTGCATATTAGGGGCATTGTGGGTAAAAAAAATATATATATATTATGGACCCGGGGGAGGGGGGTAATATTCAGAGAAAAAAAAACAGAATTTCTGAGTTTAAGTGGTAAATTATTGAGGAAAAAAAACGAGCTGAAAAGACTCACAAAGTTATGAGAAAAAATAAATAAATCAGTATGTTGTCTTCTAAATAGGCCCAATTCATGGCAATGTCTCTTCAAAGTCTGGATGCTTATGATAATATGGTGATTCTTGGCTAAAATCACAAATATTTCCATATTTCTAAATCTGAAGTATAATCGGATTATTAGGTCTAAACTAGGTTTAGGTTTAAACTTCACCACGTCAGCAGTACATATTTCTATTTTTGTTATATTGTTCAAGAGTTGTATGTAGGCTGCTCTCCTTACTTTTCCCCAGCATTTATTATTGTTTTTTGGCTGAAATCATTCATTTCTGTCTAGTGTTTCAGTTAATCAGTTGCTGTTGCTTAATTTGTGGAGGTTTATGAAATCATAAAGAAGAGGTTAAAGAGTTAAACAGGTCAACCTAACTCTGTTGCTGTTCTGCTTGTTGTCAATCAGGGGTAGTGCAAACAGGTGTGCATCATTCGGCCCTCTGAGCAGTGACTGACTGAGTAGCCATATTGTCAAGTTGTGGGAGAAAGGTGAACAGTAAATTACATTTTTTACACCTGTAAACTGATTTTTTTCATCGCCTTTAAAGTTGATACGGAAAACTTGTCTGCAGAGAGTTGTTTATTTATACATCCGACAGTTATGGAGTAACATTTTCATCCATCTGGAATCGTGTTTCTGGCCACCTGATGAATGTAAGTCCAATATTTACTCTGTTTTAGATGTTTTTGGTCTAAAATATCTGGTCTATCAACTCATGTCTAACTGTGTCTGTCTGCTGTTTGGTGCTGAGCAGGTAGTGGACGATGGGTTTTTAGAGTTTCTTCTTTGAAAACAGCTGCCTGCTGCGGCCAGAAATGACATGATAAGAGCGGTGAGAGTGAACCAGAGCAGTAAAGTTAACAATGAGCTGAAACTCACTATAAAGCTGCGTAAAGCCGAAAGGAGCTGCAGACTCAGCTGATGATTCTCCGTAGGTTCATCACTATAAGCGAACCCTTTCACTTTCATTGTTGTGAGGCACAGTTCTGGCCTACTGAGCCAGCTAGGAGGTAGAGTAGGGCCATACCACCTCAAATCTATATGCTTCCAGTGACAACTGATAACGGCCATTTAATGGTGGTGTGGCTACCCACTGGTAACTCATTTTAACAGCAGAAACTGAGTCTAAATTAATGGGGGGGGTTTGTCATTGTGTATACTTTGAATGCTTGTACTTTCAGTTTTGCTTGGGGTTGTGGCACTACAAGGCAATTTACATGCTAAATAAAATTTAATAATAAATGTTTTTTTATTCGTAAAAGAACAGTGACGGTGTCCTCAATGTGACCTAAAAAATAGCCTTTAAAAATATTAAGTTCTGCGCATCTAACACATAAACAAACATCATACAGGACATTTGTGTGTAGAGACCCCGTTTGAAGGTAACCCTTATTCCCAGGTCCCCGCTGAAGAGTTGCACCAACCATATGGTGAACATAAACAAGAGAAATATCCTCCTGAACCATCGGGGAGCATGTAGCTCTTATGAGCTGTGTTCATTAGCCCCACGTGAACTTTGAAGGTGAGAGGGAACGGTGGGAAAGACACTGTAGCGGTACACAGGGAGTGATTTGTGTGTCACACAGTGTTGCAACGATTATCATGGAATTGAATAATTGTTTTTCTAATTATAGATGTTGTGAAACCACAGTTAAGGCCACAGTCTGTTCCTCGCTCCTTGGAGAAAATTGAGTAATTGAGTGTAGCGCACAACAGATTAATGACATGGTGTTTGCAACTTGGCAACTAGTACTCATCATTATTATTATTGGCAAAGGAGGTTTGCTACATATTGTGTCTAAATACGATATGATTTGATGAAATGATCCCAGTTTTCCCACTTCACTACTGAGTCTCCGAAGAAAAATTTGCTAATTTGTACCAGTTTCTCCGCTGATCCTGCGGGCAAATCATCCACCGAAGAAAATTACACTGAAAGGAGAGGATGTCCCGGAGATGCGACCCCAATTAACGTTGTCATCTTCTGTGTCTGAATAGTGCTCAACCTTTGGTGACCGCAAACATCCCGAAATCTGTTGCCTGTCCTGTCCTTCCTTTCTTCAGGGGACTGTCCCGCTCACTGATTTTCCCCCGCTACAGTCTTTCTGTCAGCACTTCCATCAGCAGCTGTTCGATGCATTGATATTTCAAGGACTCAAGTCGGTCCATCGAGGTGATCAACACTGGCTTGTTTAGATATTTTCTGCTAACTAGACTGCTTAAATCAGAGGCGTCTGTAGTTAGACGTCGGGGGTCATTGATTGATTCTCGAGTGACAGAATGAAGTGCTGCTCTTGCACCTCCAAAGGCTCAGCAAAGTCTTATTTTGCATTCATCTTTGAGCTATTACAAATCGTACAAATCTTTTGAATGCAGATTGATAGGGGTGTTTTTCAAATTTTAGAGTGCGCCACTCACCTCTGCAACCTCTTGAAGCTCTCGAAGCTGTACTTTTAACAAAGCTGGCGCAGGAATCACATCTGTGACAGGCATGTGGAAATCTTTATATGGATAACTGTTTTAGTTACACTGTTTTCAGGCTGGTCTCATAGCTATACCTATGAAAAGTAATGCACTGTAATTTGTGTGTATCCCACAAAATCAATATATGTGTAATTCACATAATTGTGTATCAGGAAATATAAAGAGCGACAAACACTGTGTAGGCAGGAGGTCGGGGTGGATGGGTTGGTCAAAAAATACAGACTTTCACCCAGGAGACCGACGTTCGTGTACCGTGTGAAACCAAAAGTCAACGTTGATTTATTTGTCACGTAACTTACATATTTAAGTAACGCCACTACTGTAGTTATTTTAACCCAAACCACGGACTTTTCCTAAACCTAAGTAGTTTGTTGCTTAGTTTTAGCTTAATCAATCTTTTCCTAAACCTAACTAAGTACTTTTGTAGTCTAATCCTAACCAAATCGATCTTTTCTTAAGAATAAGTAATTAGTTGACTAAACCTAAGGAAGTTGTTTCCTGTGAAGACGGAAGTTTATTTTGAAAAGACTGAATGTAACGAGCGGAAATTGACACGTGTTGCTGGACATTCGTAGGAAAACAAACAAAAAAGGAGGAATATATTTTTTTGTATGAGAATACGTTGCTGTTTTAGCTACACTCCATTGGCTCCCAGTGTCTTTTAGAATAGATTTTAAGGGTCTTTTACTTGTTTTTAAAGCTCCTTATGGTTTGGGACCAGTCTATATTGCAGACATTTTATAATCCTTCACAAGCTCTCAGATCTTCTACTGCTGGGGTTTTTAAATACACACAATTATACGCACAAGAAAACAGGCAGCGTTAAGCTCCAAAGTTATAGAATAGCCTACGAAGAGCTATAAGAGATGTGGGCTCTGTGAACATTTTTAAATGACAGCTGAAAAACTATTTATTTAATTTGGCTTATAATAAATGTCTTTTTCTTTTCTTTTTTTACTAATTCTCTCATTTTTACTATTCTTAATTATAAGTAATTTCACGTAAAAGTTTCAAGTAATTTGTAATTGTCTATTTGGTCTTGTTTTAAGGGGAGACACCCCAGGTGGTGAGGGTAAACATATTTAACTAATAGATTCATAGACTATGACACTTCTCCAGTTGATTACTGACATTAAGACAATTTTTGGATTACAAGTTTTCTGAAATTGTATGTTTAAACATGCAAATGAGGCATCATCTAATAACTTTTGGTGAATTTAGGAGAAATCGACAGACAAATAGACGATGTAGTAAAATAGACACCTAAATGTGTATTTTGGATGTTTCTTTCCTCTAGTCTGAAAAAAAGAAGCAAAATAGCCCAAATCTCAAAATTGATCAGTGGATGAAAAATGAATGTTTTTTTGCCTTTTTAGTCACTTTGAGCTTCATCTCTTGAATGAAAAGTGCTCTATATATAAAGTTTATTATTATTACTATAACTGCAGTGTCAAAGAGAGACTCAGTCTGACTACATGCAGAGTTTGTGTGTGCATGTATGTTGCATGCATGCACGTATGTACCAGTACACTTGCATGCATACCTACTGTATGCAAGGACTAGATTCCAGCGTATAAGATTCATGAGCTTCTTTGTGGTTGATTGAAGATGGAAATGCAGCGAAGCCTCCACGAGTGTTTGATTGACAGATGTTCCTCGGAGGCATCCGTCTCCCGAGAGCGACTGCTCAGTGGTCAGGAGAGCCCGGTAGCGCGACTTGATGATGATAGATGATGCCAATGGGACGAGCCTACCTCATGGATCAAACATAAAGAAATGTGACATTGAAAAATAGCTTGACTGAAAAGTTTCATTTGATTGAATGGTCCTGGATTAGTCTCATCATCTCTCTCATGGGGGAAAAGCACGAGAGTTGCTACATGACTGAGCTCCCTGACTTCACTAGAAATAGCAGAGCGGAGATGAGGAATGCAAAATGCTGAAAATAAGGGATCATGTCTTATTATTAACCCAATGAGAGCACCCACAGGCTGCCACAAAGAAACTTCATGCATTCATTTTTTCGCTTCAAATTTCATGTGTTCAGAGCCCTCTCTTGGTCATATTTTCCTGTGTTGGGGGAATAAATACACTCGTCTCCCTGAGATATTTGTAATACTAACACAGCTGAAGCCAACTTACTGCGTTACAGTTAAAAGCAGCTCAGACTTGACTACGTTCCTTCGGGCTATATCGGAGAGCAGCCATCTGCGAGGGTAGTAAATGCTATTGAAGCATCACTGAGCAAATACATCCAAGTCGGGGCTATTTTATTCAAGGAAATACAGACCATGCATCGCCGACAATCCAACAATATACATGGCGGATCTGTGAAAAGCATGAAAAAATAACAATGAAGTGTGCTCTGTCCGTGCCGTTCTGGCTGTTTGCACAGAAATTGAAGCCAGTTGAAGCTCTGTAGCCATCCAATCTGTGACATTTCTCTCTGTGTTTGCTCTCCATGATAACTGAAGATATAGTTTCCTTAAAGGAGCAATGTGAAACATTTATGGGTATCTATTGGCAGAAATGGAACATAATATTAATAAGTATGTTTTTTTTTTAAATGTATAATGACCTGATAATAAGAATTGTTGTGTTTTCGTTCAGGCTGGTCTCATACACCCTTCATAGCTATACTAACGAAAAGCGAAGCAATGTAATTTGTGTATATCCCATGAAATTTGTGTGTAATTCACATAATCGTGAACCACGAAATATAAATAGCGGCGAACGCCTGTAGGGAGGAGCTCAGGGTGGATGGGTGGGTCAATAAATATCGGACTTTCGCCGTTGATTTATTTGTCATGCAACTTACATACTTAAATAACGTCACTTACGGAGTTATTTTAAGCCAAACCACGATCTTTTCCTAAACCTAACTAAGTAGTTTTGTTGCCTAAAAGGAAGTTGTTTCCTGTGAAGACAGAAGTTTATTTTGAAAAGACTGTATGCATGTAACAAGCGTAAATTGACACGTATTGCTGGACATTCGTAGGAAAACGAACAAACTGTTGAGGACGCCACTTAAAAATTGTGAGGCTTTCCTATTATACCCTTTCTACACAGTCTGTGTAGTGAAAGCAGCAAGCCATCCATGCACTGTGTTCATGCGTAACATCGCTGGTATCCACTCCCCACTTCATTTGTATAGTGCAGCTCTTGCGTGGACACCCTCCTTGTCACATTCCTTGAGCCAGATTGTGGCAATTAAAATAGAAGTGTATCTGTACCGTTAGACACATGTGAGACTGAAAAACACTGCTGAGTAGAAACCACTCGGTGTACCACTTACTTGTGTGTGTGTGTATGTGTGTGTGTGTGCGTGTTTTCACTGTGGGCAGTCAGAGATGGCTACAGCTCTGCCACAAAACCCAAGCACCACAGGGGCTTCATGTTCACACTCTCTCATAGTCTGATCAGCATTTTTTGACATCTTCAACAGATATGAGGCGACTTCTCTTCCTTCAGTCTTAGGTTTTTCCGAGTTGTCATCAAGCTGCACTTAGGCCGACTTATGTGTGTGAAACACAACCTGAATCACAAATTGAAGCTGTCATATCAGAAAGGTTTCTTCCCTGCTAATTGAAACCCTGTTGATTAATCACATGTAATTCTGGTACACTCACAGGAAAGGCTCTCACCTCAGAGTGACACATGAAGGTGTTTCTTCACATCCAACATCAGAAACCTATAAGGTGATGAAGTTTTAGTGAGGAGTTTTCTGTGGATGCAAAGTAGCCTAAATACCGGGAAAATCTATCTACATCCTCATCCTCTGAAGGAACCCTACTCTAGTCCATATAACGCAACAAGGGCTCTATCCATTCAAGAGCTCAGATCAGACAGCTGTTGCAAATTCAAATTCAAATTCAAATAAGCTTTATTGGCATGAATTTTAAATATACATTCTTCTACAGATGTAGTCAATCAGAAACGTGTTCAGAGCTTGTAGCACGTCTTATTCTATGGCAACAGTCAACATATTTTGCAGCTAATATTGTACGTTGATTTTTCTCTCCACATAAATATGATATTTTCTGAGGATCGGGGAGATGGATGAACTCAGGATATATGTTATTTATTTTTTCAAAGAAAACATCTCTCACATCCTTATATTTCTCACAGCACAGTAAGAAGTGAGATTCTGTCTGCACCTCTCCTGTATGACAACATGAACACAGCCTGGCCTCCCTGGGTAGTCTGTTCTGCCTGTGACGGCCTGTTTCTATGGCCAGGCTGTGTCCACTCAGTCTGTTGCATCTAACAACATATGAAGAATGTCATTGATAAGGTGTACAGAATGGTGTTCTATTTATTGTGACCTTCACCTCCTTATAGATGGTCTTCAACAACCTATATGCAGAAGTATGAGCAAAGAGGTCTGAAGGTATAGAATGAGGAAACGTAAGGAATTGGCTCGGTGACTGCACTACTTTTGGCTTCCTGGCCATTATTCAGATATTCTCTTGCTGGTGACCTAGTTGGGGCGAGTGAGGCTCATGCTGTCTTCTTCCCCAGGAAGTTTTTAGCCACACTAGCGGTGTGGCTCTAGGTATAGCAATGCCGGTCTGTCGTTTGGTCTGTCCACCAACCACACTTTTTAAGTGCGTGGCAAACAAATGATTTGTATTTCTATTAAAGGTGCTCTTTGTGATATTCGGAGCATTAATATAGCAACTAACAATTATTTGCTATGTAGAAATATAGAGGCGTAATGTTTAGATGAGCAGAGAATGAAGTCACTCTCCCTCTCTGTGTGTTGTAATCAGAGCTTCTCCGTGCTTTGTCAACACGTTCTCACTCCCAACTTGTCAAATACCACCGTTTGGTCAGTGCTCCTCGGCATCGGAGACCGACACGCGGGGTATCCCTCTTGCGTTACTTTTGGACGTGTCAGGGACGGCGTGTCAATATATGCTTGTTACGTGCATAGTGTCCTTTCTAAATGACCTTCTGTTTTCACAGGAAGTTAGGTTTAGTTAACTCAACCACTTATGTAGGGTTAGGAAATGGTCGTTGTTAACTTCACTGACTCACTCGACGATACTAACAAGTCACGTGACTAATGACTCATGAAACAAAATAAGTCAACATAACTTTTAGTTTCACACGGGACACGAACAGTGGTCTCCTGGTGTTGTTTGTTTGACCCATCCATCCACCCCTCCCACCCAACTTTAGCGGACTCTCATGCCATTAACACTAGGTCATTTGTCGCTCTGCACTGCTCTCATATGGCGGTTACAGCTGATAACATCGTCCTGACCAATGGCGCTGCCGCAGAAGTGTAGCCCCCACCCTCCGGTTCCCCCCAGGTAAACAGGTTTTCAAAGTTAGCGCTGTTAGCACTGTTAGCTACGAGCTGCCGGCTTAGCTTTTGCCATGTTGAGAGCTGTGTGGAGGCAACATGCTCCCAATCTTGCATTACCTTTAACGTAAAGTGTGAAGCATTTCGGGATCCATTAGTAGAAGTGGAATATGATATTCATAAATATGTTTTCATTAGTTTATAATCACCTTAGAATGAGCCCTTCATATCTACATAGGGAGCGGGTCCTCTTCACAGAGTCCGGCATGTTTCTACAGTAGCCCAGAACAGACAAACCAAACTCCAAAACTTACCGTTTTTACGTCACCTGAAGTCCAACGTAGCTCTCTGACATGCTTGGAAATGGAGGGATGAGCTGAGGGATATTGATTTGGTTGCAATCTGCAACCTCATCACTAGATGCCACTAACACTTGCCCTTTAAGTTTTAATATAGCATTTAAATGATTTCAGGATTATATATTTATCTCTATTCATTTGCTAATTTATATTAGACTGGGTTACGGTAAATAAAGCCGATATTATTCAAGTTTAGCAGAACATGTTACCAGCTTTTTCTACTAATGGGTGAATTAATATGAAACGCTAGTTTGAAATGTTGATATAATGATGTATATGCTAATAGTGCTGCAGCTGCTGCCACTTTTATAGGCTAACTGTGCAAACTATAGGCTAATTAATTTAAACTCCATAGTTCTGCTCTTACTCTGCATATTGAATAAGCCTAGTTTATGTCTTTAAAGTCACATAAACAATAACGAGTCCATATGCAAAACATCAATATATATCCAACAGGGAAAAAAACGAACCGACACATTGATTTACTGGTCACAATAACTTTTGAACAGAATAATTTTAAGTCTTCAAAAGTACTTTTTTTTCATAATTGTAGACCCATTTATCAAACGTTTTGCAGCAGCAAACATCTTAAAGGTTACCCAGAAAATATGGAGATCCTCCACCCAGCCAGTATTCACCCAGGGCATGCTATAACATTTCGCAGCGATGAGTCTTTTGACACAGAAGGAATGAGAGCAAAACAACACTGGTAATAGGTAAAAACAAGGTACAGCTGGGAATACTGGAGTTGAAACCTTAAAAACAAAAAAAAATACAATGCAAATTAGTCTAACGGAGATCCTCTGTGATGGCCACCTCTGAGCAGCATGTTTTTTCTCAGTCTCACACGCTTACCATTGTTCCTCTTGCATAAAGTGAAACTGCAAATTAATAGGAAATGCATGCAACTGCCCTCATTATGTCATTAAAATCCCACAGTTTGAGTGCTCCTCTGGCATTATCCAGGGCATCTATCTGTTTTACTGCTGCTTCTCTCTTTGCGTTTCCACACTGGGAACCATCACTTTGGTTTGTGAGTATCACAGCCTATTGTCAGACTCACAACCGGGGAGTCATCACGCCCTCACAGCCTCGCTGTCTGCTGTACGAGAGGCGAATAACGGGGCAGAGGAAGGGGGTAATTCCTGGGATGTGGCTCTCAGAAGAAATCTACACTTCTAAAGCCACGGGATGTAGTGAGGCATTTTATTCACCTAACACCTCCCAGAGTGTTGTAGCTTGATGTTGCTGAGGCATGTGTTTCTTTGCCCAGTGATTACATTAAGTGCTGTTGTGAGCCGTGTTTACCCTTTGCCTTTGAGGATGCCTTGTAGGTGGTGTCTGCATCCCTCCTGGCAATATCCAAGAGGTGGATGGAGGGGCGGTGGAGCGCCTGTCTGAATGAAAGAACAGGCCAGGGAGGTTTATAAATAAAATTGACAGCAGGCACCTTACTGAACCATGACTTGAATGTTTAAAGGGTGGTAGCGTTTTTTTGTGAGAGGCTAGGGAAATCTCTCGCTCAAAAGCGCAGCGAAGTACACCATCTCCTCACTAGGTATAAATATGAAATAGGCCCGTTCCCTTTGGCGGGCCACTCTGTGGAATTACGTGCTGTTGTTGTGTCAAAGGTGTTGGAGGGGGGAGCAGTCGTGTGTTTGGAGGCACAATTGTTGAGGATATGCTGATTTTTTTAGGATTCATTTCGTTAGTTCGAACCAGAACTTCAGCAGAAATGCTCTTCAGAGAATATTGACAAGAGAGAATCTTACTTGACTGCTGAGAGAGGAAAAAGGAGGGAATCGCATATAGGAATCAAAGCGTAATGAATCTTCAGCTGCAGAGATACACTTGGTTTTTCTCAACTCTTTTCACCTTTCACTTTTGAGTGTCTCATGATGGATAGCCTGATCTCAAACAAATAACGGCGATGTCCAAGACTTTTGATGTACAGTATGTCGGAGGGTCACATATTACTTGCGTAAATCAATACTTATCAAATCCTGTTATCACCTTGAGACCCCAGTATGAAGTGTTTGTGTGTGTGTGTTTCATTAAATGCAGAGTGGATCTGCTGCTGGGCCACATTTTAACACAGGAATTCTATTTAGAAGACCGATCTGGCCGCTTCTTCTCATCAACAACAATGCCTGGGGTCACCAGGTGAGTGTAAGCAGGGACTGTCGGGAGGAAATATAGCTGCGGGTTTTAAAACATTACAATGAGAGTTTACACTGCATTTTTAATTTGAACATGGATTTTCCTGTCTCGCTGTGACATCTGCAAAGCACTAAAAGCTCCTCCCTCAGGGACGTTCCTCTCCTGAGACTGCGCTCAACGAGACTCTGCATAGTGGGTATATTACATAATGGATACTATCATTGGGAATGTTTTTCTTTTAAATCACAATCACAGTGCAGTTTATTATTAGGCAGTGGTGGAAGAAGTATTCAGATCCTTTACTTAAACCCACAATAACTGATTTTTTGTGCCACTAGGGGACAGCAGAAAAGGGTTGTGAACACAACATTGACATACAGTGTCACCACCTTTTAAGTTGAAATGGCGAATATGTTACAGAGTAACATTATCATGTTTTTTGAGTAGGGCTGTCAAAGTTAACGCGATAATAATGCGTTAACACAAATTCGTTTTAACGCCACTTTTAGCTTGTAGCGGGCTAAGTTATAAAGCTGTAAGATACTGATACTGAAGATACTGGTATCATATGAAACTAGAAAACCTGAGGAATCCACTGATACCAACCATGTCATACTAGTCAGGAAGGAGGCTAAATAACGCTCCAAACCTACGCTAAATTTTGGCGAGAAAAAACTGGCATGGCCATTTTCAAAGGGGTCCCTTGACCTCTGACCTCAAGATATGTGAATGAAAATGGGTTCTATGGGTACCCACGAGTCTCCCCTTTACAGACATGCCCACTTTATGATAATCACATGCAGTGTTGGGCAAGTCATAGTCAAGTCAGCACACTGACATTAAATGCTAAATGCAGTACCTGTGAGGGTTTCTGGACAATATTTGTCATTGTTTTGTGTTGTTAATTGATTTCCAATAATAAATATATACATACATTTGCATAAAGCAGCATATTTGTCCACTCCCATGTTGGTAAGAGTATTAAATACTTGACAGATATCCCTGTAAGGTACATTTTGAACAGATAAAAAATGTGTGATTAATTTGCGATTAATCACAATTAATGTGGACAATCATGTGATTAATTGTGATTAAATAATTAAAATATTTTAATGACAATTGACAGCACGAATTTCTATCTATCGGTGACTCTCTATTGTGATGTTTTTTTTAATTATGAACTGGTCCAGCGTAATGATCAGCACTAAAATCCTGTCTAAAACACATGCTTCACAAGATGTGCAAAACATGTGTAGTGCAGATATCCTGTTTCCTTAATTTCTTGGTTCCAGGATGCAGAGCAGGAATGAGGTTTAGAAATCCGGTCAGTACGGAGATGTTAACATTTAAGTGAACCCCCGGGAGATAATAGCGCTGCCCATTCCCTGTCAGCAGCAGTATTACTCATAAAGAGACCTACATGCCACTTCTATTCCTAGGACACAGGAGGTCAAAGTAGTCCTCCTTTTAACATTTTCTTTCCTTTTTTTTTTACTTACTGTCAAATGATTAGTACATAGTGTCTCAGCCCACTTATTACACTGCCAGCCGGAGGGATACGCTCCAATAATTCCTCAGTAGGAAATGGGTGAATCTTGTGCATTCTAACCACCTCTGCTTTTCTTGTGAGTGTGCCTTTCTGCGCTCAAAAAAGGACACGCTAATTTGGAAATATGAGCTGAGTGCACCCACTTTGGGATTTTTCTTCAAGGCAATTGAAAGCCTAAAAGTGGATCCGCACCCTTAGGTTGTTCATTTGATTGACACAATGCAACGACACACAAAGTGTACTCTTTCAACAAAAATGAAATTCCATCCATGTTTGCAAGTTTCAGAATATAGTTTTAGGGGACATAAGCGGCGGAAGAAAGCACTTCTGTTAAACAGAGTCAATAACTTGCACAACTGCTATGGCACCTAAGGGTAATATCACACCACCTGAAAAAAACATAAGTGGATGTTTATTGAATAGCTGTCATAGCTCCTATTTCTATTGAAAGTATAATGGAAAGAGCATTAAAAAAAAACATCAAAATGGCCTAGAGATACGGACCTGTCTAAAGCTGCCTGCCTGTTACTAATCAGGCAGCCCGGTCCCACGAAAAGGCGTTTGAATGACACGATAAAAGCGTGCAATAAGAATGCCGTTCTTGCTCTAGGTGTGTCATTTGTACGATACTGTATACGTATGTAAATATATGTAAATATAAATATGCTATGCTCAGAGTTAGTGACGTAGAATAAAAAGTGAGAAAGACTGCTTACAGAGGGTGGGAAGAGAGGTGGACAGGTCCAACAAACACAGGACTTTCAACCAGGAGACCGGTGTTCGAGACTGGTGTTTTGTTTTGGAAAGTTACGTTAGTGACGTGTTTTTTAGTTACATTTGTGACGTGTTTTCCGTACTTATGTAACATTGTTTCCGTACATATTATCCTTAGTTTACATACTTATTTTAAGGCCAACCATGCAACATATTCTCATACAACGGTTCCTATGATATCATAGGAAAAAGTTATTCCTCCTTTTTTGTTCGTTTTCCTACGAATGTCCAGCAACACGTGTCAATTTCAATCGTTACATGCATACAGTCTTTTCAAAATAAACTTCCGTCTTCACAGGAAAAAACTTCCTTAGGTTGAGGCAACAAAATACTTAGTTAGGTTTAGGAAAAGATCGTGGTTTGGGTTAAATTAACTCCGGAAGTGGTGTAACTTCAGTACATATGTCACATGATAAATAAATCAACGTTTACTTCTGGTTTCATACGGCACATGAACACCAGTCTCCAGGGCGAAAGTCCGCTATTTTCTGACCCACCCATCCACCCAGACTTCCTCCCTACGTGGCATTTGCCGCTCTTTATATTTCCTGGTTCACTATTACGTGAATTACACACAAATTGATTTTGTGGCATATACACAAATTGCAGTACATAACTTTTCGTAGGCATAACTACAAACAGTGTGCGAGACCAGCCTGAACCATGACGTTTTACCTAAACCTAACTAAGTGGTTTTGTTGCCTAAACCTAAGTTGCCTCATCGAGGCAAAATGTGACCCTGAGACTCAATCCTCTGGTGGACAAGCAGGTCTATTACACGCTTTGGTATGATATCGGGTTGAATGAGGAGTTTGTACAGAACATTACAGTCAGAAGTTTGTTTTTAACGGATTTGACATTAATGACTGAAAATAATAAAAATCTGAATGTCATCCACACAACAGCATCCTCTCCGCAGAAAGCGGATGTCTCGAGGGAGCTGATTAGGTGAGAGTTGAGAGAAGAGTTTCTCACCTGGTTCCCGGTTTGGGAAACACTTACACTGGCCATAATGAATAGAGCTGGACAGGATATTTGAATGTCATCTCAACCTCCTGAGACATGTCCAATTTGGCACTGTGTAATAATAATGTCAGGGAAGAGTCGTGAACTTGGGGTGTGTTATCACAAGGAAGACAGCGCGGGGTTATTATATACTCTGGGGCAAAAAGAAAAGAATGAGTGAGAAGACTGAAGCCTCTCTTTACTGCCAAGAAAGTCATGTCAAATACAGGAAATAGTCAAAACTCATTGTCCTCAACTTTACCTGCTTAGTCGAGCTTTAAATGAATATATGAACCCTGATTTTAGAATTCTAAAAACCTCAGATTTACATAATTTTCCGGCCGTTTGTGCACCTCCGTGGCATCTTATTTAGCTCTTTTCCTCTGACAGGCAGGGGCTCATTGGTAGCCAGGCTGTCTATTGTCAAAGATATCATTATGAATCCTCTTTTGAGCCCTGACAAGTCCTCCATTATGGAATCCAGCTCCCTGCTGCTGGGAAGAATGTGGCCCTGTCACCTGAGGCCAATCTCCCAGCCGGTCGACTTTTTAGTCCGTGTCATAGTGCAGCATTGACCTGTTAATGGCTTTTCTACTCGTATATAGAATGTGGGAAGGCCTGTTAACAATATGACAACTTGATGGCCTGAACTTTTTTTTTTTTATATAGTACACAATTATATGTGTCTGCTTCCTGATTCTGAGCCTGAGCATTATGTTGAGTTTAAAAATAAACTACTGTAAGTTGTAAGGACGTGTTTTTGGGGAATAAACGTATTAAATGTGTTAAAGCATAGCAGAAAGTGGACTCAGGGTGTGATATGGATGAAGCTGTACGTGGATGAAGTTATTTCATCTTTTCACAAGCTAAAAAAAAAGTCCAGCATGTGGCTGCCCGAGTCTCTTACTGCACATTTCTCACCCATGCTGGATGGCAGGTCGGGGCAGCATGATGTATATCCTCACTGTCTCAAGAAAAACCTGGCTAGGACCACAAGAGTGTTATTGCACTAGAATCCTGGAAAAGAGAAAAGTGAAAAAAAAAATATTTTATTTGGTGTGAATGCATACAACATTTGTCATATCTAGCTGGTAGTTGTTAATGGTTGACTGTTTGATCAAGGTGTACAGATTATACTCCAGAAATTGCTTAAGTAGTATCTATGGAGCCCCAAAGTGTTCAATATTAAATAAATAAATGATTTTGAAGTAAACAATCCCATGCATAAATTATTATTCATTTAGCTAAACAAGCCTGCACATGCTGCATACATACAGTAGTTGGCTAACGTGCTAGCCGGTGTTTTGAGCTTGGATTGTTACTCAGCATCAAAGTGAAGAGACCGTGTTAACGGCAGAAGCTAGCTGGTTAATTCAGAGTTACTTCTGTCAAATTTTGAATATAAAGATGATCAATTCAGTCACCTCAATTGTGCCTGAATGGAAGCAGAGATCTCAGATTAGGATATCTCAACCCTCGACCTCGCATATTGCCTGTTAAATATAATGTTAAATAAATGTTTAATATTTATATCAGTGAAATTTTTGAGCCCGAGAGTCCATTTTATTATTGTTTTGGTTGTGTGATTTTATTTATTTACATTATATTTACTGTATTTAGGATATTTTAATATCTTAAATTCACATTTCAATGTCTAAAAATTCTTAAGGATTATAAATTCATTGCTCTTTGAAAGGGTGCACTTGCAGTATTATACTGTTATATAAGAAAATCATATTTGTTCTCAATAGCCCAGTGCTTAGTGACTGGAAATGTAACATGATTACTACTACTACTACTGGTAAACGTATAGTAGTATAGTAGGATGCTTCATGTGGCGTCGCTACTCCCCAACAGTGTCCAGCAGACACAAAGCAAATTTAGCATTCATTTGGAGATGCGTCTTTGGGCATCCGACAAAAGTAGGTCCAATATTCTCTGTCCTTTTCCTGAGAAAAAATATTCAGCTTTTTAGCTGTCACTAAGTTCACCAGGGAGTCACTAACTTTGTCTGTGTGCCGTTTGGTGTTGGGAAGGAGGCGTACAGGTGGTTTATCAGAACTTTTTTGCCTGCTGCAGCTGCTGAAAACAAGGTTGATAAAAAAAAATTGCTCCATAGAGCTGAGGGAAACTGCATTGTTGGGTGGTAATCCTTTGTGAGTCTGTTACTATGAACTTTTCTGTTTATATCACTCATTTGATTCATTGTCAGTATAAAGTATAAAATTCAACAATAACGTGTCTTTAAATTCTACATTGCCATGTTCAGCGTGATCAGAGGCAAAGCCGCAGCTGATGTTCAGCAGGGAAGAAAACAATACTGCTTACATGGTAAAAAAAAGAAGTGAGCAGAAGTTGAACTGGAGCAACTAAAGCAAATAATGCATGAACTGTCGATGATGCAGAGAGCCACTGCCTTCGAGATATGCCTTTCCATCGGATCCACCTCACAGACCATGCTGCTTCCTGTCAACTTATTCAATATAAGATAAGAGCCTATCTCCACACAGCAGATACACAGGTAATTTAGGCTACAAGGAAGCAAGTAAAAGAGATTTCTTGTCGACTGGATCACTGAGGTAGAAAATGTGGATTTGGTGTTTGTTTCTCTAGTGTCACAGGTTTTCAGTGTGGGCATATTGTTTGTGCACGTCTTAAAAAATATCTAAATAGAGTTACATTCAAAGCATCCATTAGCCGGGCTTACGCAGAGTCGACTCAGCGTGACCTTAAGATCTGCATTCACTCAGCGCTGACTCACTGCTTTTAGCAATAACAATAGGCTACAATGACCCATTCAATGGCTTCACATCAACACTGTTTGGGTTATACAAACTCCATTTTTGGGGGGTATTTCTATCAGAGTATGTACGCTACAGTGATGTCACATGAATGTATAGTTATATCACCATAAACACAAAAGAAAAACAAAAATGGAAGTTGAATCTCAGACATTTATTTGAATCACACAATACAATAGTTAACAAGAATAAAGAATTTGTTCTTCTAAGCCTTGGTGAACAGGGGGAAAAATAAACATTATTGCCAACACAGATCAAAAACTATTTACATTACAGAAGCCAAATAAAATGTGAAAAAGCGGAAGTATATCCATGGATTGCTCAGTACATGTGCAAAGGATTATCTACCTCATTATTTCAGTTGACGCCCAAATAGCACAGTATAACCTTTCAGCATATTGTAATTTAAGTGTTCTGAGAGAAAACTAGACTTCTGCACCTCATCATGGCTCTGTTTTCAGGCTTTAGAAAATCTAGGCTGTGATGGGAGACTTTGGCCAATCACAGGTCATTTCAGAGAAAGAGCGTTCCTATTGAGCGTTCTTATTGGCTGTGCTCTGGCTGGTAGGCGGTGCTTGGTATTTCCTCAGCTTATCGCAACATGGCTGTCAAACTTTCTCATTTTACAGCTAAACAGTACACTACAAGATGTTTCTGAAAACATTTAAGGGGACAAA
Organism: Sebastolobus alascanus; assembly: GCA_916701645.2. Classification (NCBI taxonomy): domain Eukaryota; kingdom Metazoa; phylum Chordata; class Actinopteri; order Perciformes; family Sebastidae; genus Sebastolobus; species Sebastolobus alascanus. The sequence goes on along the minus strand of CAKAOJ020000220.1, from coordinate 238,237 downwards.
TAGGCATTACAGTAACAGAATATTGATTCATATTAGTTCAGCGCTGCCTAGTTTGACCGTTTGATCAGAGTTTGCGAATAATTGACAGCTGCTCAGAGACGGCAAGGCTCCAGCTCAGCTCTGATTGCTTGTTTTCCTCCAGTCTGTGAAATCTTGCAGATGCCATTATGAGCACCGGAGGACACAGAGACACATGATTTTTTTAAGATTATATAAATAACTTATAAATAACTTTTTTTTAAAAATCATATTTGCTCCATTTCTACCCACTGCAGCTTTAAGAGCAACAGAATAATGGAGAGAATAAATTATTAATTTTCTTAGTTCTGTTTATTTATTGATTTCATATTTATTTTCCTGCCAGTCTACAGCTCCACACTCCAGTCCAGCAGGTGGCAGTAATGCACCTCTAAACTGGTTTGAAACCACCAATAAACACTAAAGAAGAAGACTAACTCCATGCCTCATGGCATACATCTTCAACTTAGTAGCCTTCAGCTAACGGCTAATGACAACAACTCCTTTCAATATGGATACACACGGATACACATGGATAACTGATCACAGAAGACATTCAATGTTGGAATCATTATTTTTATAAAGTCTCTAAAGTCACTTTTGTTCCATGCTGGATTTGAAGGCTTCTGAAAGGGACTCGATCACACCGGAGACATTTCAAGTGAGTTTCCTGAGGTATTCTGAAACAGTAATTAGAGTACTTTGATGTCATATACGACATCGCGGACCGGCTTTAATTTGCCCCCCATCTGTACCAGGGCTTCATTACTGCTTCATTCTAATTCACTCACCTCTCCACTTTCTAACATTACATGCAGTCCCTGGTCTGCTACCTGCTTATCACACTAACAGTCTGTACAGTTGGTACATTGCCTGTTTGGGGCGAATAAACAAACGATCCAGAATGATACAAGCCAAGGCGAAAACTAGAGATTGTTGCAAGAAGGAACCTGGCCTTTTGTATTGATTTTGTTCTACTTTTCCTTCTGTTTCTGTCAGAGGAAACCTAGCTGTGGATGAGCACTTAGTCACAAAGTCACATCCACTCCTCTCCAATAAGATCTTCTACCACTGGTGGGACGTTTCATGACTGATTATTTATTGATTAATGGTTGATTGATTGAATTATTCCACCACTTGGAAACAAGTGGTGTGTGTGTGTCTTTCTTCTTGAGGCAATTCATAGGCACAAAGTCTGACTATTATTCCTAGAATTGTAGGCTGATCCCAATGTCACAGAAATAGGTCCTTTACTATCCTAAAAACACACCTTCATACAAACTTTATTGTGTTACAAGTATTAATTAACGACAAAATAAATGGAAATGAAAGATAATTAATCAGTGTAAATATCCACTTTTTATTTTATACACCAAGTTTGGTTTGAATGTGTGCAACATGGTTCAACTTGAAATTAATGCAACTCAATTTATTACTATTTATTTTGCTTGATTGTATAGATTGTTCTAAGTGGACTGGTTTTATTGTAGTATGGTTTTACTTCAGCTGTCAGTTGTGTTGCATGTTAAGACAGATGCTTTTATTTGTCAAACACTTGTAGATATGAAGTCTCAATGGTTGACATCTGTGAAGAAGAGGAACGTTGTACAGACCAACTGAGACATCTTCTCATGCTGAAGCTCTGAGGTAGGATATTTGTTCTCATTACCAGCTGTCTTGGGTTTAATGTTGTTGAATATTGAAAGCGTACAAAATATTTCAAATTCAGTGGTCTCTTCAGCTTCGTTATGAACTTCTTGAAAAGTTGTGAAATTATAGGATATTGTCGGTAATAGACGTGGACATTCAGACATCATTCAGCGTGATTCACACTTCCTGAGGATATCATCATCTGTGATACCCAGAACTTCAGAAAAACCTGAAGCTGATATTACAGCCCATTTAAGGAGCTCATTTGTCTTCTTTGTTGGTTCTCAGAGAAAAAACACAAAGTTTTCGGGGAGGAGCAGCAGACTGGATGCAGACGAGGACATCCAGGTGAAGAGAGGACCTGAAAAACACTACCATCTAACTAAAGCTGTCAAATGACATGATTTTTATATTTGAATGATTATGTGTCTGTAATGTGTTTTTTTGTGTCTCTGTCCTCCAGAAAACGCTGGAGGAGCAGCTGGAGAACCACAGGGAGGCTCATCAGAAGCAGCTCAGCCGCCTCCGAGACGAGATCTAAGACAATCGGAGGATGCTGGACGAACTCAGAGTGAGGAAGCAACAGCAAAGCAACATATTGTCTTGATACTTTGATCATTGTTTCAGTAAGTATTGTATGCCATAAGTAAGATATTTTATTTATACTGATATGGACCTATTGGTCTGAAATAAAGTTAATGATGATAATGTATAGCGAGCCGGTCATTGTTGTGAAAGAGTCCCTGACACGATGCGAAGCGGAGGGGTCTCTCATCGCCCTGAAGGGGATTTTTTCACAACAATGACCCGCTAGCTGTACATTATCCCGCTTATCACAAGGCTACTTACTTAAGAAATCAATATTTTGACACAAAAACGATTCGCCAGAGTCCAACATCAGAGCTGCGCCCATAGCAACGGTCTGTTACACATAGCAACGGTCTGTTACACATGGCTACGGCCTGTTATACAGAAATTACAGACAGCAGAACGCCATGATTGACCAATCAGAATCGAGGATTCAACACAGCCGTGTAATACAATTTTATAATATTGTATGCCATGATAAAAAATGTCATGAAAAAAGTCAAAGTACAATCTGCCATAAAAATGTCATTAAAAAGTATCATAGTATGCCATAAAAATGTAAAAAATACCATAGTATGGTACGCCATTGAAATGTATATTACAAGTGTTACTGGAGTGTTAACTCTTCATGTCCTTGTCCTCTAACAGAGCATAGCTGACCATTAACACAAGGATGACGACCCATCACCTTCACAGCACAACTGAACAATGTAAGATGCTGTTTATTGTAAGCTGCTGTGTTGGACTGAATGAATGAATACCATGAGTGGAGTACTGTATGACACTCTTATCTGTTCCTAGCTGCCTGTAGAGGAGCTTCATAAGGACCACTTACTAAAAGAAACTGAAGAAGGCAATCTACAAATGGACCACATGAAGCTGCAGATAACAAAGACCGACTGCAACATCAGTGTAAGGTGAGTGGGTGCTCGAAGGTGGATGATCATTGTTGGAAAAATATTGAAATGATAATATTACATAACGTTTATCTAGCTTATCCAAAGCGACTTACATTTAATGCATTCAACCATGTGGATACAACCCAGAATCGTGCAAGTATGCTGAACAGCTTCAAGTGCTACAGTTTTATTTAAATTTCTTTCAATGGGAACAGATGCGTTTTCAGTCTGAATGTAGTCTTTATTTGCTGACTGCTGGGAAGTTGTGTTTTTACTGGGGAAATGTTTGTAGCATATCGTATCGTCTCAGACAGCTCTTCCATCTTGGAGATAAGCAGGGTGGGGAGGCTGGTCACCCTCAGGGTTAGTTATTTGTTTGCCAAGGTGTCACTCCTATAATTGTGGCAATACATGGAGGGCAAGTGCCATGTTGTCACAACTTTCTGGAGTAGACCATTAGCCTAGGAACCAGGCTTTGAGCAAGCTCAACACTAACTGGATCTATAGAAACAGCTCACGACATGACCGTGGTACGTTGTGATTATATCCCAGCTAAGGTGTTGTTCGGCCCGACGCGAAGCAGTGTATCAGGGTCTGAAGTGAGCTATTGCTTTCATAAAACAGTCATCAAGTATGGCAATATGAAAGTTATAGACACATTCCAATTTAAATAGTTATATTATTAATAATATAATAATAATGTTCACAATAAAAAAGGCCTTTCTGTGTGCACATACCGAGGCGGTTGCTATGGAACGGTGGTTGCTATGAAACGTGCAATAGCAGCTAGCATATTTCTTTCTTCATCACAGACTAGCGTTATACTGATTTCATTATTTGGCTCTTTATTTACATTATTGTAGGTTGCCATTTATTGTGCAACCACTGAGAAACTGTCCAGCGTCAGTAGGATGACATCGATAACTGCTTGTACCAGGCTTGCCTTTTCTTGTTCGGTGGAGGTGTGTCGCTTGACGTGGCAAGAATGTTTCTCCAGTTCCCGAGTTTCGGTGGCCGATTTACGGCCATAATCTCTCTGGTGTCAAGACCCACATTAGATAGTTTCTGAATCTTGGTGTTGCGGATGCAGTGCTTGGTGTATTTCTGCTGCGTTCCTGCTTGCTTGCATATTCAGGGCAACATTGTGGAACCTCCTCTTTACGTAGCGCTGCATGTCGTTTAGCAGGTGATTTTTTTTTGGAGATGGGCACGGCTCGGTCCACTCCTCTATAGAAGTTAATGTTTCCATTTTGTCGCGAGTTTTAGCAGCTGACTTTGTAACTTTTGTATCTGTAATCTGTGCCGTGTTGGTGGAAGTGATCCTCCCGTGACCCTGTCGCTAAGCAACCATGAGTCGGAGTGATAGTGATAGTGAGTGCACTAAAGTGCAAAGTTTAGCGTCTTAGCAGTGGTATGTGGGTATTATGAACTAGGGCTGTCAATCAATTAAAACATTTAATCACGATTAATCGCATATTAATCGCACATTTGTTATCAGTTCAAAATGTATCTTAAAGGGAGATTTGTCAAGTATTTAATACTCTTATCAACATGGGAGTGGACAAATATGCTTGCTTTATGCAAATGTATTTATATATATTATTAGTAGAAATCAATTAACAACACAAAACAATGACAAATATTCTACAGAAACGCTCACATAAAAGATATGCTCAAATCATAACATGTCAGTGTGTGGACTTGACTATGATTTGCCCCAAACTGCATGTGATTATCATAAAGTGGGCATGTCTGTAAAGGGGAGACTCGTGGGTACCCATAGAACCTATTTTCATTCACAGAGGTCAGAGGTCAAGGGACCCCTTTGAAAATGACCATGCCAATTTCTTCTTCCGAAAATTTAGCATAAGTTCACTCTAGCTTTAAAACTGAGCCCGCTTCAACCTAAAAATCGCAAGTTGTGTTAACGCATTACCATCGCGTTAACTTTGACAGTCCAACTATAAACCAGATTGAAAAATCAGATTGCTTGATTTGAGCTTCTCATTTTATATAAAGCCTTATGTTGCTGTCTCAGGGTGCCATCAAACTCATATTCATAAGAGAGTATTGTAATTTTGTTTCAAAATGAGACGATGTTTGTACAATAAACATTTGCAAAAGACTCAATAAATTCACATTTCATGGACAGAGCCTGGCCACTTTGCTTCGACATTAATGATGATTTTGGGCTGCATCACGTGATGTTTGCAGAGAAGATGGTAATTAGCTGCAGAACATTAGCTTTTGAGAGCTTTTGAAGGACAATAGGCTGCTCTAGTTTACCTGCTCAGTAATGGTAGGGAAGGACTTCCTGTTCACATAGGCTTGGTCACTTAATGATGGAGGTCTGATAGGAATGAGGGTTCTGTTATGCGGCACATCTTAAATGGAAAACCTGATTAATAAATGCGTAAAGTCTCAAGACTACATATTTAATCATTCAGTGGGCGTGTGGGGTTTTTTTTAGGTTTGTGCCCTGGAGAAACCACTAATGTTTTGGAAACATTTCATTGAAAGACAAAGTTGTTGGCCAGTGTGCCCAGCATCATTGATTTTATAAAAACTTTTACATGCAAGAACAGCTACGTTACCATATAGAATTCATGTAATCTTTGTTTTTGGGACAGTAAACTCTAGAATTCTGTCAGCTACGGGTTAATAAACTCAGCTTCCCCTGTATTGTAAACGTGTTTGAGAAATGACAGCTGATGATTTGCCCCTATAGCTAAATTTGACGGTGTGAAGTCGCACTACAATGAGCGGAAGAACACATTATACTAAATGAATGATCCAGGTGACGGCTGGCTTGAATATTTTGCATGTGATAATTTACTTGAGCAATTTGATGAAATGTCTGAGAAGAAAAAAAGCTGTCTTCCACTTTGATCACCAAGACTTCCACACAATACAGTACTGGATCAGTTATAATTCCTTTACCTAATGTCTTCTGTTTCTCTGCATTGCAACTTTACTGCAGTACTGCCACTTCTCTCTACTCTCTATATACAACACCCATTGAATTGTCTTTCAATCCTGGAGACAGGAACCCCTCCTCTGTTGCTCTCCATGAGGGTTCTCCCTTTTAAAAAAAAAAAACCTGCTATAGATTCTTTCCTTGAGTTCTTCCTTATCCCTGTCGAGGGTCTCGGATAGAGGATGCTATATGTTCAACTCTATCAGCAGAAAAGAATGGTAATTCAGCAAAAAGTGAGTTTTTCTCACTTTCTACAATATCTGCACATGGCAACTACGGGATGGTAAATGTTAGGAGAAGATCACAACTCTGGCAAATAAAATCTTTAAGGTTAGGCAACTAAAATGCTTTATGGTTCGCGAAAGATAATGCTTGTGGTTAATAAAAAGTTGAAAGTTTATTGAAGGTCTGTGACGAGAAGCTAATTACGGCCCCTAATATGAAAGTCAGAGGTGCCACTCTGACCCTAAAGGCCCAGACACACCAACCCGACATCAAAGAACTAGCGGCGATGAAGGCCACCGGTTGCGTCGCATCATGTCGCCTTTGTTTTGGCCGACAAGTTGCACTTGAACACACCGCAAAGACAAAAGCCGACGGTCAACTACCACGTACGTTCTACGCCTGCGTGACATGTACAGTAATAACTCTCCACGCCAGCAGGTAGCGGCAGTCTGTATACGTCATTCAAAAAGGGAAACCAGAAGACAGAGGACTGGGGATATTACTGCTTCCTGAATTGGCACTGAAAATCGGAAGTAAATTGCAACGTGCAGAGTTGTCCAAATGGACGTAGTAGACATTAACCATTAAAGTCCCAGTGAAGCTTCAGTAATGTGAGTGTTCCCCAGTGAAACGGAATATTTCAGCGTAGTACAGTTACGAGAGGGATTTAAATCCAATCCTTCGCATTTGATTGGACCGCTAAAAAGTGGGCGGGCTTAGAATGTAGTGAGATACGGAGCCTCCACACAGACGTTCCTTGTCGCTAAAAGTTGCAGATTGATTGATGGATGGATGTCATATTATTGGTTGGTTCTAGCTCACATAAGCACACTTCATATTTTGTTTTACAGGAAGAAAAGATGATGGATTTTGATATAAAAAATACGAAGAAATCAATTTTTTTGTAATTAGTTTTTTTTTTGTTAAATAGGTGCAGAATATGACCATTTCATCTCAACTTAAACATATTTTCCAGAAATCTCCTTCTTCTGTAAGCGTCAGTAAGTAAGTGTAAGTGAGCCATTAAGGTCCGTTTACATAATGGAGACTTGTGTTTGAAAAGCCATTACTTTAACAGATGCATGAAGTCTGAACTGTTCCTGACGCCATGTCTGAAAGAGGTTTATATCTCATATAAAATTGACGACATATTGAGTGATCTCCACCGTCCATGTGTTTGGTTATGTCCACTGCTTGTTCATTTGTAGTCTACAATAAGCACTTGTGTCTATTAAAAGCCGGTCCCAGGTGTTGTCTGTTTTTAGACATCAAATGACATCAATACTTTGTTGGAGCTCGAACATGTTGTTGATGTTGTTTTACTTGGATTTTGTGAAAATACGGAGGACAAACATCTTTTTTATCACATTTGTTTTTTTTCCATCTCAGTTTCTCTGTAGTTTTTGTTTGGAATTGCTCGTACTGTAATGAACTCTGAATTACAGCCTTGTGTGTTTCTCATGTTATTTCTATTCTCGTATCACTGGATTTAAAATTTCAATTCTGAACTTGTTGATGGCTCCCTCTTATACAAATCCCTGGACAACTATTGCTTTTGTATATGCTGAATGATTTTATTGCATCGGTCCAGGGTGGACCCTGTCTCTCGCCCAATGTCTGCTGGGAAAAGCGGGTATAGTTTATGGATGGATTAATGGATTTTATTGCACACAAACACTTGAGAGATTTCCCCATGCTGCTCCCATACGGTAGCTGTTGAGATTGTTTTTTGTTCTCTCTTAATTGTTTTAGTTGGCACATGGTGATTGTTAAGCATTTGACTCATGTATCCTGTGGGTTTTGTTGCATAATTTAGTGAAAAATAATGCGATGTTGATTGGGTCCCAAATGGATGCATGAATTCTGATTGTCGTGTGCAGAACGCCATTTAGAAACCCACAGGTGACAATGAGAACTTATCATCTAACAGCAGTGCGTGAATCTGGTGTGACACCTGTGTGTCTTGTCACCTCCCATCTCTCCACCATGCTGTCACTTTTCACCGTGAACTGTCTCATAAAGCGGACTTAAAAATAACCTTTCAAAAGACTTGTTTCTCTGAATGCTGGGAGCGTTCCTGAGGCATGAAGCTCATCTGGGAGGAAAGTTTTGAAAATCTCCTTTGCTTTTTTTAGGAGTTTTGAACAGCGACATCTAGATACTCTTCCAGGACAGAAACAATAACTACGTTTTTTTTTTACGTGAAAAGAAACTCTGTTAAAAACTGTATACACTGTAGATAACATGCTGCAGTATATAAATTGTTTAGCAATTTAGTTCTGGTCTATACAAAAGTATTGTTATACAGTTATTGGAATTGCATCTTTTTTTGGCAAGTTGTACTCATCTATCAATCCTTTTTTTGTCCATATATTAAACAGATGTGTGTCAGAGGGTTGGTGGCTGGTACGTTTTCATACTTATAGGTACCCAGAGACTTGTCTATTACATGTTGCTAAAACGTGAGAGCAACTGGACTTGTCCTAGAAAAACAGCAGCACTGGTCATAGGCGCCAAATGTATTATTTCCCTAGGGGTGTCTGACATAGATGACCCCACCCAGAGCCAATTAGGTCAGACAGCAGCAGTTCACCGGGTGATGATGTACTTTTATATCACTGATGAAACCATCGAGTGGTCAAAACCTGTCAGTGTTTCTGTCGTTCATCAGATCGAAGCTCTGAAAGTGATCCCAACGATATTGTTCGCCAGTGTCTGATTTTTAAAACGATATAGTTATAGTTATAGATATTGTTCCTGGTGTGGACGGCCGTTTCATTTACTCAATACAATTAACTCCATAATCTGTTTCCGGTGTTCTAAAGTGGACTGTTAAATTTGCATTTGAAACGATAAGTGCTCTTTGCTGCGGGAACGGGGCCTTACGTGTTTGCGTTATGGTGCTGGCTGTACCCTATTCTCCTAACATGATCACCTTATTTCCCTGTGTGTGCCCGTGCTCATTTCCCTTTTTTTTCCCCGAGCTCCTGAGCACACGCAGAATTGGCATCTATGGCATCTATGGCATTGGTTGTTTTGTTCAAATGCTACATGTATGTTTTCCTAACAAGTAAATCTTGTAAGTAAAAAGTGTAAAAAATGTCTGAAAAAAACTTCTGAAAGATTTCCGAAAAACAAAGTCTGAAAAATGTCCGAAAAAAAAATTCTGAAAAATTTCCGAAAAAAAGGGTGAAAAATGTTCGAAAAAAAAGTGTGAAAATGTCCGAGAAAAAGAAGTCTGAAAAATTTCCGAAAAAAAGTGTGAAATTGTTCGAAAAAAAAGTGTGAAAATTGTCTGAAAAAAAAATTTGTCCGAAAAATGTCCGTGTAAAAAAATTCTAAAAAAATGTCAGAAAAAAAAGTCTGAAAAATGTCCGAAAAAAATTTCTGAAAAATTTCCCCAAAAAAGTGTGAAAATCGTCCGAAAAAAGAAGTCTGAAAAGTTTCCGTAAAAAAACTTCTGAAAGATTTCCGAAAAACAAAGTCTGAAAAATGTCCGAAAAAAAAATTCTGAAAAAATTTCCTAAAAAAGTGTGAAAAATGTTCGAAAAAAAAGTGTGAAAATCGCCCGAAAAAAAAGTCAGAAAAATGACCAAAAAAAAGTCAGAAAAATGTCTCCAAAAAAATTCTGAAAAATGTCTGAAAAAGAATGTCCGAAAAATGTCCACTTAAAAAAAGAGTGTGAAAAAATTCCGAAAAAAAGTGTGAAAATTGTTCGAAAAAAAAGTGTGAAAATCGTCTGAAAAGAAAGTCTGAAAAATGACTAAAAAAAAGAAGTCTGATAAATGACAAAAAAAAAGAAGTCTGAAAAATGTCCGAAAAAAGAAGTCTGAAAATTTTCCGAAAAAAAGTGTGAAAAATGTTCGAAAAAAAAAGTGTGAAAATGTCCGAGAAAAAGAAGTCTGAAAAATTTCCGAAAAAAAGTGTGAAATTGTTCGAAAAAAAAGTGTGAAAATTGTCTGAAAAAAAAATGTCCGAAAAATGTCTGTGTAAAAAAATTCTAAAAAAATGTCAGAAAAAAGTCTGAAAAATGTCCGATACAAATTTCTGAAAAATTTCCCCAAAAAAGTGTGAAAAATGTTCGAAAAAAAGTGTGAAAATCGTCCGAAAAAAGAAGTCTGAAAAGTTTCCATAAAAAAACTTCTGAAAGATTTCCGAAAAACAAAGTCTGAAAAATGTCCGAAAAACAAATTCAGAAAAATTTCCAAAAAAAAGTCTGAAAAATGTTCGAAAAAAAAGTGTGAAAATCGCCCGAAACAAAAGTCTGAAAAATGACCAAAAAAAAGTCTGAAAAATGTCCCCAAAAAAATTCTGAAAAATGTCTGAAAAAAAATGTCCGAAAAATGTCCACTTAAAAAAAAGTGTGAAAAATTTCCAAAAAAAAGTCTGAAAATTGTTCGAAAAAAAAGTGTGAAAATCGTCTGAAAAGAAAGTCTGAAAAATGACTAAAAAAAAGAAGTCTGATAAATGACAAAAAAAAAGAAGTCTGAAAAATGTCCGAAAAAAGAAGTCTGAAAATTTTCCGTAAAAAAACTTCTGAAAGATTTCCGAAAAACAAAGTCTGAAAAATGTCCGAAACAAAAATTCTGAAAAATTTCCTAAAAAAAGTGTGAAAAATGTTTGAAAAAAAAGTGTGAAAATCACCCGAAACAAAAGTCTGAAAAATGACCAAAAAAAAGTCAGAAAAATGTCCCCAAAAAAATTCTGAAAAATGTCTGAAAAAAAATGTCCGAAAAATGTCCACTTAAAAAAAAGTGTGAAAAATTTCCAAAAAAAAGTCTGAAAATTGTTCGAAAAAAAGTGTGAAAATCATCCGAAAAGAAAGTCTGAAAAAGGAGTAAAAAAAAGAAGTCTGAAAAATGACAAAAAAAAAGAAGTCTGAAAAATGTCCCAAAAAAGAAGTCTGAAAATTTTCCGTAAAAAAACTTCTGAAAGATTTCCGAAAAACAAAGTCTGAAAAATGTCCCAAAAAAAAATTCTGAAAAATTTCCTAAAAAAAGTGTGAAAAATGTTCGAAAAAAAAGTGTGAAAATCGCCCGAAAAAAAAGTCAGAAAAATGTCTCCAAAAAAATTCTGAAAAATGTCTGAAAAAAAATGTCAGAAAAATGTCCACTTAAAAAAAAGTGTGAAAAATTTCCGAAAAAAAGTGTCAAAATTGTTCGAAAAAAAAGTGTGAAAATTGTCTGAAAAAAAAATGTCCGAAAAATGTCCGTGTAAAAAAATTCTAAAAAAATGTCAGAAAAAAAAAAGTCTGAAAAATGTCCGAAAAAAAATTCTGAAAAATTTCCCCAAAAAAGTGTGAAAAATGTTCGAAAAAAGTGTGAAAATCGTCCGAAAAAAGAAGTCAGAAAAGTTTTCGTAAAAAAATTTCTGAATGATTCCCGAAAAACAAAGTCTGAAAAATGTCAGAAAAAAAAATTCTGAAAAATTTCCAAAAAAAAGTCTGAAACATGTTCGAAAAAAAGTGTGAAAATCGTCCGAAAAGAAAGTCTGAAAAATGACTAAAAAAAAGAAGTCTGAAAAATGACAAAAAAAAAGAACCCTGAAAAATTTCCAAAAAAAGTCTGAAAAATGTCCGAAAAAAGAAGTCTGAAAATTTTCCGTAAAAAAACTTCTGAAAGATTTCCGAAAAACAAAGTCTGAAAAATGTCCGAAAAAAAAATTCTGAAAAATTTCCGAAAAAAAGAGTGAAAAATGTTCGAAAAAAAGTGTGAAAATCGCCCGAAACGAAAGTCTGAAAAATGACAAAAAAAAAGTCTGAAAAATGTCCCAAAAAAAATTCTGAAAAATGTCTGAAAAAAAATGTCCGAAAAATGTCCACTTAAAAAAAAGTGTGAAAAATTTCCAAAAAAAAGTCTGAAAATTGTTCGAAAAAAAAGTGTGAAAATCGTCCGAAAAGAAAGTCTGAAAAATGACTAAAAAAAAGAAGTCTGAAAAATTTCCATAAAAAGTCTGAAAAATGTCCGAAAAAAGAAGTCTGAAAAATTTCCGTAAAAAAACTTCTGAAAAATGTCCCCAAAACAAAGTCTGAAAAATGTCCGAAACAAAAATTCTGAAAAATTTCCTAAAAAAAGTGTGAAAAATGTTTGAAAAAAAAGTGTGAAAATCACCCGAAACAAAAGTCTGAAAATGACCAAAAAAAAGTCAGAAAAATGTCCCCAAAAAAATTCTGAAAAATGTCTGAAAAAAAATGTCCGAAAAATGTCCACTTAAAAAAAAGTGTGAAAAATTTCCAAAAAAAAGTCTGAAAATTGTTCGAAAAAAAGTGTGAAAATCATCCGAAAAGAAAGTCTGAAAAAGGAGTAAAAAAAAGAAGTCTGAAAAATGACAAAAAAAAAGAAGTCTGAAAAATGTCCCAAAAAAGAAGTCTGAAAATTTTCCGTAAAAAAACTTCTGAAAGATTTCCGAAAAACAAAGTCTGAAAAATGTCCCAAAAAAAAATTCTGAAAAATTTCCTAAAAAAAGTGTGAAAAATGTTCGAAAAAAAAGTGTGAAAATCGCCCGAAAAAAAAGTCAGAAAAATGTCCCCAAAAAAATTCTGAAAAATGTCTGAAAAAAAATGTCCGAAAAAAAGTGTGAAAATTGTTCGAAAAAAAAGTGTGAAAATTGTCTGAAAAAAAAATGTCCGAAAAATGTCCGTGTAAAAAAATTCTAAAAAAATGTCAGAAAAAAAAAAGTCTGAAAAATGTCTGAAAAAAAATTCTGAAAAATTTCCCCAAAAAATTGTGAAAAATGTTCGAAAAAAGTGTGAAAATCGTCCGAAAAAAGAAGTCAGAAAAGTTTTCGTAAAAAAATTTCTGAATGATTCCCGAAAAACAAAGTCTGAAAAATGTCAGAAAAAAAAATTCTGAAAAATTTCCAAAAAAAAGTCTGAAACATGTTCGAAAAAAAGTGTGAAAATCGTCCGAAAAGAAAGTCTGAAAAATGACTAAAAAAAAGAAGTCTGAAAAATGACAAAAAAAAAGAACCCTGAAAAATTTCCAAAAAAAGTCTGAAAAATGTCCGAAAAAAGAAGTCTGAAAATTTTCCGTAAAAAAACTTCTGAAAGATTTCCGAAAAACAAAGTCTGAAAAATGTCCGAAAAAAAAATTCTGAAAAATTTCCGAAAAAAAGAGTGAAAAATGTTCGAAAAAAAGTGTGAAAATCGCCCGAAACGAAAGTCTGAAAAATGACAAAAAAAAGTCAGAAAAATGTCCCCAAAAAAATTCTGAAAAATGTCTGAAAAAAAATGTCCGAAAAATGTCCACGTAAAAAAAAGTTTGAAAAATTTCCGAAAAAAAGTGTGAAAATTGTCCGCCATAAAAGTGTGAAAATTGTCTGAAAAAAAAATGTCCAAAAATGTCCGTGTAAAAAAATTCTAAAAAAATATCAGAAAAAAAAAGTCTGAAAAATGTCCGAAAAAAATGTCTGAAAGATTTCCGAAAAACAAAGTCTGAAAAATGTCCGAAAAAAAAATTCTGAAAAATTTCCGAAAAAAAGTGTGAAAAATGTTCGAAAAAAAAGTGTGAAAATTGTCCGAAAAGAAAGTCTGAAAAATGACCAAAAAAAAGAAGTCTGAAAAATGTCCGAAAAAAAAGTCTGAAAAATGTCAGAGAAAAAAAAGTCAGAAAAATTCCCCCCAAAAATTTCTGAAAAAAAGTGTGAAAATTGTTCGAAAAAAAAGTGTGAAAATTGTCTGAAAAAATAATGTCCGAAAAATGTCCGTGTAAAAAAATTTAAAAAAAAAGACAAAAAAAAAGAAGTCTGAAAAATTTCCCCAAAAAAGTCTGAAAAATGTCCGAAAAAAGAAGTCTGAAAAATTTCCGTAAAAAAACTTCTGAAAGATTTTCGAAGAACAGTCTGAAAAATGTCCGAAAAAAAAAAATCTGAAAAATTTCCCAAAAAAAGTCTGAGAAATGTTCGAAAAAAAGTGTGAAAATCGTCCGAAAAAAGAAGTCTGAAAAATTTCCGTAAAAAAACTTCTGAAAGATTTCCGAAAAACAGTCTGAAAAATGTCCGAAAAAAAAATTCTGAAAAATTTCCGAAAAAAAGTGTGAAAAATGTTCGAAAAAAAAGTTTGAAAATCGTCCGAAAAGAAAGTCTGAAAAATGACCAAAAAAAAGAAGTCTGAAAAAATTTCAAAAAAGAAGTCTGAAAAATGAAAGTGGATCACATGATTTTGCGATTCTTTTTTTCTTGCTAAGATTATTATTAAGCCCCACTGACACTCGTCATTTGAAGTGCCTCGAAGTGTGAGATTTAATACACATTTGTTTACACGTACATGCATCTCCGTTAATCACAAATGTTTTGCAGTCCCTCTTGGTTTTCCAGGGTGATATGCAAATAAGGATTTGTCGCGCTCCAGTCCAGACAGAGGTGGTGATGCACCTGAGGCTGTTTGGTAACTGGTAAAAATGCCAGAAGGAGAATAACTTGTGTATCTTTAGCTGCCATTATCGCAGGAGACAAACCACGGATGTACCCTGTAGAGTAGAGACTCCTGACTAAGTGTAAATGAGGTCTTTGTCTTAGTACACAAACACAATGTAAACTTTTCTTTACCAAAGGTGATTTATCCAGCTGTTATGGTTGCTTTGCATGATTGCCTGAAACTAAACATTACCATTTGTTCTTAATTAACATAGAATAAAACACATGGAGGCTACAGTGTATATTTCTGTTTGGGGAATGTGTGAAACAACATTAGGAGTGGTGACAATACCAATGAGAGTGAGAATGTGTGTGGGGTGATGCTCTTTCTCTAGATTTAGCCCTCTGCCCATCAAAATGTGTGTGTGTGTGTGTGTGTGTGTGTGTGTGTGTGTGTGTGTGCGTGTGTGTGCACATCCCTGAAACCATTTTGCTTTTCACATAACTAATAGCTTGACATGCTATTTTAAAAGCAATGCAACTGACCACACACAATGTTCTTTCCTATCAAGGCCAAATAGTTTCTTCTCAATGCAATTTGGCATCTCTCACAGTTTTACACATTATGTGTGGTCATAAAGGCTCACTGCTAACCAGCGAAAGCTCCTGTAGAAAGCTAAGATCTCTGCTGGGGTTTAATAGTCTACATGTAGAGGAAATATGGAGCTGTAAATGCCTGTGGGACTGTTTATAAACCCCGCATGTCTACTAAGATCATCACTGTTAGCATTAAAATCCACAGTTAGACCATTAAAATGTTAATGGGGACAAAAAGGTCAAAGGTACATACTTGCAAAACCTTTATACAAAACATAAGTTTCAGTTTGTGCTAGACTTTGAACAACACTCTCAGTTAGAGAGCAATGTCCTGTGGTATATACAGTGGCTCTTGGCCAGAGAGGCATACATTTTTGATTTGGAAGTTATTGAGCTGGAATTTCGATATTATTGAGTAGTTTTGGGGCAAACTAACTTTTTTTGTCATCTGATAGAGAGACATTTTTGTTGTGCAAGTTATTGTCAAATCATTGCTGATGTGTGTGAGCACCTCTCACACATATTAATGTTTGGACATATGTAATATAATCCGTATTATAATTATAGACATACTTCAGTAAATCAAAAGTGACTTTTCCTGGGCCTCTCTTTCACCCCTTACCAAGATGAAGTTTATCCAAATGTGCTTTTAGTATACTTCTATTAAATTCAAAATAAGAGAGTATACTTTCAGTTTACTTTTTATGTACTTATCAGAGATAAACTTAACAAAAGTATACTTAAGTTTACTTGGCTTAGACTGACAAATATACAAAAAAGATGTATACTTGGCTTATACTTGTACTTAATCTTTTGATTCAGATATACTTAATAAAAGTATAATTAAGTATTCTTGCCTTATAGGCCAACAGAAAGGTATACTTGGCTTGTAGTTGTGTTTACTTTTAGATAGATATTTTGTATGAGAGTTTGTAAATGGATGTTTTGATATGAATTTACTTCAATTCATCAAGAATTTGTACGTTTTTTAATTCTCCGTTCACCGTGGAGGCATGCGAGAAAAACTAATTTCTCAAAACATCCAGTCAAATAGCAAAAGGAGCAAGTCTCTTTATGTATCATAAATTACATAAATCATTGGCTAAGTACTATCAGTATACCTATAGTATAGTTTAGTAGAAAATTAAACTTAGATGTAAACTAGTAGTGTGCTAAAAATGTACTATTCTTACACTTAAAGTATACTTAAAAGTATACTACTATAAACTAAAAAGTGGACCAATTTAGTCCCAAGAAGTATTGTAGTAGTACACCTACAAACATACTACTAGTACATTGATATTAGTATACTTACTACATAAAGTATACTTCGGGGAAATACAACTGAACTTTACTTAAGTATACTTCATAAAATAAACCTGAAGTATGCTACTTTTTCATAAGGGACTGCAGTTACTGTAACTCTGCAGTAGGAGAATACTCTGTGATATGGACGTGGTGTAGTTAGCACTACACCTTTTTAAATAGGGTAGCTTCATATTGGTTCAGTAAACAAAGAGCTCTGCAAACAATGCCTAATGAGGCAGCACTGTTTGTCTGGCCTTGCCAATCCAGGCATTTATGTATTTATTGCGTTTATGTCTTCCTCTTTCCTCTTCCTGTACATGCATTTCCATATTAGGCACTTCAATAGGAAAAAGATTGATTAGGATGTGGCGAGGGCACAAGTCAATTCCATTTCCATTTCTTCAACAGCAGTAATGCCTACAATAGTCTATGGTTGACTGTGGGTCTCGCTGTATGGACGATTTGTACTCTAAATTGTCTCCGTGGAACATTCACTGGCGTGTGCTTAATGGACCGGGATGAGTCACTTATCATCCTCAGCAGACACTTGTGATACGTTTAAAATGGGGATCCAGTGATCAGGAGAGTGTGTGTCTCCTCTGAGAAGGCAAAACACTGCTGCTGTACACAGTTACGGCACATCCAAGGTATGTTACTGTACAGTCAGTGGTGGGGTATAACTAAATACATTTACTCAAGTACTGTACTTAAGTACAGTTTTGAGGTACTTGTACTAGTATTTCCATTTTATGCTACTTGCTTTGCAACTGCCGTGGTGTCCACAGCTCTTTTTATTCAGCTTATTGTCGGTCATTTTTGTCTGAGTTTTGTCCCTTTTCTGGTAAATTCTAGTGAGGATACACTGAGGAAGGTGGTTGTATATTTATAATTGATTATAAGTTGTATGCACAGACTGCAAAGTGCCGTTTATAGAAATGGAATTTATTGTTGATTTGGACATGAGGGATCTTGTTGCTGATGTTGTTCCACTTGTGTATAAGCAACCCTGTCTCCTACAAAATTACATTTCCATACAACTAAACTGCATTCTCGATCACGTTTCGAGGGAAATGTATTTCTCCATAATTACGGTTGCAGTTTTAAAAACGTGGTAAACGTTGTAAATTGAAAAAAAAAATAAAAAACTCAACAAAACACTTGGTTAGGTTGAGTAAAACGTCATGGTTTTGCTTAAAATAATAATGTTTGTTATGTTTACGACGTCAATTTTTGGTTTCACACAGGAACGTCGTTCTCCTGGGTAAAAATCCTGTGTTTACAGGATTAGCATTACTAATAATTAGTAATCATTATTAATTATCATTTCATTGTTTGTTAACAGTAAAATAACTATTAACTAAGTTTAATTAACGAACAATTTGCCATTTATAAATGATGGTTATTATAAAGTGTTACGTTAACATCTCGTAAATGTGCCAGTACACCTGGGTAGGTGTAATGACAAAAGACACATGAAATACATTAAAACAGGAACAGAAATACTGTTCATATCAAAACACATTTTGTAAAGCATTTAAAACAAGGACAACAATACATGAAACATAAAACAAGAAGCACGCTTCTTTACAGTATGGTCACACACTTGATTGTCTTTTAACCATGATTTTCAATTAATTTTAAATGAACGATAATATGTATCACAGTCTGTGATTAGTGTTTAAGACTGACTGTCCACAGGCAGTCCTCCTCATTGGTATTATACAATCCCCTCTTGCCACAGACATGTCTGCTCAAAGTCTCGTCTTTTATACTTGTGAGAGTATAAATCTAAGAGACCTGCACTATTTCATCAATGAAATGTTATCTCTCTCTCAACAAAGCCAACATAGGGTTCCTCTCTTCCTTGTAATGTATTGCTGCACCTCTCATCTCCTCTCTTTACAGACTTGAGCTAACTCTTCATGAAGTTGAAAGGATAAAGTTCTTAATGTAAAACTTTTTCCTCCCAACTCCATTCCCATTAGACCCAGAGATATACGGCATGAAATTTCTCATTAAGACCTTCTTCCTGAAGGGGTTTCTATAGCCCAGGCCCGCGGTGTTGTGAATAGTGAGCAGTAGGAGTGAAGGGGCAGGAGGGGCCAGTGATCAACTGTCATATAAGCAATGTATTTATTGATATTAAAAGAACCAAATGGCAGAGCAGGTATACTGGCAGAGGGGCCATCCATTCAATTTGTGTTTCATCAAGCCGACCATTAGCCTCGGAGCCGGATCTTACAGGATCACATTATAATTGCCTTTTAAAATGAGGTGGCACAGCAGAAACGTTAAGCAGCAGGCGTGTCTCTCTTTGCACTTATGTGCATCAGATTTTTATCTAAAGAAATTTTGCAGTTGTTGGTGGCAGAAGATCACATTGGAGCAAATGTTCTGATTCTGACACAGAACTTCCTCAGATGCCGCTGCAGATTATAGATTCTGTGAAATCAAATAAAGTATCTGAAGAAGTGGGAGACACCCCGGGTGAATAGGGTAAAAAATGTAACCAATACATATCACCATGAAACTTCCCCAGTTGATTCCTTTATTTAAGACTAGGGTCGTCAATTTATTAAAATATTTAATCGGGATTAATCGCATGATTGTCCATAGTTAATCATAATTCATTAAAAATGAATCACACATTTTTTATTTGTTCAAAATGTACCTTAAAGGGTGATTTGGGAGATTTGACGCTTACGTTATGCAAATGTGTGTAGATATTTATTATTGAACATCAGTTAACAACACAGAACAATGACAAATATTGTCCAGAAACCCTCACAGGTACTGCATTTGTGCTAATTTGCATACTGATCCAGAAAAGAAATCTGAACATTGGATGAAGCCAGGTTCAAAATTCTTGTTTCATTTTGTTGACATATTAGAGTTAAAGGTTTTTACCGAGGGGATTTTGGATATCTCTTTTTATCATTCCATAAATCAGAAATACTCTCAACAGCCATAACATTTTTCATCAAATTTTCATTTTTGCCTTGTTATTAGGAATAAAATATTATATAAATCAGGCTATGAATGATATATGAACAAACCCCTCAAATGTAACAGGAAAGTTTGGTGTATATAAGAGCTACTGAAGAGGAGATTTCTGGCTCAGAGTCTGAGAAAAAACTAATTTTGAAAAAACTGCTTTAATTGTAAAAAAAGTTGAAAGAAACTACAGATGAATAGGGTAAAAATATTTAGCTAATAGATATCACCATCAAACTTCCCAGTTGATAACCTACATTAAGACAATTCTTTTTTGCATTACAAGTTTTCTGAAATTGTATACTTAAATATGCAAATTAGGTATTATGTAACACTAACTTTTGGTGAATTTAGGAGAAATCTACAGACACAAATAGTCAAAGTAGTAAAATAAACACCTTAATGTGTATTATGAATGTTTCCCTTCCACTAGTCTGAAAGAAGACATGTTATGGAAGCTAAATCTCAAAATTGAGCAGGCATGAAAAACGATATTTTTGCCTGTAGTGTGTCTCCTTAAGATGAATATTGTTAATAAATAAGTCTTTCTAAAAGTTTACCAAAGTTGTTTGCCTGTCTGTGTAAACAGAGAACCTCCTTGCATATAACTAATCGAAACACTTCATTTGAAACTGAATTGTATGCTGCAGTATCTGTCTCCATTCGGACAGTGACATGATACTGACTGCCAGACGTCAGCCTGCAACACAGACACAGCAGAGCCACAGGCTGTAAGCTGTAGCATAGCAGCTAATGTCTCATTACTTATAAACAAGAACACTGCTGGTATTGACCCTGTAGACGTACAGTATGTATTTGGTGTGTTTTGTATGAGCTGTTCCACACAGATTCAAGTGGGATCATATATACAGCAACCAACTTGTTTGGTATAAACAGTATAAATCTCCATACTACATTTATTTTGGATAACCAAAATAAATTCTGTTGTATCAGAAAATGATTACTGAATTCTCAGTTTAAAGTGAGCGCATGGCCACCTTGTTTGTCTCGTTGTATTTACAGTAGCTTTGCAGTGAATGCAACCCTTTAACATCAACTTATTTAAAAATGAATAACCTGTCAACAGACAGTAATAATTCAGTAGCCCTAATTAACAAAAAATCTTTATATACACACGGACAGGAGTTTCAGCCTCTCCTGAAATGAAAATTTAAAATCATCTGCCCTATTTGGAATGCTGTATATTAATATTTGTTCAGGATAATAATGAGTTCATTATATAATTTCAGGTATTAATACAGTCAGACAATCTACTGTGGTATTGTATGTTTTTGCCTCTAAGGGATGAACAGTTTTCTTCAGAAAAGCAGCTTGGACTCTCCTCTTGGCTCATTATAAACTGTCTTCTGCTTTTAAAGGGTTAAAAAGGATGAGGTGATGTGGCAATGTTAGCATTTTGAATAAATGGTTTGGTTTATTTCAAATCAGGGGTTATCGGGAAGGGGTCAGGGGGTGATACACGTGCTCTCTGGGGGATGCTCTCCCTAATGTCAGCTATAGTTAGCTTGTTGTGTTCAATACAACTACTAACAAAGTGTTGCGTCCTTACTGGTCATGGATGTTCTATAAGAACTGGATAGCGGACTCATAGATGGCGCCCATTCACTTGAATGAAAATTGCTCATAGAGCACATAAGTCAATAAAGTTCTCTAGCTTCTGGGTTTACTTCAGCTGTGTGCGGCCCGCTGCACGGCGGCCCGCTGCACGGCGGCCCGCTGCTCGGCCCATAGACGTTACTTTGGATGTACAGAAAGAGACTTAAAATGCTCTCCTGACACGCTTGTTCATACTTTAAATATGGCAGTTACTCCTGCTTCTCTGCATTATTTATTTATTTAACTTTACTCCTACTTATTTTTATATTTGAAGTTTTTGAACACTAATATTTGAAATATACTGGTGATTTTTGTATGTTAATATTTTCACCTTTTGTATGTCCTTTGGGTGTGTTACAGCCATTATAGGTATCTACCACACCCTCATATATATTTTACATTCCTTTCATGTGAAGAGTATTTTACTGTCTTTTTATATGTGTGAAACAAATAAACAAATTAAGATGACGTCACACACTATAAAATAGCTATCCTGGACTCTATGAAAGTGTTAGAAATGCAAACCTCCATTGATTAAAAAAACTCATGTTAGAATAATATAAATATATAAATATAAATAAGCGAATAATTGAATAGAGGAGTAATAATTGGCCTTGTTTGCAGTTTGAGGTGTCCTGTCAACAGTTTTACAGTCAACAGTCAGTCTTTTTTATAATGGTGGTCTCTGGGGAAAATGATTTTTGGGCCGCAGGGGATTATTTCATTGCAGAGTGAGAGGCCACTGAGACAAATTAAGGCTGAATGACGGCACCATATCCAGCTCTATTTATACATCCATGTTGCCGGCTTGTAAACTACAGGTATTAGCACACAGGTCCGCAAATGTCATGGTAATTAGGTGATAATTAGCAAGTAACCTATTTGAAATTTCTTTGGAATTACTGCCAAATTACCCCAATATTTACCTCAAAATGTATCTAATTTTTTTTTAATTATAAAAACAACAATAATGAAATGCTAAAATAGCATATAGTCGTTAAAATATGCCCCTTAGGCTTGAGAAGCGGCTGTGCGCTGCTCTTCATCGGAGGTGGAAAACCAAAACTAATAGAAAACACTTCTGATCAGACACAAATCTCACCATTGTGTGACTTATTGTCTACACAAATGTAACCTGGCAGCTAATGTAATGAAATACAAATAAGTTATTTGCTAATTATTATCTATTTACCAGCAGACATGAAAATAAAGCATGTCAATTAACTTTGTATTCTTTTCCTGGAAATGTATTAAATAAATTACTAGCTATTTATTACTGCTTATTGAGAAATAGCGGAATATAATTATTAAATAATATTTATAATAGATGTAAAACAATAATAATAAAAGTCCAGAGTCAAGTCTCAAGTCAAACAGCCAAACAAAGTAATTTTTGATCAATTTTGAGGTAAATATTGGGGTAATTTGGCAATAATTTGAAAGAAATTTCAAACAGGTTACTTGCTAATTATCACCTAATTACCATGAAATTTGCGGACCTATAAAATGAAGTGTTACCAAGATTTGTTTACTACTCAGTTGTCAGTCAAAACATACACCCAGAGCGCCTCCCTAATTGGAGACTTTGTGAATAATGGCACATTTCTGAGATATTTTTAAATGTTTTCAAAAAACAAATATAGAAAGAAAAATTAACAATAAATATGAAATGATCACTTTGACCTGATCTATGACTGCAAAAAAAGGATGACTTTTGTTATTTTAGTTGTCTTGAAGATGCAAATTATTTTTCAAAAAGTTCAAAGTCGATAAATTCAAAGGAAAAAAATGATTGGCAAAAATTTAATGACCATGTAGGAAAATCTGAATCTAAAGAGCTTGAACCTGATTTATGAGACCCAGCAAATAAATTATATAAGCAAAAGAATTCTTGAGGGTCAAAGCATAAATATGTGGGTATAGTACTGTAAATATATTTTAGATATTCCAAAAAAAAACTAAAAACGAACTGGATTCAGAAAGGTGTGAGTTTGATCAGACGGCCACAACTCACACCTGACATTTAATTCACCTTTGCGACTTTTTCTGTCCTTGATGTGTCAGGAAAAAAAATCTTGAAGTGATCGAAAATGCTTTATGACTCTTTTTTTTTTTACAGTTTGTGCCTCCATTATCCATTTGACACTCTTCAGTCACATACAAAGAGAACAGAAATCAATACACTTGAGGAGTGGTTGGAGGGCCTTTATCTTTTTGTGGCGGATGATTTGGCTGTTTGAATTATTCATCAGCAGAAAGCTATGGCCTGCGCAGGCGAGCTCAGAGGATAGGAATAACAGCTTTTCCTTATCACTCTTAATCTTAGAAGCTGCAGTAATGCAATTCCTAACATTTAGCACTTAATGGTGTGTCAGAGAGGGAACATGATCTAAGACCATTAGGGCTGTTTTGTGCTGAGGTTCAAAACAGGCTTTTCTCCTCTTATCTCTGCCACTGAGCTGACTAAGGAAGCAGAAAACCATGAAAGGTGTGAGGAAAGTCAAGCTTCGGGATACAGTCTGCCTATCAAATGGAGTAAGAGCCTGCTGCATTTACCCCGATTATAATCTCTGCATACAACACTGCACTATCTTGTCAATACTATTGACCTTTTCATCCTCTCTATGCTTGTGAAACTTGTTAATTTGTTTGTGAAAAAGTTTACTTAATGCAACTGTGAAGACCTGATGTAAAGGTTTATTGAAATAGTGAGGTCACATGTTTTCTTGATGAATGAAGTCCATCTGTTGAACTCTTTATACAGATCATGTTTATGTTTCTTAACTGCATTCATATCCGTATTAATTTCATAAACAAAAACTTTAAACTATGATGAGGAATAATGGTTGACGAATTGTGACGAATGGACAAGTTATGTAACCATTTCAATACAACGTCGTTTTCAACAACCTGCTTGCCCGGATCACACCCATCTTTGAACCCTGCCTTCATTTTGATCTCAACTACACACCTGTACATTTTCGTGACCGCATCTTGCATGGTTGTGACGCTATTGTGGTGACTAAGTCTGTCCACAGAAATATAAACAACTGGTACTCAAAACAGCTTCTGTAGTTGTTCCCACTGGTGGGCAACGTCTGGGTCTGAGAAGTGAAGCCAATGATGAAGTGCCTTAAACCTGCATTCTTTCTAACAGCCAGCAGAGGGCGACTCCTCTGGTTGCAAAAAGAAGTCTGATTGTATAGAAGTCTATGAGAAAATGAGCCTACTTCTCACGTGACTTCTTACCTCAGTAAACATTGTAAACATGAGTTTATGGTCTCAATCGCTAGTTTCAAGTCTTCTTCAATACAGCATGATGTTCATTTCGTAAATTATGGTCCCATTTAGAGTCAAATAGACCATAAAGCAGGGGATGCTTTAGGGCGGGGCTACCTTGTGATTGACAGGTCGCTACCACGGCGTTGTCCGGTCTGAGAGTTGTCCGTGTTTTCATGTTTAACCCTTTCACAGTGTGTTTTCAGTTCATGAAAGTAAATTGTAACATTTTTGTCTCCTAAAAATGTCTTATTCAACGTTCAGTTGTACTTAGCTCCACCCTCTCGTGTCACTTCTGGGTGCAAAAAACAAGATGGCGACGGCCAAAAACCAAGATGGTGATGACCAAAATGTCGAACCTAAGGCTTCAGTTACTACGGACACTTCTTATAAACAGTCAATGGATGACACAGACTCGCATCACTGCTGTCGCGGTTGGTAATTATGAGCCCTGTTTTCCTCTTTCTTCATATGAGGCCATTGGTGTTACTGATTGTTACCATGGAAACATGGCTCCTAGTTCCGAGCCAGCCTGGGGTTATGATGGCTAACTTCTTAGACTTAAAATAAGTCAGTATTTATATTTGTGAAATTTGTACCAGACTAATCTAAGAGCAAAATTAAATCATGCCTCATACTACAGACCAGTTGAAAGATGTAAACGAAAACAACATCTGTAACCATGGTAACTGTACACATTAAGGATGGCCACGGCCCTCAGAATTCTTTTTATATTATTATTACTTGCTCAGCCATTGCAGTTTCTTGCTTTCAAAGTGCACTTCTCATAGAAACAAAAGTCTCTATCTGCTGTAATGTCAGGGTGCAACCCCCCCACCCAGCCATCCTTTTCACATTTTCAGCTGCTCCACAAGGGAGGCTGGTGCTACAAGTGAGGGACAGGCGTAGAGAGACATTTCATTGTCACACCAAATACAACAAATGACAAAGAACTATTGTTGCTGAAGTCAACACAGTGCTGTATAACCCACTCACTACATGCTGCTGTTGGATCTCCTCTCTAATTAGCTTTGCTTAATTGATTGTTTGTGCTCAAGCGTATTTGTTGGAGGCGGGTGATGTCGGTCGTGTGCCAGAGAACTTGACATTCCTACAGAAGCGAATGGAGAGGAATGATCAAGAGTGCACGAGAGAGTCCAAAAACTGTGCATTGTGTTGTTACAAAAGAAGCTGTTGGTGCTGTAATGCCTCTGGCTGCTTTTCACTGGAATGATCTATAATGTTTTTGTGCTGAGTGCATCCCAAATCTTGCAACATAACAACACTGTCTCCTGGAACTTTTATCTACTATGAATTTTTTTTTGCCAAATGTGCTTTGGAGAAAATGTAATTGCTGCATGATTATGTTCCCTGCCAGCCTTTTTCTTCCATCATCCCATAAAGTGCTACATCCTTGTACATAACACAGGGGGACCAGGTTTCGCATCCTGAGTGGGTAGAATAAGGTTATATAAATATTTCAGTTAAGGTGAAGGAAAGATCATTCAGTTTGTGAAAGAAAGGGGATTTTGGCTAAATATTATAAAAAATTGAACACATCCTTTGTCGTAGTATAGTGAGACACACCCAGCAGGACAGGATGTAGATGAGATTAAAATACTAAGTAAAAGTTCATTATACGAGATCCCTGTGTAAGAATGTCTTTCCATCACACTCCAGCAATACTGGCAGGACCACACTACAGTGTTGTTAGTTCTGTTCGAAATCGCATACTAACCTCCTGCATATTACACACTCAGTCAGTATGTTCTGTTCAGCCCGTTGGCACAAAAAGGCGTATAAATGCCACAATAATGCGCAAGGCGTTTAGCGTGCAATAAATATGCCTTTCTTGATTTCCAAGTCATTTGTACGCCATGTATGTTGTACTGTAAACGCATCCGCATATAAATGCTACAGTAAGATTAATGACGTAATATAAAAAGCGAGGAAAGACCACTTATGGTGGGTGGGTAGTGAGGTGGATGGGTCCAACAAACATCGGACTTCTAACCAGGAGACCGGTGTTTGAGACCGTTGTTGACCGGTGTTTTGTTTTGTAAGTTAAGTTTCTGTAGTTGTGTTATGTTTTACTTAGTTTACTTACTTATTTTAAGCCCAACCACGACATTTTCCTTTACCCTAACAAAGTGGTTTTCTTGCCTGAACCTAACTGCAGACGTTTTGATGACGTCAGATGACCCGCGAAAAGGTGAAAATGCATACTCATGAGATGTGTAATCTTGTGGTATTTATACGCCTTCCCGTTAGACTGGGTCGGTACTGCATACTGCCTATTAAATTACTGATTAAGTATGCCATTACCAACAGACGGTTAACTCAAAACAAGTAAACTCAAACAATACATCTGCATCAGGACTCTATCGATCACAACGTTACCGGTCCGAGCTACCACTGAATGAAAATTGTTTATCATTAATGTAAATCTCTTCTACTCAATTCAATATTTTCCAATATTATTTTAAGGCAAATTAAAATTATTAGATATTTTAGTGTGAAATCTTTTTTTCTACAGTACATTATATATGTGAGCTCCTGCGCTTTTCCTCTAAACTGTAACATCCTGACTCCTGTAGCTCCTGTTTCATGTTCACTCACCATAATTCGTAGTTTATTTTATCCAACCACCAGCCTCGCAGTCCACCATTGCACAGTCTGAAGAGACAGAATGCATTTTGGGGCCGTTGAGTATTAACTCACTTCGCATACTCAGAAATTCTTGCTTATGTAGTATACATCCGAGCATTTCTCGAGTACAAAAAATCCACATACTATGCAGTTTTTACATACTAAATTTTACATCATATTTAGTATGAATAGTATGTCAGTATGCGATTTCGAACTGTGTCAATATCTAACCAAGGCCATTATAAATCCTAATCTTAACCAAGTAATGAGTTACCTAAACATAACCATATAAACGGTAATCATACCTTGGTTGCCACGCTCAGATTTCTATTGGAAAACAATGAATATGAGTGTACTTTTTAGGAGACCGGGTTCAAACATAATATAATGCATTACACCATAATATAAATGATGTTTTTTGGCCCATACTGGATGATCTACTTTGAAGCTGCACCTCGCAGCCAATGCTGGCCAATTAAGAGTAAAGTGCTGAAACAACATCCAGTGTAGCTTAAAAGAACCAAATGAGAAGAGAAAGTCGAAGAAGAGACATGAAAGAAGAGTGAAGGAGGCCGTCTATGTCAAACTGGAGTAATCCTTCCTGAAGAGGGAGGGGGG
Organism: Sebastolobus alascanus; assembly: GCA_916701645.2. Classification (NCBI taxonomy): domain Eukaryota; kingdom Metazoa; phylum Chordata; class Actinopteri; order Perciformes; family Sebastidae; genus Sebastolobus; species Sebastolobus alascanus. Next base: position 210,466 of record CAKAOJ020000220.1, on the reverse strand, counting down.
TGGTGCGACTCCTAGTACTATATTGACATCACTTCCCAGGAAGTTTCACACCAATTTTCACCCTAATTCATCACATGACAGCCATGTGACCTTAACAACCCTCCTATGACATAAATGTGTGAGCGACGTAAATGCCTTGTGACTCCCCGCCTGTCAGCTGAACATATGAAGCCTCTGGGAGGAGTTGTGAAACGTCTGAAAGTCCAAAACAGTGAATCCAGTTGCCTTTGACTCAGTACTTGTAGATATCCAGGTTACAAACAACATCACAGATGAGGAAACAGTACATTTTGAGCATTACTTGAAAAGTAAAGCGTGTAGTACTTGTTTTATTCTTTTTTTGGGTGTTTTCTTATCCTCTTTTTGACATTTTCTGACCAGCCAACCAGACAACAGAAGTTGACCTTGGTGTCTACAGGGACTACGTTTACATGGACAATAATAGTCTGCTTTTAATCCGAATATGACAATATTCCAAATTTGATATTTGTATTTATTTATTGTGGACTTATTTGTTATTTATTTTATATTTATTTTTAAATGTAAGTATTTATTAATGTATGTATGTACTTATTTATTTATTTCTGCACGATTTTCCTTTGCATTTCACCCCTTATTTACTGTATTTTCCCCAAATTAATTTATTTCTGGATTCTTTACTTTATACATTTCTTTTTACATTTCTGCCTCATTATGCAAATGAGGCTGTCACTCTACATGTGTCATCATGGGGTCAGGGTGCATGACTATATGCTAGCTAGCTAGCTAACTGTGTCTGCCTCTGCTTATCAACTCCAGTCTTCATTCCCGGCTCCATAGACATATGCCCAGCTCCGTACAGCGGTTAGTCCGCCTGCTGCTGCTCGCTCCGCCGGTTCCTTGTACCGGTACAGGTGTGCAGATCAACCGTCAACCGGTTCCGTCCTCCATGTTCAGAATATGCGTCTCATTTGGGGGTTTTACAGCAGGTTGCAACACACGGTCTCTTGCCTGTTTACGGTCAGCTCTGTGCGTTTGCAGTTTGCAGAGATGCATTCCCAAAAGAAAAGCCTACGTTTAAACATTATTAAAGACTTGGATATCGACAGGTTTTTGTATATGCTCAAATATTGCAACCAACCTTTTCAAGGAGGTGGATGAAGTAATGAAACAGGGAGTTGAACAAGTCCGCAACCGGTTACGTTAACCAGAATATGCACGGTTGCATGTAAACGAGAATATTAGTGGAATATTCATTTTCATTATGTAAACAGCTTAGTAAGGACATTGTCTTTTTCGGAATAAGGGGAAAAATAAGTATTTTGTGCATATAAACGTAGTCACTGATGGTAGCAGTCTGGTACACGTGGAGTTACATGTTAGTCTGCAGGCATGGCCACGAGGGCATTATAAAATGTTTATGCAATTCCTTTATTGAATACAAATATCCCACTGTGAGTCATGCTCAGGAGATTATTTAAATAAGGTCATTTTCAGTATACTCAAAATCCCACACACAGTATGGGCAGTGTATGTGACAGTGCTTAACTTGATCCTAAGTCTAACTAGGTCCCACATTATCACATGTCCCCGCTGTGAGCACAGAGTCCCCTCCACGTCTCCTTGTTAGCATGTCCTCTAGCAGCTCAGCGGGCGCAGCTGACACCAGGGAACAGCTCAAAAGACGGCACCTGGAAAGGTGTGATGAGATGAGATGTGCTACAGTGAGCAGGGAAATGAAGATGAGTGCGTCACTCGTGGGTGATGAGGTGGCATGCTTTAAAACACTACACTTCTCCCTGTGCCTCCTTACACTCTACCTCTGTTTATGATCTTTTTCCAATCTTGGGGAAAAATATCTCTATTCACTGGAGCGACATCGGTGTATCCAGCGTATATGCCGCTGTCTTCTTCTCCAGCTCTGCGTTCGGAGGCTTTAATCTTAAAATCATGTTCCTGTTTTGCCCGAAAATAGCTTAGGAGAGAATTATACAGCATCAACACATCCTTTGCCAGTGTACTTTCTCTTGTAACTTCCATTTTCATTTGCACATGACTGAGGTAATTAATCTGCTGCACTTTGACCTGTGCAGCCTCTGTTTGAGTGCCTGTCTAATTGTTTGTCTGTAATATCCCTGCACACTCCGCCACTGTTCATTAACAGTTAATGAACAATGAGAGCACAAGAGCTTAACAAGTAGTCATATCCACTCAAATGTGTTTATACTAGAGGGGAGCTTATTTTTTAAGACAAAATGCTCTTTCATTTGGAAAAGATACATGATGACAAGAGCAGTCAGACATTGTTCCACCTGTGTTTTCTCCTTTTGTGAGAATAAGTGCTTCTTTTCGGTGGGTGGATAAGGATTGTACAGAGGGAACTGAGAGTCTGAGGGAAGAGAAATATTATATCAGTTGTTTTCTTACATACAACACATGTTCAGTTTATGCTGTGAACATTACAGCAACTTTTTATCCTTGTTTTTTCGAGCAGTATTCTGCAGTGTCTGATTCACCCAGAGGCTTCAAACTTCTGAAGGTGTCATGTCTTCTTTAGCTTCATATTTTCCTATTTTGACAAAACAGCCCCCTGTCTGGATCTTAGAGATATCCTGACATTCTGAATGTTTTTTGTTGTTGTTATTTTCTCCTTATAAATCACATGTCATTTGGGCATAAGCGCATTTCCCAAAATGTCAAACTATTCTTTAAACCTGCAATAACTTATTTTCTTTGGCCACTTGTGGGTAGCGGAAACAAGCTGTGAACACAAAATTGACATATCACCTTTTAAGTTGAAATATTAGGAGATAGTGGCTTATTTACACATCCAGCAGTTATGGAGATATATTATGCATTTTGAGTCGTGTTTACGTCCACCTGGAAAATATAAGTCCAATATTCACTCTCTTTTAGCCCTGTTTTTGGTCTCTACCAACTCCTGAGGGAAATATCTGGCTCTTTAAATGCTTCATTAGACCGGTGAGAGTGAACTAAAACAGTTGTGGGGAGTTTACTCACCCAAATTGGCCTAATGAATACCAATAAATATCTTACATATATAAATACATTTGAACAGTACAACCAAATTCCCCTACGTCCCACTTGTTGTTGCCTCCTGGAACTAATAATAGGTGTGTAAGCCCACGGGGAATTATTTTGCCTGAACTCCCTGGGAGAACGAGGACAGGACTGCAGTTGAAAAGTCTTTTTTGATTAGGAAGGTTCTTAATGGAGTGAAATGACCCGGGAGTATCTAAGTAGCAGTCATGATAAGAGCTGTTCGAATTCTCTAAATGCTAAGGAAAGGTGCTTCAATGCTTCCTTTGTTATCTTAGAACATCTTAGAACAAACATTGTTTGGGCAAAATACAATTGGAATGTTGTTTTAGTAGCGTTAAGGCCTTGTCTTTTAGAAACTATTCCGAAAAAAGACACAGACCAAAGCATTTTTTTTTACAGGCAGTGTTTTAACACACAGTTCAGCCGAACCCGGTACCTGGTTTGTCGGGTAAAAGGGGAGAGATCTAGTAACGGCTAAGTGTCGTTACACCAACGCAGCTTTAATATGTGTTTTAGGCTAGATAGGCTATATGATTTCACTTTAGTTTACGGTAGACCCTACAGTTCATGTGTTGCAAATTACCCTCTAAGAAAGACCCACAGTGGGAAATAAAGTTGCATTGTCCTGACAGCTTCCATAGCCTATAATGTTGCTGTGGTCTGTGTTACATGGTCTGATGTCTAAACTAGAACGGGAGTAGAGCATCGAGGAAGCATGTATTAGGCTATGTATAACTACCCACAAACTCCATGGGACTCCAGAGAACATCCAGGCTACAAGGGAAGTGTAAAGTAGCGTCCAGATGTGGTTTGACTTTAGCTGACAGTTTTCTTCTAATGAGCAACAAATGACCCCGTAAGAAAGAGAATAAATATAATAGTAATAAATAAGTTATAAATAATAAATATATTGTCTTCTGAGCTCTCTGTGTTTTGTCTGACTATTATAAAGCCTATGTCTGATATAATACGGCATTGAATTCGTCTAATTACAGCGTGTGTTGTCTAATTAAGCTATGATAGGCCCACGTTGGTAGCATTAAATGTGGTGTTTAATTACAGCTCGGTAGTAAGGGTAGAATAGCATCTACTGCAGCATATTGTGGATCTGATATGGTATTGTATTTGATTTCTAATTAGATTGTGATCTTGTAAAATAGTGTCTAATTTTGTTTTAAGATATCCTATTTGGTTTCTAATTAGAGTATAATTTGGTATAATACTGTGTCTGTGTATAGTATATTTGGGTCTAATACAGCATTATAGGTGGTTTCTAATTACAGAGCATAATTTAGGTGTCCAATTAGGGTATAACTGTGTTCATCTACTGTCTAATAAAGGCATATTATTTCCAATTTTGGTGGTCTAATTTGATACAAGGTAAGGCTTATTACATCTCATTAGTGTACCGTAAAATAAAGTGCGACCAAAAATTCTACTTGGATTATTTAACTTAATTTAAGCCCAGAACAGTGACTGTTAATCGATTATAGTTTAGTTTTATTTCAAACTCAAGGACCTAACCTGTGGTATTCATGTAGGACCAGTGTTAGTATACATAGTTTGAAAATGGTGGGTGTTTAAGGGAATTTAATTTTTTTTTCTTAATAGATTTTTCCACCTTTGCATGTACTGGAAAGCCATTAATCATCACGCAGAATGAAAGAATAATATATATTACATAGGCCAGTGGTTCCCAACCTATTTTCCTTGAAGCCCGCCAACTTGCATTTAATAAAAGGTGAAGAAATATTTACAAACAAAATCCTCAATTTGAATAAAGTGATTTAGTGTATTAAATGAGTTAGTCTTTTATTAAATCAACTTTCTTTAATGAGTATAACGTGTCAATTTCATCAACATAAATAAAGTGGCGCCTTGACAGGTACGCCATATTTGCCCACTCCCGTATTGATAACAGTATTAAATACTTTACTTACTTGACAAATCTCCCTTTAAGATACATCTTGAACAGATAAAAAATGTGCGATTTATTTGCAATTAATCGCGGTTAATTATTTTAATCAATTGACAGCCCAACTCCAGCATAAATGAAGTGATGACATCTTAAAAGTTCGCCAAGCAAATTTTGACTTTTGGAATTTACAACTCTTTGGAGTTATTGGAAATGTTTGGATCACACGAGTCGGAAACAATCTAATTCTACAAATAGTATAATGATAATAATATCTGTGTAGCCTGATCTTTATCTGCAAATACTGGGTTCAAACACAATGTTACCAACTAAGTAGCAAAAAAAAATATCTTTTAAATAGTTTTTTTATACAGACTTTTGTATAAATTATCCAGCAAGTGTGTTATTATGATTTTAGTACAGTACATGTGCAAATATAATTTTGACAACCTCAGAGCAGACTAATCCTGCCTGAGGGGGGCCCAGACCCCAGGTTGGGAACCACTGACATAGTCTATCAGAATCCACTCAGGACTAAAATAATAGAGACAGAAAATAATATGGCTATAAATGTATTGTCCCTCTAACTTTTTGAATTTAAAGTACTAATTTTATCCTGCTTATGCAAATAACAGCACATTTGTGTTTAACCAGTTGTTTCCAGTAAATACCTTCACAGACCAGCACCAGACTAATTTACTGTACGAAAGTGTCTGTAAGTATTTCCCATTCGGAGCCTCCTCCCGTGTTTAAGTATCTGTCAAAGAAAAGCTTCTGCAGAGAAAAAATGCACAGTGTTGGTCACAAGAGGGCATGTCACCCTATAAAACAAGCAAGTTGCTAATGACTTTTTCAGGAACTAATTTTCTGCTTTGTGGCGCAGCCCATAAAACAAGGTTATTCTCCTCCATCAAGGGATGAATAGAGATTTAACTGTCTTTTCTGTTTATTGTCTCGCAGCAACATTTACTCGTTGCTTATGCCACAAATTGAAGAGGGTCTCTGTTGACTTTTTCACTTGCATCCTATGTTTTCTTTTTTTTTTAATCCATTAAGAGCAAGGGTAAAAGCACTGATCCATTCTGCATGTTGACAACAATCTCAAGTATGTCTTTAACAAGAATGTGTCCTACCATTTCACCTCCCCGTTCTTGCATATTGTGCATGCTGTCCTTTTTTTTTAATAGTCAAAACACAGGATTGTATCAGCAGAAATCACTGTGACAGTAATGCTGAAATTAGCTTTAAAATGCTGAGCTCTCACTATTACACAAGCCACTGTAATTCTCCCACCTGCTGGCGCTCTCATAACTCTGATCCAAACCCCAGGGGTTGGCGACATGATGACTCGGGTGTACGAGATGACAAAATGATTTTAATATATGTGGAAGGACGAGGGTTTTGTTAAACACACACACCAGGGTTCCACAAATCATGCAACTGTGTGTGTGTATCTGCAGACCATCCAATTAACACAATGTCCTCCTGACAAGGCATCATAAAAAAGACAAAGAGGCTCCGGTGATCTTGAAATTCTGCAAAACCCTATTTAGAAATGCTAGCCATAAGGGCGTTTACAGCTTTCAGTCAAACTATAACCTTACTGATGAATGACTGCAGCGCTATGACTTAATTATGACTGCACAGGAAACGCTGTCCATCCCTAGTAATGACCTCGATGGCCATCGATAAAAAGGCCTGATAAACACGGACTTCCTGAGCATGGATGGATAAATACGGCCTGAGTAATGAGACCCGGGCTGCCCAGGATGACAGCTCTGGTCTATATCATATGCTGCTCTGTAGTTCTGAGTCGGCGGTGTGTGTGTGTGTGTGTGTGGGGAGGGGGGCTTTCACAGGGGGGGCTTTGAAACCTCAGTGTGGGCTCTCTCATTCGCGGCTGTCTTTCAGACACGATGGTTGTGTTCTCCGAGAGAAAATAACCTGAGATATCAGCGAGACAGTAATGAGAAATTCCATTTTCAGTCATCTGGTTCTATCTGCACGACTCTCTGGTGCACTCTCAAGTGAAAAGCAATTGCATCAATCTTACACATTCAGTCTACTCGGATGAATCTTTTGAGTGCGGTTCACAATGGCCTTCGTGGAAATGGCACGCACAGAGAAGATGGGATCGGAGATGACACGGCGCACATATCTAGAGTCAGATTCAAAACCTTTGATGCTCTCAGTACATGGTAGGAGGTGTGTCCTTAGCTCACTGACCAACCACAGCATCAGTGGGTTTCATTCAGTTTAGGGCTGTCACAGTTAACGCGATAATAAAGCGTTAACGCAAATTTGTTTTAACGCCACTAATTTCTTTAACGCATTAACGCAACTTGCGATTTTTAGGTTGTAGCGGAATCAGTTTTAAAGCTAGAGTGAAGATACTGGCATCATATGAAACCAGAAAACCTAAAGAATCCATTGGTACCAACCATGCAGCAGCGTAACATAATTGTGATTGGCCCCGGTGAACATTTTTTTCCAGAGCCCTCGCCCCAAACACAAGCGCACACTCGTGCACACACACGCACGTACACACACAACCACTCCAGACAATTGCAAAGCAGACAATTGCTATGCCACCATGGAGAGGTTCACCATGCAACTCCCATCCTGCGAACCAGCCTTAAATCAGCACCATGGACAGCAGCCAGAGCACCACATTTATCTTAACCTGGACTCAGTGGCCCAATAGTATTCACAGACACAGATTTAAATAGGTGCACATAAAAATTACAGTGTTATAGATTTAAATCCCAGATTCCACTCCATAATAACAAAAAAAAACCAGCACTCACCCATTAGAAGTTTATCATACAGGTCTTGTGCTCCACAAAGTCATTAACAACACTGCTTAAGAACCATGTCCTTTTTTATTACAATGTCCTGGCCATGAGCGATGCAGCGTGACATAGCACGCCGTTTTGAGCTGAACTTTTGTCAGACGCAAAGCTGTTTCTATTTATTCCTGTCAGTCTCCTTGAAAGTTTCCTACAGCTGTTTACTGTTTAAAAAGAACAAAGGAAGGAAGATAAGTGGTTACGTCTCCAGTCTGATCTCGAGCGCACAGCTGATAGGTAGCAGACATTGTTTATTCACGGTGACGTACCAGAAGGAGGCTAAATAACGCTCCAGACTCATGCTACATTTTGGCAAAGAAAAACTGGCATCGCCATTTTCAAAGGGGTCCCTTGACCTCTGACCTCAAGATATGTGAATGAAAATGGGTTCTATGGGTACCCACGAGTCATAGTCAAGTCAGCACACTGACACACTGACAGCTGTTGTTGTCTGTTGGGCTGCAGTTTGCCATGTTATGATTTTAGCATATTTTTTATGCTAAATGCAGTACCTGTGAGGGTTTCTGGACAATATTTGTCATTGTTTTGTGTTGTTAATTGATTTCTAATAATAAATATATACATACATTTGCATAAAGCAGCATATTTGTCCACTCCCATGTTGATAAGAGTATTAAATACTAGACAAATCTCCCTTTAAGGTACATTTTTAACAGATAAAAAATGTGTTAATCAATCGACTCTATCGTGTTGTGAGGATTCCCCGGTTAATACTACCATTGTAGATAATCTCTCTTTTTTTCCGCTCTTTTGCAGGTCAACTAGGAATATCCTCTATACATTCTTACTAATTACCACTGGTCTGGCATATAAATTGATTTTTTTTTTTAAAGGAGTAGATCTTCTTAAATCCCTCTCACTATAATTAAGGCTTATATTGGGATAATGGAAAAATGGTGGATCAAAGGTTGAATTAATTGCAGACTTGAGCATGTAATTCAGGTACTGAGAGTGAAGACACGACTTTCATGGAAAGAAACCCTGAGATAGACACGAGCTGGTAGACAGGAATAGGTGTTGAATACATGTTTAGATTTCAAATCCTCAAGATTTTGTAAATGTGGCAACTTTCCTGAGGCTTACTGTCACCTAGCGGCGTCTCTCCCAGGATTATACACACACACACACACACACACACACACACACACACACACACACACACACACACACACACACACACACACACACACACTTAAAAAAAACAATAATAATTAAACATTCACACTTTTCACTTATAATTTTCACATATTCACATGTTGAGAATGTCAATGTTTTCAGCTTTTTACACAAAAACATCCAATTAGCACGTCTGTTGTCACGGGACATATCCTGTGATATGACACAGTAAAACCTGTTTTAACCGGTTTTCAGCACACAATTAAAAAAAAAAAGTAATGCCTTATAATTCGTATATAATCTACGTAATCAATTTGAATGTAATGTAGACAGGTGACGTAGTGTAAAGACAAAGTCTGTGTAGGGAGGAGGTCGGGGTGGATGGGTGGGTCAAAAAACACCAGACTTTCACCCAAGAGACCGCTGTTTGTGTCCTTTGTGAAACCAGAAGTCTACGTTGGCTTATTTGTTACATAACTTTTATACTTAAGTAACACCACTTCCGTAGTTATTGTAACCCAAACCACAATCTATTCCTGTCAACCTAACCATAGTTTTGTTGCCTAAACACTGCAGGGGCTTGCGCAGGCGCACCGATCGCTCATGTTGCTGGACATTCGTAGAAAAGCGCATAAAAAAATAACAAAATAGCTTTTTGTAAGATATCATACGAATGATGTATGAGGATACGTTGAGCACTGACACCCAAACTAACACATACTCCAAGAGGACATGGAGCCTTAGGAGCTCAAAGCTAAAGCCTAACAGAGTGGCTAGCATGGCTGCAGGCTTCTTTGTCTTGTTAGTGTAATAAAAATGGGATAACATCCCAGTTCTTTCCTCCAAAACCATGTCCTATAAATCAGGAGTTAAAGCAATTATAGAACCAGATGAAAAGACTGATACAACTCATTTGCATGTCCATTAAATATAACGCTACAGACACGTGGTTATATCTTGTTATGTTATATAATTTTTGTTTAACACAAAGTGTGAAAACAACACTTTTTTTACGAGGGGTTATGTGCCACACTATTTCTTGACCAGGAACAGTAACTTCACCTGTTTCCAGTCTTTATGCTAAGCTAGGCTAATCGGCGGCTTGCACTAGACTCATATTTAACGTACAGACATGAGAGTGGTATCAATCTACTCATCCAACCCTGTCTCCTACAAAATTTACGTTCCCATACATCAAGGGATGTCCCGGGTTAAGGTCGCAGTTAATCAGATTTAAACACATGGTTAATGTTGTTAATTGAAACAAAACAAAAAATTCAACAAAATCACTTGGTTATGGTTTATCAAAAAACATCATGGTTTGGCTTAAAATTACTTTGTTACGTTATTTAAGATAGAGACATAATTTGATATTGCATATTGATATTAGCATAACATAATGCCTGACAAAATACATTTTCCCTCGAAACATAATTCACGTTTCATTGTATGGGAACGTGATTTTTAGCAGAAAGGGCTGTCCCATCAACTCTCTGCAAGAAGGCGAATAAGCAAATAAAATATTCCTTTAAATCTTTGACAAATTAATTCTTTTTTGAGGGCTCAACCAACATATTTCTGATCATGCTTCGATTACAGTATAAGACTTTCCAAGGGATGCTGGATTTTCATTAGATATTCTGAAAGTTTTTCATTACAGTCACCTGTGGCTGAGAACCAGTCACTCTACGACAGTGTTAACAACCTCTCTTTTTACAACTTCTTTTTACAACTCAAATCCTCTGATATATAAACACATTATCTCCCCAGTGTTTCAAAGCCTGAACCCTTAACAAGATATGGTGTGGTGCGATGTGGTGCCTAAAACCCAGGGAGTCATAAATATATTTACTACAGGCCTAGTTAATGAGGGAGGTGAAATCAATATAAATACTTTCCTTGGGGAATAAATTATGGCACACTGAGACAACATCTCTGTGTCACACCTCTGGAATAATCATGGAAGTGCCAAAATGGGGTTTGGGTGTTTATTGCTTTTTGCTGTGTGTGTAAGTGTGTGTGTATATTTTTGTGTGGTCTGTACAGTGTAACTTTTTGGGACCAGTTTTGGACTTTAAATCGGCTGAAAGTTGAACAGCGCGTCTAATTAAGGCCATAATAAAACTGCAACTACATTTAACTCCAGCTAAAAAGTTTTGCTTCTCCATTTAGGTTACGGTTAAGGTCTGGGAAACCTCCAGGGAATTAATATGCAAATCAATGAAGTGTTGCCGAAACCGATATAAACAAACAAAGAGTTTTACATGTGTGTGAATGAGAGAAAAATAGCTTTGTGCACATCTGAATTGTCTAAGGCTACATCCACACTAATACGTTTTTGTTTAAAACCAGGGCTGTCAAAGTTAACGTGAAATAACATATTAACGCAAATTCATTTTAACGCCACTAATTTCTTTAACGCATTAATGCAATCAACCTTTCAGAGGTTGTAACTCAGTTTTAAAGCTAGAGTGAAGATATATGTGGCATCATATGAAACTAGAAAACCTAAGGACTCCATTGGTACCAACCATGTCATACTAGCTTGTCATGAACGAGGCTAAATAACGCTCCAAACTTACGCTAAATTTTGGCAAGAAAAAACTGTCATGGCCGAAGATGGGTTCTCTGGGTACCCACGAGTCTCCCCTTTACAGACATGCCCACTTTATGATAATCACATGCAGTTTGGGGCAAGTCATAGTCAAGTCAGCACACTGACACACTGATAGCTGTTGTTGCCTGTTTGGCTGCAGTTTGCCATGTAATGATTTGAGCATATTTTTATGCTAAATGCAGTACCTGTGAGGGTTTCTGGACAATATCTGTCATTGTTTTGGGATGTTAATTGATTTCCAAGAATAATATATACATATATTTGCATAAAGCAAGCATATTTGCCCACTCCCATGTTGATAAGAGTATTAAACTTGACAAATCTCCTTTTAAGGTATATTTTGAACAGATAAAAAACGTGTGATTAATTTGCGATTAATCGTCATTAAATATTTCAATCAATTGACAGTCCTGTTTAAAACGTATAACTTTTTCTACATTTATGCCTAGCGTCCCCACCACTCCACCGTTTTTGAGCCCCTAAAACGGAGATGTTTGAAAACGCTGCTGACGCCATTTTAGTTTTAAACTCTGGGGTTGCGTTTTAGTCTGACCTTTAGTCTGACCTTTGAAAACAATGACGCAGACACCCACGTTCACTTCTTGGTCGGGTCTTATCAGTCATGACATGTCCTTCCCTGATTAGTCACGCCCCTATCACGTAAACCTTTTCTGGGAGATACAAACAACATCAGCCTCGACCACAAGTGGTTAATTTCAACATTGATAACGAGTTACAAGCATTGCTGACCTTGTTGTTTATGCTAGTATCTGTTGTGCAGTTAAATTCTGCATTACACCGACCCAGTGTTCGTGAATGGTCATATGATATGCGTTTTCGGGTGTGGTAGTATGGACAGAGATGAATTCTGAAACAGCCCTAAAACGTGCGTCTGGACAGAGATTGTGTGGATGTAGCCTAAGTTGCATTTTGACACACACTGGTATCCTGTGGAAGTCATGACTCAGCATTAAATGGATATATCAAGAAGAAAGTGCTGAATGATGGTCAGAGCTTCAGTACGAGCTCCTGTTGAGGCAGGAATGATGCAGTGTAGCAATGACCTGTCAAAGCTGCTGGATATCATCCCGTAAAGCTTTTGACACATTTTAAGCCGAACTTCACTGAGACTCTCCTTCACCGACACTTAGATATCCTGCTGATACACGGCACTTCTTTAGCTCTGACAGCCTGTGTGATTATGTAAATGTCCGTGGTTCAGCGTTCACTCACCGCGCGGTCGCGACAGTCCATGTACTGTGGGCTGGAATCAGTGAATACCGACGGATTCACAGGTGTTAGTAGAATCAGTTTATTGATTAAGGTGGAGATGCAGCGAGGTTATGGACCTGTTTGACCTCCTGCCCCCGCATACCCTGTCAATATTAGAGGCAAATATTGATCCTTTCAGGCAACCCGGCTTAATTGAAGGGAGCACCTTTTTTCTATTGAATGTTCAGAGAAAGAGATGAATGATGGTGATGTGATTTTAGAGCAATGGTAGCTTGTGTTGTTTGTGGGGACACTACATTTACTGCATGTTCTTTATTCACTGTAATGGGAACATTGGCCGGTACGAGTTTATGTGGAAGCACTTTAGGGACTTACTGTACCTGTGGCATTCAAGAGTGAGGTCATAGTGACTTTACTGTAGTTCATGGTGTCACTGCAACCCCATTTATAGTTTTTTTTTCTGCCTTTATGAAATTCATTGCAGCACCTTCATATTTCTGCAAGCAGATAGATATTCGTTAAATATACATCCTAGAATCATCTCCAGTGCGTCAAATACCAACGTTTTGTCACAATCCTCGGCGTCTGATACCGATGCACAAGGCTTCCTTTGTCGTCTGTATGAGATGCACCGGGCTTTCAAGTAACTCCAACGTAAACCCATCTGTGTCAGTATTAGACGCTCAAGGCAACTGCCCCGGAAATCAGGTGACGTAGTATAAAGAGCGACAAAGTCCCCATAGGGAGGAGGTCGGGGTGGATCAATGGGTCAAAAAAACACAGGACTTTCACCCTGGAGACCACAGTTTGTGTCCCATGTGAAACCAAAAATCAATGTTGACTTATTTTAGGTTACATAAGCATGGTACGTAAAGTACTTACTTAACTTACGTCAAGTTTCGTAGTCTATGTAACAACATAATGAATACTTATTTTACCCCAAACCACGATCTTTTACTTAACCTAACCAAGTTTTGTTGCCTAAACCTAAGTGATGCCAAGGGTTACCCAGTGTGTTAAAAAGTGATGCCAAGGGGTCCTTACCAAGCATCCGTATGTGACGAGTGGGGATGAGAACGGGTTGAAATCTCATGTATTATTAGAGGAAGTCAGTAGTTCCTCCTTCAAGGAAACTTGGCATATGCAAATTGCTCTCTTTGTCCAGTGGGTGGTCTCTGAGTTTTCTCAAGAACCAAAGCATGAGCAAGTTACTTAAATGAGTCCAGCTGAGAGGAGAGCACAGCACATCTGAATCCAAATAGATGTGAGCCAAGGGTGGAGCGGGGAGGGGGGCGGCTTCTGGGGCGGCTTCTGGGGCTCCAGCCCTGGATGTTTTCTAGAAAGCTCTGAATCTTTTAGGTTTTTATAATACCTTAAACTTTGTGTCATTTCCCCTCAGTCTCTCTGACTGGACCGGCAAATGAATGGAGCAGAAATTCTATTACTGGGGAAATAGACAAAACAGTATATTGTAGGTTTCAAGATTAGTAATGCTGTTTACGCCAAATTCCTACCCTACCTATGTATGTTATGTAACTTAAAAATAGTAGGATCAGACGATTTTTGCCTCTTTTTAGGTGGCAGGTGTGAAAATTAGTCATTCTCCACATTAGTTGTGTTATGGTTTCAGAATGATGAAGACAGTTGGAGAACAATTAGATATAAAATAGGCAGCCCGGTCGCACGGAAAGACGTGTGAATTACACGATAATGCGCAAGGCAAAAGCGTGTAATAAGAACTCTTTTCTTGCTTTAGGCGTGCCATCTAGTTTGTACTGACTGCAATGTAAATGCATCCGTGTGAATATACCACGCTCAGGGCTAGTGACATAGAGTAAAAAGTGAGGAAGACCGCTTATTGTGGGTGGTAGGGGAGGTGGATGGGTCCAACAAACACAGGACTTTCAACCAGGAGACCGGTGATCGAGACCGGTGTTTTGTTTTGCAAGTTACATTAGTGACGTTTGTCACGTGTTTTGTAGTGACGCTTGTCATGTGTTTTCCGTACTGATGATACGTTGTTTAGTTTACGTACTTATTTTAAGCCAACCATGACGTTTTTCCTAAACCTAAGCAAGCGGTTTTGTTGCCCCCTGCTAGTACTGCACCTTCATCCAGGCGTGTAATATTCACGCAAACGTGACACTGACACGCTATCCTCTGGTGGACCAACGGGTCTATTACACACTTTGGCATGATATTGGGTTGGAAATAGGATGTAGGCTTGACAGGATGATTTTTTCCTTGGCAAGTATCATCTTTTTCCCAAACGATGTGCGGTTTCTTAGGCATTCTATTATCAAAAGGCTTGAATTAAAGTGCATATAGCTGCTGTAAATGGGAAAAATCTCCCCGGGGGAGGATGTCCCAGGACACCTCTATTTTTGGGCTGAGCCCCGAATGTTTATATAGTCTGGCTCTGCCCCTGATGTGAGCTCAGGAGATTGATATTATTTTTTCAAAAAAGAGAGTCTACAGTGTCTACAGTGTTGTAACACAAGGGAGAAACCCAAAGTTGTTTTTTCTGCCTTTCTAGGACCTTTTAACAGATACGCATCAGGCTACAGGCCTGCCTCATTTGATAAGACTTTTTCCCACATACCTCTTATCTGTGAGGGTGTTTGTGGTTAGATATGACCTAGAAAAAGAAGTGAATTAAAAAAAAGTGAGATGATGCTTGATTATGATGCAAATACACCTGTTTGGAGAACTGTTCTGAAGCAGATGCTATTTTCTAAAAACCTTTATTCTATTTAAACACACTGATACTTAATTCTGAAGGTTTGAGTGAAGCAAAGTGAATTATTAAAAGTGTCTTTACCTTGAAGAAAAGTAAAATCCATCCATCCATTGACTTCTGCTTATCCGGGGACGGGTCTCGGGGGGCAGCAGGCTAAGCAGGGTGTTCCAGACCCTCTCCCCAGCAACTTTTTCCAGCTCTTCCTGGGGGACCCCGAGGCTTTGTAAGGCTAGACCAGATTTATAATCTCTCCAGCGTGTTCTGGGTCTACCCCGAGGCCTCTTGTAGACGTGCCCGGAAAACCTCTGAAGAGAGGCGTCCAAGAGGCATCCTGATCAGATGCTGAACCAGCTCGCCCCTTTCAACGAGAAGGAGCAGCGGCTAGACTCAGAGCTCCCTCTGGATGTCTGAGCTCCTCACCCTATCTCTAAGGTTGAGCCCAGCCACCCTACGAAGGACGCTCATTTCGGCTGCTTGTATCCGCGATCTCATTCTTTCGGTCACTACCGAAAGCTCATGACCATAGGTGAGGGTCGGAAACATACAGTAGATGGATCGGTAAATTGAGAGCTTTGCCTTCCGGCTCAGCTCACTCTTCACTACAACGTTCTGATACAACACCTGCATAACCGCTGACACCGCACCGAACCACCTGTCCATCTCCCTCACTCGTGAAGAAGACCCCAAGATACGACTTCATTCTCTGCTCAGGTAGACATTACTTCACTTTTACTAGGGCTGTTGAAGTTAACGCGATAATAATGCGCAAATTCATGATTAAATATTTTAATCGATTCACAGCCCTAATTTTTACATAACAAATAGTTGTTTGCTGCTATATTGATGCTCTGGATATCGTATAGAGCACCTTTGAAACTTGTCGTCTTCAGACCCAACCAACGCTAATTCAAGTGACATCACCTGAAGCAATTTATCAGACTTCACAAGCTCCCTCTGGAGACACAAAAGGCTATACACAGCTTTTTTTCCACATTATGCAGTAGTAAGGTACTGCACATTTGGTTCCAAAAGTTCTTATTGTGAAGCATGATTTTCAAAGATAACAAAACATGGTATTGACATGCTTCTTTTCAGAAAGAACACATATAAAAATAAATAAATCCTAAATATAAAAAAATAAAAGGCAAATAAAGGAAAACAATAATAATTATATTAATAAATGAAATAGTTAAAAAACAGCAATAAGAATAATAACAACAATGATAATAATAATAATAATAACTTGTATAACTTCACCTGCGAAAATGTTCTTGCCTATATCATAATCTATTTCATCAAAATTTGAAATATTTTATATTAGCCTATGTTGAATAAAATAACTTAGGCTACATCAAATGTGTGCTTTTTGTACCGCTGTTTAAAGGTAATCGGTTGTTTACTACAGTATAACAAGCCAGCCAAAAGGTGTAGCCTACAACATGGTCTATCAACACTCCGACTACTTGGACATCCCAGCAGCAGCAGCAGCAGCAGGGAGGAGGAGGAGGAGGTGAGGAAGAGTAGTAGTAGTAGGACTCGGAGGATGGAGTCTGTTCCGCTTGGATAGCCGGGAGGATGCTGGTTGGTCGGGGGGGGGGGCAGACAGACAAGACAAGACTCTCTCTTTCTCCTCTTCTTCCTCTCTCTCTCTCTCTCTCTCTCTCTCTCTCTTTCTCCGCCGGCCGCGTGTGCGTGCGTCCCGCTCCAGCACGGCTCGAGGAGGAGGAGGAAGAGGAGGAGGAGGAGGAGGAGGAGGAGGGAGACACTTGACGCATCGGAGTGAGTGAGCACACCGAGGCTTTCACTTTCCAATATGCAACCTGCGAGACGCCACGCCGTCAGCTAGGCTGCTTGTGCTTCTGACACACAGAGAGAGAGAGAAAGAGAAAGAGAGAGGCAGGGATGGAGGAGTTCCAGTAGTGGAGCCGCGCAGAGCAGCACAGAACGGCACAGAACGGCTCAGCCCGTGAATGTAACGCTACACAAAAGAAACAGCAGCATCTTTTGCGCACAAGTCAGACGGATATTTTTTTGTTGTTGTCCGGGAGCGTCGCCGCGTCTCGACAGTGATGTCTGTGTGCACAATTCTATTTAGTGGTAAAATCCGGATTAATCTGAGGCTGTGAATCCCTCGGAGACATTACTGCTGTGAGGACAGGTAAGATTATTATTTTCCATATAATAACTTCAGCACCTCTTAAATGAAATCTCCATCAGCTCAGATCATCAGACACAATTAAAGCCCAGTCTGTAACTTTTCCCAGATTACATTAAAACCTTGTCTCTCAGCAGCCCGGATTGCCTTCTCTGAATTTCACCCTCTGCTGATCTCATTTGCCTGTGTGTCTACTTTGTTGTGGGACTATCATGGTGGAGGCAAAGTAATCTGCGAGTGTGTGTGTGAGCGTCTCCCCGATCAGTGCAGATGTTTAGTAATCCTCGTGCGTTGACCCTCCCACGAATAATCCCTGCGGATTTTGCTGATTATGCTGCCCGCCGCTGCCGCTGCTGACCACCTACCCGGCCGCGCCAATCCGTCTAGTCCTGGATACCGCGGGATTAAACCGGGAAAAACTTGCGCTCCAACGCTAATACGTCATGCATACATGTCTAAAATTCAGTTCTGAATAGTGGAAGGTAAACTCACCTTGATTTATGCACTTTAAACTTATTTAAAATAAATTTTGTTTATGTTGGTTTGATGCTTCTAAATGGAGATCAGGATGAATCAGCCTTCATGTCCCTGTTCTAATGGTGTTTATCAGTGCATCTGTCAATCACAAACTGCCTGTGTTGGGCCCAGAGCCTGATGGCCAGCAAATGCCATAAAAGCCCCACTTTAATATGTTTAATAGATATGAGCATCTGTGCAGCTTCAGCACATCCGACGTGCCAACGTCTGCCAAAACTGCTCACTCAAATGACTGAAAGTGACTCCTGTGGAATTTTTTATTATTTTTTTCCTGCTCCGGAAACATAAAATAAAGCTGGCGTGTAACAGCCAGGCACAGTCAGAGTAAAATGCACCAGTGTGATGATAACACCTGTCAGAGCGGTGCCATCGTGCTGCAAACGAGCAGCTATCTGATGATGTACGTACGTTGTTCATTCACCATCAAGTGTGTGGCTGACTGGGGAGCAGCTCCAGTAACTGTGTGTGTGTGTGTGAGTGTGAGTGAGTGATCCGTTGTATAGACTTCTCATCTGACTTGACAAGAGCTGAACTTCTTCTAAAGGTTAGCGGGGGAATAAAAGAGAAAACTTCACCTTAAAAAGTGTCCGGGTAGATTATTCTACAGCTCAGTCTTGATTTGTGAAACACCGGCGTCGACAGCTCCCCAAAAGCCTGAGACAAGAGAGCACAGACTCTCCTGAGATCTAGGCATAAATATTTAAGATTTTTTAAAAATGGCTGAATTAAAGTCTGGGGAGTGGAGAGCAGATTTTACTACTTTCCATGTGGAGACATAAAATCAAGCTACTACAGGCATAAACTGAAGCTTAATTAACATGTTGACTGGCATCTAATGGCTGCGTCATGCGGCCCAGTCCGCCCCAGATGCAACCTCACGGGAAAACAGCCCTTTAATGGTTGGTGACATCCTGGAGGCCAACACGCCCATCAGAAGTGAAGGAGGACAGAAGTGACATTAGAAATATCCTGGGAAAGGTGCTTTTAGAGGCGCGGCATGAAATTTTTATTGTGCGGTTTCCGCAGGAAGTATCGAAGAAATGTGTCATCAAGGTCATTTTTATTTCATGTCTCTCCAGGAAAGCTTTAGCTCAAGGAGTAGAAGGAAGGGGGAATGTTTTTATTTTGTGTGTGTGAGATAAGATGGAGAACTTTTTACGTTATCTTCTTGTGTTAGAGCTACTCTTCACTTGGACCTGTTTTAATATATCATTGCAGCTGCATGGACACTTAATCATTGTCAGTCTGTCAGTTGTTTGGACTGTACAGAGGCAGGCTGGGAGTTGGTGAGGGAGGGGGAGATATACTTGTTGCTTCATCTTTCACCTTTCTTCCAGCTGTTTTCTACCTCTTTGGGCTGAACAATCCTCACTAATGGATTGTTTTTAACGAGTATAATTCTTATTCGTGCCAAATATGACTCCTGTTCTGTACACCAATAGTTCCCAACGCTTTGTGCTTGTAAACTCTGTCCTCAAACATTTCAACGTCTCGGATTACGTTTGTTTTTGACGTATCACAAATACGTTTCTAATGATGGTCAGCGGAAGTCCACGTAGGGAGGAAACACAGGACTTTCACCCAGGAGACCGCCGTTCGTGTCCCGTGTGAAAGCAAAAGTCAGTGTTGACTTATTGTAATTTACGTCCGTTGCTTAAACAATTTAACAAACGCAGTCATTTTAGGCCGGACCATGATTTATTTTACTAAACATAACCAAGTAGTTTTGTTGCTTAAACGTAAATGTGAATCCAATTTTATTGCCACACATCAGCTACTGTATTTAACCCATCCTAGTATATATTAGGAGCAGTGGGCAGCTACTGTACAGTGCCCGGGGAGCAGTTTTAGGGGGTCAATGCCTTGCTCAAGGGCACCTTGTCAGTGCCCAGGATGCGAACTGGCACCTCTCCAGCTACTGGTTCACACACCGTACTTGGTCCGTGCTGGGACTTGAAGGTTCCCAAGCCAAGTCCCTACGGACTGAGCTACTGCCGCCCCTAAACCTAACAAAGTTGTTTTTGTTTTGTTATTTTTTAACGTACAATGTGTTTAAAACTGTTTAAAACTGCAGCCGTAATCCAGGAGAAAATACGTTCCCCTCGAAACGTTATTGAGAATGCAGTTTAGTTGTATGGGAACGTAATTTCGTAGGAGCATTTTCGAGGCCTGAAGAGGTTAAAATATACAGTAGACCCAAAACTGTTGGTTTCATTATACAATAAATTGATCAGTCAGTGAGTAAATAAATAGGCAGCTATTTTGATAATCGATTAATCATTTGAGTCATTTTTCAAGCAACAGTTATTTGGTTTAATTTTCTTAAATGTGAAGATTTGTGCTTTGAATTTCTTACTGCACTAATTTAAATCTGTCATTTTTATCTCTGGGAAACTGCGATGGCCATTTTTCACTACTTTCTGACATTTTATAGACAAAATGATTAATCAATTAACAGCTAAAATAATCAGCTGATCAATCTAATGAGAATAATGGTTAGTAGTAACCCTGAGATACAGTATTTTAGAAAGAAGAAAAGATACAAATATTTTTTGTGGCAGAAGTTTTCTTCGTCCTTCCCCTGCTGTGGAGTAGCCATCATCCTTGCGTCCTCTCTAACAGACAAGGGAACATCTGAAGTGCGTATTTATGCGAACAACCTTGCTGATCGGGTTAAAATCAGTTTCCAGAGATAAACACGGCAACAAGCAGCAAATAAAAACCAAACGCCTGGTGTCAGTTGTTTAGCAACGCTGCTTTTTTGCTTCACTCTGCTGGATTTTCAAAGTAAACAGCGCTGCGAGATTTTCCACAACACCATAATGGATGAGGAAGCTGCAGACCCCTGATACCACTTTACCGGAGTGCAGTGTGGTTTTATGTATGCCATGCATAGCTTGTTTGAATCTGGCATAATAGACTTGTTTGACAAGCTTGAGCTGCGAGTGGTGAAGAAATGTTGCCCGTCTAGCAGGAAAAGTACACGTTTATTCCTTCGCCAGACTCTAAAAAGGTATGATGGATATAATTAGGCTGTATTCCAGGAGTGTCAGCACGCCATCGAGCAGATACAGATAAGATGGAGTTGTTTTCACTGTATCAAGGTGACTGTGGTTTATGGAGTCAGCATGGAAGGGAAGTTAAAACATAATGTAGAGATCTCACTGGTATAATTTAGTGAAATTTGGTTTCTTTTTTGGGAACTACGTCTGCTAAAAAAATACAATTACTTAAAAAAAAAAACTCTTCAATAGGCAGTTTCTGTAAATGAGCTGCCTTCAGTTTGATGTTTTCCTGCCCAGCACAGAATGGATTTCATTGAAACAAATCTTTTATCTGCGTAAAATATCTTCCACCCACTATACTTCTAAGAGGATGAAGGATTGTTGCCTAATTCAGTCAAAGGAAGGTTGCGAATAAGTGTAATTTACACAAAAATACGCCCAATCACCACCATCAAAAGCGGTTGTGAGCACAGCGCTGTGCATTGGGAGCTCTGACACAACTGTCAGCAATAAGTACACTTTACTGTAATACAGCAGAGCTCCTCAGCGTTGTTTACCAAGTCCCAACTCTCTGTTCATTTTTAATATTGAGATTGAAGGAGAAAAAGATCCACGACGGCTCGTTGAGACAGCTCCGTTTCCTGCTCTATTTATCCAGTCTCATTGGTTCTGTAAATGCCCTATTTGTAATCCTATCATATTAGAATAATTTCCCTGCTTTGGCGATGCTTTATGATGCTCTGTCACTTCTACGCCTTTGGTTTCAAGGCGCCGCGGTCCTTTGGGGTAAGTCTTCACAGACTGTCTGAGCCCACAACGTTTCCTAATTCAAACATTGTTGCACACAGCCTCTCCTTGGGAATGGCTTTAATTGAGTGCTTAATAAGAGCCACACAGCAACCAACTTCAGGGGGGGATCTGTGCGCCGGGAGTGCTGCATTATTTAATGTACTTATATAAGGCTGGCAAACATCTTCTTTCCAAGCAATCTCAGGATGAGACCAGTTCCATGATTCTTCCTGATAATACACCTCACTTGAATGTGGATTTGTTGTTACCGAAGATCCACAAGAGCAGATTTTCAGAGGTGTATTGTGCTCCACTGGGTGTGGCTCCTATGTGAGAGCCATCTTTCCCTCCTCATTTAGCACGATATACGCAGTCGATCAAACTGCGTTCCCCACAGGGCATTGTTATTTTCTTTGTTTGAATGAAGATTAAAGGACTGAATGGACCGGCTGAGATGACTCAAAAGAGCCTTAAAAACTAAACCCTGAACACCGTGTTGCTTTCTATTGATATCTGTCAATAAAATACAAGCAGCCTTGAAAAAATACAAGCTTTTTAGGGCTGGATCATTTTGTTTTTTGAAGAGAATTTCCATGTTTACAAAAACAGAATGGGCTGCCTTAGACCACATAAGTGGCATATAGTAATTTTTTAAATAAATATTTTCTTACATTTTTCTGACATTCATGCAAAAAAAAATAAACAAACAAAAAAGAAAGTTATTTTTACGGTAAATTCCATATTTTACAAGGTAAAATAGGTTGTTACCATTGAAAGAAAGACCGTTTTGCCATATAATTAACATCAAATAAAAACTGTTTTTTTATGGTAAAAAAAAAAATGGCAGCAGTCATTGTCAGAATTTCACCGTAATAAATACGGCAGAACGTTTTCTACTATTACAGTAAAAGAATAATACTGCTGATTTTACGGTTAAGGTTGGGGTTTAATTCCATATTTTGCCATATAGATACAAGTTTTTTACCATAGAAAGAAAAGTTGTTTGCCATATAATTACCATAAAATAAGGAAAAAAACTGTTGTTTTTACGGTAAAAAAACGTAAAAAAAGGATATTGGTATTGCTGATTTTATGGTTAAAGTTGGAGTTTGATTCCACATTTTACCATATACAGTAAATACCATAGAAAGAAAACGCTGTTTTGCCATGAAAAAAGACGGTGTTTTACTGTGTCGGAAAACAATAATCCTCATCAACTTATTTTAGCCCATAAAATGCCCTATGTTGATATGATTTTATAGAGTTGAGTTACATGACAAAATAACACTTAATAACACAAAACTCTCTATAAAAAGAAAACGTTTTAGTGTGCATCTTCCTTGTCAGGAGCTTTTGGAGCATGCAACGGGTTTATGAAGTCAAAACTGGAGCATCAGACAAAACAGTGTTTGTTGATTATGTTAAAAGAAGAAGAGGGTTATTTTGAGTGAAAAGAGTAAATTAGGACAAGAGATGGAAATGAAGGCAAAGTAGCGAGGTCATATCATCCATGGTGCTTAATATACAAGTTTTCTGTTATTTCTGTCAGTGAATTCTTCTTCTTCTTAATCAAAAGGGATTTTTCATGTTTTAGATTTAACAAAAACCTAACACAATGAAAGGAACAAGTAACAATTAAATTCTGAAATTCAACAATGGCATTTTGATTAGCCGGTATATTGTAATAGCATGTTGTACTGGCAGCAGAGGTGGAATTGTCACTGAATAGCTAACTATCGTAATATATAAATTCATGCAGATGCAGTCGAGAAGGTTTAAGGTGTACTCCCCCCTGATGATGTCATCATCATCATCGTGATTTAGTGTTTGAAAGAAATGAGCATTTGAGTTGCATCATGGGAAATGTAGGATCGAGAGATTTTAGAGCTTGACCTACAGACTAGGGTTGGGCGATATGGAGAAAATCAAATATCACAATATTTTTGACCAAATACCTTGATATCAATATTGCAACGATATTGTAGAGTAGACTATTGGTGCTGTTACAAAATATTTACATTTTGATAAATAATCATTAGTAGTGTGGATATAATGACTAAGTGGCAGCTAGAATAGTCTGGTAAGTTCAGAAAATGACATCACTTTACTGTAATGCAGCCTTTAAAACCAGGAAAATACAACTCTTAAAACACTTATATATATTATATATAACATACTTATATACAGTATACACTATATATTATATATAATTATTTGTTGATTATTATGAAATTATTTGTAAACCTTTAAGAAATTGTTTGTAAAACATCTATAAACATTACATAGATAGATATACCAGATATTTTTTAACACTTTGTTAATGGTTAATAATTGGTTTGTTAAACGTTATTTCGATGGCTATTATAAAGCTGCAATAATACCTTGTTAAATGGTTAATAAATACTTTGTAAAGCATCTATAAACATTATTTAGATAGATAGTTAATACGTTGTCAATGGTTAATAATTGGTTTCTGGTCCATCTATCTATGTAAAGTTTATAGATGTTTTACAAACGATTTTTTTAATTTCTTAATAACTATAATTTCATTGTTTAACAGTATAATAACTATTAACTAAGTTTAGTTAACTATCAATTTACCATTTAAAAATGATTATTATAAAGTGTTACCTAATAGGGTAGTTAGAAATTACATACAAGCATGTAAATTATATATTAAACCCATTGGACTAAACCCTACCAGATCCAGATATGTTCTAAATTGTTTATATAATGGCTTTGAATAGTAAGTTTTACATAATGAGGCTAATTTTAATAATTTTATCCACATTGACAAACAACATAGTATATCAAATGAATTCTTTGCTGCAACATATTTTGAATATGAATTTGGCAATATGCCGATTAGTTAATGGACACATGTTGCAGCTGCTCAATGGATGTTTTCTAATTGTTAAATGAGGAAATTATGATGTGGCGTCTGTGGTCATTATCATTACTTGCATTTTGCTGCTGATTGAAGTTTCTTAAAGACTTTTTTTTGTACAGCATCCAAATAAGAAAAAGTCCCTAATTAGCATTTGTACGACTAGGAAGGAAGTCCAGTTCATGTGAAGTTAAGTTTGGAGAGAACTGCAGATGATGCAACGTGCAGGTATTTAAAATCTCATCTGTTTCTCAGATGAAATAATTAGGCATTCCAGAAAGGCACTGTTTGTTTAGCGGACCATTTCAGATGTCTGTGGTTCAAATAAATACCATTCTGTAGTCATTGTATCAAAGTGCAATAAGCTGCTTCATCCATTTAAACCAAGGACAATAAGAAAAAAAGAACAATGCCTATTTGGCTTGGCTGTGAAATAGAACACTCACATAGATAAGAAATGCCGATCCATTCAACCACAAAACTGTGTTACTTTGTGCCAGACAAGTATATGCTATATATTCAGAAGGTCAATCAAGCCCATTCTCCTTAGCCTTTATGTGGTCATTATGCAGGCTGGTCTCATACACTGTTCGTAGCTATACCAACAAAAAGTAATGCACTGTAATTCGTGTATTCCTGTATTAAAAAATGTTGAGACCATCTGCACGAAAAAAATGCTGACCTATACTTATTTTTTTTTCTGACCCGGAACAAGAAAAACTTTCACAAAATCTTTGAGAAGCAGCATATTAGAGTGTTTTTTCTACATTGGTCAAGACTCCTCTACTGGAACCAAATTCAAGTTTTTCTCTTAAAATAAGTTCCTTAGCTCGAGCTTCAGTTCAGTTTTTCTTTAGATGAGTTCCCATCATTGGACTGGCACTTGTGATGTGACAGGGTGATACAGTTTGGAGAAGTCACTCTCCATTTCAGAACTGTCTGAAAGTGCCACACACATCAGCAGTGATGTGGCTACACAGTAGAGAGAAATTTCGTAGGGCTGTCACAGTAAACTGCCCCCGCTTGGTCGGGGATCCTGAGTGTGTTTCATTGATTATGTCTTTGAGTTTAATGGTCTTTAGTGACAAAGTCAACCTGACCAGCCGTGAATGATCAGGATCTAAATCTCTAAAAACAATATATTGATTAAAGAAACATCCTGGATACCAGCTTTAAAACCATCTAATAATAATTAATTGATAATGAATAAGAAAAAATCAAATTAAAATAGGGGAACTGGCTAATGTAATAGTTCTATCCCCGTGAGTCTAGATGTATTTGCATTGATGAAATAATGTTATTGGAGCCGATATTATGCTTTGGGCACTGAAATGAGACAAATATAATCAGCCTTTATTACCTGGACTTCATTATTTCAATCATGTAAATAGCAAAAGGTGATGAGAGCCATGGAGGACAGCTGCATGTTGCTAACGTCGTTAGCTATCGGGTTGTGTCATGGAGCTAATTTAGTTGTGTCATTAATGAAATACAACTTTGTGAGTTTTAGTAATTTGGTGGAATAAGTGTTGAAATGGAAGGAAAAGAAGGTTACAGTCAAGCAGCTAACATCAAGGCTATAAACGTATATCTGAACGTAAACTACTGTATTTCCTGATTATTGCTCCACTGCTCTTAGTTGATGACCTCACTAAGACCGTAGCAGACCGAGTCCTTGCAATTTCTGCATTTGTTTTTCGATAAATAAGTCACATGTCATTGTTTGCAGTGAAGCGACCAAAATTTATGAATCATACCTTATATTCTATAGGTTTAAATTATGGTTGAAATATTAATGAGTCATTTATGTCAAGGAGCACGATGTAAATGTGAGGCACAACCTTTTGTGCGGCGACAGTCGTGGCCGGAGGCATTATGTTTTCTGGTTGTCTGTCCGCCACTACGTAGGTCGTCCCATTATCGTCAACGCGGTATCTCAGAAACACCTGGAGGGAACTTCTTCAAATTTGGCACAAACTGATTAGCTTTGTGTTCCAACATCCACACTGCCATACTATTTAGTATGCCATAAAAAATATTTATTATGTCCCAATACATAGTATGTCAAATGCAATATGCTAAAAATACCAGGATGTCCTACTACATCCGCTCGCATTTTGCAGTATGCAAGCCAGCATGCTTTTCTTGCTGTGAGAGGGTCAAAGGTCAAGGTGCAATGTTATGACAAAGTAGTATGTCCAAATTGCATACATACTGCATGCAAAAGTGCGTACTAGGTAAGAGCAGCTGCACTATGTACTCAGAGCAAAAAGAAAAAGTAAGCTATTTGGTACAGACCCTATATTTTGGTGGTCAAAGGTCAAGGTCACTGTGACCTCACATCTGTCCTGTTCTAGTGAACATGATATCTCAGGAACGCCTGGAGGGAATTGCATTACATCTGGGACAAACGTCCACTTGGACTCAAGAAGAACTGATTGGAATTTGGTGGTCAAAGGTATAAAGTGCACTGTGACCTCATAAAACACGTTTTTGGCCATAACTCAAGAATTCATATGCTAATTCTGACAATTTCACACAAATGCCTATAACAGGATAAAATGAATGAAGCTATTGAAATGAATGAAGTGATGAAATTTTGGACAGACATGGATTGACAGGTTGACGGAGGCGTACAACCACGAGGCGGTACAGTAATTCTAGTTTCTGCATAAATGGAAAACCATGTGACAGTAACACTGACAATGTGGTGAAGGGATCCACGGCTCATATATTTCTGGCTGTTAGGTTTACAAACTGTAAGAGTTTATGTGATCTTCAAGGTAAAGTGGCTTCACTGACCCTACACAGAAAAAGAGTACTCATCGCCCGACAATGTTCTACTCCATATAGAAACTACAGAAAGGACAACACTGAGCATCGACCCTGTACTGTAGGTAAATGTTTTCCTTTTGAGACCAAATGCATTCAAGTCCTTGTAGACCTTTTCTAAAGCTATGTTTCCCTTAGAGAGATACTGTAATCTTTATCAACAAGGATTCCAGGCTCTGCTTTTGGTATCTCAGCCCTCACTGCATGTAGCTCAGTGTCTGCTAAAGATTTGAGCTGCAACAACTACAGTATTTCTAATTAAACATGCTCAGGTTTGGTGATCCCAGCTGAGATAGGAGCTGCTGAATTACTCTTTGTAAAGGAAACAGAAAGATATGTGGTGCTGAAATGATTCATATGTTAGTTGATTAAGAGAAATATAATGATAACTGATCTATTGTTTATTTAAGTAAAAATAACAAAAATCTAAAGGTAACATTTGACAGTTACAGCCTCTCAGAGTATTTGTTTGCCTCCCTTCGTTTCATACCAGTTTAAAATAAATACTTTTCAGGGTTCGACATTAACAATGACCCGTGGCCACAAAAAGTTACTCTGTGGCCACCAAATATCCGCTGTAGGTGGCCACCAAGTTTTATCATTTTACTTTAACGTCTCAATGAGATTACGATGTCCGTGTCTGAACCATAAACTGTACGCTGGATGCGACGTGAGCGAGCGAGCGAGCGTCAGCGACAAAATCGGTTGATTGCATTGTTTTCTATTGGAATGTTCTCATTTGGCCAAGAGTGAGGCAACGCTGCACAGCGCGACTGAACTTTTGACGGACGCTTTGTTTCTATTTATTCCTGTCTATTTATTCCCTTTGAAAGTACCGCAATAGATGAGGAACGGCTGATTTGTGAACTTATCTTTAGGGATACGATCGGAAGTTCGGCATTAATGCTCTCTACTCACCGTTAGCTGCAGCCAGGGGGCAGCACAGTCCTGCTAAGCTAAATAACAGAGCTATAATGTTAGCGGAGGTTCAGTCTATATTCAGTAAAAAATTAGGTCAATTATAACGTTATTATGATGTGTTCAGATGTAATCTTGTAAAATTTAGTTTTTTGGCGAGAAACTTGAATAAATCCAGTTGTTTGAAGGAGTTGTTTTCACAGCAATAAAATAGATATAGAGAGGGAATTATGACTTGTTTAACTTCCCAACACTAGCTCTAAGCAGCTTATTATACATAATTAAAACTACTAATGGCAAGATTTTTTTAATCAAAGCGAATATTTGCATGAGATACAATCATTTATTTCCCTAATCATTTGAATTGTGTGTTTTTATGCGAAAAATATATATATTTTCATTCTGTTAATGTCACAGTTAGGGAAGGCTGTGTTAAGTTGCGTTAAATTGCCTTTTCTGTATTGTTTTTACATAAGTTTACATTTGAGCCACTAAAACTGTACTTTAGCCACCAAATTTAGGGGCTTGGTGCTGCTTAAAAATATTAGCGTCTATCCTTGCTTTAGTGTTTTACTGTCTAGATTACTGATCGTTAAAATATTAGCTGCAGTCCTAAAGATTTTAGAGATTATTCACCTCCCTCTGTGTCACATTTCCACGGTCTTCTCAAATACAGCAACATTTGTTTGTAGAAATATGTTCAATTTGAATTCTATTCAGGTGGTCTTGCATGGTGGGGAATTGCTGTAGGTATTTGTGCTCTCAGAACAGGTCAAAAGCACACAACTCTTTTGTGCTTTCTGCTATTACACGGCATGTGAATGAATCACATTTCATTCAAAAGCTTCCCCACTCTGTTAGTGAATGTTAGCCGGTTTGACTTGAAATAACTTTCCAACTCTGTGGCTGTGGTGCAACTCTCCATTCAACATAAATCAATCCATACATGCCGCAACACATTAGAGTCATAAAGGTGGCTGCTGCATCCTCTACAGATGTTAGAAGCTGCCTGGTAGATGCACCTCTATTAAAGCTGAACTGTCCATTCGATCACCGCTGGTTCCGTTTGGCTTTCCGCCCTGATATCATTGAACATTGGACGATGGATCTCTTTAGACCATTGCAGTACATTAACCAAACGTGTTATCTCCTCTCTAGCTAATTTAATTTCAAGGTGTGATTCCTGTGCACCTCCTGCACAAAGACATCAGTTTCCTCTTCTTGGAACAAGCTTTTGCAATAGATCGATTCTGGACTCTGCAACAGCAAATCTGGGCAGCAAACAGTGCATAGTAGCTCTTAAGGGGAGCAAAACAGGTGATTTCTATCTAAGGTGCAAGATAAAGGAGTAATTTTGAAAATAAATGGATTCATTTTTTTGCTCAAAACTGTATAGTAGTTAGTTTCTAATGTTAGGAATACTTTTTCATGTATACATTTTCTACAAATTCCTATTCAGGGTCACAGTAGCTTTTCTCAGAATAACCGTGCAACTACTGTGTAAGTACAAAAAGATCCTGTGTGTACACTCGTGTTTATTGTCCTCATTTTGCACATGAAAAATTCAATTTAGCTGTTAACTGTATGGGAGAATATCTATCAATCTTTCAATTTTCTGGTAATTTGTTACTGACTGAATACATTGATCATCTCCTCCCCTTATACCCTGAAGCATCATCAATCATTTCCCTTTGCCAAAGGCAGTTGCAGTATATTTTGTCTATGATATCTGATGCTTGAGTGGTACTGAACCAAAATGCAAATAAGGGAATTATGGCAAGGGATCGGGGAATATCAGCATTACAGAAAGTGAATATCTGTGAATTATAATTACTTTCTTATTGTTATTATTACTATTAGTAGTAACAGTACAGTGAGTAGTATCCACCGTTAGTAGTGACAGCAGTAGCAGTGGTTGTATACCAACTGTAGAAGCAATAGTGGTAGCAGTAGTTGTAATGGTGGTAGTAGTATTAGTATAAGTCCTGGTAGAAATAGTGTTAGTATAGTAGCAGCAGCATTAGTGGCAGTGGGGAGGATTGCATTCATCCTTCGTCCTATTTGTACATTTTATTAACAATTGTACTCTGTGCAGTATGAATTATGCGTGGGTCAAAGTATCACTACAATTACAACCTTGTTATTATTTTCCTTTTGCTTGTTAAGTGCCTTGAAATGTGTCCTTGCAAATGAGCATGTACGAGAAATCTGTCATAATGTGTGTCACAGTTGTACCATTACAAGCACTACTAAGCCTTGTAAATCCAGCCCGTACCTTTGCTAACAAGGCACAGCTGGATATGCTCTGTGTATCCAGAACATATATCAACTTCCATTTTCCCTGGCATCAAGGAACTAAATAGATTACAGCAGCAATAGGCAAGAGCAAGTTTGTGAGGCTCTCAGTAGTGTGTTATCTTTAGCTGCCCGGGTGCTTTATCAGGTTGAGTTGAAAAGGGTGGAGGGAGCCAACGCAAGGCTCTGATACTGCAAAAACAGACCTTAACAAAAGTAGTAGTAGAAAAGTAGTTTTCTACAGTAACTCCGGTTCTGTGAGTGCGTGCTGTGCCCTCTAACTGGATTTTCCCTCCTGAAGAGGCTCCAACATGCCATATGGATTCATCCGAAACAACCAATATGATCATTACAAAAAAGATATTCGTAAGAGCGGTTTTTGATCTGCTACCTCTATGATTATGGTTTCATAGATAACTGTAAGCTGCTTGGTTAAAGTTAGGGAAAGATTGGGGTCATGATTAAAAGAAACCAGTTAATTTTAGGTAGGGCACAGGATGGGAACCATATAGATTGCTCCAGGGATGACATGTTTTTGTAGGCCAACTAGGAAGTTGGCATTGCCCTGGTTCCCTCGACAAAAAGCCAATGAGATTGTTCCATTGGCTTTTGCAGAACATAGGCTCTGTGGCAAACACACGTTTATGATACTTACACGTTTTGTTCATCAAGATAATCTCCACAAATGAACACCACTTCTATGAATTTTGAAGTGTGAATGCTATCACCAGAAGTAAAAAGCTAAAGTTAGGCTATATACGAACTACACCACGGTCGCATGATCGTGAGTATACACAACGAGGCTGTAAAGGATGACGAGTCGGCGGGACGATGTTTAGTATTCTCATTTAGCCACTTGTGAGCAACCGTCTTTTTTAAATTCACAAGTAGGGTATTTATTGATGTATTTTTTGTCGTAGAACAAAACGTTAAAATCTCTTGTGTTAAGCACAGACCTTATTTCAGGCATCTAACTAAAAACACATTAACTTCCAAACGAGGGAACGGTTAGTCCTAAAATGCTAACTCATTTACGGGTTTTAGGACTCATTCCTGTAGCGCTCCATAGCCCCAAAGTGTGTGCTTGGTTGCTGGCTTTACATTGTTAATTTGGGCCACTTGGGGTCAGCACAACAAGCTGTAAACTAAACACTGACTTATTGTCTCCTTATAAAGCTGATGTGGCTGCTGTGTTAGCAAACCGTTACATATCCAGTAGACACAGAACAACATTAGCCTTCATTTGAAGTTTGTGTGTCAACCTGATAAGTCTAAGTCCAATATTCACTTTACTTTTAGCTGTGTTTTGTTCGCTAACTGTGCCTGTCTGCAGTTTGGTGCTGAAAACAGCTGCCTGCTACAGCTGCTGGAAATAGAGTTGATGAGAGCTTTAAGACTCAACCAAAACAGTAAAGTTTGCAGGACGTAATACAAAAACAATGAGCTGAAAGACGCTAAAATGCTTTGAAGAGATGAGGGGAACTGCAGGTGAGCTGAGTCAGGTGATAATTCCAACGTGATCTCACAGAAATACGTGAAATGACCACGACCTCTTAACAGCACATTACGTGGTGGTGGGGAAATTAGATTACGAGCCGCCACCACGGAAACTATTTAACATAAGGTTAAATCTGTGTTCACACTACGAGCGACACCACAACATTCTACAAGTCGTTTTCACTGGAAGCCGAACATGAGGTTATAAACTGACGCCCGACACTTGTTGCTGCGTGACTCACTACAAATAAAGTTGAGCTGGTCTCAACTTTTTCAGTGCTCGAATGACGCGGTGAAGCGTCAGCCAATCACATGTTTTTGTTTCACCCTGTTCAGTCTAAAAAAAGATGCCGTTAGCTAGTTCACAGCGCTATTTAACAACTTAACTACGTCGATGAGCACTTAAGCAACACTTAGCCAGCAAATCATCGACAATGTAGGTGGCCACGCTGGCCGTTTTGTTGCTTCTGTCGCTCATAGCGTGAACGTAGCATTAGGCAACAAAATTACGTCCTTGGGTTTAGGCAACAAAAGTACTTAGGTTTAGGAAAGAGAAGATCATGGTTCTGGTTAAAAGAACTACATTGGTTACGTAAATAAATTACGTAGCCTACGTAATTTAAAATTACTCAACGTTGACGACTACCGGTCTCCTGGATGAAAGTCCCGTGTTTGAGCCATCCATCCACCCACCCCGACCTCCTCCGAACTTCGATCAAAACATATTTTTGTTGAACCTGGGAATTTGTGTGTCCATTACAACAAATTATCCTAATTGACTTACCATTAACATTGTTTCCGTGGTGCCAGCACGTATTGAGTTGTTAACAGGTCGTGGTCATTTTACGTATATTTCTGTGAGATCAGGCTGGATAATTCTCTGTGGGTTTGACACAAAGAGCAACTCCTCTCATTTTACACATACTAATTTTTGGATTTGTTAATATAAAAATATTGATTAGTGCAGCTTTAACTTGTCAATAGTTAATTAGGAAACAGGATGCACTCTCCTTGGAACTGAAGTGATGTTACCACAATCACGACTTGCATGTTGTCTGTTCTAGATGGCTTACATAATGTATACATACATCATGTCCATGATATTCCCAGTGTATGCATTTTAATGCATTTTATTTTGGGTTGTGCTTTCCTGAGCAATATAAAAGACCATTGTGTGGATTACTGTGCTTGGTTGGCAGCAGGAGTTTAACCTAGTTATTGTTCCTAAAAGGGCCATTATTGCAGGAAACATTGTCTCTTTTTTAAATTGCATAAATTGCAAAGGGTATACATCCATATGGCCTTTCTGTCTATTATTCTGTTCATATTACCAATTGAATATAATGTATGCTTAGGATTGCCCCCAAAACAGAGCTCTGCTGTTGTGCCTGTCACGCCCCCGTGCATAATACTAAATGTTTTGTACTAATTTAATCTATCAAATTAACGCTGATGTGACACGTCGAAAGGAAACCAGCAGTCACAACAGGCATTAGCCTAATAGGCACAGGGCTTGGTGCTTTCATAAGACACACTTTAATATGCATAAAACTGCTGTCTAGGAGTAAGGCACAGCCCTGCACCACTGATGTACCCAAGACAGACTCTGACAACCCTCTATATGATGTATGGAGATAAAAGGCCTCTTTACTGTAGGTGGAGACAGGAGACAGAGCTGGGAGGTATGAATCTGAGATTAATGAGAATGTGGCCTACTCAAACAGTTTCAGGTTCCTTTTTGGATGTGTTTTTCCACTGGTTTTGTTCCACTCTTTCTCGTTGTTTTTGTTTTAAACTTTGTGCTGTCTATGCTGAAACACAGCAGGGGTGGGATAAATGAGTTCTTCTGTGTTTCCCTGCAACGGCAAAACTACACAAATAGTTGTAATTTTTGAGAGGTTTGTGTCGAACATGCCTCAACTCTAAATATATTTTCACCCAGGAGACGTTAGATTAAAGCTGCTTGTTTCCTAGAGGAGTTCTGCAAAAGGTAGATTTCACTAGTTGTATTGCTTTAATTCTTACATCAGTACAGCTTTTCCAGAGGCAGCCTCTGACATTTCCTTCCAACTTTTTTTTCCCTGTATTCTTCCCTCAGAGTTGCTGGCAAACTGGATAAATCCTCCCTTCACTGTGCCCTATTTACACCATGCTTCACTCAACAACCCCTCTTTTAACCAAATTCCTATCAAATTGGTTCCAGAGTTTGAATTTTAATGTTCAGCCTTGGAATGGAGAATTAAACGTACCTTGTGTACTGTTTGACAACTAGTGAAGCCGTAGAGCAGTGTTTTGAAGAGCGAGTGCCACCAGTGCATCTATGTATATGCATGCTATGAGCACACAGGTGCACTTTTAAAATTCACAGATCAGTTACTTAGATGTCTTGCAGGTACCTGAATGCCCGCTAAAAGTGTTAGCCGTAGTAGGGGTGTAAGAAGATATCGATAGGCTACATATGAGTTTTGCGATACTGTATCGATTCTCCAAAACGTTGTATCGATTTTTAATTAATCTCTTAAAATCTGACGTCCCAACGGCGAACTTGGCTGCTATTCTGTCTTTCGGAGGTTGTAGTGGGCTCAGTTTTAAAGCTAGAGTGAATGTACTAACAAATTGGTACCAACCATTTCACACTTGAATGTCGCGAAGGAGGTTAGATAACGCTCCAAAGTTACGCGGAATTTTGGCGAGGAAAAACTGGCATGGCTATTTTCAAAGGGGTCCCTTGATCTCTCACCTCCATGAAAATGGGTTCAATATGGGTATTACCCACGAGTCTCCCCTTTACTGCATGCCCACTTTATGATAATGACATGCAGTTTTGGGCAAAAACCATGCATTTTTTTGCATGCAGTACAAATACGTTATTTTCACCTATTCAAAAATGGTGCATTTGAATATTTCTGCACACTGGGGTCCCTAAACAGTCTTGAAATTACATAAATTGGGTATGACTGGAAAGCTGAGTCTTGTGGATCCAATGAGTCCAATTGTATTAATGTGTAATGACGTTAGTCCCCATAGTAGCCATTTCACATAGTGACTTGTTTTTACTCAGATTTTATATATATCTTTATACCATGACAGTTTCCCTAAAATTTGATTTGAAAAAAATTGCAATATATCGCCTTGCTTACAGTGTGGCAATATATTGAATCGTTATCCCTGTATCATGATACCTATCGCATCGCCAGATTCTTGCCAATCCACAGCCCTAAGTTGTAGTGGGGGACCCAGAAACCTCGTGGTTGAGGGGCACACTATATGTATGATTTTAACGTGCATGGTCCAATACCAGGCAGGGTCCTTTGTTGCATGTCATACCCATCTTTCGCCATGTTTCCGTTCTAAGAGTTTGTAGTTGTAATGCTCATTTCAGCCACAAGAGGCTGAAGTGCAGTGAGTTTTAATTTGCGTAACTTGCTAACACACAATATATGTACCTCGTGTTTAGAGTGCACGGAGAAATTAAAGCTCACCTGGAAGAAAACATGAATGCTTTTAGTCCTATATGTATTTGGAACATGGGCTAGTGGTGCACTTCAGCCTCTTGTGGCCGAAATCTGTATCACAACAACAAATACTTAGACAACAAACAAAAAAATTCACCTGTTTTCACAGATGAAAAGGAACTTAGAAAGTATTTCCTAGCAAAACCTTTTCCACCTATTCTTAAGTCAAAAACAGAGGAGAGATGACAATTTAGATCAGACTTAGCTCACCAGAATATTTTTTTTCCTCACTTGCCTTTCAGGGCTTCCGTAGGCTTGAGACGCTGAGAGCTGCTACCTTCCTGAAACAAACTTTTAATTCTCACTCCTGGGAGATATTGTCCGTGTTGAGGGAAAAGCACACAAGTGTTGTGAAATTCTTCTAGATGTTTCGGCATTTTTCATCTTTTGGCTTTGCACTTTTATAAGCACAAAAGCTACGAGGCTTCAAGGAAGAACAATGCTATGAGAGCTTAAAGGAGGGGCTTTCATATTGACTTAAAAGCAGCTGTCCCTAGAGTTGCTGGAGATATGAAAATGAATGTATATGAGATATTTTGTGTTCATGTGCCCACCATCCACCCAACGCTGAAAACCTTTCTTTTATTTTGTCGAGCAAACGGAAGTAAGGTGCTCTGTGGATTTGATGATTAAAAGGGATTAAAAGACTTCATTGTGAAGATTTTAAATGGCGGTTGAGTAAATGTGCCACAAAGTCACAGGTTTAAGTTTAGTTTATGAGCTATAAATGCAGTTCATAATTATTTTGTACTATCGCTGAGCTCTTTGCTGTACATTCCTGCTGTCTTTTTGTGTTCTGTGAAATGAGCATGCTGAGCAGGAACATGCTGCTAATGAGAACCTTGACACTTTACTCATCTGGCGTGTTTCTTTTCATACAGATCGGGGAAACCAGGAAAGGTGCAAACCGGATTCCATACATTTGTGATTGGATGTGAGACTACTTTGACCCTACAAAATTGAAGATGATGTTGCTATGGAAACTACTGGTGCTGCAGTCACTTATGGGGTGCCTTGCAGGTAAAGTACCTTATTAAGAACTTTTGATGCATGCCAAAGCTGCCTTTGTGAAGTCCTTATTCATATGTATTTGGGGCAGGTCACAGTATTAAAGCCGTAGTTTAGAAAGGAGCAACCTTGTGTAGATTAGGCATCAGCAGACATATTATTTTCCCCACTTGTGTAAAATAATGAGAATTCAATAAGGAT
This sequence comes from Sebastolobus alascanus, assembly GCA_916701645.2. Lineage (NCBI taxonomy): Eukaryota > Metazoa > Chordata > Actinopteri > Perciformes > Sebastidae > Sebastolobus > Sebastolobus alascanus. Next base: position 173,294 of record CAKAOJ020000220.1, on the reverse strand, counting down.
GTTTTTGTTAAAGTCAGCCATTGTCTGCTAAAGACTTTCAATCGCAGGCAATATTGCATTTTGGCTTTGTTGTATGTGGCACTCAGAGAAGGTTGGCAATATCACTCTGAATGTGAATGAGGGGAGTGTACCGCATCACAGCGGGGAGGAAAATATTCATTTTCACTTCGTTTCATAGATCACAAATAAGGGCATGGTTTTATCAGGAGTGGAAACCTACAGTAATGCTTTGGTAAACTCCTGCCTTGAACCTAACAATAGACACAATACAACATAAAACTTTTTAAAACATCCAATAAGGGAGATGGCAAATACTGTATTGTACTCTATGAATATTCAACATTGCAACTATATATATTTATTCTATAGAGATTTTTGTAAAGTAATCACATAATAAACAGTAAATACAAATAAAGAGATGAATAAACAGGTAACCAAATAATATAATAATTTAAAAAAAATCAATTCATTAATTTTAAAGGCTCCATAATAAGTGCTGTTGTTAGCACACACACATTAAAGCTGCAGTAGGCAGAATGTTTTTGGCATCATTGGGCACAAATTCCATAATAACCTTTCAGCATATTGTAATTCAAGTGTTCTGAGAGAAAACTAGACTTCTGTACCTCCTCATGGCTCTGTTTTCAGGCTTTAAAAAATCTATCCTGTGATGGGAGACTTTGGCCAATCACAGGTCATTTCAGAGAGAGAGAGCGTTCCTATTGGCTGTGCTCCGGCTGGTGGGCGGTGCTTGATATGTCCTCAACTGATCTCAACATGGTTGCCGGGTCACATACTTTCTCATTTTACAGCTAAACAGTACACTACAAGATGATTCTGAAAACATTTGAGGAGAGAAATAGGCATTACAGTAACATAATATTGATTCATATTTGATCAGCGTTGCCTAGTTTGACCGTTTGGTCGGAGTTTGTGAGTGATTGACTCCTGGCTCTCACCGACGGCAGCTGGACGGCAGACTCTAACATTACTAACATTACAGCAATGGTTGTTGCAGACACACCTGGAGATCTTCACTACTGAGCTCAACTTTCTTGTCTTTCTAAAATTAGATACAAATAGATATAAATTCATATTCGTCTCATGTCAGGTATTACAGAGTTACCTGGATTAGTTTTAGAGCATGACTGACCATAATTAAAATTGGTCCACCATTTTAGTTACAGTAAGTCACCAATCAATCATTGATTCAGTGAACCAAAGCATGAATCATTCAATCAGCAAAATATATAAAAATACTACAAATATTGTAGCTACAGTAATTATTCTCTGAAATAAATGCCGTAAGAGAAGGTTAAATTGAGGTTAATTTCTCAAATTGATATACAGTACAAAAGAGCCAATGAGTGAGCAGGAAATCATCAATTTCAAACGTCCATCATTCGTTTACGGTGCAGTAAAGTTGAATTATAGCTTCATTATACCGTGGTGCCCATTTCAGCCAGAGGCTCTCTGGCATTGATCACATTTTGATGGAGGACTTTAATTTGTCTCCTTTACAAATAGGAGGGGTCAGCAGACAGCATCGGTTGAATCATTCAGAGTGTTTAATCAACAGGTATTATACGACTCAAGATGAAGAAAAGGATCTATTGATGAGGTCTGAGTTCTGGCGACACCCTCCCCCTCATTACTCAACACACATTAGGCCTGTTGGGAACCCTTTGCCCTCTTGTGCACATTCGATTATCAAATTTGTTCAAGAGAACATTGAGCTATATTGCATTGGCCTTGTGGTTTCAACGTGCATGTCGACGTTCATCTGGCTCTAACAATCCCACCTGACTACGCAGCAGACAGCTCGTGATAATTGCAGTGTGCTTTGGGCGTAGCTGGATCCTCATAGAGTTGATACCTCCACATGAAGGATGCCAACACGTTCTGACGCAAATCAACAGCCATAGTGATGCATATGGATTGTGGACCTTGTTGGATTACATTCAAAGTAGAATAGAGTACTTTTGAGAATCAAATTTTTGTCTGAAGTAGCTTTGGCGTGCGTTGTCCTAACAGTAATAATGTCATTTCAGATCTGAAGTGAAGATAGAATAGAGCAGAGTACTATATGTATCACTATCCAAACAGACTTTTTATGAGGCTAATCGATTGAGCTAGCTGGCTGAATTTGTGTCCTTTGAACAAACAGGTGGTTATTTTTTATTTATTTATTGTTTTATCTGTATTAACCAGCTTTTTGTGTCATGAGAAATCCACTCATCATTGTTATGTTACGGATCAAAAGACTCTGATCATGCTTTGTGTCTAACCCAAAGTGTGTCATTTTACCAACAAAATCGTGTTCTGCTGCAAATTTTTGCTTTAGTGTTTCACCAACCCCATCTGCAGAAAGAATGTTTTTTAACGTCCAGTGCTAATGTTATTGAAATCGTTTTTTTAGTTATTTGCCTTATCAGAAATGTCAATGGGATCTTGAATGAGGTTTTCTCACTTCTGTAAGAGAACAAAGATGTTCCGGTTCCACTACGGCTCGCCATGGTATATGGTTAAAGTTAGGGAAAGATTGTGGTTATGATAAACTATGGTTAAGATATGGTTAGGGTTTACACTATAAGAACACAATACACGTTCATTACGTGCATAGTGTCCTTTCAAAATAAACTTCTGTTTTCGCAGGACATTAGGTTTAGGCAGCACAACCACTTAGTTAGGGTGAGGAAACGGTTGTGGTTCACGTTAACTTCACTGACTAGCGACTCACGTGACTCACGATATTAAGGAGTCACGTGACTAACAAACTGACGTAACAAAATAAGTCAACAAACGACACAAACGGTGGTCTCCTGGTTGAAAGTTAGTTGAAAGCCTGGTGCGTTGCATAGAGTTGCCACTATAAACGGTGCCTCCATGCGTCGGTATCTGATGCCGAGGGGCGCTGACCTAGTGGCGGTACTTCACGATTTGGAAATGAGAATGTGTTGCTCTGAACCTGCACGCTGCTGGTGTCTTGGCATGCATTCATTCGTTGGGATATTCCACTGACCTATTTCTCAGCTATGATACGTGATAACTCTTTAGAAAAGCAGCAGTTTTTTTTCAAATTATATGACTACTGTACCTTAAAATAACTACTACTTCTCTCTGTATGGTGCGTCCCATGTGTGTTCAACCCTTTCTCCTACAAGAGTACGTTCCTATACAACTAAACTGCATTCTCAATTACGTTTCAAGGGAAACGTATTTTCTCCCGGATTATGGTTGCAGTTTTAAACACGTGGTTAAGGTAAATTGAAACAAAACAAAAACTCAACAAAAGTACTTCGTTAGGTTTAGGCAACAGAAGTACTTGGTTAGGTTTAGGAAAACATCATGGCTTGGCTGATGTTAGTTACGTTACTTAAAGTGGCAGTATGCAACAATTTTTTGGCATAATCTGGCAAAAATTCCATAATAACCTTTCAGCATATTGTAATTCAAGTGGTCTGAGAGAAAACTAGACTTCTGCTCCTCATCATGGCTCTGTTTTCAGGCTTTAGAAAAACCAAGCCTGTGACGGCAGATTTTGATCAATCACAGGTCATTTCAGAGAGAGAGAGCGTTCCTATTGGCTGTGCTCCGGTCATGTGACCAGAACTTGACTTCCTTCAACAGATTTTACAATGGCGGCTGCGTCACAAACTTTCTCATTTTACAGCTAAACAGTAACTACAAGATGATTCTGAAAACATTTAAGGTGAGAAATAGGCATTACAGTAACAGAATATTGATTCATATTTGATCAGCGCGGCCTAGTTTGACCGTTTGGTCGGAGTTCGCGAGTGATTGACAGCCGGCTCTCATAGACGGCAGCTGGACAGCGGACCTTGTTTTCCTCCGGTAAGTGAAATCCTTCAGATGCCGTTAGGAGCACCGGAGGACACAGTAGGACACAGAGGAACATGATTTTTTTCAGGTTACCTGTGTCATTTACTACTGTCACGATATAGCTGCCGTTTTCTGAAAATAACTTTTTTAAATCATATTTGCGCCAATATCGCGCACTGCAGCTTTAAGTTTAAAAGTAAATTCAAAGTCAACGTTGACTTTTGGTTTCACACGGGACACCAACAGCAGTCTCCTGGTTGAAAGTCCTACTTCTGTGAACTATCATTAGAAACGTATTTGTGATACGTCTAAAACAAACGTAATCCGGGAGCAGTTTCGTTGTATGGGAACGTCATTTTTAGGAGACGAGGCTGGTGTGTTACAGGCATGAGTTGATGCTATGTATATGATGCCTCCGATGTGTGTTGCACTTTACTTTTCACTTCACTACATAAAGAGCACTACTTCTGGCAATAACACTAAACATTGGCAGTGTCAATCATGTGTTGCAGATTGATCCAACATTTAATCTTAATTGTTAGTGATACTGGGCAGGTCACAGATCTATAGCCCCCAAATTGTGTGATTTTAAAACAGCTCAGTTTGTAGCTTGAGCAAGAATCAAAACCCATTTGGTGCCTTTTGAAAAATGCTCTAAACAAGAAGGTCATATCAGGTAATATCTACATATAGTATATATATCCAGATTTCTACTATTGTCTAGATCTGAATATTTGTCTCTTTCATTCCGACAGCTTTGATTTAAGAGAGAGAGCAGGGTATACAGATTAAATCATGGGAAAAGTGTGGAGTTAATGAGGACACAGTTCCTACATTTTTAAACCACTGAGTGAGAGCCATGTGTGCAGGCAGACCCGCTGAGAACCATACTCAGACCTCCATAACACTAATGTGTTTTCAGCTGAGCTGGAAATGAACATCTTGGCGCATTTTTAGATCTTTAAGCTCGAGAACAGGATTATTGCACTAACCCTCGCGCTTATCAGTTTGGAACAAAACTCACTTTACAATGGATGATATGGCCTGGTTATGGATTAGAGAGGTGGCTGAAAAATGTGCTATACTTGAAACAGGAATGATGCACAATATGCAGACCTAAAAAGCTGGGCTTTAATATGCTGCAGAGTGCAAGAATGGATTAGCAGGGAGAGTGAAGCTCATATAGGCTCGGGGAAAGGGATTGTACAGATGTTTATTGCAGCTTTAGTTACACTCCTCAGCCTGGGGAGTTATAAGTTGATTTGTTTTTCATGCACAAATGAATAAAAAGATTCATAATAACATACGTGCCAGTTGAATCTAAAAATCCAATTACATTTTTGAATTTGGTCACCTGCTTGTCCACCAGCAGACACCAATGTGTAACAAAGTGATATAGGGGGCGTTGTTTAATTTTAACTGACAACTCAAATATCGGGGTTTTCAGTGTTTTGGGATTTTCTGTGAGAAATTTAAGTGGAATTCTGGTATTTGTGAACCTGGGTGTTATGCTCATGCTTTTGTCATGATAGAATATTTCACCTCTGTTTGGGGAAACATGGGCAAAGGAGGACACTGATAGGGTGAGCATTGCCAGCTTTCCAAAAGACTTTGATTCAACACAAATCATCCCAAACACTTCTCTTAGTGTCCAACCGCAAAAAAAAACAGAAAGCCGTCACCGTAGAATTCTCTGTAGTTTTTCTACCAGATTCCAGTTATGGCTACGACCCAAATACAAATCGTCACCTAGCAGACTAGAGGCTGACACTTTTTCGAGAGTCCTGATCTGTCTATTTCACAACAATGACCGGCTCACTCTACATTATCCCTCACTTATCACTACCATTCTGATGCTTCAGATGGGCCAAACTGCACCTACCACGTTGTGAAAGTGAAACTCGAAGCTGTAAATTGACACAAAACAACTTTAGGTTTAGGCAACAAAACTACTTGGTTAAGTTTAGGAAAATATTATGGTTTGGATTAAAATAAGTATGTTTGATACGTAACTTACGTACATGGCGTAAGTTAAATACGTTACGTTACAAAACTATGGTAAAATAAGTCAGCGTTGTCTTTTGGTTTCATATGGGACACGAACAGCGTCTCCTGGGTGAAAAATCCTGTTTGTTTGACCCGAACATCCACCCGATCTCCTTCCTATGCAGACTTTGTCGCATTTTATATTACGTCACCTGACTTCCCCCTAGGGCTCCCGTCATAATTACCACGGCCACTAAAGGTCTGCATTGTGTTCTTGTACTCGTATCGGTGATCAATCATGTGAAAGGGTGATAAAGGCCTTCTGAACCTTCTAGTAGGTTTAACAGGCCCCTTATAACCCATATCTATGAGGCTAACCCCTTATTCAGCCAGTGGTAATCTATAACAGTGTTAGGGCTGTCAATCGATTAAAATATTTAATCGCAATTAATCACATGATCGTCCATAGTTAATCGTGATTAATCACAAATTAATCACACATTTTTAATCCGTTCAAAATGTACCTTAAAGGGAGATTTGTCAAGTATTTAAGTAAGTAAGTGGCAAACTGCAGCCCAACAGGCAACAACAGCTGTCAGTGTGCTGACTTGACTATGACTGGCCCCAAAACTGCATGTGATAATCATAAAGTGGGCATGTCTATAAAGGGGAGACTCGTGGGTACCCATAGAACCCATTTTCATTCACATATCTTGAGGTCAGAGGTCAAGGGACCCCTTTGAAAATGGCTGTGTCAGTTTTTTTTCACCAAATTGTAGCGTAAGTTTGGAGCGTTATTTAACCTCCTTGCCGACAAGCTATTATGACATGATTGGTACCAATGGATTCCTCTTACCTTGGAGCCCGCTACAACATAAAAATCGCAAGTTCTATAAATGCGTTAAAGAAATTCGTCGCGTTAAAACAAATTTGCGTTAAGACGTTATCGTATTAACTTTGACGTCCCTAATTTTCGTATACATTTAATAGCAGTTCAGAGCAAGTTATTAATTAACCACACCGTAGATCTTCTATTTACTTGCCTCTTTGACATATCTCACCACACCTCGGTGTCCTTACCGACTCTGAACACTAACCTATGCTCTTATTTTAGCATCATTAACATGTAACCAATACTCATGTTTACGTTACATATATAGGTTATTAAATTCCCTGCAACATATACATAATATATATTATACACAAATAAACAACACCAACCAAACACACATACACACAGTTACACACTCGCTGCACAGTTACAAGCGCAGCACATTTCTCCGTAGGAGGAGCTTTTGTTGTAGTTATGAATAACACTAATTAGGTTGGTGTTTTTCAGACATTGTAAGAAGGTAAAATTTAAAGAATCATTCATATAACAGACAATACACCCACAGTGTGTTACTTAACAAGTGACTAACAAATTGAGCAATTAAACACATCATATCTGCATTAGTTATAATAAATGGTTGTAAACGTCAGCCTCTTTAATATTTCATACGTAACGATAACTGCCTCCAGCTTACTGCTGATGTGAATAAGTATGCTAATATAACAAAGCTTCCTGCATTATTAAATATTTAGTTGAATTTTAATGTATTGATATGAATATTCATTAAAGAGGATCATATAGGGTTCGTAGGGGGATCGTATATCTTTTTTTTTCTCTGAGCTTTATTCACCTGAGGATTGTTTGCTGAGCACACTTACATGAGTTATACTCATACTCACACTCTCTCCTGGGAACTGCCCAGTATGATCAAATTTGTGCGTGCTGTTCGCCGTTGAGCTGCTCTGCTACTTAACGTCAAGAGTAGTTGCTGAGGAAGGTGTGTGTGTGTGTGTGTGTGTGTGTGTGTGTGTGTGTGTGTGTGTGTGTGTGTGTGTGTGTGTGTGTGTGTGTGTGTGTGTGTGTGTGTGTGTGCAGATTGAATCAGTTCATAAGCATCTTCCGCTGGAGTAAGAGTATCCGCCGATATACAGTACATCTCCCATCTGTGATATTCACAGGCATTGTTTTATGGAGCCCGAGAAGCGTATTGCTGAGGTAACAACTAAATAAACAGTATTCTGAGTCCAGTCTTCAGAAATAAGAAAAAATGTCAGACAAAAACAAAGAATAAGATGAGATAAATAAGAGTTTAGTTAGGAAATTCACATGTTACAGCAGCACAAGAGACGGACAAAGATAAAGAACTATTTGAAAGAAATTAATATAGATTAGGGCTGTCAATCAATTAAAATATTTAATCGAGATTAATCGCACAATTTTTATCTGTTCAAAATATACCTTAAAGGGAGATATGTCAAGTTTACTCTTATCAACATGGGAGTGCTAGTCTCTAGTCCTCCGACCACTCAAAGCGCTTTACACTACATGTCAGCATTCACTCATTCACACACACAAGGTGCCAACTTGCCCATCAGGATCTAATATAAACACTCATTCACACACCGATTAAGTGTCTTGCTCAAGGACACATCGGCATGTGACCGGAGGCACCCTCTGAGCCACAGCCGCCCTAGAAGGTAACCTGCAAATTGTGAAATCTGATCTGAGATCTGCAAAAACTCTCGCAAGACTCGCTGCCCAACGACCTATATCCTAACCTTAACTATTCAAGGTCAATGCCTAAACTTAACCATCTTGCGAGAGTTTCCCCAATTTGCTGGTTCCCCTCTAGACACAACCCCGGCTCAGCCGTCGCCATGTTGAGAGCTGTGGGGAGGCAAAAGAAATGCTCTGAATTCCATATCGAGAAGCTTTAAGAAGAGTGGCAGAATAAAATGACGTAAAATAAATAAATAATCAGAGGCATTTTAGAGTAGCTAATTATTGTGCAGAAGAAATAGGTCAGGGAGACTGAAAAAAAAAAAAAAAAACTTAAGTTGAGAGAAATAATGTGTTGTTTTGGCACTTGGTGTAGTGGTGTTTTAATTGCTATTAAAACCATTCTTCTGGATAAAAAGTGCCATCATCAAGTGAAATTGAGTTTAATGATTTTAAAAATTTGGTCTAATAATCCAAATTATGAGCATGACAAAATAACTGAAATTTAGTTGTTTTGAATTACATCATTATCCTGTTTAGTTTGGGCTTTATTCTCTCTGCTTTTACAAACCAGTGGCTGTGAAATGAACCCTTGCTGTTAAAGCATATTCCATATATCAGTGTCCTCCCTATAGAAAATGAATATCCGCAGCCCAGTGAACTACTTATGTGCTGTGACAGAACTATCTATTCTAATAGTTACAAGGAAGCATGAAAGATACGTGCAGATATTCTCCATTCTTGTCACTTTGAACCCATTTATGAAGTCTTTTACGTCCGCGCAGCCTTGCCGCGACGTTCAGCGGGCCTCCGGCAGCATGGAGAAAATACATTTTCTTCAAGGTTCATGTGTCGCAGTTCCACTTGCAGAGCCTTGTGTATGATCTCGAACAATCACAGAGGACAGTATCTCTAATGAACTCCACGTAGAAGCTCAGAAAAAAAGCATCTGCTCTATATATATTTGATCCGCCCCCCTCAGAAGACGTACTATCTTTTGCTGTGCTTTTGAGAGCAGACTGTTATATGAGAGTTATAGTGTGTGAGGGAGTTGATGGAAACCTTATTTCACAAAGTGGACTCACTTAGGTGCTCCTCAACCTATTTTCTTTATTTATGCTGAGCCATGCTCTATAAATTCATATACTGTCACCTGCAATTGGACTAGAGATTTTGTTTGTTTTCTTCTTTAAACTGTCACTTGTCAGCACGGAAACTGCTCTTTTACAGACCAAAGCAGCTCTGCTGTGAATACTAGATGGAGAGTGGGAGCACAGAGATGAATAGGACGCTGATATCTTCTCATTTGCAACCCTTCCCTGTCAGTTTAGGCACATTTTGGATTACTGCATATGTTTATTTTTAGATGATTTCCTGACAAAGACCACACAGTAAAATAGATCACAGTAACGTGCACAGATACACTGATTGACCTGATTTAACATTGTATGCTGAGAGGTAAATGGTAAAAATAGGCTATTAAAAACAACCAGACCCCAAGCTTGAGGTCCACAAAGGGGGGGGGGGGGGCCTTGAACAGGATTCCAGGGGTCCATTGCAAAATGACAACAAGTTTAATTTTACCTTCTTTTAATTCATTAGAAATGAGCCCAGTTAGGGATCATTGTGTTTAAGAGTGATAATCGAATTATACACCCCCTTTACACCTGGCATTAAAATTAATTTTAGGTGATCAGATTGCAATCGGATAGTGCTAGACCACATGAACGTTCAGGTGTAAATGTACCAAAAATGCATTGAGGATGGATTGTGATCCGATCGGCCAAACCACCTCCGGAGGTGGTCAGGGACGCATAGTGACTACATTGAACACAAGTGTAAATGTAATTGCGTTTTCCATCCACATACAACAACTACGTGGGCGCAAATACATAATCGCGCGCAACTGTTCCAAACCAACGACGAAGCAGCAATTAGCCAGTTAGCGAGCTAAGTCACTAGCAAGGAACCAGCAAAAAAGCTTGTCAAAATGGATATTAAAGACACTTGTGGATGGAGTCAAGACGAGACGAAAGTGTCTGCTGTCAATTTGGTCTGACAAAAGTATACAAACGAAACTTGGCTATTCATATTCATATTCATATCGCAACCCAGACATTTATGAAGCAACGGCTAAGCAAGTGATGGAAAATGGCTGCAAGCTGGCCTGGCTGCAGTGCAAACAAGAGGAGGATGTGATGTTTGGTTGTTTGAGCTGGACTGAGCGATCGGATCTCAATGTGAACACTGGAGATGCATGTAAATACCAGGTGTAAATGTAATCAAGTTAAATCATATCTAGATACAATCTGGATACGAGACTTCATAGCAGGTTTCATAGCAATCACTGTCATCTCCCAATATACAAGGTGGACAGATGAATATGTACTAAATTAAGATCAAGTTACTTATAAACAGTCAGTTGGAGAGCAGTATGGCTACAGCTCTACTGCTATTATTTAACATGCCTTGGAAATAGTGTAACTCTAATGAAGCCACTGACTGAAAATTTGCCACCAAGAAAATAGGAGATAATCAGCATCACTGTTATCATCATTCTGATCATCGAGATTGTTGTCATTATCATTGCTGTTAGCAAATCATCAGCAGCTATCATTTACTCCATCATCACAAACATGATTAGGGCTAGAAAGTGGTTATAGCACCAAACAACCAGCCTGTTTGATGAAATTTTGTGAGCACAAAGAGTGGTTTGATATTGAAATAGTATTGAAAATCCTGTATTGTAAAAAGTGAGATTTCCATTCCATTTCCAGATTTTTTTATTATAAAGCAGGTCGAGGTGCTATATAGATAATGTGAAAGTATCAAAACTCTCAATCCATGGAGAAATGCACACAGCTCGTATTCAGAAACTGTCTTTTACGAGCCATCAGGACTTCCACAAGATTGTGATGTCACAACTATACAGGTAGAAAGTGCCCCTACAGTCATTCCGTGGCTGCAGTGATGGTGCAGAGACGCCAAGAGTACAGTTGTCAAAGACCCGGAAATACTGACCAATCAGAGCAGATATAGTATAGTCAGACAGACAGTATGAGAAAAATAACATGTTTTTTGACATGTTCTAACATGTTCTAGTAGAAACCCAAAATACAAGTATGAACCTGGAAATGAGCATGATATGTCCTCTTTAAAATCAGTGTGGTATATAGGTACATACCTACTCTTTAATTGCCTTTAACTAAGATTTTCATTGCCTTTCATTGTCTCTTGTTTAACCAAGAGCCTCTTATTTTAAGTAATTTCCAAGTCAAGTAAAGCCAGACAGATTTTTGTGGCCAATACTGATATTGTGTTTTTAGTTTATAAAATGGGATACCAATATATTGGTCAATATGGTCAAATTTTTGTTAATTATCAGCCGACATATGCACCGATACAATACAGTTGTAATAAGCTAATATCGGCCAATATATCTATATTTATTAGGGCTGTCAGAATTTGCTTTAAGCTACTAGTTTTGTTAACGCATTAACGCAACTTGCGATTTTTAGGTTGTAGCGGGCTCAGTTTAAGTGAAGATACTGGTATAATATGAAACTACAAAGCCTAAAGAATCCATTGATACCAACCACTTAAGCTAAAATTTTGACAACAAAAAACTAGCATGGCCATTTTCAAAGGGGTCCCTTGAGCTCTGACCTCAAGATATATGAATGGCAATGGGTTCAATTAGTACCCACAAGTCTCCCCTTTACAGACATGCCCATTTTATGGTAATCACATGCAGTTTGGGGCAAGTCATAGTCAAGTCAGCACACTACCTGTTGGGCTTGAGTTTGCCATGTTATGATTTGAGCATATTTTTTATGCTAAATGCAGTACCTGTGAGGGTTTCTGGACAATATTTGCCATTCTTTTGTTTTGTTCATTGATTTCCAATAATAAATATATACATACATTTGCATAAAGCAGCATATTTGCCCACTTCCATGTTGATAAGAGTATTAAATACTTGACAAATCTCCCTTTAAGGTACATTTTGAACAGATAAAAAATGTGCGATTAAATTGCAATTACTCAAGATTAACTATGGACAATCATGTGATTAATCATGATTAAATGTTTTAATCGATTGACAGCCCTAATATTTATCCATCTAGCTCTAATTTTAATCTAAGGCTAACCTCAATCCAAGTCACTAATTGTAAACATTACCCACATTTTGCTCACGAAGCACACGTCAAAACTGTATCCAGTTATCACCTGATTCTTTATTCGTGTCCCCAACTTGTCGTCTATGTTCCAGCATTTCACAACCTTTTCTGAGACTGTGTCAGAAGTGCAGCCAATGCAAGTATTCATCTAAAATGCGCAGTGAGCAGCTTAGCAGCTCAAGTCAGTGGCTGGGAGAGCACTAATGCTGAGACAGACGCATAGCTGGGGGGGGGACTGTGCAGCCATTTAGCCATGTGTCACCCCAAGACTGGATTCTCTGAGTGAGTCACAGCCTGCCCTGAGCGGGACACACTGACCACTGCGAGCTTACTGTCATCGCAAATAGGAAAATAGGACAAACTGCTGAAGTCATGGCAAAGGGCTTTGCATGCTGACATTCAAAAACAAGGTTAAAACAATATTTTTTTTTTATTATAATTATGCTAAAGGGACAAGAATCCTGCTCATGTGCTGACATTTCTAAACTACAATATAGCTGTACTCAACTCTTTTCATCATGAAAATCTGTTTAGATATATGAATTTAACTCTATTCAAACAAAACATAGTTGTCCCTAAAGGGCATGTGTAGAGCCTTAGTACAATGTAGGAGCATCCAACAAAATGCAATAGAACCACATAGATAATATACACAGCACAAGGACATCGGCAAGGATATATGCAAGGATTCGCCTTGCATTAGTCAATTATATATATTATTATTATATATTATATATCATATCTCAAAACAAAATGCTATGCAAGGTTATCCAGTAAACACAAGTATACAACTCAGTACAATAAACGCAAGGCAAGGCTATTTGTATAGCACCTTTCAACAGGAAGGCAAAAGTGCAACTGTGCAAACAGCATGTGTATAAAAAGGTCAAACGTTCAACACTACAAACATGTCCTGTGGTCACATACATTCATACATTCGCACTCCTCGAATGCATAACGCTCCTCAACCTTGCTTGATGTGATCTTGCATGCAACCTCATATATATATAACAGGGCTGTATTTAGATTGCAGGCCTCCTAGCAAAAGCACAAACTGCTGATAAATAATATAGTATTCACATACTGTACATTCATCTTTTGCAATAATAGTCAGTGAAGTTATGCTATTGGATCATCAGTTTTGCTTGTCATAAAATACCAACAGTACTACTGACGGAATGACACATATTTACAGTATCTACATAATCCACTCTAATGATATTTTAAAAAGGTGGAAGACTCTGAGGTCAAAAACACACCTATGCATTATGCATTATCCAGACGCGTTACATAATGCAATACGTCGCTCCAGCAGATTTCCATTGGTGCTAATGGATCAAATTTATATGTTGAAAGATTGGGACAGACAGATAGATGACTTGTAGGCCTGATAATGACATTTCATTAAAGAGATCGCTGTGCAGGTGTTATGGCAATTTTTGCCCGAGCAACGCGGCGAGAAATGCTGCTCCATTTGGCCTGAAAGTAAATGATGAAGCGGCTGCACATTCGATAAGATAAACTCCACGGCTGGATTGTTGCACGGCACCGTGATTCCCACTTCTGTTGTGCTTCCCATAAAGACGATATCTATCTGATGTGATATCAAACATGTGAAAGTACAGGTTCAGCAACAGGCGGCAGCTTCCTGTTTGTGTTGGTGAAGGGTTATGAGCAATAGGGGTGGGGATCATTACCTGTACTTCAAAGCATGCTTTGAAAGTAATGAAGTCAGATGGCACTATCTACTCAGTACATTAAGTTATTGATGGCAACAGATGGCACTCTTTAGCATATCAAAGAGTCCCTCCTCCGCCAGTTTGCTAACTTATTATTTGTGTTTGTATTGGCTATGAATGCTTTATTAAGCAGTAATGTAATCCAAGTTGAATTTACATTTCCTCAGTGCACTTCTCCAATTAATGGCAAGCTCAGACTGAAGTAAAAACAGAAAAGAGTTTGACTTTGGGGGACATTCTGACATGTCATAGCAGGAGAGCACAGGTGTAATTGGTACCATTAATAATGGCTGCATTGTGTGCATGTGTGGATCACTGACACGTCTTACTGTGATACTTAAATGGAACAGGGCCATTGTTAAAGTTATTAGTTGCCTCTTGTGAAAAGAGAGGTCCTACTTCAGTTACAGAAACTTGAATTTGCTTGCAAATGAACTCTGCTACAAGAATTAATGTGGGAAGCACCAGTTGTACGTATGAATGTACGTCTCCATGCATTATCACAACACACTTTTTTACATGCAGCATCTGACAGATTACACTAGTGTAGATAGTAGCTCTTAGCCACCACCTAGCCGATATTTAGCAGCTAATAAACCACATGGTCACGTAATTTAAAGGGCGGGTCCATCTGCGTTCTCTTCCCTTTTTTTTCAAATGGAAACACCCACTCAGCCGTTAGCAAAAAGCAGTGACGAAGGTTACCATAAGCTAATCAATCGCTAATCAGCGAGGTAAAATTGTTGTTTTTGAGAATGGAGTCTGGTGGTTTTGAAGAGAGCGATATAACAGCTTCAGCTCGGCGAGGTAAAGCGGCTGAGGTCGTGAGCAGTAATTTAGCCACGTAAAACAAAAAAAATCAATATCAGTTTAGTGTACGCTATATTTAGAATACTTTCACCGCTTTACCTTGTCATAAGACAGCCCTTTGCGACGGGGAACTGAAGCCATTATATCACTGTCTTCAGAGCCACCAGACTACATTCACAAAAACAGTAATTTTACCTTGCAGAACACGGGAGTTGCTGGTCTACCTCTGCATCGATCTGTTAGTTTGTTTGTGTTATTGCGTGACTTTCGGATCCAAACTAACCACAGCAGTACATTGCTAGCTTTCGTGTTGTTACTCCTGTCTACTTCTCCAAACTGTGAGCATGCTGACCGCAATCTAAGTTACTGTATGTAATACAGTGACCATAAGGATGTGTTTATACTGTATATGTGGGGAAACGTTTATAGAAGGGCTTGGGGAAATTGCATTCTGACGCTTAAACATATATACTTCAGCCAAAATTTTAATTTTCGGATTTGATAACATAAGAAACACAACTTGGAAACTACAGAATGATATAAAAACCTAAAAAAAACAACAACAACATCTTTTAAGGCTCATTGTGATGGCTCCAGCAACACATGGTAATATTATCCCAGTTTACACTCTCTCACCTCATTAGTTTGCTACCTACACAGGTTAATTTCATTTGCATTTAACCACACCTAAACAATTAACATCACACAGATGGTTTGATTTGGAATCTGTTTATTTTATAACCACACTTTAACACTGTAGGGTTACACAGGCAATTGTCTGTTATATTAATCATTTGTTTCTTTGTCTTTGAGTTCCCTTGGTTATTGGGGGAGGTCCCTTGTTGCTGGAGCAAAAGGCGTGGCTGAGGGTTGGGGACTCTTAAATCCTGGGCTGCGGGCGAATAGCCTCTTTTGCTTAGGAAGGTTCCTAATTGATTGAAATGACCAGGAAGTATAAGTGGCAGCCGTGATAAGAGCTGGTCGAATTCTCTAAATGCTAAGGAAAGGTGCTTCTATGCTTCCTTTCTAATCTCCATTAGCACGTAGGGTACACTGGACCATCCTTTATGAAAAGAAAGGAGATAAGGCCGTCCCACAATTCCTTGCATAGTGCCGTCAATAACATCCGCCGTGGCTGTTTAATTGTACATTAAGGATAAATTGAACATCTTTCTTTGACCTCATGATGTTTTCCATCGAGGTCAAGGATAAGTGGTTAGGAAAAGACATTAGGACGTAATTTGTTTGACTACTTGACCGCAGCCTGGAACCAGCTCATCGGGCCAAACCATTAGTTGTGGTTAGTGTCCATCTTGGTTACGTCTTGTGTGTTATTTGGTTATTTGGAAACTGACATGTCTTACTGTGACACTTAAATGGAGCCATTGTTAATGTTATTAGTTGCATATTGTGAAAAGAGAGGTACGATTTCAGTTGCAGAAACCTGAATTTGAAATCCACTACAAGAATGAATGCGAGAAGCAGTATTTGACTTTGAATGCAATGCCTTGAAATGAAATGGGATTACTTTTCTTAATTGGGATTCATCTTTTTGAGACACACACGCAGAACTACGAGACTTGACTAGAGGACCGCTGCCTCTTCTAAGTCGGCCAATAGTGAATCAGCTTCACTTAGCCAATTAGCCATGTGGCACTGTGCCTTGTTTCCTCAGCCAGTGATCCAGCATTATAATCCCCTCTTGATGAAAGAGTTACTAACTGTGTTCTTGCTGCTAGCGCTGGCCCACACTGACGGATAAATACATCAGTTAATTGTGCTGCTACAGAAAGAGTTGGTGAAAAGAAGTGCAGCTATAACAGCGGTAACATAGAATATACACTCAGTGGCCACTTAACTGTAAGTACCTGTACAATCCAATACACAGCTCAGTCAAAAAAAACACATTTAAATATAATGCAGTCAAAATATAAAACCACCACAGACGGCAACCTCAATAATGCATTTATACTTATAATACATTATGAATTTACACCTCTGACAGTGTTTAAGGGACAGTGTGTAGGATTTGGCAGCATCTAGCGGCGTGGTTGCAGATTGCAACCAACTGAGTACCCCTCCGCTCACTCCTCCCTTTCCAAGACTGTTGTAACGTGAGCCGCTGAGTGCAAATCCGTGGTAACGCCGTTCGTCCCGCTCAGAGGCCATCCTTACCATATAACACTACTTTAGGAGCAACGGGTGTCGGACGTGGCCGGCGGTATCACGGTTTTGCACTCACGTTACTGCAGTTTCACAAACATGTCGAAGAACTATGGCGGCCTTCAGGTAACGTAAAAACACTAAAGCTAGAGCTAGTGTTTGGTTTGTCCATTCTGGGCTACTGTAGAAACCGTGAAGAGGACCCGCTGCAAAGAACATTTATAGCCAAGAAGTGAAAGTCAATTATTCGTTCCATTGCAACATCAGCGCCCAGCAGCAAAGCTACGCTTTCGCCCTTTTGGACTGAAAGTAACTACAAGACACCAGTAAAACGTCTGCCTGCAAAGTGCCGTACAAAAGTAAAACTAAATTATTTCTATTTTATTGTCATATTTAATGATTCTACCCAAATGGCCTGTGTTGATCAATAAAAATATTATAAATATGTAAATATATAAGTGGTTTCAGTCCAAAAATGGCAGCGCCTCTTGTCAAAAAAACCCCAGACTTCCGTCTCTTTGCTGCTATACTCTTTACCCGCTCCCTATGTAAATATAAAGGGCTCATTCTAAGCTAACAAAAACATAACGATTCTTAGTTTCAGGTGATTATACGCTAATGAAAACATTGTTATGAATATTATATTCCATTTCTGCTAATAGATCCCCTGAAATGCCACACACTGTACCTTTAACCTACCTTTCTACCTTTAAAAGGTTGAATTAGTGGCAGAACTGTTGTATTGGATTGCATTAGATTGTACAGGTTTACCCACATAAAGTTGCCACTGTACATCTCCATTTATTATCACTACACAAGCACTTTTTTTTTTACATGTACCATTTATATTACACTAGTGTAGATAGTAGCTGTTAGCCACCACTTGGCCAATAGCCGTTAGCAGCTAATAAACCACATGGTCACGTTATTTAAGGCTCATTTTACGTTTACATTGTACATCAAACTGATATGATACCCATTGGCATAAAACCAATTAAAATTAAGATTTTTATCTCTTTCACCAGCTGGGTAAATATGGCTCCAATGAGATTACAGCATAGGTCCATATGTTTCACTGCTAACTGACAGAGTGAAGCTGACTCACCGTTAGCTCACTGTTGGCAGGCTGAGAGAAGGTGTCAGCCATGCAGTCATCTCAGGAAGGACAATGTGATATAGAGGACACTCACTGCAAGTCCCTTATACGTTGGAGTCCTGCCACACATTTACAAGGAATACTATATGCTGAGAGTATATATTCATTTTGTGCTGCCACTATAGTTTCCTTCCTTGCAGGCTTTGATAAAAAAAAAGTTAAAACTTTAAACCTGCTCAAGATAGAGGATCCATCACAGTAAATATGATGCCAGCCTTTATTTATATGAAATTGTTGTTGTGTGTAATGCTATAAAGACTTTCCAAATCATTCTGCATTTACAAATGCATCATATACGATCATAATGTGACCGTGACAGCAATAAAAACCGACAAGATGTTCACTGTGATGGATTACACATCTCCGGCAAGTTAAGATTCCACAAATTTAGTTTAAAAATGAATGAAAACAAATTACTGCGTGGAAGGTGGGAAGAAGATTTAAAAAAAAATTCCTTCAAGCAAGCTCAATTTGAAATAATAGATAATTCAATAATCACATTCAAATGCATCCCTCATAGCGGTAATCCAACGGTTCAACGTAAGAATGACAAATAACTGCAATTCAAATAAAGTCTACTGTCACTAAGCTCTCTTCTAGAGCCAAACCATTTTACACAAACATACATCTCTCCAGCTTCAGTCCGATTAATATATTCTCTTCAATCAATTCTGCGGTTCAACGTTGTTGACTAACTGAAGGACATGTAGCATCTGTCATAGCAGCACCAGCACTCCATGGATGTTGCAATAACTGCCACCCAGAATGATGCACTCCTAATGTGTCTCCATAATCATGCCCATTGCCCATGAAGGGCATTTCTTAGGTTGACGTGCATGTCGGATGGCCTTATATGTCAAGGTCCCTTCTAGTAGTGCTGCCCTGATCTCTTCAGGCCATTTTACAGTGACAGGATGAACACTGACCTCTGTCATTCCACTGGGTGAGCAGCCTGCGGTGAGCCTGACGGTGCCGGGCCAGCTGAGCCATGCTGCGAGGCAGACTCCGTGGCCCCTTGCCCCTGGTTCTGCGTCCGTGCACACCTCCAAACTGGCCCAGCTGTCCCCACTTCATTATGTGCTGATTAGGAGTAGATTACTCTGTGCGGTGGGTGTGATCACCTTATCCGCAGCACTGCTTAAGGAGGCAAAATGAAGATTGGTCACATTTTTGCAAATCTGTACCAAGCCACAACCTCCGGTGCTGAGAAATGACAGCCCGTTCTCATTCACAGGGCGTCAAATACAGACGCTTTGTCACGGCCAAAACAAGGCACTCTTTCGCGGTGGTTGGAGACGCAACGGGCTTTCCATTAACTACAATGTAAACACATCCGCGGCAACAGTAAACACTCAGGGAAAGTGCTGTGGTGACGTATTATAAAGAGCGAAAGAGACACACAGGGCGGGCGGGAGGGGAGGTGGATGGGTCCAACAAACATCCAGGAGACTGCTGTACTTGTCCCATGTGTGACGTTTCACTTTCACTTTACAATCAGCTGTTCATACGTGTCCTGTGTTCACAACGTCAAGTCACATTTTCACTGTAAAAATGTAGTAATTTTAAGCCCAACCACGTTGTTTTTTCTTAAACCTTAAAACTAAGTGGTTTTGTTGCCTAAACCTTAAAGGGTTTTTGATTAATTCACAACATTAAGCATGTGTTTAGTGCGACGAACAAAATGACGCCAAGGGGTCTGACAAAGCGTCTGTATGTGATGATTTGAGATGAGAACATGTTGGAAATGAAGCCAACACAGAAGTGCCAAAACCTGCAGTTCATCGAATAGCCACTTGAGGCTGGCTCCAAAAGCGAGCCAATCCCCGTAGACCCCCATGTTAACATGCCCAGATTTACCAACCCATTCTCACTACCAACTCGTCAAATACCGCCATTTGGTAGGTGTGCCTCGGCACCGGAGACCAACGCACAGAGGCACCCTTTAGCAACAGTATGTGACGAACCGGGCTTTCAACTAACTCCAATGTAAACCCAACCGCGGCGCTATTCAACGGTCGAAGCAAGTGACGTAGTTTTAATAGCGCGAGAGTCCGCTAAAGGAAGGCGGGAGAGGTGGTGGATGGGTCAAACAAACACAAGACTTTCAATCAGGTGTTCGTGTCCCGTGAGAAACACAAAGTAACGTTGACTTATTTTGTTACGTCAGCCTTTAGTCACGTGACTCGTCAATCCCGTAAGTCCTGTGAGTTGCTAGTGAAGTTAATGTCAACCACAACCGTTTCCTAACCCTACCTAAGTGCCTAAGTTGCCTAAACCTAACTTCCTGTGAAAACGGAAGCTTATTTTGAAAGGACACTGTGCATGTAATGAACGTTTATTGACATGCTTCCCTGGTCCATCCAAAAGTAAAGCAAGACCCCGTGCGGAGGTCTCCGATGCCGAGGGGCACTGACCAAGTGGTCGGTATTTGACAAGTTGGGAGTGAGAATGTGTTGAATTTACAGGATAAATAAACATGTTTACAGCCTGGTAGAAAAAACGGTTTTGGTCTCTATAGCTAATTTCCCCATTCATGACAACTGTACGGGTGTTAATTTTTTTTATAACTCACCCATTTAAATTATATTAAGTCTTACATTTCGGCATAATTGAGGGCGTGGCCACATTGAGTGACAGGTGGGTGCCTTACCAGGTCGCTAGCTGCTGATTAGCTAGGAGTTAGGTGGAGTCATCACTGCCAAAATGGCGACAGGAGGAGCCACCCACTTTGAGCTTCACAACGGCTCTTCAGAAACCTATGGGTGACGTCGCGGAGACTACGTCCATATTTTATACAGTATATGCTTTGAAACTATAGCAACATGGCCTCAGAACTCCGCCATAAACTATTTGACTCACCGAGGTTTTCATCATTTTAATCGCTGTTCTCTCGCCTATTAAAGCTTCATTAGGGTTGAGATCTGCGTGATGACAGTATTAGTGAGAGCTCAGCTGTAGCCCATGGAATTGAAGAACATGTCTGGCTAACCTGGAGCAGGCGTCTCTAGGTGCACTCACCTGCTCTTCCTCAGGAGGTGCAATTATGTCAAGATGAAGGAGGGGGGAGCATCCCCAGATGGCCTCCGAGCCAAGCCCTTGCTAATTGCCGGGATTCAGAGTAGGTTGAAGAGAAGCACTCTCCTCTCCTCTTTCCGCTGCCCAAACATCTTTGTTAGGCTTTGTTTTGCTTTGTCAACTCTTGCCTTTTGATATGCATATCAACACATGTTTTATTCATGGCCTTTTGGAGTGGAATCAGTCGAGATTACCTTGCTGTTGTCTGTAGGCACAAGAAGTGTTCGGCATTTTGTATGTGCGGACGGGGTTGCCATTTCAAAGCTAATTTTGTGACGCCGCCTCACTCTCATGCAACCCAAAGAAATGAATGATTTATGTGACTGTCACGCCGAGGCTGCAGAACAACCCAGACTGTGCATCACACACCATTCTTTGGGTTTTCCGACAGCTTGTAAGGTTTTTCAGCGAGACAGCGGTGCTAATTGAGTGGCTGGAAAAGAACACTGATGAGACAGGAGAGCTACGGGGGTTTACTACCCACATCCCAAAGGGCGCACGTACAATATATGTTTCACCAGAGCACAGGCTTCATGTTAATCATAATGCTAAAGATGTGAATTTTAATTAAGGTTTTCTTCAACAATCACATCAGTGTTTTATTAAATCTCAGGACCCCGTCGCCATAGAGACTATCTGTGAAATCAATGCATGTGTGTGTCTATTACAGTACATTATGCAAGGCAATTCAAAGTTTGCCTGATTATCAGATAGACCACACGCTGCTATCAGATTGAACACATACGTCTGTTTCGTGCAGACTTTGATCTCTAATGGGATTCTGTAGGCAGGGTAAGTCATTTAAGGGGCTCTGCCTTCGACCATAAAACTAGAGTTACGATGCTTCAGCATCAATAATGATCCCACCACAGAAAGGGAGACACGCTCTGTATTCTATGAGCAAAATCAATGTCTGATAGAGAGTAAAGTCTGTCAGTGGAGGTGGTGACAGCAAAGTCGTTTCAGCAAATGCCCAAAAATGACATGTTTACGTCGAAGTGACGAAGACGTAAGAATTATGACTCTGGTGTGTTGGATGGAAAGGAGGAAGTAGTGTGACGTTCACTGTTCGCTTCCCGTTTCTTTCTGACATTCACAGATTTTTTCTTTCAACCATGACAACAATGTTTCCCTAACCTTAAAGCTTCAGTAGGCAGAATTCTTTTAGCATCATTGGGCAAAAAATCCACAATAACCATATTGTAATTCAAGTGTTCTGAGAGAGAACTAGACTTCTGCACCTCCTCATGGCTCTGTTTTCAGGCTTTAAAAAATCTAGCCCGTGACGGAAGACGTTGGCAAATCACAGGTCATTTCAGAGAGAGCGTTCCTATTGGCTGTGCTCCGGCTGGTGGGCCGTGCTTGGTATATCCTCGACAGATCTCAACATGGCTGCCGGGTAACAAACTTTCTCATTTTACAGCTAAACAGTACACTACAAGATGTTTCTGGAAACATTTGAGGCGAGAAATAGTCATTACAGTAACAGAATATTGATTCATATTTGATCAGCGCTGCCTACAGTAGTTTGACCGTTTAATTGGAGTAAATGGCTCATTCTAAGCTAACAAAACCATGGTTCTTATTGTCAGGTGATTAAACACTAAAGAAAACATACTTGTTAGTATTATATTTCTGCCAATAGATCTCCCTAAATGCTACACACTGTTCCTTTAACTGTGGCACGCAGGTCCCCTAACCTTAACCAGATAGTTATTTTAACTCAAACCACAATGTTTCCCTAACCTTAACCAAGGTATTTTTGTGTCTAAAGCTAACCAAACCTTAAAGTTATAATCCTTAAAATTTCAGTCCTGGTTGATTTGTAGACACCGTGGTTACTGTGGTAACAGAAAGTGCAGTTTGATACTACAGTAAACACTCCTGGAGCAGCTGCTTCTGTTTACAGTGCAGCCAAACAAACTCATATTATGTTAGCCAATAATAGTTTCAACTGTGATCTGATTTCATGTTTTCCACACAATAGCAGGACACAGTAAAGTTGGAGGTGTGCAGCCTTGTCGCCCTTTCACTCTTCACCTACAGCTCACTATGGCTGCACCTTCTTGTTCCAGTACTCCTTTGCAACAATGTAAAATTATCTGCTGACAAAAAAGGTTGAAAATGTCTGTTGTCTTGTTTTTTAGATGCAATTTTCGATGGATTATATGGATTATAACACGCAAAAGCAAATAGTTTGTGCGAGGGAGTGCACATAATGAAGAGCAGCACAAAGCAATGCTACAGATTACAACAGAATATAAATAATATAATATATATAATATAGTATAATATATTTATGCAAATTGGGATCCTCATCCTCTCTGATATATTCTGCCATACATTTTTTACTTGATCAGGGAGTAGAGTGAGTCATACATATGAAGAGCTGCCGTAGTTCTTCATGGCATCGTTTCAACAAGGTGCTGGAAACATTCCTCCGAGATTTTGCTCCATATTGACACGATAGCATCACGCAGCTGCTGCAGATCTCCCGTTCCACCACATCCCAAAGGTGCTCTACTGGATTGAGATCTGGCGACTGTGGAGGCCATTTGAGAACAATGAACTCATTGTCATGTTCAAGTAACCAGTTTGAAATGATTTGAGCGTTATCCTGCTGCTAGCCATTAGAAGATGGGCACACTGTGGTCATAAAGGGATGGAGATGGTCAGCAACGATACTCAGGCAGGCTGTGGCGTTTAAACGATGCTCAATTGGTTCTACGGGGCCTAAAGTGTGCCAAGAAAATATCCCCCTTATACTGTATATATTAGGGCTGTCAAAGTTAACGCGATAATAACGTGTTAACACAATTTTTTTTTAACGGCACTAATTTCTTAAACACATTAACGCAACATGTGTTTTTTTAGTGTTTTAAATGTTGTGTATATATTTGTATATGTCTTCTTTTAAAGGGCCAGTAGGTAGCATTTCGGGGGATCTATTGGCAGAAATGAAATATATTAGGGATGTCAAATTTAACATTTTAACGACATTCATTTCTTTAACGCATTAATGCAACATGTGGTTTTTAGATTGTAGCGGGCTCAGTTTTAAAGCTAGAGTGAAGATACTGGTATCATATGAAACTAGAAAAACTTAAAGAATACATTGGTACCAACCATGTCATACTAGCTTGTTGCAAAGGAGGCTAAATAACACTGCGAACGTACGCTAAATTTCTGCGAGAAAAAACTGTCATGGCCATTTTCAAAGGGGTCCCTTGACCTTTGACCTCAAGATATGTGAATGAAAATGGGTTCTATGGGTACCCACGAGTCTTCCCTTTGAAGACATGCACACTTTATGATAATCACATGCAATTTGGGTCAAGTCATAGTCAAGTCAGCACACTGACACACTGACAGCTGTTGTTGCCTGTTAGGCTGCAGTTTGCCATGTTATGATTTGAGCATATTTTTTATGCTAAATGCAGTACCTGTGAGGGTTTCTGGACAATATTTGTCATTGTTTGTGTTGTTAATTGATTTCCAATAATAAATATATACATACATTTGCATAAAGCAGCATATTTGCCCACTCCCATGTTGATAAGAGTATTAAATACTTGACAAATCTCCCTTTAAGGTACATTTTGAACAAATACAAAATGTGCGATTAATTTGCGATTAACTGATTAACTATGGACAATATTTTAATCGATTGACAGCCCTAATATATATCCTCCTATTGGGCGTGTCTTGAGGTCGGTGTATTTGTGGTCAAAGTAAAATTTTGTTGACCTTTTTGTTCAGTTTTAGTTTTTTTGCAACAGTGACGAGCTAAAGAGAGAAGATGTTTTTCTGCTGAAAGATCAGAAAACGTGTCATTCTGAGGGCAGTTAAAAAACGGCATACTTTGTTGATTAATTTGGAGGACTTGCTGTGGAGGTGAGGTCTCTTCTTTGTTGTTTCTTGCCAGGCGTTGCTGCCTGGATGCTGTGCAGGTGTTACATCATACACCTTGTATACTCATTTGTCACTTCACTGGGGGATTTAGTCACCCTAGTGAGGATTGTGACTGCATGTCTGTCTGAGTGGAAAAAAAAACATCAGTCCAATTATACTGTTCAAATGCAATTAAAGGGCGATGGAATAAGAAAATATGATTTATTTCTGTCTCAACAAACCTCTTCATGTTGGTGTTTACCTATAAAGTTGATTGGCTCGGTGTTTGCGATGCATACTGTGCAGTAAGTCTTTAAAATGGCCACATTAGAGTGCCATGCTGTTCACTAACCATGCACAATACATTTACAGCATGCCTAATAGTATTGGCAGAAGAGCAGTGGTGGTCGGCAAAGCAAACAAAATAGTCTGTTTGATAGCAGTCATTTTGTAAAGTATTATGTTCCAAAGCACAAACAGTACTTACAGGGATTATACAGGAAACCATGACTCAGGGGTTTCTTTTGATTGAATTCATTTTCCTGCAGAAATAATATACTGCATTCGTCTTTTTGTGTTATACTAAATACATATTTCTGAGGATATAAAAAGATGGTAATCAAATTGTACAAATAATGTCATTATGTTCTTTCTTGTAGGTCAAACCACTTTTCTATTCCTGCTAACCTAACCATAGCGAACAATAAAAACACATCCAGCCGGCGACTTCACATTTCACACATGATGAACTCTCACATTGATGTTCTGAAATGCCCGTTCCCTCTGCACCTCGTCTCTGTGAGTGCTCTATTGTGGCTCCAATAGTGGCAGAACCTTTCCAAACAGGTCAGGCTGAAAGCATGAAGACAGTTCAGGACGTCCAAATCAGAACCGTTTTCAGGCCCTTAATCTTCTCCTTTATGGCCAGCTTAAGCGAGAGCAAGCATACTCTGTCCAAAAATATCTCCCTCCCAGCTCTTAGAAGATCGATGCTGATACCATCTGAATAGCTGTTTGATTGTAGCATTGTTGGATGACATTAAAACCTGCCAGCCCTCAGTGGATTAGTTTCAAAGACCCAGTGTACACAAGGCTGCAGCAGCGAGTGATGGAGTGGAGCTCCATGAGCGCAGGGCTGGTTGTTTTGCAGGGCATGTATTTGTGCCACAGATTCTTTTGCTCAGGATCATTTTAACCAGACAACATATGTGTTGTATTCTTTTGTAACTCCTTTGAAAACACGTTGAACTAAAGCACTTTGTTGACAGCTGCATAGGAAAATGAAATGATGTGAATGGAGAGGAGGAATTCCAGGTCACTGTAAGCTCCGACTTTATTAGAGACACAACGTTCCGGGCATCAAATTTCCAAAGTGAAACACATCTTTATAGCCACAGACCACATCAACCAATCAAAAAGGAGAACCAAAATTCCAGAGCCAAGTCTGAAACACCTGAGACAATTACCACATTAATAATTGATGCAAACATCCCTAGAATTAGACAAATGCATAACAAAAAAATGTATTTGTCATTTGTCAATTCAAGCAAAGCAGTGTATTGGTAATGAAAATCTTTGGTCTCAGGTTCCTTCAACAATGCTCATAAAATATGCATATATAAAAGGGGAAATCACACAAGTAAAATTAAAAGCAAAATGATAATCTAAGGCATAAAATAGTGCAGTTAAAATAAATATAAAATAGTAATGTAAATGTAAATTTGTATATTTGTAATTTTGTGGAAGACAGTATTTCAGATGGGAAAACTGAAGGTAAACAGGTTGTAGTATGTATGTGCATGATGAGAAGTAATATATGTACAAAGGTATAATAAAATATATATACAGAGGTGTAATCAGGAATGTAGTATTTATAGAGAAGTAATAAATATGTATATATACACAGAGGTGTAACAGTTTGTAAAACAGTATGTAAAGTATATAAAGGTAAATAAAGGTAAAGTGAAATAAGTAAATAATGAAATACAGATAGATAGTAAAAAAAAAATTGTAAAAAATTTTTTTTTTTTATATATAAAAGATTAGAGAGGCAATGGAAAAAAAGGTCTCTCATATCAAAACTGTGAATATCGTCATAAACTTAAAAAAAAAAAATCTTACATATATTTATGAAGACAAGGACAATATTCAGAAGTATATATATTTTTTTAAATTTCAAGTATGATGTAAGACAACATATAGCATACACATAGGTAAAACCAACTGACAAGAACAGTGTTAAACAGGTCAGTGTACACTGGTGCCTATTTTATTCTGTTCAGGGTGATGATCGCAAAAAATACTAAAATATTTTTAGTAAATATTTCAGGAAATGTCAATAAAAAGCTTTACAAAATGATATGTGAGGCCAAAAAGTCATTAAAATACCAAACAAGAATTTTAATTGGAAATCAAAATATCATAGAAGCAGAAATTATCAAAATACAAGTGGAAGACACAAGTGCAAATTCAACAAGAAAAACCAAATATGCATAAAGAACCCTTTTAGAAGAGGAAAATAACATAATGGAGAGCCATCATAGCATCACATTAAATAGCAAGTTATCATTCCGGGCCTGAGGAGAAACTGTTTGTTAAGTGCAGATCCAATACTTCCTTTAAGCTCAAGGGAGATCAACTTTCTCAAAGTCAATAAAAATGTCTCATTTTAAGGATGTTTTTAAATCAATTCTGAATGTGGAAGTTGTCTCAGGTGTTTGATATTTGACTCAGAAGTTTTGGTTTCCCTTTTCAATTGATTGTTACAGCCTGTTGTTCCATATTGACTTTTCTGATAATACATTTTCCGAAACTCTTCAGTATTTATTTCCCTTAAGTTCCTTCTAAATGCTGAAGCATGCACATCAAACCCTATTTATACAATTTCATTTTGACTGTTGTAGGGGTTGTGTCATTTCTTCCTGTTCACAATTAAAGAGGCAATCAGTTTCGGGTGCACGTTGCACAATTGAGTTGAACCAAGTCTGACCTAATCACCTAATTAAACTTTATGATTGTTAATCTGTACTTCCTGGCCATTCATGTTCATAGAAATGCTGTAATGACCCTACAGGATGTCACATAGAACCAAGACACAGCCAGAAAAACAAAGATTTCAGATTGACTGTGTGTGTTCAGTGAACATTTCTATTCATAAACTTTGGCTCAGGTAGAGATTTAATGATAGCTGATATGATAGTGAAAGGTTTGAGAAGTCAAAAGGGTACAGAATGTAAAATAGGTGCAGCATAAAAAGGCCTATCTTAAGATGAATAGCATCTCGTAAATGTTTAAAGTACCAAAATAAATACAGAAGTCGACTCTAATACATTCAGATGAGAGAAAGAATCTTCAGACTGTCACGGAGAAAAGTGAGGACTGTAAAGATCAAAGACTTTTCCTACATCTGTTCATATTTTTCAACCCATTTTAGGTTTCTAAACCCTTGACTGTCACCGTAATGTAGGCAAGAGCCAATTTCCAGAGTGCTGGGGGTATTCCCTGTGGCACTAACCTGGTGCTTTGGGCCGACATGTTTCTCCCACAGAGCCGCATGCAGATGAATCGGGTGGTAACGGTGAGAGGAGAAACAGCCCGTCGCAGGTGTGTGTGAGGCCTACTGGGAGGCCTGGTAAAGGTACCTGAGTGTTAGAGCAACACAGGGTTCGGATTTTAATGGTGACCTACTTCTGTTCTGTTCAGCATTGCTCCACTGCATGAGGACTTACTAAACAGCCTCCTCTGAGCTGGATAAGAGGAAAGTTTCCAGCTGCTTTTGTTCACAAAGAACTGAAACAAAGTTGGGGTTAGCCTCATACATACTGTATTATACTACTGTTCATAATTCAGAGAATGAGATCTGAAGAGGTACGAATAGCCTTCTGCAGTAATATTTATTTTGTTTTGTTCCGTCAATCAGTTGACACAAACATCAAACCTCATAACTCAGCCAAATTGAAACACCCACAGACATTTAATGGCACGTTCACACCAGCCTTGTTTATTCTGGTTTAACCGAACCCTGAAGCGTTTACCCCCCTTGGTGTGGTTCGTTTGGATTGGCGTGAATGCCGGACTCGAACTCTGGTGCGGACCAAACAACCGCTCTCTGGTCTGCCTCGAAGGGGTGGTCTCGGACCGCTGTCAAGTGAACTCTGGAGCGGTTCATATTCCATTTATGTGTCATTTCATTGATTAAAAAACGATGCTTTAACTGTTTTTGTGACTAGTGAATTAGTAGCCTTTTTGCAGGTTTGCTACCACAGACTTTGATAAATTTACTGTTTATTAGACCAGAAATGAGGCAATAATTAGCTAACTAGCGCACCCCGTGCTCCCTCCGCCTCACTCCCAACCGCTAAGAGACTAATTCGCCAGGAGGAGAGCGGTCGGCAGCTCCGTAGTCTCCCAGCGGCGAGGAGTCATGGACGGACCGTTTAGACCGAGCTGCAGCGCCATTGGCTCATTTTCTGTAACAAGTGTAACATTAAAGCATAGTGGAATTAGCAAGCTAACTAGCCAGCTGCTAAATGAGTGAAATTTATCAACTTTGCTTCATCCACACTTGCGTAGGAAAGTATAACACACGCGTCGAGTCAACTGTTGAGTCTGTTGAGAAAATAAATAACAGTAAATGGTGCAACACAGCTAATAAGCTATGTTAGCTACCTCCCAGGTCTGCACTGTCACTTGCTATTGGTACGGCACAAATTTGCAAAGTTCCTTTTATTATTATTTTTTTTTTATTATTATTTTTTTCTTTTCTTTTTTTTTTTCTTTCTTTGAAGTTAAAATACAAATCAGGTTTTATTAATAGGTTAATTTAGTTAACATTGTGTTATTTTGTATACTTAAACAACACAGAAAATAAGGCAGTTTGATTTCTGTCGACCTCCAGGATAAGCCACAGCCATTTCCGATCGAAATACGATTTTTGTGAAATAAACGAATACAGATAGCAGGTCTGTGTTACACCTCTACTCTGTATGCAGCCAACACCCCTACTGTTGTTATGCCTTGAAAAATTGCATGCCAACAACAAGAGCAAAAGGGGGGATAATACCTGCACGATGACTGGATTAAGATAAATATGCCTCATAATAGAAACTGCATGTGTAAAAAAGATATACTATATTTGCTAATGTTTATTTAACACATGATATATTTGGTTTGGTGTATTACCACAATAAATAGGCTGCCCATATCTGTGGAGATGATTTCACAGATATTTTCCCCTCACTGAATATAACTCTGATGATTTATGAGTAATAAATATATTAATCTTTGTTGAATATAAAATTGAGTGATGTAGAATTTCTGTCACTCTATCAGCTGACACAGCCTTGTTTTTTATTCTGACAGGTGTGGATTAATGGCACCATTGTAACCTGATGGGGACATTAGCTTCTTTTTCACAGCTGCTGGTGGTTTTTTTTGTTGTTTGTTTTTTGGCACCTCAGTCCCCAATTCTACCTCTTTTGTGTTTTATCGAGTTCGGATAATACAAAGAAACACATTCGCTGCCATTTTCTACCTCATAAGGTTGAAAGTATTGTTCTCGCTGATAGTGGATACACAACAAGTTTTGTTAAGTGCATTTCCGTTGGAAAGCCCTTGACTCACGGAACAATAGCGGTCACAAAATGGCTATTCAATGCGACCATGCCGGCTATTGTGGGACAGTCAGTATTATCTTTTGCTACAAATGGTGCACCGTTGCATGTTGGCAATGAACACACCGTCAATTCATTTTTTTGCCCCAGAATTTATGAGGTTACAGCAAGCATAGTGGGCTGTTTGTAACCAAAATATTGAATAGTTGTCTGACAGATAAGATTTGTTGTGTCCTTGAACGAGCTAAGTAATTACTACTGGATGATCGGGGAAACAACTAACACAAAAAAAGGGGAGCAAGAATGTTGCTGTATTGTTTTAAATCCTCTTTTGGAGGGATGTTGGTAAAAGACTGAAAGGCATTTTTTAGCAAAACTATGCAGCTCTCTCTGCACAGAGTTGTAGTCATGGTTATTATAATTTAAAATACAGAATCTATTGTGTGATCATTATGTTTTCAGCCAGCCAAGCTATGTGTAATGACGTTTGCTCTGACAGCATCAATGGCTGAATCTACAGAGATTCATTCCTCGGAGTTTTTACTAGAAGCTTTTTCTCGTATGGTGTCACCCTCCAAATGTATGCAGATTACAGGTTTGTCAGAGATGTTACCTTTAAATGCTGTGTTGTGTTTTGCATAAAAGAAGAATAGCTTACCCCACACTAGAATTAGCATGGTGTTTGAATGCTTCTGGGGGATTGGAAGCATGACGCTGTAAACATGTGTGGTGTGCAGGGAGACATTTTTCTTGAATTAGATTGCCTATTGAGTAGTTCTTTGAATTATGCATTACCCAGTGCATGTCATGCCATACAGCTCCGCATAGATCCGTCACTACTTTCACAACACAATGCTGAAGCTTCCTGTTGCTTAAAAGTTTCTATTGTTGGAAGACAAAATTACTGGTTGCTATCTCCATTGCGGAGGCAGTAAATGCAAAAGACCTTTGTCCCACCACTGATTGTATTTGAATATAATCTAAGGCTTTACAGAATTGTCCAGTATCAATGTTTTGTTTCATGAATGTGGGCAGGTTTGATGTTTCAACCTGATGAAGGTGGTAAAGAAAAGGTCAGAAGATCAAAATATGACGGAACTTAAATATCAACAAGGAACTTCATAAGAATCCTGTCATTAGATATGGAGAGAGCTTAGAGAGTTTGTCAATAGGAAACAGTGCTATATATGAAGGGTCAACAAAATCATTAGGAGTTATTATCCAGAGGCTAAATATCTATGCTAAATTCAAAGGGCAGTTGTACAGTAGTTGTAGAGATATTCTGCTCTAGTTAAAAGTGTACTACGGATGTATTGTCAGACAACCGACCAAGGTTGTCACCCCTAACAAAAAGAGGAAAAAAAGCAAACGATGAGCAAAGATGTTTGAAGATGTCCTGATGAAATAAATGTTAGATCTTTTCTACATTTAATTTTTCTTTTATTGCAAAAGTGCAATGATTAAATGTCTTACACTTTTGCATTATTCAAATATTATACTGTATATATTTTGATTTAAAGGTGCAGTGTGTAGGATTGATGGCATCTAGTGGTGAGGTTGCAAGTGTGCCAAGCGTGTAGGAGAACGTCTACGGTGGCCGACGCAAAAACGTGAATGGACCTATTGAGCCAGTGTTTGGTTTGTCCGTTCTAGGCTCCACAAAGACGTCCCGCTCTGTATGTAGATATAAACGACTCTTTCTAAGGTAACGAAAAACAATGATTCTTATTTTCAGGTGATTATACACCAAATAATACATACTTATTACTATATTCTAGGGCTGTCAATCGATTAAAATATTTAATCGTGAATAATCGCATGATTGTCCATGTTCCCTTTTCAACCATTTTATTCTTACTTTATTCTAACGTTTTAATTATCCTATTGTTATTTCTTTACTGCTTATTTGCACCAACGAACCAAAGCAAATTCCTAGTGTATACCTGATAAACCTGGCAATTAATACAGATTCTGATTCTGAAGGAAGACTTCATGAAGCCATACTCTGCACCACTTGGACAAGCATGGAAACTCAATAAGGAAGTGGGGGGAAAAAAAAGACTTGACTTCCTGATAATATATTAATGACATCATCCGGTCTTTACTGTGTGAAGGCTCTGGAGCTCATTAGCCGCAGCGTAGTCAGACCAGCAAGCACTTCTCATCTTCTGCTGTAGAATAAGACCTAATCTGTACCCCATGTCACTAAATGTTGCCTGATTTTCTGAATTCTGCACCTTACTGCTTTTTGTACTTAGATACTAAACTGCATTTTTTTTTCTTTCTTTGAAGTTAAAATACAAATCAGGTTTTATTAATAGGTTAATTTAGTTAACATTGTGTTATTTTGTATACTTAAACAACACAGAAAATAAGGCAGTTTGATTTCTGTCGACCTCCAGGATAAGCCACAGCCATTTCCGATCGAAATACGATTTTTGTGAAATAAACGAATACAGATAGCAGGTCTGTGTAACACCTCTACTCTGTATGCAGCCAACACCCCTACTGTTGTTATGCCTTGAAAAATTGCATGCCAACAACAAGAGCAAAAGGGGGGATAATACCGGCACGATGACTGGATTAAGATAAATATGCCTCATAATAGAAACTGCATGTGTGAAAAAGATATACCATATTTGCTAATGTTTATTTAACACATGATATATTTGGTTTGGTGTATTACCACAATAAATAGGCTGCCCATATCTGTGGAGATGATTTCACAGATATTTTCCCCTCACTGAATATAACTCTGATGATTTATGAGTAATAAATATATTAATCTTTGTTGAATATAAAATTGAGTGATGTAGAATTTCTGTCACTCTATCAGCTGACACAGCCTTGTTTTTTATTCTGACAGGTGTGGATTAATGGCACCATTGTAACCTGATGGGGACATTAGCTTCTTTTTCACAGCTGCTGGTGGTTTTTTTTGTTGTTTGTTTTTTGGCACCTCAGTCCCCAATTCTACCTCTTTTGTGTTTTATCGAGTTCGGATAATACAAAGAAACACATTCGCTGCCATTTTCTACCTCATAAGGTTGAAAGTATTGTTCTCGCTGATAGTGGATACACAACAAGTTTTGTTAAGTGCATTTCCGTTGGAAAGCCCTTGACTCACAGCACAATAGCGGTCACAAAATGGCTATTCAATGCGACCATGCCGGCTATTGTGGGACAGTCAGTATTATCTTTTGCTACAAATGGTGCACCGTTGCATGTTGGCAATGAACACACCGTCAATTCATTTTTTTGCCCCAGAATTTATGAGGTTACAGCAAGCATAGTGGGCTGTTTGTAACCAAAATATTGAATAGTTGTCTGACAGATAAGATTTGTTGTGTCCTTGAACGAGCTAAGTAATTACTACTGGATGATCGGGGAAACAACTAACACAAAAAAAGGGGAGCAAGAATGTTGCTGTATTGTTTTAAATCCTCTTTTGGAGGGATGTTGGTAAAAGACTGAAAGGCATTTTTTAGCAAAACTATGCAGCTCTCTCTGCACAGAGTTGTAGTCATGGTTATTATAATTTAAAATACAGAATCTATTGTGTGATCATTATGTTTTCAGCCAGCCAAGCTATGTGTAATGACGTTTGCTCTGACAGCATCAATGGCTGAATCTACAGAGATTCATTCCTCGGAGTTTTTACTAGAAGCTTTTTCTCGTATGGTGTCACCCTCCAAATGTATGCAGATTACAGGTTTGTCAGAGATGTTACCTTTAAATGCTGTGTTGTGTTTTGCATAAAAGAAGAATAGCTTACCCCACACTAGAATTAGCATGGTGTTTGAATGCTTCTGGGGGATTGGAAGCATGACGCTGTAAACATGTGTGGTGTGCAGGGAGACATTTTTCTTGAATTAGATTGCCTATTGAGTAGTTCTTTGAATTATGCATTACCCAGTGCATGTCATGCCATACAGCTCCGCATAGATCCGTCACTACTTTCACAACACAATGCTGAAGCTTCCTGTTGCTTAAAAGTTTCTATTGTTGGAAGACAAAATTACTGGTTGCTATCTCCATTGCGGAGGCAGTAAATGCAAAAGACCTTTGTCCCACCACTGATTGTATTTGAATATAATCTAAGGCTTTACAGAATTGTCCAGTATCAATGTTTTGTTTCATGAATGTGGGCAGGTTTGATGTTTCAACCTGAGAAGGTGGTAAAGAAAAGGTCAGAAGATCAAAATATGACGGAACTTAAATATCAACAAGGAACTTCATAAGAATCCTGTCATTAGATATGGAGAGAGCTTAGAGAGTTTGTCAATAGGAAACAGTGCTATATATGAAGGGTCAACAAAATCATTAGGAGTTATTATCCAGAGGCTAAATATCTATGCTAAATTCAAAGGGCAGTTGTACAGTAGTTGTAGAGATATTCTGCTCTAGTTAAAAGTGTACTACGGATGTATTGTCAGACAACCGACCAAGGTTGTCACCCCTAACAAAAAGAGGAAAAAAAGCAAACGATGAGCAAAGATGTTTGAAGAGGTCCTGATGAAATAAATGTTAGATCTTTCTACATTTAATTTTTTCTTTTATTGCAAAAGTGCAATGATTAAATGTCTTACACTTTGCATTATTCAAATATTATACTGTATATATTTTGATTTAAAGGTGCAGTGTGTAGGATTGATGCATCATAGTGGTGAGGTTGCAAGTGTGCCAAGCGTGTAGAGAACGGTCTACGGTGGCCGACGCAAAAACGTGAATGGACCTATTGAGCCATTGTTTGGTTTGTCCGTTCTAGGCTCCACAAAGACGGTCCC
The DNA here is from genome assembly GCA_916701645.2 of Sebastolobus alascanus. Lineage (NCBI taxonomy): Eukaryota > Metazoa > Chordata > Actinopteri > Perciformes > Sebastidae > Sebastolobus > Sebastolobus alascanus. The sequence goes on along the minus strand of CAKAOJ020000220.1, from coordinate 137,500 downwards.
GCTCTGTATGTAGATATAAACGACTCTTTCTAAGGTAACGAATAACAATGATTCTTATTTTCAGGTGATTATACAACCAAATAATACATACTTATACTATATTCTAGGGCTGTCAATCGATTAAAATATTTAATCGTGAATAATCGCATGATTGTCCATGTTCCCTTTTCAACCATTTTATTCTTACTTTATTCTAACGTTTTAATTATCCTATTGTTATTTCTTTACTGCTTATTTGCACCAACGAACCAAAGCAAATTCCTAGTGTATACCTGATAAACCTGGCAATTAATACAGATTCTGATTCTGAAGGAAGACTTCATGAAGCCATACTCTGCACCACTTGGACAAGCATGGAAACTCAATAAGGAAGTGGGGGGAAAAAAAAGACTTGACTTCCTGATAATATATTAATGACATCATCCGGTCTTTACTGTGTGAAGGCTCTGGAGCTCATTAGCCGCAGCGTAGTCAGACCAGCAAGCACTTCTCATCTTCTGCTGTAGAATAAGACCTAATCTGTACCCCATGTCACTAAATGTTGCCTGATTTTCTGAATTCTGCACCTTACTGCTTTTTGTACTTAGATACTAAACTGCATTTTGTTGTCTCAGTTGTAACTGCTGAAACATACATGGTATATACATTAATTATATTCCCCACAGTAAAAGTACGGTCACAATACGTGCCCCGTCTCCCATTCTCTTCTGTTGAAGTTTGTATGACTGACACACAGGCGTTTTCTTTTTTATTATGTTGTTTTTCCTTCTCTTTCTCTTTTCTTTGTCATAATGTATTAATCTTACTTGTCACACACACTCATTTATTTACTAGGGCTGTCAAATTATTACAATATTTAATCACGATTACTCTCATGATTGTTCATCATCGCAAATGAATCATACATTTTTTATCTGTTCAAAATGTACCTTAAAGGGAGATTTGTCAAGTATTTAATACTCTTGTCAACATGGAAGTGGGCAAATATGCTTACTTTATGCACATTAACATACACATTAATATTAAGAAGAAGATTTTTGGAGTATTTTACATTTTTTTTTACTACTGACAGCGCCAGTGCAAAAAAAATAAAAAATCAAAGTTAAATAGGGAAATATTTTATTTTTCAAAAATGTTTTGAAATCCCCTATGAAGCTCCCTCAAGTATTGAACCATCAACACGGATGTTCAGTTATAAACAGGAATGGGCCCCACACTTCTAAAGGGAAACATGCTTTTTAAAGCAAAATTGATTTTGGTTTATATATCTTCTTATTAGTCTTCTTCTACTTCTTTTCTTTTTTTTTTCTACATTTCAGATTGACAAATTAAAATCCAAGATCTATGTTTGCTTTCAACTGGATAAAACTATCAATGCAAGAGAAGATCAATTAACATAAATAAAGAAAACAGACTGATGTCAGTAAATCTGGATTCTGGTCACCTCAACTTTAAAGAATAAGAACAATTAAGCTGCGGCAAAGAGAAAATAGTGATTAAGTCTGTTCATTTTCCTTATCTTTAAAGCGTCATTGATACTTTGTAAAGCCATGCATGAGAAGCACACTGTGTTAATGGCGCCTTAATGGAGTAACTGAGACTTCTGTTTTGTCATTTACAACAAAGAGCTCTAACCACATTAAAGCAGCTGATTACACCTCTGCGTGGACACACAATCTCTGGGCAAAAAAATAAATAAATGAACAAATAAAAGCAGGTTGACAGAAGTAAATTAAGGCATTTTTCCAGACAATTGTTCAACATAAATCAGGCTCTATATCCTATTACCACCTAAATAGCTGTTGAAGACACGTCTCACCTCAAATCATTCTTCTCAGTGCCGTGGTGTCGTGACAGGCGGCTCAAATTGATATGTTTTGTCTGCTTGTGGTTTTGTCCTTCTAAGCATTTAAAGCAGCATCAACCTGTTTCTGCCACTCACTAATTGGCTTTTTTTCAAACAGGCCAGTGTCTAAATTTAAACTCTTGTCTTTCCTTGCTGTCCTACAGAGAGCAGTGTCCTGCAGAGTCCTGTCTTCACCAAGCAGCCCGGCAGCATTGTGTATCCTGTGGAGACTGTGGAGAAGAACAGGGAGGTGGTGTTCAGCTGTGAAGCCCAGGGAAGCCCGCCACCCATCTACCGGTGAGTGTGCGACTGCAGGGCGTCATCTGTCCCCCTCCGCACATTGTTCCTCCCCGTCGATGTCGCTCGCTTTTGTACCGCTGACAATGTCAACATCCTTCATTTTTAGACAACCCATCACTGGCAGATGTCTCCATCTTGTCCTAAGCAATACCTCTTCACATGTTGGCAGCTCTGAGTACCAAGAAGAGTGAACGGTTGGAAAACTAAAATACCCATAAATCCTGTAACATAATGTAGCATAATCATGTTATTTCCAACTTAACCAATACGTGATTCTTCATACTGAAAAACTGATTAATCGCTTTGTGTGGGCACAGACTCGCCCACATCCATTAACCCACAGCACACGCAGTGGTGGAAGAAGTATTCAGATGCTTTTCTAGCAATAGAAGAAGAAACAGAAAAGTAAATGATTTCGACTGGCACATTAAAATATAAGCAGTACTTAAATGTTGTTGCTTTTCAAGGTAGAGCAAATTCTAACTACTTAAACGGCTACAATCAGCACAACTTGAAGGATAAGTCTGGTAATTATTCTATACCTTTATTGTTTTCAACAAATCCAATTAAAATGTCAAAACCAACAATGAATTGATCCTACTGGTAAGTATTTTCTGTGTTTTCAAAGCCTGATATATCTTATTCCTCTGTGCCATAGAGCTCCATTGTTGTTCAAAAAAACTATTAAAAACACATCAATGAGCCGAACTGTTGCACCAGCCCGTTCTCCTTCCGTCACGGCCATCGGCGCTTTGTACCGCCGCACAAGACACCGCTTAGCGCTGGTATGAAACCATTGACTACAATGTAAACCCATTCGCGGCAACAGTAAACGCTCCAAGAAAGTGTGCCGGGAGTGTGGTGACGTAGTTGAAAGAGCGTAAAGACACACTCCGGGCGGGCAGGAGGGGAGGTGGATGGGTCTAACAAACACAAGGCTTTCATCCAGGAGACAGCTGTCTGTGTCCCGTCATCCTAACAGCTATTCGTTTGTGTCCCGTGTTCAGAACGTTCAGTGTCATTTTCACTGTACAAGCATAGTAGTTTAAGCCAAACCATGTAGTTCTTTCCTATAGTTCATTCTTGAACCTAACTCCAGGGTATTGCAATATTACATTCCCTGTTTACATCACTTTAAGCATAATGGGAGCGGTAGTGCCTAAGCTCAAGGCATAGCCATATTTCCCTTCATTAATAATTATTTGTATTTGATTAATAACCACATCCTTTATTTTATTCTATAATTAATTTCATTTTAGCTCAGAGCTCTAATTTTGCATCAGTAAGTGTTCTATTGGAAGAAACTTGACAACAAACAAGCTTATTGGTTTAAGGTGAAATACTTGATTTCTATTGGTGTAGAGCAACACAAGTCCCGCCTTCTTTACTCACTGAAGGAAGAGAACAGCAGAGACGCTGAAACTACGGAGTGATGTTACATACCGTTATATTACTTGTCCCTAATGTAAAAACTATTCGAGCAAGTACGAGTTTAGTCAACTATTGCAGCGCTCCTGAGGACATCTTATCTCCATTTTATTCTTTTCTCTTCTGGGTGAGTTATGAACGTTAAAGCATCTGCTGCATACTGTGCATTAGCCATATGCTACCAGCTAGCTCTGTGAATTAGCATAGCTGTTGGACTGAGTTGTTGTGTAAACTTACTATAGTTTATTATTTCTCTAATGGGGATATCTGTGTGTATTATGCGTGTCTGTGTTATTTACGTTGTGAGAACAGAGAGAGGAATTATTTAGCTGAATTTCATGGGCTATGAAACTAGCTTGATGCCTTTACATCACTGTGCTGCTGTCATGTTCACATTATCTGACTTACATTATTCAAATGTAGCCAGCATTTAAAGTGGCAGTATGCAACAATTTTTTGGCATAATTTGGCAAAAATTCCATAATAACCTTTCAGCATATTGTAATTCAAGTGTTCTGAGAGATAACTAGACTTCTGCTCCTCATCATGGCTCTGTTTTCAGGCTTTAGAAAACTCTAGCCCGTGACGGCAGATTTAGACCAATCACAGGTCATTTCAGAGAGAGAGAGCGTTCCTATTGGCTGTGCTCCGGTCATGTGACCAGAACTTGGCTTCCTTCAGCAGATTTTACAATGGCGGCAGCGTCACAAACTTTGTCATTTTACAGCTAAACAGTAACTACAAGATGATTCTGAGAACATCTGAGGTGAGAAATAGTCATTACAGTAACAGAATATTGATTCATATTTGATCAGAGCTGCCTAGTTTTTACCGTTTGGTCGGAATTCGCGAGTGATTGACAGCCGGCTCTCATAGACAGCAGCTGGGCAGCGGACCTTGTTTTCCTCCGGTAAGTGAAATCCTTCAGATGCCGTTAGGAGCACCGGAGGACACAGTAGGACACAGAGGAACATGGTTTTTCTTCAGGTTACCTGTTTCATGTACTACTGTCACGATATAGCGTCCGTTTTCTAAAAATAACTTTTTTAAATCATATCTGCGCCAATATCGCATACTGCAGCTTAAATGTTTAAACTAAGGGGTTTTCTTAATTATCTTCAAAATTATTTAATATTCATTTAGGTTTTTACACTTGTTCTCAGTGGGCAAGTCTGAGATGCTTCTTGCCACTTTAGTCCCATTTCTAGATGCAGGCTTTTAAAACTGGTATTTCTTAATGTTTTTGTTTTATCTATTTCACGTAAAAGTAGACACTAGAATGGTAAAAGGGTTGTCAAAGGTGCACAGCTTTTAGGAGTGTTTAATCAGTTTAATTCTTGATAGTATAGTGAATACAAAGTAATTACAGAATTATGGATTTGCAGCTTTCTCGAGTGATTCAAACTACAACGATGAATCGTACAACAGAGATCACATATTGTTCTTCTGATCTCAGACAGTTTAATCCATACATGACACTTCTGTTCTAAAACTGGAAACCAGTAAGTTCCTAATCTTGCAAAGCCTGAAGCTGCCAGTGAATTAGTCTCAAAAAGTGTTTGGAGCTCGTAGAGCTTGTGCTTTCAAATGTGCTTCACTTCATTGTAGTAATGAAGCAGAGAAAGTGTCCTGTAATATCGTGCTGCTGGGTATTGTCATTGTGTCCTCAGATTCAGTCTTCCATTCATCCTGAATGAAACTTCTTGAGGATTTGTCTCTTGATGCAGCAACAAGAGAGTCTTGGCTCTGTTGTTTCTAGCTTTAGAAAAGACTTGTTCATCAGCCTTAGCTGATCAGGATCATAGGAGTGTGTTACATGAATTCTATTTTGTGGTGGATTTTCCCTTCAACCCCCTGCTGGAAACATCTCGTCTATCTGTAGCCTAGGAATGCCTGTTAAGCTTTGCATGTACCCAGCTCATACATCTTTTTTTCTGCTGCAGAGTTCAAAGAGCAGCTGTTTTTTCTCCTCTTTATTTCCCACTTGCATGGACCATTAGTCTATTGAAAGAGGGTTGTGTTGTGTTGCAACATCCCTGGCAAGTAAAAGTTCAAATCAATCATGTTTGCTCGCTGAAATTGCTGGGGTGAGATTTGGAAGGATTGATACATTTAATACTTGGGATTGAGCCAGCTTAGAGGATGACCTAATCAGCTGTTTCCTGTCAAGGTCGCTGTGCGGTCCTGTCAGAGCGGTCGCCGCCTTCTAGAGATGTGTTGGGACGAGCAGACAACAGCTAAATCATGTTCAAAGTTTATTAACTTCACAGCCGTGAACTGTGACAGCTTGAGCTGCAGTGTTTACATTTAATGCAACAAGCAGTATGTACAGTATGTGCGCACTATTGTCTGCACTAAACCTGTATGAAGAGAAACAAAAGATATTTTATTATTTTAAAATGGAGGAAATGATGGGTAGGTTGTGGCTTAAAAATATCTAATTCCAGGCACTCAAGTGAAAGGTTAAAAATCCTTTAATAAATATGACTGATGCATTATGGGAAATCCACTTATTTGATTTCTCGAGAGATTTGAGAAGATTGAAACCATACCACACTATTATCTTTCTGTTAGAAATAAGGCTAAAAATGTGAAAATAACTGCAACACTAGCTGACCAACTGGGAGAATCCTATTTATTTCACCAACGCCTATATACAGTATATTCTACAAGAAGGCTGAATGGTTAACAGTTATCTAATGAGAGCTTAGGGTGACACACGGCGAATCTCTAGATGAGACGCCCACAGCCGAGCAGCGCTGCTCGCGGTCCATGTGTCTTCTGTACAGTACTGGCCCAACACAGTCTACGCTGTATATTTTCAAACTCTTTCTTCATGTGGGTTAAGTAAATGGTTATGTCCGCTTTCGGCATCTTCAAAGATGTAAATTTGTTTAAATGTAATGTAATTCCCAGTTTGGCTGTGGTGAAAAGAGGTGAAAAAACTTTGAAATGATAAAACAACAGTAACTTTTTAAAAAAACTATTTTGTTCTCCCAAATATTCTTTATTGCTGAGATCCAGGCTGCTCGACAGTCAGCTACAGTCCACTCACAACTCAAAACAACAGCATGGCTGTTACTATTAACTCTGAGTGAATCACATTACATTTACATTATGGGGCAGGCTACTCCTCCCAAAACACATGTAGGCCTATACCTCATTTTCAATCTTATTTGGAGCCAATAAATAAATCTGTTTTTAAAAAAAAAAAAAAATGTCTTTCTTAAGATATGTCCCCTTACATTGGTAATAGAAATAAAAGAGGTAGAATCATGTTTTGAGTGCAGCATCCCTTTAAATTGTGTAATACCGTGGTATAATACCGTCACAGCAAAACCCAAAAGAAATACAGTGATATAGATGATAGGTCATATCGCCCACCCCTATGATACATAGATGACCAGCCTCCAAAAGATGCTGCACCTCCAACATAGAGACTTCAAAATAAAACTATAGCAGCAGAGTAACAGCACAGAGTATTTAATACAGCTAATACTGTTACAAAATTACAAAACATTTCTAAAATAACTGTAAAAACAGCTATAAAACCTCTGCTGCTGTGATATGTTTTTGCTCTGATTGTTTCATTTTGTTTAAACAATAACTTTTTTATTTTGATGTCTCTGTGTTGAAGATGAGGCATCCTTTCAAAGCTGGTCGTCTATGTGTCTAGCTCTCATGGGATAAGTGGAAAAGATTAGGCCGCCTTGTGGCGTATATATAGGCTGATTTCTTTTAATGCATTATATAAATGAAAAATCTAAAATACAAAATGGTGATTTACAGCTCATTATGTGTCTCAACATTAGTTACTTGCAAACAGACGCTAAAACACAACACTAAAATACTACATACAGTAAAATAACTACACAATTGAGCAAAATATAATTAATGATAGACCAGACTGTCCACCTAATATCTGCTAATAGAATGGGGAGAGGTCAAGTTCTTCACTCAGGTCTGGGTGACTTGTGGTTTGAGGCTGTAGATGCAGTACGTCTCTCATCGTTTGAGGCGTTTAACTCTGTGAAGTCGGTGCCATGCTGGGCCGCCCAGATAGTTGCAGGCCATTGGACAAGCAGGGTTGCCAGTGCAAATAGCATAGCAGTGTTCAGACACCTTGTCCCTCCTCAGTCTTGCTTTAGTTTGATATAAACAGCCGTGGGGGAATCAAGGTCGTCGACAACATGGGTGGTGTTACAGTTCACAAAACCTAGAGTTGTCCTGTGTAGAAGATCCTTAAAAACACTGATACTTTTAAACACGTTTTTACTGCAATTTCTACTACATTTTATAGCACATAAACAGTTACTTGCAAGCTCTGAAACTGGAGAGCAAATTTTCCCTGGAAAACGGCGATATGGTGCCTGGAATACATTTTTTTATGCCACAACCTATCCATGGATAAGGCATTTTTTTCCTCTTTAAAAGTGATTTATTATCCTCTCCAAGAGCACCAGTAGTTGTAGGGGGACACTAGATGCTTCTTTATTTTATAATGCACTATATGTACAGTAAGAAGGGCAGTCCTTGAACAAAGAAATTCAGTCGACTAACACTCATAAGAGGTGGTCGACTAATTGATTAGTTGATTTAATTGACAGATCTTTAAAAATTAGTTTCTCCACAAAGAATCACACAAAAGCACCACTTTAAATCTTGTGTTTACCAGAGATGTGCTCTGAAGTTTCTTGGAAATAAGTCATTCAGCGTGCAAAAGCATAAAAAATGACTTATTGACTAAAGAAATCTTAAGGCTGGCCCACAAAAAAATCTCTCGCGATCAAATGTGACTTTAATGTAAACAAACATGGCGAATGACAGGCAGGAAGAATTAGCGGTTAGTTTTTGTACTACTTTGTTCTGACGATTCATGAAGGATGGATGGATGGATGAAGTCATGGAGACATGTTGAATAAACACTTGTGTTGTTGCCACAAATCAACAAGTTGGTCCTCCATTTCTGAGTCCATCTTACTACTACTTTAATGCCCTATACTCAGGGTCTGAAATTAGCACCTGCCACCCGCCAAATGCAGGTAAATTGTTGGCATTGGCGGGTGAAATCATCAAGACACCCGCCACTTTGGCTGTCAGGAAAAACGCTAGTGATGGTAATAGAGAACCGTAGTTGTCTGTTTTCTTGGCATCTCATGCCTCCGTGACTATCGATTCCTCTTATTGTTGCTTTCCGACAGTTACGCATGCACAATGACGTATACGCACGCCGTATCTTGTTTCAGTTTGTTTGGGACCGGAGCCACGGCGGAGAGAAAATAAAGCGCTCAACAGCATGGCGCTACTAAACCTGAGGGGACGCACCCTATTTTTTCCTGATAATGCGACACTGAGAACAACAAATCTGTGTTGTAATCAACAGGAGGAGAGTTAGTAACATTAGCTGTTAGCAGCTGGTGGGCAACACAGTCCAGCTTGGTTAAATAGAGGAGCTGCTAACGTTAACGGAGGTGCCATTCAGTTATTTTTATGAAGCGTTCAAAGTCGGCTCAGGAAAAAGGACTAATGGGCGAAGGTAAATTACAACGTTATCATGATGTGTTCAAATGTAATCTTGTAAAATTAAGTTTTTGGCGAGAAACTTGAATAAATCCAGTTGTTTGAAGGAGATGTTTTCACATCAATATAAAATAGATATTAGAGAGGGAATTATGACCTGTTTAACAACTTTCAAAGATTTTTTTTAATCAAAGAAAATATTTCAATATTCATAATCATTTGAATTGTGTGTTTTTATGCAAATAACCACGATAGATGACAATAACAAAGTACAGCACAGTACTGTGTACACTACCCTCCCTCCACAGTGTAATTCGAACACTGTAATTTACCATGTATATAATGTTTTTTGTGTTAAATATAACACTACACCTACGCTAGAGGCTTCTTTATTTTATAATTCACTATATGCACAGTAACTATTATGTATTTGGATTTAGAATGAAACTGAAAATTAACTTGAACTGTAACTAAGTGAATTGTAGTAGTTACAAATTTTTTTTTTTCTGAACACATCAAAACACCAGGCTTAAGAAAAGGAACAGACCGCCTAACACTAACAGCCTCATAAACCAGATGGTGTGGTATTATGCCTCTGTGTACACGGCCTGTTGTTACATGATTGCATAAAGCATGTGCCTAACAAATGGGACTGCTGTTGTGGCCTGCTTGCCAGCATAAATCATTGTAAATGGAATTATTAAATAATCTAGTTTATATGTACTTGATGTAATCTGTTGCTCCGTAGGAGGAGGATATGGGCATGACGGTCACTGGATTCACAGTTCCCCCTCATGCTGCTTTCTATCACTGTTCCTGAACTTGTCTCAATTTATCCGTAGTTAGAATGTGCTCGAATTTCTCACAAATTAGAGTATCTGTCACTTAGTGGCTTTAAAGTTGTTATCTAATTGGCTTAAAGTGACAAGAGCTGTCATAGGGCATTCAATTTGTCACAACAGAACACTGGCAGCTCCTGGTGGGCAATTATCTTTAACTACCACTATGTTTAACTACCTCACACATGCACGATATAGCACATTAAGGGATTCACAATATCGTCCTCCAATCTTTTCAACATGGGACATGATTAGTCACTCAGATACATCAAAACATTTTCCAGGCTCAATTAGCTCTCCGGTCTAATGTTTTAGAACGACACGGATAAAGCATCCAATCGACAACTGTCAGAGAAAATCTTTTACAACATTTGGTTTTCAAGCTGTCGCCCGATTAAGCCGTTTCAATGTGGATACAATGCCGCCGAGTCTCTCTGAGCAATTATGAAAAGGCTGCTTTCATATTTGATGTGATCCCTTTTCATAAGCAGAGGAAGCAGCTATCTGAGCCTGATGCTGAGGTTACCCTCCCCTGTCCGCTCTGCTTTTTCCTCCAAGTCAAAGGTGTTACTTGCCTGTAAGATATTTATGTTGATTTCTGTTTGTTCCACCTCAGCTGCAAATGAATCGCTGCTGTAGTCCTGTGAGACCGCAGCCACCACCCCCCCTCAGGCTCTTCTCTATTGTGTGTAGTAATAAGGCTCTTGAGAGCGTGCACTTACTTATGACTGAACCGGAGAAGGGCCATGAAAGACCATTGTGCTACACACTTTGTCTATTAAAAGAAAAAAAAAAATCTGTAGAGGCGCTTTGTGAGTGCTGCAATGCCCCGGCCCACAAATGTTCTGCTGTTTGTGAGACGTTTCAGTGCGGGTAGGCGGGTAAGCAACACAGTCTGACATTGTTTTTCATGTAATCAGCTCCTACTTGTGTATTACATGATGATCCTGTACCGACTCCAGTGGCCAACACACCAAACACAGTTGGTTTTCTGCAACAAAATAAGCAAATGAGTCTATTCTATAGGGTATATTATACTATAAAAGATGTAATATAGCACGAAAATACCACACTGATAACGCAGCACCACTGTCAGTGTTTCCTCAAAAGGTTCTTATGCCTCAAAGGCACCAAATTGGCACACCAAGGAGAGTTAGAGCACTGCATAAAAACAGCTCTGCACAACTTCTGTCTACTGTACAAAAGGGCTTTAGTAAAGCCTCTTTTTCACATCAAAGCTGCTTTCTTTTACAAATATAACAATACACTGTTTTCCCATCTGAACCTGAAATCATTCAGAGACAATTAAAAAATAAAAGCAGAAGGAAATTTCGAACTTCTCATTGAAGAAATAATCAGCTGCCAAATCACCTTGGGTCCTAATCAAATCTTCATTGTCCATTTTCCAATAAGGTATAAAATGCTCCTTTCATGCTTGTTTATCTGTGCAGAGCCTTTTATTGCCGTGATGGTTATATATCATTGATAACAAACAATAGCGTCTGAGCTTTTTTTTTTTTTGGCTGAAGTAAGTTATGGCTTGAAACCATTTTTCTGAAATGACTGATTTTCCTCCCACCTGTGTTTTGTTCTAATAAGTCGCGTCTGTGTGGAGCGATTGAAGAATCTGTTGCCATTTTAAGTGAATTATACCCTTCGTTGATCACCCCTAACACCAATGATTATCGTGTGGACTAGTCCAGAATGCACAAGTGTGAAGGCAAGGTTGCAGGCATTTGTTTTAATTGTCGCACCATGATGATTAAGCTGCATTTTTATGCGGTTTGACTGGGGTCTGGCAAGATGGATGGCCTGCAATGCTATCTATTCTCAGGGAGTCAAGTCCTTGGCACCACAGTGGTTCACTGCTGCTTAGATTAACACAAAGCTGGAGGGCATGATTTCTGGGCCCTCAACACCTTTTATTTCTTTCCTGTTAAAAAACATTCAAATATACAAGTCACGTTCCTCGTCTCGTAGTCTGGAATGCTTCCATCGCCCCAGTCTACTCTGAACAATGTTTAACTTGTTAATTTACATGTTAATTTTCTCCATTTATTATTTTCTTTTAGGTGGAAACTGAATGGTACGGAAATCAGTCCCAAATCTGGATCTCACTACAGTCTTTCTGGCGGCAACCTCAGAATCAGCCATCTGAACAAAGACCAGGATGCTGGAACGTATCAGTGCCTCGCCTCCAACTCTTTCGGGACCATCGTCAGCCGAGAGGCCAGTCTAACCTTTGCATGTGAGTCTCTTTTTTTGTCTGTATCTCTCTCTGGGCAAACTTTTGTGGCTTCTGAGCTTCCACTGAAAAAGAGGTGCCGCAGAAAAAAGACACGCCGTCGGCACTTCAGGATACCATGGTGGGTTCCGCTTGATAACATGACAAACGTGGAAACATCTCTCTGGGGAACTAGTAACTCCCTCTGTGTGCTGACTAGAGTTTACTCTAAGTCATCACTGCAGATCAAACACAAACCTACAAACAATGAAACTCAAAGCAAGGCCTCTTTATGGGTAAATAATAGAACTGCCACTAGTGCTGCTCTCTACTATTAAAGGACCAGTGGTAGGCGAAGTATCTTTTACTTAAAGTTGCTATTATGATATTGTTATATTAACAATAACTATGTTTACATGCACAAAATATTCTGGTTTTTGCCCTTATTCCGAAAAGACAATATTCCTACTAAGCTGTTTACTTGGCTAATGATAATAAATATTCCACTAATATTCCCATTTACGCGCAGCTGTGCATACTCCGATTAACGTAACCGGTGGCGGACTTGTTCTGTCGTGCGAATGCAGCCTCCCTCTTTCATTCCTTCAACCACCTTCTTCAAAAAGTTGGCATTGTGATATTTGCGCATATCCAAAAACCTGTTGATATCTAAGTCTTTCATAATGTTCAAAAGTAGGTGTGTTTCTCCTTCCGACCAGAAATGTGGGCTTGTCTTTTGGGCATGCATCTCTGCAAACTGTTGGCTAGTTGGTTTGTGTACGTACGTACACACGTACAGAGCTGACCGTAAACAGCAAGAGGCCGTGTGTCACAAACTGCTGTAAAAACCCCAATTGAGACGCATATTCCAAATGTGCTGTATATATGTCCAAAGAATGCTCCTAAAACTAGAATAATATTATATATATATATTATTATAATATTATACTATGATAATATTATAACTACTTTCTATACTGTTGGGTTGTTTAATCTAAAACTGTGCATGTTTTTGAGTAAAATGTTGATCTCTAATAATGAATAATAAATTAATCTAATCCGTACCTATAGCTGTCAACTGAATGTGGTGGAGTAAAAAGTACAATATCTCACCCTGAAATATATAAAATAACATAAAATGGACATATTGAAGTAAAGTACAACTATCTCAAAATTGTACCTTCCACAAATGCACATTTAGCATGTCTTAATTTAATTTATTAATCATATAACACATTTGGTAGAGGCTTCTTAGTGATATTTACAATGTAATATAACTTAATGTCCGTTATTTTCAACAACTGCAGAGCACAAAAGAGCACCAAACTAAAAAAAACAACATTCCAATATGCAAAGTCAGCACTATCAGTTTTGCAGATAAATGTTTTTTTAATGACTGTTTTTAATGATTTGTGACCATCATGGTGATAGACTGTTAGACGGATGTTGATGAGTCTTACTGACAGCCTCTGGACTTCATATTCCTGAAGCAGGAGGAAGTCAATAAGTGCCTACTGTATGTGCCAGTTATCGGACAGGCATAAATGATGACATTAACCGCGAGTGAGTGATCGCTTGCTCAGATTAGATTCGGAGGTTTAGCGTTTGGGGACAAGGCCACCAATATGTCTCAGGCCATTTGTTTGGTCCCCTGGACCAGTGAGAAGTCAATCTACGATCTGAGTCTGCTGGTGGATTTCAACTAAGATAGGATGACAGTTCCATCAATTGTTGGGCTCTGACCTTACCAGCCTTCAGTTGTTGTCACAGAGTCGGGGCATGCATGTATGACCGGGTGTCATCTATCTTCTTTATTACTCTTGGTATTGCTTAATTAACTCCACAGTATGATTGAATGGTGAAGGTTCAAGTGAATAATTTAAAGGGCAACTGGTATTATTGGAGAGTGTCATGTAATTCTTTATAGGAATTTAAGCGAACTAAAGTACGTGAGTTCTTCTCATGCAGGGAGGCAGGTGGAGATATTCTGCTCCTGTAACGCAGACGACCAGCCAAATACACTCCTTTAGGTGCATGTGGTGTTTCAGCACCTATCCTATTTCTCTGCAGTAAAGACCGTGACCTTTGGGTGGTAATTAGTTTTAGGCGTAATTTGACTGTGATTTTGACAGAAGACAGACTTTGAGCCTACTCACACCTCTAATAAGCCTAGCGGTAATGCTAGAGCCAAAAAGAGAGCAATCATTTGGAAATATAAAACTGCACATCTGCTGCACCTGAAAGGTTAAAAGTCAAGAGATTTAACGATTATCAAATCTTTCTAATTTTGCACTGTCTTAAGAGCATCTCACTTCCTGTAATTGATGGATTTCCTGTTGAAACAGGACTGGATATAATGCAGGGAGGAAGCATCTGAGAGTATATCGTTGAGAGATTGAAAGAAACTTGTATTTGATTGAATCATGAAGGAGTGGGATTGTTAAGATCTGTTGCAGTACCGCTTTATTGGAGGGAATTTTGATTTACAATTAATCCTAAAATGAATGTGTTTTTATTATAAAAACACAACAAAATATGAATGTTTTGGGCAGTTATTGTTAAAGGATAAGTTTGGTGGTATTCAATATTTTTGTTATTGTCAACAAATCTCATGAAAAGACCAAAATCAATGAGACTGTAACTAATTCCTCTTTGCCATAGAGCTTCATTGTTGTCTCAAAACTATTAAAAACACATCAATGAGCAACACCGTTTATACTGGGTGACATGTTTTTTCATAAAAGAACATGGGCACTGTAGTTTATTTTGAGTCGATTCATCCTGTTGCTTTGAATATCCACTAGAGCACCAAACGTGTATTAATCCACGTCTTAAAATAGTCCCCAACAAATGCACTATTTACTTGTGTTTACTAAAAACTACAGTGCCCAGCTGTTATAGGAAATTACTGAGCTTTTTTAGAAAAATTAAAGTATTACATGTGTGATCCGTGTTTAAAGATTTACATCTTCAGTAGGAACCAATGGGGTTGGGGCCACAGGGTGGGTAGGGAAGTTGGAAAGTGTTTATATATTTATTTCACTTTATTTCAGTATTTCTTCAAACTTCACTATGCAGCGTGAAGTTTGAAGAAATAGACCAGACACAAAATATAAATTGACTGTATGTCTAGATCATTTTGCGTTATTACTAGGGCTGTCAAAGTTAACGCGATAATATTGCGTTAAGGCAAATTTGTAATTGCCCTCTCCCATGTTGATAAGAGTGTTATATACTTGACAAATCTCCCTTTAAGGTACATTTTGAGCAGATAAAAATGTGTCATAGTTAATCGCTATTAATCACAAATTAATCGCGATTAACTATAGACAATCATGTGATTAATCACGATTAAATATTTTAATCTATTGACAGCCCTAGTAATTACATTTTTTTAGAGCTTAAAATACACAAGTAGAGTAGATATTAACTGTTTGTGCCGTTTCCTTCTTGCCACAGCCATAGTTTGAATAGATAGATAGAATAGATTCATTGTGAACCGTTCTAGTGGAGCGGCGAATCATTCGTTGATAATAGAGGCAGCCAGGTAGTGAGCGATCTCTTCTCTTTATGTGATACATCTTTCTCCTGTCACCTCCTACTGTATGAACAGCTACCTGACCACATGGCAAATGTTTCATCTGAAATGGCCAAAACAAGCAATTCTTGAACAGATTTGTAGTCTGACCCAGGATTAAATTTAATGCGACAGACTGTACAGCATCTACAGTTGTCCGTCTGTGTTTTTCTGCACAAACTGTACAAAAATTGTCGGAGACACACCATATGATAGATACTGCACATATCTAATATACTGTATATATCTAATATAACTATATAGATTAGATTTAACAATATATTGCAGCTGATGATATGAGGTCATAAAAAGTAATCTTTCTGGTATCAGGGAATGCAACTTTAATTTTAGGCTGCCAAGTGTGCATTGTTACACTATACACTGTGTTTTGCATAGGAGGCCAAAAATCTTAGCACTGAAATCACAAAATAAAAACACAAAAAATGTTTTTTTGTGTCATAGAACAGTGATAGAGGAGGAAATACTTCTCATGTCAGCAGTGGCTCTGCCAGCTATTCTTCTCTCTCATGCTCCAGTATGAGTCGATCTTTGCTATCTTAAAGATGGACCCCGTGAACCTGATGGTCCTAATTACATGAATTCAAGTATAGACGAGTTCCTTTCCTTTGAGTTCCTTTGCTGGAGCTGGCATGAGACCAACTCACTCTGCAGCGCTGACCACGAACACACTTCTTTATGTTGCAGAGTGTTTTTTTATGTGGCTTCTTGTCTGCTGAAGGTGTAAATAGACAACTGTATGCTAACACGTTGGCATATCAGCTCTATAAGGCCATAATATGTCAAATGTGTCACTCCAGTCCCCCATGTTGTAAATACTATACACACATTTTGACAAAAACTCTTATTAGCGTTTTCTAAAGATTTCAACTGCATTTCACTCTTTTTTTCAGAGGATGGAGTTTGCTCAATATACAGCACAGTACTATGCACATAATGTACATAATAGCATGCATAAGTAGAAATATAGACAGAAACACAGAATGGAAAAGCATGTTAGAATGAAGGTTATCAGATGTGTGTTATTCAGTAGCCCAGAGTTTTGTGGTAGTGGTATTCAGCAACGTGTCAAAAGAGTACTTCACTCCTCTATTTTCCAGCAGTGATGCCAGTTTGCACTCATGAAAAGCGTTTTGTTCACCGATGAGCACGATGTACCTCAACTTCTTCTCTTGTCAGTTGATTGCATGTCTCCTTCTGTGTTCTTGTAGCTGTCACAATGGACAAGACTAAACAAATGGTTTCACATATCTGAGATTTGTTGAAAATAAATTAAGTTAAACAACACTCACTATCCTGCATTACCTTTGCTGATACATTTCTTATTTAATCATGTAGCCTATTTATTGAGGCTACATGTGTTATTCCGGATACCTACCTCTGAAAAGGGCATGCAACCAAAGAAATTGAGACATTTCAAAAGGCTTAGCCAATTTACCTAAATCATTAATGAATTAACTCGTGCATTCATTTGAATCTGCCAGGCGTCGTTGTCATGTGTTGCCTTAATAATTTATTATCTGTACATGCAAATGAAGAGTGTTTTTAAAAATGTTGAGAACTTAGCATGTTTTTCAGTGAAAATCCATCAAGCACAAGAAGTTAAAAGGTATTTGAACATTTACTTCACACATGAATGTGTGGCTCTGCCTGTACAGAGGGTTACTTCTAGTTTTTCACAAAAAATAAATAGCTAAATGATATTTAAATTAGAAATGGATCTTAAAGGTTGCTCAATACGAAATTCAGAGCATATCTAGTGACTTCACACGGCTCTCAACATGGCGAGTGCTGAGCCGACGGCTCGCAGCTAACGGTGCTAACAGCGCTAACAGTACAAACAACGACAACAGTGCTGACAGAGCTATCAGTGTTAACCTGGTGGGGAACCCGAGGGTGGGCGCTACGCTACCGTCACGACACCGCAAGGACGGCGTTTATCAGCTGTAATCGCCCCATGAGCGCAGTGCAGAGCGGCGGCTATGAGCCAGCCAGTGGGGCACGCTCACATGCACTAACATGCACTAAAAGGCATACATGGCCGGCCTGTCGATGTCAACAAAGCAAGGAGAAGCTTGGATTACAACACACACAGATGGAGAGCAACTTCATTCTCTGCTCAGGTAGACATTACTCCTCTATATCTTTACATAGCAAGTAGTTGTTTGATGCTATACAAATGCTCTGAATATCGTATAGAGAACCTTTAAAGTTGATGATGAAATCCTGATAGTGTGTCACTGGGAGCAGGAGTTCCTGTTTTCAGGAGAGCGTTGTTGTTCAGTGAACATGCTCTGCCTTCTAATTTAGTCATTTAGCTCTGAGTGTGAGGGATTTCTGCCTTTTCTTTAATTAAATAGGCATCAGTGGTGTGTTAATCTTGTTCCTGGTGAGTAATCTTTCTAAAAGGCATTATTGGTGTTGTTGAAGTCACGATGTATTGTCACAGCACAATAATGGTTCAGTTTACACCTGCATGTGGATCTTAAATTTATTAATACATTTACAACAAAATATACATTTATTTTTTGATATGATATTACTAATCTGTTCACTTTATATGACTTTAATATTCACGGCCTTGCTAAAACCCACAGGCTGAATTTATATTTGCTAAGCTGTGTACAAGTGCTCTTCTTCCTGAGCTTGTACATATTATATATTCTGTAGACTACAGTAAACACACTGTACAATGAAACTCAGCTCTTCTGCGAAATGGTATTCCTCGGTTAACGCTTGTTAGTCTACATGCTCCACGACGCCTCCAAGGTTATTCTTTGAAATTGGCGGTTCTCCAAACACTTCAGCATTCCTCTCCGTGTCACAAACTTTTGATGGATGATGCTACTCCTCGCGAGGGTTGTGGCTGTCGACCCCCTGAGGCAAGGATAACGGATGGGTAGGGGCGCTTCCACTCAATACTCGCTGCCCTTGATTAGTATGTCTATTGATTCTATATCAGTGATTATGTAAAAGATGTACACCCATAATTCATACTGATGAACAGGCTGTGTATTCAATATCAAAATTATAGTGTGGGCCACTTTCATGGGTGGCGCTGAGAGGGCGGTGCTTTGAATGCAATGACGAGTGGTGGAAGTTTCCTCCATGACCAGTGATGTCAAGAAGGGCCAGCTCTTAAGAAAAACGTTAACGAAAATGGAACTTGCCCTGAAACATTATCCTGTTTTGCGTGGGAGTTTATATTCATTTACTTATATGCTGTAGTGTCTCTTCAGTTTCAGGCATGCTCATATTTTGCTAAGCATATAGGGATGAGAATTCCTGATGTCACCAGAGTATGCTTTAAAGCCTTCAGGGGAAACATGAATACCTCATTTAAATGCAAATAAATCCTCTAGACTCCTCTCAGCTGTTGTGATAATGTGGAGTGAGTATATTGACTTAGTTAATGAGGTGTAAATAGCTAATGGGTGTACTCTCTGGCTTTTACTTTTTATCTGCAGTACACTATCAAGATATCACTCTTGAAGACCTGCTATAAGGTTGCATAATTTAGGATTTACTAAACCTCTTTTTAAGATTCGCTATCTATCTATCTAGACCGACAAATAATGAGGAACTGTGTTTTATGACATTACTATTGTGAAAAAGGCCCAGCAGCATCTGTAATGTTTACATACTGTAGCTCAACGTATCCTCACACAATGTGTTTGTATGATATCTTCAGAAAAGTTATCCTTTGTGCATTCTCCTACGAATGTGCAGCAATACGAGCGATCAGTGCGCCAGCTCAAGCCTCTGCCATGCAGAAACTGTTCTGCTCTGTTAGGTTTAGGAAAAGATTGTGGTTTGGGTGAAAATACATACGTTTACCAGGCCGGTCGCATGCTTTTTTAGGTGGGCCTTTGTTAGGTTGGCCTTTTTTAGGTGGCTAAAATAAATTTTTATCCCGTCTACGGCTGCTTTACCTCGCCGTCAGACAGCCCTTTCCGGCGGGTAACTGAAGCCGTTTTATCACCCTCTTCAAAGCCACCAGACTACATTCACAAAAACAGTTACTTTAGTATATAGTATAAATACAATTTAAGAAAATCCAAGATAAGCCCTTTCAGTTATTTCCAAATTTAGCACAGCTAACTTTGACTCAGCTAATGCTAGCGTTTACATTATTCATAACCTTATTGATTAGTTTACTTTGGTAACCTATGTCACTGCTTTTTGCTTACGGCTGAATGGGAATTTTATATTTGGAAAAAAGGTAAAAGAATGCACATGGACCCGCCCTTTAATGAGCCAGCAAGAATTGTACTCAGTTGCCAGTTTATTAGGTACACCTAGCCGAAAATGATAGATCCAACCTTCATAAAGACTATAATTTTTAGAGAGGTACTTTTGAGGCTGCAGTTTGTGGTGTTGTTGAATTATATTGTGTTATACTGACAGGTGTTACCATAATATTTTGTCCACCCCATTCATTTCAGTGAAATATGCAATACAATTTAGTAGCATCATGAACATAACTCCAAAATGGCAATAAAGTTGAATCAACACCTCTCTAAAACGGTTTCAATATAATTGTGGTCATATATTTACATATGATTATATTCTCTAACAACGTGTACAAACAGCGCTGCGACACACACACACACACACACACACACACACACACACACACACACACATTACCTACCATCCACTTGAAGACAAAGAGCATCCTTAAGGAGTCGCAGGTTGTAATGAATCTCATGGTCGCGGTTGGACGGGCTTGTTGAAGTATGATAAGTTGCGCTGGCATTTGGAAAGCTCATATGTCTGGGATGTGATCATCAGCCTAATCTGGATCATTGTTTGTAATGCCAGCCCAGGTTTGCAATAATTAATGCTAATGGATCTAGATGGGGCATCACGTTTACTTGTTCTGAGGCTATTAATCATTGTTAGTCGCTTCCCTTTCGAACATTACACTGACGCTTTTGTGCGATCTCGGTGCAAAACATTTTTTTAATGAAAATTTGAAAGGAGTTATGTTCACTGCTGTTCCTTTATGTGACAAATTTAATGGATATGTTATTTGAGACGTCCCTTGCAGGCAAACTGTGTGCTTTCATGCTTTCTTTTGAACTCAAAGTGAACATGTGCACAGCTGTGTGCGCTCTGAAAAGCATGCCTTTGGTGAAGCCCCCCCACGACGTCCAACCCTGCATCTGAAATTATGCTTTTCGCCGCTCTCCTCAAGCCCTTTTCACAACAATGCTTCTTTTGCTCTTTTTTTTTTTGCTGTTGAGAGTGGATGGGTGGGAAGGTGGGGGTGGAGTGTTGGATTTTACCAGTATTGCGGCATGCTTTCAGCACGGGCGAGGCCACGTCCATGAATCTGGACAGGCACAATCAGTGGCTTTAGTGAAGTAGACATCGCCACTTCACAAATCACAACAGCTTTGATCTCAGCCAAAAATAATGCCAAAAATACTTTTTTTTTTGGAATAAATTCAGTACCTTAGATGTCTCTTGCTCTTGTCCACTTTGTTCTATAGGCTCGTATTTTTGGGAGGCTTGGGTGCTTTTATCTAACCTTCTATCGTGCCTTCAGATGAAAGTAAGTGGTGGCGCTACTCAAAAAAAGCTTCTGTTGCCATTTTGGAGTGGCCAGATTGTCCCGACAAGACTCCAAAAAGCAGTATTTTGTCCATCAATTCAAGCCATGTTTGGATAAGAGAAGACTGTCTTCATATTTGTGGCCTCTTACTTATACATGACTGAAGGTGCAGAGGTGGTAGATATCGGAGATATTTCAGCGTCGAACTCTCATCAGTGATCTCTGATGAGCAACACAAACCAGAGATAAAGCCAACTGACAACAGGGAAGTTAATTAGCCTTGCTATATTAATCACCTTTGAGTGACAGTCAAGAGATAACCAGACAGCAAGCGTTCCTCGAAAAAACTACAGAAACGTAGCAATTTGTAAAATATGACAAGCCATAAAAATAAATGGCCTAATTTAAGCGCGGAGGCCAGATTGAACGCTGCACACGTCATAAACCTCCAAGAAAGCATCTTAAATTCTGATCTTCAGACATCTTTGCTCTGTCTTTCCTTTTTAAGCACTTTTATGAGTTGGTTACCACCCTGCCAGTGTCGGGCGACTTTTTCACAGCTCAGAAAATATAATTTGGAGGGACAGTGATCCGCGGAGTAAAAATGACTGTAGACAGGGAATTTGTCATCCTATCTGTGGACTGCACTCAGACGCTCAATTATTCTGGTCTGGAGATGGCGTGTTGTTTTTTCTAGTAAGGAGCAGAGACAAACAAATTCATAAATCAAAAGAGTGGATTTACATGCTATGAGCAGCTTAATCCTGCACTTCTTTTCCCACTTTGGCGGTGTGTAAATAATTCACACTTGAGGTGCTGGATACAAGAAACAGACCTGCAAGTCTAATTACTTTGTGTAGTAGATGTAGTGAAGGCATTATAGCAGCGTATACTTACTTATTCTTCAGATTGGAGCCTTTGAAAGACAAATTAGGGAGCTTTTGCAATACTCTGTCAGAGTGCGTAGCACTTTGAAGCACTGATTGTTTATCATAGACTACAGGGGAATCAGGAATGACTGTTTACTACCACCAGAATTCAAAGTATGACTTTGAATTAGTCATCGTATTATGGCTATAAGCACTGTATGCTTGTGGTCTAGTTCAGTGATTCCATTATTGTTTTATGACCCTTAGAACAAATGTCAACTTATTTCAATTTGCAACCCATTATCACAGGTTGTACATGTCTGTGAGCGGTGTACTCACTGACATTTATTTTGTATTTTTTATTGGCCTGAAGAGGTGAAACTATCCAGGATTATACAAGGGAAAAGGGAAGATGAGATAACTGTGAATAAATAAACAAAAATCTGTGTATGATTTGTTTTGTCTACCCTATGTTGTTAAAAATCTCACATCTTTATCTTGCAATCATGGCCATAGCCATGGTTTCAAAAATTCAATATTCCAGATTGAATAATTTATTACCACATCAATGAAACATTGGAATTTGTCTTGGTTTGTGAGCGGGTAGACAAAAAAAATACAACAAATACACATCAACAATATAATACAAACACACACTCAGCATAGACATATCAAAAATACTACTCAAGTAAATGAAAACACTGGCGCATTAAGAAACCCGCTAGAGGACACTGTTTTGTAGGGGTGTTAATCACAAGTTTCATCACGATACAATATTATATTGATTATTTGGACAATGATACGATATACTCATATCACAAAGTCTGCCACGATACGATTCCGATTCAATTCGGGGGCCTGTGATCGATATGAGACAATATCACATGCACATTTATATAAACTCACAAAAACAACTAAATGATTTGACAGTTTTATTACTGGGCTCTTCCGGACATTTAAATGAAAATCAATCTATTCTAACAGCCTCCTGTTCACTATAAAGTGCCACATTTCTTATTTTTAAGCACTGTTTGAATGTTTAGGAATGAGGTGCGCTTGGACGGAAATGTTAATGTTAATGTTAAAGATGACGATATATATTGATGTTTTCACTTTGCATCGATGATATTGGATCGTTGATCATGGAATCGATACATCGATCCATATCGATGTATCGTTACACCCCTACTGTTTTGGTATCTACCATCTCCTCAGTACATGAGCAGCTACAGCCCTGCTTGAGATATTCCAGAGCCCCAGGTTGGGAACCTCAGGCGTGGTTCAGTGGTTCTCAAACTGAGGGGCAGGACTCCTTAATGGGGGGTATGGAGGCCTTGCTGCGGAAAACCAGGATGAAAAATGTCAAGTGGAAAGTTGTATAAATCAGCTTGATGCAGGAAGAGTAAACCAACAAGAGTGATTTTACACCTGCTATCAAGATTCAGGTTTCAGACAGCAAAATGAAATACAAAGGACAGTGGGCAGATTTCTGACAGGTAAGAAAAGAAAAACAGGTGTTGCTTATCAAGCAAACACGTCAGTCACACCTGAAGTCAAGAAAATATGATGAAGTCTGTTCACTGTCTATGTAACAGAAAAGCCTTGTGTCTTTTATGTCTAAAGTCTTGCATCATGATAATGTTATTTTAGGAGGACAAATTCCCCCACCACTGTTGATGGTTAACTGAACTGGATTTGATAACTTAGTCAAGTTGGTGCCATACAGTATACTCACCTGCTGGGGAATCCTGTGTTATTTAGAGTGTACTGCTACACCAAACTCCTTCCTCTCTCTCACTCTCTCAGTTTATCTCTTAAAGTTTGGAGTCCTTCGTTGTCACACACATGCGCTCCCCCTACACAAACAGTCCTTAATGAAAGCCACTGCAGCACAGTGACTCAACAGTGTCTGTTGCAACTGGAGCACAAACACTATACCAGTTACAATCAGCTCCTAGGGGCTCACACTCCATCGACACGGCTAGTTGTGTGGAGCAGAGGCAACACGAACCTCTGCCTCGCTTTGTCGCACCGCTCTCAGCGGTGGACTCATATAAGTGTGTTTTGACAACTTGCTTTTAAATGGGAAGTTATCCGTAGTTTGTGTCCTCTGTGGGTAAACACCGAGAGGGCATCCGGGCTGCCCGAGATGCTTTTCTCAGCTCCTGTACCTGACTGAGCTGAGGTGAAACACCCCAGAGGCACAGAGATGAAAACAGAGAGAGAGAGCAGTTTTTTTAAGCCACAATAAATCTAGTTATACCAAGAAGACTGGAAGGTATTTGGGACATTATGTAGGGCTATTGCATTGGCATTTTGGCCGTTCCGAGTCAAACCATACCATGCTGATTTGCGTTTCCATTACCAGTTTTAGCGTGCCGAGTTATGCCTGAGATTGACCATCTTCAGAGTTGGGTCAAAATGCACCCAACCTGTCTCCAAACTGGTTGCAGTGGCGTCTCAGAGACCACGGCCAACCCGTGATGACCCCCCTTTTCCCTCAAACAAGCATATGTTGCTGTGTGCAGGAGACCAGAGAGAAAGACGTTGTGTATGTTCAGCTAATGCTGGGTAGACACTACCAATTTTGGGCCCGATTCCCCCCTCCCGATAATCGTCAGCAAAGCCCCGATTTTTTAATGGTTCTAAAGATGATCTTTCCAGATATTCCTGTGGTTTGAGGTATTTAAGAGGGATTTTTACATTTTTACAAATTTTTACAAATATTAAATGTTCAATATTTACGATCTGATATCCCGTTGTGTGTGGGGAACCCCGAGGACTGCCTGTCGTCCGCCATGTTTGATTACACTAAAGTCATGTTTGATCGCGAGAGATTTTGCGAGATTTCCCTTTTTTATAGTCGGGATTCTTGTTGTTCATGAATGGAATCTGTGTGTGGTGTGCTGTTACGGCCAAATATTTGCTCTTCACACACTATAGGAACAAAACTGTTAAATTTAACATAACATGTTGTTTTGTGTGGGGTCTCACATTTTCCCTAAAAACAGCTTTTAGGGATGGGTCATGATTTTCGAATAGTCATTCAATTATAAAAAATCAAATAGTTTATGCGACTATCCCCTGTCTTAAAAAATATACTTTCCCTTGTTTTTACCGTCTCAGGCACAGTAGTAGTAACTTAAATACCAGGCGCTGGTAAAACGTGTGTGACACGTTCAGTTCAGCTCTTTTCCATCAGCTCAAGTGTGTGTGTGTGTGTGTGTGGCGCTGCTTCCCCCGTAGTTTCAGGTAGCAGATGTGTTCAAGTGGCGGAGCATCGTAACACACTACATTCAAACTGGACAGAAACAAAGTAAATCTCACCAAACCGTCTTGATTAGTCTTTCCACTGTTCCTACAATTTGGTCGAAATAAACCCTTAATTCATCAAGTTAGATTTGATTTCCCCCACCGTCTCTCTCTCCTCACAGAGCAATGATCGAAGAATGGTCGAATAGTTCCCAGTGATTATCGAATAGTATTTGTGCTTGAAATGCCCATCCATAGTTCAGCTCTCAGTATGTTTGTAGCTTCTAACTGAATCTCTGTGGTTTGAAGTTTAGTTTCTCTCCTGCGTCCTTGTTTGTACTTTCAGGTATCTGCTTTATTTTACTGTTTCGCTTTCAGCTATTTAGGAGTCGTGTTAAGCTGCTGCTGATGAAAACCCAACATTTCCTGATTTTGCTGGTTCATAATAGAAGTTTTTAGATGACAAAATAACGGGGGACTTTTATTGTGAGTAATCTAGGAAATGAAATGTGTTTATCCAGCGTTTTACAGCCGCCCCTTTGACCACTAGTCACAGCAGTGGTTACACACACCTTCAAGCGGGTAGACTTGTTGTAATGGAGGGTAACAGGGTCAAAAACCAGTGGTTCTCCTTGTTTTAAAAGTGACATAAATAAATCTCTGTATAGCTAACAAGAGTTTTTTTGCATCCAATTTTTACATCCCCGTTTTTACATCCGACGCATCAAATTGACCCTAAAGTGCCAAATCTGGCATTAATCTTTGGAAAAATTTTAGGAGTTGGTTTCTTAATAGGGCTTAAGAGCCTCGAATAGCTATTAGTTAAACTCTGCTCTTGGGTTAAGAAGAGATTTATGTTTAAAGAAATAATTAAAGGCTGCTTCTTAATTGACTTGTCCTGCAGCCAATATGACATATATTAACTGACCTTATAGTCCTCTTCATAAATCAGTGAGCCCAATAATTTTACATTTAGATCACTTGGAGCTGAACTAATCAGTAATCTCATTTCAAAGTGGATTGGCTGCAGTTTCGCAACGAGCAGGTCTGCAGAAGAGAGCGCTCGTGTCCGCACCGCTGCTCGCAGTGACTTGAGAATATGCTGCATATTATAGAGCAAGGTTAATTAAGGTTAATTAATCCAATTTGGAGGATATGTATGGATACATTTGAGACCCATCTGTCTTCATATATTAATTTACTGTAGTCTGTTCTTTTGTTAAAAGCACATTTATGAATGCACCTTGACCTCAAAGCAGACTAAATGTACAAACTAAAGAAAAAAGAAATAAATGAGAATAATGAAATACAAAAAAAGAAAAATCCACTTCGAATGTTGTTTAGTGAAATGGAAGAAGCTGAGTAATAAGAACTGATTTTTTTTGGACTATTTGAGGCTAATTTAATAATGTTGGCACGTAACCACAAATTGTTGTAATTGATTCGTGTTTTATAGGTGCTTCTTTCAAATTTCTGCACAGAATTATTTTAAATCGCTTAACAGCTGTTCTCAGATTAAAGTAGTTCAAATGAGAACGTATTCATCCCTCTCCCGCCACAGTTATCAGTGCGGACATGAAGCTTCCATGTGATGTGTGAATTACATTTACTGAGCTCCACCAGGATATAAACCATTAGAGCAGCGAGTCGTTGGAAGTGCTTATGACCTGCTATTGTTTCCATCAATTGTCAAATGAAAATTTGTTCAGTTTAACAGTACTTCTGGTGTCAAAACCACACCAGGAATAGCTTTGTAATGTTCAGTGGGGGTGGGGGTGGGCGTGATGAATGAAAGGTAACCTGATTACCACCGGAGCTATTAAAATCCCTCATGTGTGACCCGTCGCAGCAACCCTCTCTGCTTAGCAGCAGGGCTGCAGATTGCTGTTTGGCTCGTATTAGTTGGTGTGTGTCACTATTGATTTGAACTGGGTTTTTTTTTTCATAATGCATTTAGCTCATGCAAGGCTTCCATTCATTATTTGGAATATACAATTACTAGAGCAGGGTACAGTAATAGTCCCGATCCTTTTCATTTTCTCACTCTCTCAACTGTGTCTCTTCCAGAATGCAATTATTTGGCAGGTAAAACTGTATTATGTCCTCTGTTACGTGCAGTATGCCGTTCAACATGCTTCACTGAATATGACTTTTAAAACCGGGAAAAGAAATTAAAGCACACAAATAATACTTTTTTAAAAAGGGAGGAGGCACTGCTGCTTGAATCTGACTTTGATGGAAAAAGCAGATGCTCCTGATGCATTGCGAGGCAAGCAACAAGTGTGTTTCCATCACAGTGATGATGTACCCACCTCCTAATATTTGCATAACAGTAGTTGGATGCAACACACATTAATTCACATTTTCTTTGAAACTAATGTCCAAGAATGGAATTTCATTCTATGTGTGGATATTTAAATTACACCCCAATATTTTGTTAAGATTTTATAGAAATGCTTTTCAATAAGTTGTAAGAGTCCCATCTTAAAATCCTGAGGTTTATCGCTGTTTCAGCATGTATGCCTTTACACACCGGGGGCTTTTTTCCATGTGATTAATTCGTACGTCAATATATTTTTCCGAGCTGTTGTTCAAATCATTAATACTTTCACACAGAACGGGAAATTACACAGCAAAAAAGCAGCATCATTTTTTTTTTTTACGGAACAAGTTGTGCCTATATCTATGAAACAACACCACGGAGGCTCTGTAGTGCAAACCAAGACGGCAAACTTTATTGCTCCTTTCAACCTTGACAAAGGCAGTGCCGACCAGATCCACTCCTTCGGTTCTTACCTTTCACAATAAAAGCCCTAGACATATAATATTCGTAAGCAAATATTTGGCATTTTTTCATGTTGTTTATTCGTCACGCCCCCAGTGTGTAAAGGCCTTAAGGCTAATTATCTTTGACTCATCTTTTTCCCTAGGTTTTATGTCCCTACATTAGTTGCTTCCTATCTAAGAAGACAAAGTCAACTGCAGTTTACAAGGTCCTCTTGTGATGCTCAGAAAATGTTTGTGGTAATAGAGATGGAAGCGAAAAATATGCCACAAATAAGTGTGTTTGCATTGGAAATTTTTGTATTATTATTAGTTTGGGTTTTTTCCATTTTTTTAAATTCTAAATATCCACCAATAAATACCCGTATGTGTGTTTAAACAATACAAACTAAAAATAACAAGCCTTCCATACTGTTTAGCGTGAACAATAAAAACTGTGGCAACAGTTCTTTTGGTTATTCAGCCACAAACAAACAAACTGTAATATTCCCAATGTGGAAGAGTGCCTATAGAGATCTGGAAGATTTTTCATATTTACCTGTACATCTGTACTGTTGATCTGCATTCACACTAAAGTATTCAGCCTTCCAATGTCAATTTAATATAGTACATAGAGTTTTATAGCATGATTTTCTTTGAACATCCCATTTAATTCATAATATCAAAATAAATGCATATGACATTATCTAGACCTGATTGTTTTGGGCTGTTGTACATTTGCTTTACTTGCACATTTCTTTTCAAATCCCTTAGATTCAACCCCTGCACAAGACATGTTTGAAAAATCTGTTGCTTTTTTTCATCTTTTCAGCATTCATTCATTCATTCTACCTGGCAGTGCTTCTTTTCAGAAAATTCTTAACTTTTAAAACTTGCTAACCAGTTATTTCTGTCTTCTTCCAGCAAAAGTCCCCATTGGGACACTTTAATTCACTTCTTTCTGATACTTGTGGCAGCACCACAATGAGTCTTGGATATCCACAATATACACAGGCGCACACGGGTGATTTGGCCTGAGGCAAAGCCAAGGGCTGTTTACCACCCATAAAATGTTCACTCTTGAAAATGTTCCTTACACTCTGTAGATACAGAGAGGATAATGGTGTTGCTGTATTTGTATATAATTTGTTTATGGAGGCGGTGCAGTGGTTCAGTGGTTTGCACTGCTGCTTCACACAGTGTGGGTTTGAACCTTGGCCCTTGGAGTTTACAAGAACTGTATTTGTCAGGGTTAAGCCTCAGTTTCTTTCCACAGTCTAAAGAAATATAGGCCAGGAACTGTCTGGTACTGTGTGAGTGTGTGGTGTGTTTATCTGTGTGAGCTCTATAATAGACTGGCATCCTGTTGTGAGTGTTTCCCCGCCTGCTGCACACTGCTTTAGGCTCCATAGGCTCTGACCTTGAATGGGAGTAAGAAGCAAGAAAAACAGGGCAGGGAAAAACAATAATTTGTTCATGACAGTGCTCTCATGTATTCAAGGTGTATCAGCCTCTGACTTGTGGGGATATTTTACTTACTGCCCTTTTTTATTTTTCAGACTTGGAAAACTTCAAGACTCACAGAAGAAGCTCTGTATCGGTCCGCGAAGGTCAAGGAGTGGTTCTGCTGTGCGGCCCTCCAGCACATTCTGGAGGTAACACAATACATTCTCGTTTTTAATGACTGTTCAACCTAGTTGACGAGCACACATTGAGAATTAGGTGGCTGATCATAATGTTTGAAATGTTTTCAGATGGGTATGCTCTCAGTAGCCATGTTTCCATTCACATATTTGATGTGCATTTTGAAGTATTGCATTAGAAAAGCTCTATGGAAACGGCAAAATTCAATAAAACCTCCTCAATGGCGCAAAAAAAGTTTTTACGCCTGCTTGAGGTGGTTTTTGCCTTTGTCAAAAAAGAGTTGATACGCTAAATGGGATACGGAAACGCCTTTGCCAAATACATTTTTGACATAGCGAACATTTCACTCACGACTGATCAGCTGTTTCTGCTGTCGGCGTCTTCTCAGATATTCCCATAACGCATGAATGCTCGTCTTCGTCTCCGGACAACGTGAAACATGGCCAATACCAGCTGACATGAAAGAACAATTAAAAGTTATCAAATTGAAACAAATACATGAAGACCTCTCTTCATTATTCTGTCGTAGATGGTTAGATGGCCAAGCGGACTTGTTTTGTTTCTGGTTCATAACCTCTACTTCTTTTACTGTTTAGTGGCAGATTACAGCCATGTGTAGCCTATAGCGCCAACTTCTGACCAAACTATGCTGTAGCCGAGTTTAAACCAGTTAACGGAAACGCGCCTAATTTGCATTTCTTTTTTGCGACATTTCGAAAGTTTGCTTTAAATTTGCTTGACAATTGAATGGAAACTTGGCTAGGGTTTGGTTGGGCTGGTGCTGTTTAAGGTCCAGCTGTTTCAATGGCATCTTCGATTTGGTCATCAGCACCTTACATTTGCCACTACGAGGGACTGAAAGATTTTCAAGTGATTCTTGCGTTGCTTGATGTGTGATCAGTCTCGGTTGGGCTACAGCTGATTTACATTCTCTGCCTCATTTCAATGTCGGCTGAATTAAACTACTATGCCGTCCTATGTATTCATCACTGTTTGCTCTCAAGCTAAAGGCAAGCAATGCCCTGGATGAATTATATACGGTATAATAAGATACAAATAATATGCTAATTTGCTCTCTTGCCTAGAGTTAGATGAGAAGATCAGTAATCTTGTATCTGTACGAAATACTAAGAGAGAGCCAGGACTACCCTTGACTCTACAGCTATGATTTGGTTGGCTGCTATGAAGCTAAATATATGAGTTAAAACGTAGTTTTCTGGAAGAGTTCTTCACATTTTTTGTGTATTTACACAGATGTGTCCTTTCGTAGCATCTTCTCTTCTCTTATTGGAACTGCTAAATGCAACAGCTGCTTGGATTACATTCTCCTTCAATTGACAGCCACCTAACTGATATCACTGATGCATGCACTGGTCCGCGTTGGTAAAAACGCTTGTCTGGAATTGATTGTAATTGTTTGGGGCTTGTATCCTTTTGGGCTTTTACCTGGCGGAAGCTTGGCACGCTTTGGTGGCAATCTGGAATTTGAGATTTATTTGCGAGCAGTTCGGCTGACATGCCTGTACTCGATTGTTCTCTACACTGTGAACAGTTGCTTCGCTGACTCTTTTCATATCTGACAATTTGTGCTGGAGTAATCCAATTAAGGTTTGGTTTTTAAGACCAATGGGGAAATAATTCCAACATGTCAGGCATCTTCAGGCACATGAAAAGCCCCCTCAAGACACTTGTCTCCTCACTAATAAACAGAGCCAATACAAGCTGTCAATTAGAAGTCTATTCTAGTGAGTTACATCTCTCAGCTGTAATAGAAGCTACTATCACCGTGTCATTCAGCTGGATAAACTAACCAGTCACTTGGTTGTTATCATGGTCCTTCTTGCATTAAGCAGATGCTGTAAACAATGTGTTGATGTGTCTTCAATATACACTGGCTCATCTTGCCCCAAAGCCCTGACATGAAATGATTAAAATGTTACTTTGACATATGTTTAAGCATGTTTGCTTCCATGTTTTAGACCAAGCCCTATAATCAGAATCTGGCATGAGGAGCAATTTTAACCAAAATCACCATAAAGCTTTTACCTGACAATACATACTGTAACACAGTGATTCCCATTCTATTTTCCTTGAAGCCCCCCAGTTGTATCTGAGAAAAGCTGAGCCCCCCCCCCATATTTTCTGACGTCATCACCCTTAAGAATAAATTACAAATCCTCGAACAAAATCCTCAATTTGAATAAGGTGATTCAGTGTATTAAATGAGTCAACTTTCTTTAATGAATATAACTTGTCAGTTTTGTCAACATGAATGAAATGATGGCATCTCGACAGATTCGCCAAGCAAATGCAGACTCATAATATCTTTTTTTGTTTACTATAATAGTGTTAGAGCCAAAATAGATTTTGTGTTATTGTGGTTAAATAAATGTAGTGTAATATTTGTCAGATTGCTGCTAGACCGCCCCGTCAATACAGGTGCAGGCCTCCCTTTGTGTGCGGCAAGCGGGAGAGCAAATAGTTTCTTAGCACAGTGAAAATTTTGTTTTTGAAAGGCTAAACGCACACAACAAATATGGATTGAACTAGTATATTTCGTTAGTTAAAAATGTTGTGGATTTTTTCAATGATTACATCTATCTTTTTTCAATATATTTTGACTTTTGGACTTTACAACGCGTTAGTTATTGGAAATGTTTGGATAACATGAGACACAAATAAACCTACACAGCCATCACTGGAATTTAATTCTACAAATAATATGATACTAATATTAGTGTAGCCTGATCTTTATCTCCAACTGTGCACAAATATCGGGTTTAAACAGAATGTAGTCTACTAAGTAGCAAAAAAATATATGATTTGAAATAGCTTTATATACAGACTTTTGTATAAATTATCCAGTAAGTGTGTTGTTGATGATTTTGGTTATACATGTGCAAATTTAATTTTGACAACCTCAGAGCAGACAAATCCTGGCGCACCCCCTGTGATCTTTGGCGCCCCCCTAAACAGGGCCCGGACCCCAGGTTGGAAACCACCGCTGTAGCATACTGTATATCAGCACACAACAATATATTCAGCTCCAGTTACATTCATCCATTCACTCACCAGAGAGAATAAAATAGAAAACAACAGACACCAAATCAACAGGCTTCCCAGCACATCCTGGCCAGGCTGTTGGCACTAAACACACACACGCACACACACACAAATACACGTTCAGCCAAGCTGCTGGTCGGAGCATCACAGTATTCAAACTGGCAACAATGAAAAGCAATCACTCTGCAGGCAAAGACCTAAGTGTTTTGCCAGTACTGGTTTTCTTTGTTGACCTGATTCGTTGCTTTTGTTACATCTAAAATGGCACTTGCCTCTGCTTGTAGCAGGGAACGCTGCCGGTAACCTGGCAACATAGATTTGTTTCTTCCACGTCATGCCGAAATCAGAGTGATTACCTTGAAATTTAGGTTGGGATCCGTTAACCAGAAAGTTCTGTCATTAGTCAGCAAATTGAAATTGAGAATTTTATGTTTTGAATTCATTTAAATTGAATTGGCCTATGAAGGAAATTAGTGGCATAAAGTATATTGAATAAAACTGTGTCGTCCTAAACCGAATTATAGCCCACTTGGTGATGGCTTTCCATTTGTGTTTACTGGTTGTAGATGGCTACAAGGCTACGACCTGGAAGTAGATGTTACAAATATGTCATTAGTGATTAGTCAATCTACCTGATCACATTTGTTTCATGTACATTTAGTGCTTGTTTGAAATATGACAGATGTTTTATTTATTTGTATATAATTTGTATTTATTGATTTCAGAAATGTCAGGAGCATGATGCAGATGCTTCTTTGCCTTTTGAAAACACTTGATTTTTGGTAGTTTTGTAGTTTTAATTTTAAAAGGACCATGATCCTTCATTACCATGAACACACACACTATGAAGTTTACTTTGACTCAGTCCCATCCTGCTGCTGTAAATACTCAGGAATACACCAAATGTGTATCAATTGGTGTATTCCTGAGTATTTGGTGTATTCCTGAGTATACACCAAATGTGTATCAATCCGCTGCTGAAAATAGTCCCTAATAAATACACCATTTCTTTGTTTGAGTAACATTTGCTAAAAACTACAGTGCGTCACTGTTTTAGCTAATTATTGTACCTTTTTGAAAAATGAAACCATAAATTTGTGACCTGTTTTAAAGATTTAAATCTTTTGTAGGAAAAATGGGCTTGGGGACTTGGTAGGGGATTTGTTATGAAAAGTTTAACAGCACTATTTTGAACTACTACTTGTATATATATTTTTCCTTCTCTTTTGCCAGTGGTTTCACTTCATTGCTGTTAAATATATCTCTTTTTGAATTGTGTACTCCATTACAGTGAATGTCACTGCATTCACTTCATTGGTCTGCATTGCAATCTTTGTCAGTTACATTATTTTTATGATAAAGAAATGAGGACTTTTCAAATCAATTCACTTTTCATTGTTAGATCAATTCGATTTTGCTCATTGATGCAGATTTTCATGTCATACAGAAATACATGAAGGCCAAGAGATGTTTGGAAGATTATGATAAATACATTTACATTTACATCTTAAATGCAACAGTGAACGTGAACACTCTTAAAGTTCATGATGTTAGTAACTTGAACTTCACAGCTTTTATGATTAGAAACAATTTAATATATTCAACAGTATAGTTACAGGCTGTGGTGCCTCAGGGGAAAGGTTTCCTTTTGCTTTACTAGGGACAAGAATTCAGGAAGCAACTCATCGATCTCAGTTTTATTATTTTGTTGCAGGTCTGTTTGGCCTATCAGGAGCAACCGAGTCGCAAGAAAGAATGTTGGTATTGTATGTTTCTGCAAATCACGGGATACGTTGAATGTTGACGTTTCTGAACAAATATGTGTTTCATGAATACTTTTCATATCAGCCTCGTGTCACGCTTGTGGAAACGCACAATGCCACGTGGTTAACGTTGTGAAACGATTGGTTAGGTTTAGGCAAGAAAAAAGATCATGGTTTGTGTTAAAATAATACCATAACAACGTAACTTAACAACGTAACTTAACAACGTAACTTAACAACGTAACATAACAACCGTAACAACGTAACTATCTTAAATAAATAACAACTGCCCATAGCACATTTCTTATATAACGTTACATAACAAGCGTAAAGTCAATGTTTACCTTTAGTTTCACACAGGACACAAACAGCGGTCTCCTGGGTGAAGGTCCTGTTTGTTTGACCCATCCACCACCGTTACCGCCCGCCCTTAGAGGACTTCCTCGCTTGTTATACTCGTTATTATACCACGTAACTTTCAATAACGGTCGCTTGATATACTCCCTCATTTGGTCTGACCCATGTGCTAAAACGTCCACATTCATGGTTTGCAGAAAGGTATAATGCCAACAGTTTTTTTCCTGGCGACTGGCCTGGTCATAAATTCACTGAAACAAGATGTCTAATGAGGAAAAGGCCAACTACCACACCATGATATGAGAGAATTCGCCCAGGATGTGAGGAAATATAAAAATCTGCAGGCAGCCTAACAGGGAATGAAAAGTGTTTTTGATAAGGGAGTACAATTTTACATTCATGAAATGCTTTCTTCTTCTTTATTCTAAGGGCTGTTTGACCTAGGGAGATGAGTTCCTGTCCTGACCATTTACAATTGATCAAAACAAATTTTAAAGTTTGTTTGTGTAGGTGACACTGTCCTGATATGGGTGACGGACATTACAAGGTCCTATTCGTGAGCCAATTTCCCTCCTTCTGAATAGAGAGAATTTCCTGTTTCATGTTGCATCAGGTTGCTTTGAGCAGGTGTAATAAAGCATAGCAACCCTGCCCCAAACCCTGAATACCAAACTATATATGAGAAAATAAAACCTGAAAAAAAGATGGTGATACATATTCAGTGCTTGTAGTGCTCTATTGCATGCTTAGACTTGGAGAAAATCTCATATGTTCATTCATCTGCAGTCATATTTTATGGCATTCCTTTGAGATATCTCAGTGTGGCATCAGCAGCCTGTCAGCCAATAACAAGACAATAATGACTGTCGGGCCACCTTGCCTCCCTCACAAGGACCTCATTGAATTTTAATCAAATTCTGCATGTGGGTGGCACATTCAAGGAAAACCTCTGCACATCCCTATTCAGCACCATATGTTTGCAGACCTTCCCATAGTGGTGGCACCCTCGCTGTATGCCCGAGGCTCCGGAGGGTCTCCACCTGCCAGGGGGGGGCTCTCAGAGGACACATTATGCATGGCAGACAGCTGTCCATGCCCGCTGAATGCAGCGTGAGCCCGTCCATGCAGAAAGACGTGTTCGGACAGAAGAGGAAGCTCGATAAATGGGTGTGGATGGTGTGCTGCTCGTAGGCTAGCACACATCTGCTGCATAACCCAGAACTACCCATCACCACAGTCATGTGGTGTGCATGAGTGTGTGTTGAGTGGATGTGTGCTGTATCTTTAGGTAGGTTAGTCTATATGTGTCACTGTGCTGTATCTACTGTAGCATCATACATTAAACAAAAACAAGATTATTAAACTTTAAATTAAAGGAAAAGGCTTTTCCGGTCTGAGTTGTAGTTGTAGTAGTTTTTTTTCAACTCGAGGCGTTCAGAGCACTCCTGTAAAAACGAGAGGCGCACAGAGCGGATAAACACGAGGCTCTCAGCAACACAAAAGAAGCAAAATGCTTCAATCTCATTGAAAACAAATACAAAATGCCGCCCCAGGCTGCTAAAACTGATCAGGGACTAAAGGTGCAAGTTTGAAATTCAGAGCAAATCTGTTGAAAGGCACGCAAAGCACGGAGAAGCTCAGATTACAACACACACAGAGGGAGAGCAATTTCATTATTTGCTCAGGTAGACATTACTCCTCTATATCTTTACATAGCAATTAGTTGTTTGCTGCTATATTAATGCTCTAAATATCGAAACACTAATTCAGGTATATTCTAAGTCACTATGGGGATGTTGGATTTTATTCAGGGCCGGAAAAGAAAAAAAAAATCTAGTCTTAATTTTTGAGCCAGGAAAATGGTCAGAATGATCACGTAAACATGTATTAAAAATATACAGGATTAAGAGCCATATTTAACAGAAGTGGTGCAAATCCCCATATGTGTGCTGTTGGTGCCTTCAAGTGTGCTCGAGCTTATCAAGTTCATTTGAACAACCCACTTTATTTTCTTATATCCTGAGTTCAACGTTTAATAATGTTGATCTTGTTATCTACCCTTTTCTAACTCTTAAACATAATGTGTAAATAAAAAAATAAAAAAAATCAATCATAATTTTTAAAAAAGAGAACGAGGCAACATTGATTTTTGTTGTGCGTCACCTAGCAACTGTATTCAAATAACTTACTTGAATATCCTGCAAATTGTGACTTTTAATGTCAAATACAGAATGTAAGAGATCCTTTTGAAGTCACTGTGAGATGAAGGTATCATCACAAACCTCTCCATACATACACTATGAGGAAGGACATGTTTACTCCAGTGGTGTTTGTTGATGATACTGTACATGACTCATATTTAGTAGTTTCAATTTTTTTCCATCAGGGATTATTCTGCTCTTAATATGATTAGCAGACGACACATTTCACAATCTCCATGAGTAATCTGCTTTCACAATCCCACATTCAGTCATATTTCCCCCTCTTCATCTGTCTGGGGACTTCAGCTCTCTGGAATTATACCACATGTCACTGTCACACCATCCATGCCGAACTCACAGAGCCTTTTCTCCAAACCCTTTCAGTTTTGACGTAATGTGGCTCAGTTACCTCACAGTGAAGAGAAACTTCAGTGACAAGAAGCGAGCAACATGACAGCAGCATGAAACGGGATCGAGTGTGTTTTCAGGCAGTGACACTCTGACTTGATTGGAGTTTCTAATCACGTAGGGAAAGGTCACAGAGGAGTCTGAGTGCAGCGCGCGCACATTTCCCCGAAGACATGTGTGAGTGACGTGCTTCCTAAATCTCTTTTTAAGCTCCTTAAAGTTTACAGTACACATAGCTGTTGTTATTGTTGCATTTGAAGTGTACGAGTGTGGGGTGTGAAAGACCAAAAGAGAGGGAGAAGCAAAGGTTGTGGAGCATACTGTAGGTCCACATGTATAGATGTGTGTACAGTACGTGTAAAGAACTAAATTCAGACGTTCCTGTTTTTTTTCTCTTCGTGGGCGACAGTGTGTAAGCACCTCCATCCTCTCTGCTGGGCTGCAGCCACACGTC
Source organism: Sebastolobus alascanus (assembly GCA_916701645.2). Taxonomy (NCBI): domain Eukaryota; kingdom Metazoa; phylum Chordata; class Actinopteri; order Perciformes; family Sebastidae; genus Sebastolobus; species Sebastolobus alascanus. The sequence goes on along the minus strand of CAKAOJ020000220.1, from coordinate 99,414 downwards.
ATGTCCTCAGGCTCCCCGGTGCCGCTGCATAAACACAAATCCCTCGGTGCCCGTGGGGATTTCATCCCAGAAGAAATGCGCTGTCACCTGCTGTGCAAGGGGAAAATAACAATTGTCGAAAACATGACAGCTCCGTCCACAGCACCCAGCTTGCTTAGCAGAGCATTGGACCGCAATTTTAAGTTGAGTCCATAACACCTCATAGCTGGCTAGCCTCTACAGCTATATTACTGCATCTACTGGTGCAAAGAGTTCAGCTCAGTTAGTGGGATTGTTCACTGCTCTCAGACTGTGTGAGCTTTACACTCAACCAAGCAGGTTTACTTTAATTGTGGGTGCTTGATATCCTGGTTTATGTCTTCCAAAACCCAATAAAGTGGTTTAGTATTTACAGGTAAAATATGTTTGTTTTTTTACCTAACCGACAAATTGTGATAAATCCAATATATGTATCTGGTAAATCTTTCCCTATAAAAAAAATGTCAAAAGATAGTGAAAATAGCCATCACAATTTCTTAAAATCCAAGGTGGCAGTGTCGGCTGTCTCGTTTTATGCAAATAATAGTCCAAAACCCCAAAATAGTCAATTTACAATGATATGAAACGAAGAAAAGCAGCAAATCTTCACAATTGAGATGCCAGAATTTGTTGACTATTAATTTGTTGACAATTAATTTGTTGACGATCAACAAATCAAATGGTAACCTATCGTTGCAGCTCTAGTTTAGTTCATCAGTGTTTCATTCGCAGGTGTCAGAACACTACAGATATGACCAGTTAGCACCAATATATTGTCAAAATAAGAACAAAATGGCCTTAAAGGGGAACTCCATCTCTCCAAAGTCTGTTTACAAGTTTTGAGGAGTACTATTGTATTCGCGGAAAACCCTTTTGTGGCTTTATTCATTTATATTTATATGTGGCTGTGAAGTCTGATAAATTGTGACTGATATAGTGATGTCACTTGAGTCAGCGTTGGTCGGGGCTGAAGGCTATGAGTTTGAAAATGAAATAAATCAGGGGATGTGGAGAAAGTAGTGATCCTACCAGGCCTCTGTAGCTCCTCATCTCTGCTTGAGGCTAGCGTCTCAAGGCTAAAGCACACAAATTTCTGACCGAACTGTCGGAAGTCAAGTTGAATCGTGGGTAATGTCAGCACCAGGTTTTGACAAGGAAGATGAAGACGTGGTATGAAAAAAGACGATATCTTTGGTTCTGCTGCATGGATTTTGATCCAAAATCGGCGGAGTGCTCTTTTAAAAAGCTGGATGTTTATTGTGGATGTTATTAAAAGTATATTTTCCTCTTGGTAGAATAAGGTTATTGGCTTGACCTGCAGTAGAACAGTAGCTGTGTAACTGTAAACGACTGTCTCGTGAGTGCAGGACCATTGAGGATGCATGTTGTCCCGTACGTCCCAGCGCGCTCACTTACCTGTTGAAAGAATGATGCAAGCCAGAGCTACAGCTGCATCAGATAGTATGTTGCAATCTCGTTGCTCGTCTCCAGGGAACAGAAGTTATAGTCATAACATTTGGATTCCTCAGAGGCTCTGTTGTGTTCTTTGTGATCTATTTTAAAGCAAGTTACAGTTGCCAGCGGACATCGAAGGTTAAAGTGTCAGTGATACAGATGGTAACTGACTTTAACTTGTTTTATTATCTTGGATCCAATTTCTACATATAAGACAACTTTTCTGCTGCTTTACTTGCTTTGATTTTGATGGTTAATTCGATGCAATAACAAATCGTAATGGGGAATCTCCGTTTAATTTAGCTTTGATCAAATCTATTTTTTAATATATATATATATATATATATATATATATATATTTATTTTTCGAAATACTGTTGCAGGATTTCAGTATCATCTCCTGTCTCATAAGTTATGTTTGTGCAAGATTCAGTTTTTTTTTAATTTCATGAATTTAATTTTAATTGAAACTGTATTACATCACTAATATGATGATACAGACATCATGATGTACCTCAAAAAAATTGTCCTTGATTTACAACACTCATACAGCATCACCTACCACACTTACAATAACACACATCACAGATTAGATAGAAATATCAGTGTGAGGATGACAAAGCCTAAGATGAATAACTGCTATGTAAAAGGAAGCAAACCGAGCCAATCACACCTTCAGTTATCTGTGTCACACCTTTTCTGCTGCTCACTGGCACTCACATTCTAGCATATACACACACACACACACACACACACACACACACACACACACATACATGCATGCATAGAGTCACCTATAGGTGCATAGGTGTCATTCTTTATTCATTCATCAATGGACAAGAAACGCAAAAGAGTGACCTGTGCTAGAGGAAATATGGAATTTCTAAAACATATTTTTTACTCCTACTACCCAATTACCGACACCCTAAACAGACAGTTGTGAGTTAAGAGTACAAATATGACCTACTTCAACATATTAACCTGCGCCACAACCATAAAATCCCTCTGATGACCAGTGATTACAAAATCTTTAATACAATGTAAATCTCCTAGATGTATAATTTGAATGGTTTTGGCTTCTAAAAGTATAAAAAAACATGCTGATTCACTTTATATTCTGTAATGCCAACAGTCTAAAATGATTTTTTTAATTATTTTTATTTATTTTATTTTTCTTTTAGAGATTAAAGTCTTATTAATTCTTAGGACTTCAACATGAACATTTTTAGTAGGAATTATTACCTCAGTTTTTTTAAAGTTGAGTTAAGGTTACATTTTTTTTCAGTATATTTTTATGGCATACGTTTTTCATAGAAAAATACGATGCTCCAGGTAACAATTGGTGCAGTCAATGTGTTGCTATCAAGCATTCTTAGAGGTTGGGGGTGGGTCGAACATTTTTTTTAATTCTACACACACAATGTCTTTACACTAATCAAAACATGGCCTACTTTTTAGGGTTGGGCGATATGTTAAAATTTTCCAACCGTCGCTATCGTATTCATTCAAACTCGACGGAAACAAACTAAAACTCACCAAAACTGTCTTGATTGGTCTTTCCAACAATCTCCAACTCTAGTTTGGTCAAAATAAACTTTTATTTCACCTAGTTATATATGAAATTATGCCAGCTCTACACGTTGTTTTCCCCCCGCTGTCTCTCTGCCTTCAGAGCAGCGGCTGAGCAGCTCTCGTTCCTCGGAGGCAGACCGTTAAACTAGCAAAATAAAGTAACAAACATCGCCCAAGAAATTGCTCAAAAGAAAAACAACCGGCAATGTACTCAGCCAATCGCTGATAGGCGATTTATGAGTCCAACCATACTGCATTTATAACTTGCATTATCTGTCTGACCACAGCGATCAACTGTAAACGCAAAGTGAGCAGCAACTCAAATCTAAAAATATTATACATATTGGCCTCCAAAAGCACATCAATGTAGCAGGAGTTAAACTTAGCAGGAACAGGTTTTGGTCTCTACTGTCTCCTACTGTGACCAATGTCATCAGAGATCCTACCTGCTCTTACTGTCAGCAGAGGAGGGACAATGAAGATGGGTCTTAGTGCAGATCGGACATAACACACCCTGCCAGTCCAGATCCGAGCACAAAGGCAGAGCGGGGTGCTGCCTCCACGCGGCAACCACACACTCACTCTCCATCTGACAGGCCAATGTCGGAGCATGCCAGAAATATATGGTAATTACTATCTGCAGAGTCAAAGGAGGGGGAATGGATTAACTCAACCTGGTTACAACACGAGTCAGATTTTCTAAACCACGACGCCTCCAAAATGTGTGTTTCTTCCAAATGTGCAGTCCGGTTCCCCTCCTGTCTGTCACTGTGTATCAGAGGCAGCAAGAGCAGCTGAGCGGCTGTCAGTTTCTGTCTTTTTCAAAGCCGGCCGCATTAATGGGCTGCCAGTGTGACCCGGCCGCGCTCTTTGCACTACACGATTACTGTGTTTAGGCGTGGACCTAATGCTGCCGACCTCTATTTTCTAATGGAAAGACCTTTAAGGGGCACTCAAGACTGAAATCACTTGTGTGCATCTCCACTAAGAGTAGATCTGTGTGTATGTGTGTGTGTGTGTTGTCCCTGTCTTTGCTCCCACCCGAGGCTTTGAGAACATAGAGCATGTGCATCCTGTCCGCTCCTGTAAAGGAAACAGTGGAACAGAGGATTCTTGGAGCCTGGAGCAGATATGGGAGTACTGCACTCAGTAACACAATGCGGGATGACAGTAGTTTAGCTGAAGAGGGTTTTTTTTTTCTTTTTCTGTTTGTTTGTTTCTGTGCAAAGAGGCAGCCTTTCAAAGATGCTCTTGGAAATCAGTGAATGTGTAGATTCTAATAGGACCAAATTGTGAGTTTGTTTCTCTCAGTTGACTTTGGGACTTTTCTCATGTGGAGTCTGGGACCATGTTGTTTGGCTGCATGAGCGCTCCTCTCCATGGCTCTGGAAGCATTTTAGAAGAAGTAGTTCATGTTGTACCAGATCAGCCTTGTTGACACGACCCAGCAATCCCTCCTGCTCATGAATGTAATGCCACGCCACTGACGCCTGTAATCAGAGAATTATTCAGCCAGGGAAAGGACGAGTGTGAACCGTTTTGTTGTAAATTTGTGCATTTTGCAGCATGTCCACGTCCCACTGCTTTGTAATTGGGTGATTAAAAATGCATATTGTTGTCACAGTGTGCTCTTACACTATGTATTATTAATATAAAATGATGAGGGAGCTGATGCTGATTCTATTATGATGCCAAAGCATCCTGGTGTAACAGTAAAACTGCAGACATCCTTTTGTATTGACAGATGGCTGCTTTGTTTGTTCTATTTTTTTGTTGTTCTTCATAAGTATAGCCTGTGTCCAAATGAATATGTATTGCTTTTAGCAGTAGGGTTCAGACCCCCCGAGGGAGTGTCAGTGGCTGGCTTTGCTCTGGGCTGCAGCAGGAGGAAGAGAAGCAGGCCAGGGCCTGTATTGTGTAGAAATTAATCACATTACAGGAAAAAAATAGACATGGCTGGTTTTTCAACTGCTGGCTGACGTCACTGACTGTAACGGATACATGAGGCCTGCCAGTCGAAGCAGTCGCAATCATTTACTACAATTGCTCCACTTTACAGTGACTTTGTTCAGTTGTCATCTGCTGCATTTTGTTTATCTACCTTAAATCAGCTGTCAGGGGTGCAGTGCTCATCTTTTCATTGCTGACTTCGATGATGCCATATTTACAAAGCTGGAGAAACCTCTACAACAAATTAGAATGAAATATACTCAATTTGGACGGTTGCTTTGAGTTGCAGCGTTCATCGTGCATACATCCTCTCATGTCTTCATTACATGACGCCTTCAGATTTATTTGTTGTACAACTAATATGGAAACACTGAGGTAATGGACACATGTAAAAATTGGTAATTCAATATAAGAATAAGTACATACTGAAATCAAAGGAGCGCTCGTCATGGAGAGCACTACTCAGCCGGTAAAAGCAGTCTTATCATGTCCTCTGTGGCTTTGGAGGAGCTTTCTAAAGTTATTTTTTTTCTAAAAAGAAATTGCCAGATGATGTCATCAGGGTTCACTCGGCTTGGGTTTGGTGATATTTTTGACAATTAAACAACTTTAGGTTTAGGCAACAAAACTACGCGGTTAGGTTTAGGATGCTAGCTGTATGCGGCTGTAATAATGGATATATTGTCTGTAATTCATCGCTTTTATTATCTTAATAATAATACACCCATTGGCTGTATGCTGTAAGCCTGTACCGTGGTGGATGTATTCATGTATTCATCTGATCCCAAACAACCGGGTATTGACCAGTAGCTAGTAGTGCTAGTAGCATGACATAAACATAATTTAATGTAGTTGTAGGCTATTTACTAACACGCAGGGCAACAGCACAAGACACAACCTCTTATACATCCGTGGTCTGTGGTCTATTGTACTATATTGGGGGTTCTTGACATGAAAAAGTTTGAGATTGCTCTCAAAATTTGTGTGCTGGATGTTTCCAACTTCCATTTTTGTCCATTGCTCACTTTTTTCTCCTCTGTCTAAAGTTTAATAAATAAATAAGCAGTGCTCGAAGTGGGCCGGTACTCACAGGTACGCAGTACTGGCGCACCAGCACTTCTCACAAGCTGCCGGTACTCTTTTCTGCCCTCTCCATTTCAGGTTTTCTGGGCGATTCATAACGGCGCAGCGCCAGCGTATTTGCGCTGCGCCTCATAAGCCGTATGAACATAAAAACTATTTGGAGAGCATCTGGATGAGCCAACGCACGGTACGGGGGAGGGGGGTGAGAACGAGTGTGCTGTAATTTATCGATACAACGTTCTCGTCCTTTTTGTAAAATAATTAGCAAACTGTTCATCATAGCTTTTTTTTTTATTTGTGAACAAATATAGTTAATGAAACATTTATTAAAAGGTTTTGATAATACAGTAGTCGCCTTCAGTCCAAAATGGCGGAGGCATAGCTCTGCTGCTGCGTGCTGATGATTCAATGGAACCACCAGTTAGCTTTCACTTATCAATATAAGTTCTTTGGCATTAGTTAAGTACGTAAGTTACGTAACAAAAGTAAGGTAAAATAAGTCAACGTTGACATTTGGTTTCACACGGGACATGAACAGCGGTCTCCTGGGTGAATTTGTCGCTCTTTATACGTGGTCACCTGACTTTCTCCTTTGCTCCCTTCATAATTACTACGGCCACTAGAGGTCGGCGTCGTCTTCATGTACTCGTATCGGGGATCAACCATGTGAATAGATGATAACGGCCTTCTTAAGCTACTAGTAGTTGTAGCAGGCCCCTTCTAACCCATATATATGAGGCTGATAACGCCCATTCAATCAGCTGATATTATTCAAAGCGAGTTGTGCCCCCTCTAGTTCATGAATCTACCTGCTCACACTGGAGAGTAACATTTCGACTGACAGTATACACACATAACTGTGTGTGCGTCCATCCACAGGTGCCCCAAGCTGATAAAGTCTTTCCCTTCCTGGGCTGTCATGAAGGATGATAGACCTGCTTTGGGATTACTGCCCACCATCTTTGTCTTCGTGCTCAATCTTTACTTTATCTCAAATCAGTCTGGACGTGATCTTAACTGTGTAAGGAGACGGGCATGTTTGACTTGCACGACTTGTTCGGTCTTTGAATATTCAGTGAGGCTTGTCCTTTGAAGCTGCAGCTAGGTCTCCTTTTGTGAGTGAAGCAGCTTTATTCATTTTGACTTATGCAAAGTGATCTTTAACCTAGAGGGAAACCACAAAGAACTCTTCAGGGACTTCTGCAAACCTCTCCACAATGGATCATGTTTTGGAAATAACGGGCAGACCAAAAGGAGAAATAGACTCTAGTAGAGTTGTGTCTTACAATAGTCCAACATCAAGATCGTTGTATGCTGCGAGATTTGAAAAAAAAAAACCTTTGCAACATCAGAGTATCTAAAACAACTTAGATAGTTAATTTGAGCTCATGTGCTCATAAGGCTGATGTCCTGTTGCCATGGCAGTGATTGTAATATTGTCTCCTTGGGAAGCTGGATTTCTTCTACATTTTGTCTTAGAGATGTCCCGTTTTTATGCCAGGGAGCATTGTGTAACCCATAAAATCAATGCCCTGGATGTTTTTGGGACGACGGTACGGCCAGCTGTGTGAGACATCTCATTATGTCTTCGCTCTCTGCGGCATTCTGCAGCTCATGTTGTGCCATGTAGTCATATGGGTTTTAAACATAGAACGAGAGCAGGTGCAGCCATAGTCCAAAAGCGCTGGAGAGGAAACAAACACAAACAACATGCCTTATCCTGCCTTGAAGTGTCCCTTGTCCCCATGGACCTCTGCTGTGCCATCACTCAGTGCTCAGCTCCACACGCACAGCAGCCAAACCCAAAGCCCGAGCCCCAAATGGTGCTGATCAGCCGCCTCCATTGCTTCCCGTAGAGTACAGTACCTGCTCCTCTCAGCCAGCAGGGGACTATGGGATCATGCTGTGATAAATTGCCAAGCAGCAAGGGGAGGCAGGGGGTTCCTCCAAGACGGTTTTGTTTAATTGGTAGTCCGCTAACAAATGGTATGGTTTAAGCTCAGCAGGAAAATAGCGTATGTCTGTCAGTTAGACTGACTGTAAACTGTAGAGCAGCAGATAACGTCACAACGTTCAGGTTTGATTAATTGACTTCAATAATGTAAAGAATTCATCCCAGAATAGATCTCATAGCCTAACCCATAGAGGTTATTGATAGACTGTATCCAATTCATTCAACACAGCTACTGAAAGATAAATGGAGGCTTAAATTATAAAAAATATTACGTGACAAACATACAGTATCTGCATTTTTGAAATGATGTTTGTTTCCTGAAATTGTAGGACACCGGGTTGTAAAATGAGGTTTAATAATATTTCTCAGATGCCATGCGCGATTATTTCTGCATTACATTTCTTATATCTCTGTGAGATCAAGGTAGAGATGATGTCTGTGGTTGAATTGTGGTACTAGTCCCAGTGAGTGTGACAATGATGTAGTGGTTTAAAGCGGGTTTTATGAATTTTGTGTGAATTACATTGTGCTCTTGAAAACCTGCACATTTTGCAGAGCATTTGTTTCAATTTAAACACTGGTTCACACTAAATTGGATTATCGACCAGGTTAATGGAGTCCCATAATTACTCCATTTCATCTACTGTAACAGTTAGTCATTACTTATTGTTACATAGTAATTACACAACTATCATTCATTTATTAACTTCTCAATAATTGGTCTTTGATTTTTTATAATTTGTTCTCTTTCTTAAAAGAATCTCATGATGTCAAACTGGAAGTCTAATGAACCAGATAACTGAATACACTAAGTCTTGATCTGGCTTCTTGCAGAAGTTACACGAAATGAAGGACAAAGAAAGAAAGAAAGAAATCTTTTTACGTGGATCTCAAGACATCAAAATGTGTGTTTGGCTCATTCTGATCTACTCCAACACAATGGTGTGACATCGAGGAAAGGTTGACATTTAAACTCCAGCAATGTTTTATTGATTTTAGCAGCCTGACAGGTGCTCGCCAACATGATGCCCAACTTCCTGTTAGTGATAAGTCACCCCTTCGGCTGGTTTCTCTAAGACGGTTGAGATGTCATTCTAGAAAATGCTGCCGCTCCCATAAATACAAAACATTTCGCATTATAACTGTGATTGTGTCAACATACCCGTACAACTCCTGTCAAAACACTGCTCATGTTTCTAATCACTTTTACCTTTACATTTAATTTATGTTTCACAAAACTAATATTTTTGTTGGGCTGTGTAAGTACTGAAACATTCTTCTCATTGATTAAGTAGTTGTGTAGCAGCTAAAAAGGCTTTTGAAGCAGTTATTTTGAAAAAAAAATTATATTTTTCATGTGAAAGAAGGTTATATTAAAGGTTGTTTCATAAATTTGTATGATTGAATTCTTGCTCATTCACAGACAGTGTAATGAAATGCTGAAGGACTTTAAAACAGCTCAGTTATTTTTTTATAATGAAGGTCTTTGTTTCCCTGGCACAAAAGGGGAATAAATAACAGCAAAAACAAAAACATCGGTATCGGCCCAGAATTTTGCAATCAGTGCATCCCTATAAATAATCATGTAAATGTGCTTTCAATTTATTTATGTATTTATTCTTTGGTTATTTTAGTCATTTATTGTGAATGCTATGTGTCAGTTGATTAGCACGATACTGCAATGTTATCGGATGGATCATAAAAATGGATATTGTTATTCATTTTCTTCAATAAGCAATTGTTCAGTGATTTGTTCAGTTCATTAAAGACTCAAGATCGTATGTACCTTATTGGAAAGTGTTTCCTGCCTTTATTTGAAACTATCTCAGTTGATAATTCTAGTCGTCTGTCTGGGGATCTTCTTTTAGTCAGACAACACGTACCCCAGTGCCTCCCAAATCCCTAGTTCAGTATGCAGACCTCATCCACATGAAAAATGGTCATTTGACAAAACTCCAGATAATTACATTTGTTTGCAACCTCTCACTGATCCTGTCATCCACTTTCCCCTAAGAGTGATATAACTTTATCACCATTTCCTCTACCCTCAGGAGGTATGAAAATGATCACAAGCCTCCACCACCACAACCAAAATATCTCCCTGTTTCACGACCTCCTCCAAGTCCTATTTAAAATGAGGATCCTCTTTTTCTTCTCTATCCACAGATCTGGTATTTTCCTGGATCTTTAATGAGTACCCAACATTTGTGAAGCAGGATACTCGCCGATTCATCTCGCAGGAGACGGGGAATCTGTACATCGCCAAAGTGGAGCCCTCAGATGTTGGCAACTACACCTGTGTGGTGACCAACACCGTCACAAAGACCCGAGTCCAGGGTCCGCCCACTCCACTAGTGCTCCGCAGTGATGGTGAGCCCTGCTTTTGAACACGCTAACTGCATTAGACCACTTACATAATAAATACAGCACTGCAGGCCAGAAGTGTCGTCTGGTTAATTGTGCTGCATATCACACTGTTTTGTTGTAGAATCTGCTAAGTATTTAGTCATTAGGACGTTAATTTGGGTGCAAATGTTGCCTCTTAATTGTACTGTGTTGGTTTGGTGTGTATGATTTCCCTTTTCCAAATGTGGATGTTACGTATATATTTAATTTGTATTTGCACACTGCAAATTCTCCATAAGACCTCCATATTTGGTTACAGGGAGATTTGAGATACACCTTTACTGCATTTTATGTACTACACTTAATAGGCTTTAGTTTAAACCCCTAGAGTAATGTTTATTCCAATGTTGACTACATTATGAAGTCACAAAGTTTTTAGTTTGAGAGTGCATTTCTCTAAAAGTATGAATTTGTATTTTATGTGTATATACAAAGTGTTTGATTTTTACAAGTAGGCAGGAATGAGTCCTAAAACCTGAAAATGAGTTGGCATTGTTGCACTTCCGATTACCTCGTCGCTTAGTCAATGGGTTTTTAGTTAGATACCTGAAATAAGGTCTGTGGTTAACACAAGCTGAAGAGATTTTAATGTTTTGTTCTATGATATGAAATACGTCGGCACATGTCCCATTCGTGAATTTTGAAGCTTTTACGTGTCTTAAAACAAGGCGGTTGCTAACAAGTGGCTAAATGAGACTACATCGGTTGTCTGGGACATTAAACGTCATCACGCCAAACACATCAAACTTAGTGGTGGTGACCTTGAAGTCATGTGACCATGGTGTAGTTTGTTTGTAGCCTAACATTAGCTTTTTACTTCAGGTGATGGCATTTACGCCTCAAAAATCATAAAAGTGGTGTTCATTTGTGATGAACGTGTAAGTAGTAGGAAGCCTATTTTCTGCAGTAATCTAAAAGCCAATGGAGAAATCACATTGGCTTTTTGTCGAGGGAACCAGTGCGATGCTAACCTCTGGGTTGGCCTACATAAATACGTCCTCCCTGCATCGCTCTATAACACATGAAATTGGATGTAATCACACTCCACAAAGGCATTCGCCCATTAGTCTCCATCTTGTGTGTTATGTTTTGATAATCACATGGGTCACCATACATATACATTTACTTCTTGCCACTGTCATCGTGTCTTCGGATGGTGTTTTCCTTCTATTTTGCGCCACTTTCATTAGTACTAAAAAAAATGCAGCTCCTCCATTCTGTTCTGGGATCAGATGGTTGATTTAATACATCAGTGCTGATTTGGTCCGGTCCTGGTCATGACAAACAAAAAGCCAAACTTTCTCTGTTGGTGCCTGAAAGTAGGACGTGGTAGTGGTTTTAAGGAATACAAATGAGATGCAAAGGTTAATTATCTCTTCCTCTGCTAATTTCAGCATGTCCTTTAACATGTGGATCTGATGCTTTAGGCTGGCCTTATCAAGGCACTCCGGAGGAAAGGTCACTGTCAGCAAGTAATCTAATTGTAGGGTTCTCTCCTAGAAGGGTATTCCTTACCATATCTGATGTAATGCAGTACAAGAAATATGAAGCCAAATGTTATTTTCATTAGAAATGTCTTGTATGATATTTGTTAGGGTTGTTGTCTTCCAAATAATTACAGCTGATCTGGTGCAATAAAAAGTGAACACTACCTCTTATCAAACAGATTTGTTAGGCCTTGTTATTGGAAACTGGACTACTATAAGTAGAAGGAGTTGTACAAGCTTTATTTGAATCCCCTATTTAGCATTTATAAGCAGTATATAAAACTAAACTAATAGTTATTATAACACGAATTGCGAATAGCTTGCGTGATTTGAGAGATCGTTTTCTTTCAAGCAATTCCCGAGCACTTTCCTTACCTGCTTCCTTCCTTTCTGTTTTCATTATACCTTTGTTTTCACCGAGGCAGCCGGTCTAGCGGCGAAACGTCAGCCTCACCACGGTCACAGGGGCTCAGGTAGGGGGAGGGGGGTTCCGGTTGGCACATTAAACAGGTGTCCCCTTCAAAAGGTTATGGTATGAGACAATTACCTGTCCACTTCCACCTGTCTGCCTAAAATGGGTGATAGTGCTGTGGTTACATTCCAGTATGAGACAGTTGTGATAAGGATCTGAATTAGCTTTCACAGTCACTCAGGGAGCCATCCTGATAACACATGCCTCGCCAAATCAACGAGATGAAATTGGCCTGTTTCCTCCATCTCTAGAGCTATTTGTGCAACACAGCCCTGAATTACAGCAATGGGGAAAACCTATTGTTACACTGGTGGATGAGAGGGGTTTAAAATACCATGTTGTGCACCCAGCTTTGGCACAGCAAGGAGAGCTGAAATTACACCCATTACAAATACATTGATATAATTTACCTTATGTCATTTAAGGGGAAGACAAAAATACGCTGTTAGACACTCCGGTCTTGATTTATGAATAGGTCCCTCCCGAAGCTAAAACACCAGAGAGCCCACATTCCCGTCTTCTCCTTTATTCAGAGATTTTTAGCATGCACAGCAGCAATATTATAATCCACCAGAGCTGCTCCACCGACAGTGAATGGGATGCTTTGTAGACACAGTGGCGGTACCCAGGGGGATTTTATGGGCCCTTTTTCTGGTTCATAGCTGTTAGCACTACAACAAGATGAAACTCATCTGAATGTAAAAGCTCAAACCGTCTATGAATTCTCAAAGTTGTTTTTTTCTCCATTCAATATCAGTGTGTTGCATGTCCGCTGGAGAGCTGTGTTTTTGCTTCTTTTTCTCATTATTTTCAATGGGGGAGCATTCTGTGACAGCGCTGAGAGCAGGGAGTGTTTTTCGCTGCTCAGATTGCACAGCGTTGGAAGTTGAAAAACATTTCAGTTTATAGTAAAAGGACGGCTGTACTTGAAAAAAAAAAAGGTTTTCAGTAGCTGTGTAGCAACAGCAGAAGCCACAGCTCCTGTTTTTTTGTTGTTGTTGTTTAGCTGCAGTAACAAATCAAAAATACAACTTTTTTTTTTGCACTAACACCAACGCTCTTCTGCTTCTCTCTTTCAGGTGTGATGGGTGAATACGAGCCAAAGATTGAAGTTCAGTTTCCAGAGGTCGTTCATGTTGCCAAAGGATCCACTGTAAAGCTGGAATGCTTCGCTCTGGGAAAGTAAGCGCACTCTTAGTCTGGCTCAGCATGCTCACTCGCATATGAAAGGAAAAAAATATTACTAGAAGAGTGCTGGGAGATTTATTTTTTCATGTGTTTCACCACTTTGCTGCAATCCTCGTGTGTTTCGAGTTAGGCTGCACATCTAAGAAATTAGAGGGCACGTGTTGTGGTGTAAAAATCTTCAGTTAAAATATCAGATTTTGTTATAAAGTATACTGAAGCCCAGAGTATAGGACGGTAATATGCTTAAAGATGGATTACTGAACAACCCTTAACTATACACGTTATAAGCCCCTTAAACATTCCTTATGAATATTATAGTGGTGTAGCCATGGAATAGGTACATTTACGGTGCAAAACAGCTGAATTTGATCCTTAAATGTAGTAAATCCCTAAACCTTGTGCACCTCCGCCTGCTCTGGCATTAAATATGAAGGATTTTAATCTTTAATCTTGCACATTAAGGGACATTTGAGACGTTAAATTCAAATATTTAAAGGACCAGTGTGTAACAATTAGGGGGATCTATTGGCAGAAGTGTAATATAATATTAAGAGGTATGTTTTCTTTAGTGTATAATCACCTGATAATAAGAATTGTGTTTTCGTTACCTTAGAATGAGCCATTTATATCTACATAGGGAGCGGGTCTCTTCACGGAGTCCGCCATGTTGCACCGCCATGTTTCTACAGTAGCCCAGAATGTACAAACCAAACTCTGTTAACTTTTCCTGCTTGGGCCGGAGTCGATAACGTTACTCGCTTCCCTCGTCGCCGCCGCTCTCTCGCTTCACCACTCACTTCCCACATACACACACACACTGGCTCTGCTCCAAATGACCAACAACTGGCTCTAGAGACGGCCCTTCGTGTTTTTGCGTCGACCACCTTAGCTCTCCAACACGCTCCAACATCTCTCACCTCACAGCTAGATACCGCCAGATCCTACACACTGGACCTTTAAGGGACTATGAGTTAATATTAGGTTGTATGTGTAAGGGAAATTGGGGCCTTTTTTTAGCTTTTTTTAAGGGATGTTTGTTTACTAGTAATTAGTTTCAGTATTTTTCACCATCTACTGTCTTCATCTTTATACTGTCTTTAATTCAGCTCTAATTGTGATTTATTATTTTCAATAACGGTATTAGGAAGTGTTTGTTAAATATATTGAAAGTTCACTTTTAGCAGTTTTGTTTCAATTCTTTGCCAAACAATAATCAATATATAGCTAACATCTTAAAAATGTGTTTTTGAATTGTATATTTTCTACTTTTCCACTTGGTGTCAAAATTTAAATAACCTTTTGATAGATCAGGACGACTTAGTTCACTTATGAGCAAGAAATCATTCACAAAAAAATTGAAAGTTGTGACTTTAGATGGTTAAACTTGTCCATGTCTCTTCACACAGCCCGGTACCGTCTATAAACTGGAGGAGAGTAGACAGTGTACCCTTCCCCAGGAAAGTGGACATGAGGAAAGCCAGTGGCGTCTTGGAAATCCCGTATTTCCAGCAGGAGGACGCCGGCACGTACGAGTGTGTGGCGGAGAACTCCAGGGGAATGAACACAGTGAAAGGGAAGCTCTCTTTCTACGGTAGGTGATCCTGACATGCATGAATATTTGACCAGCGTGCACCACATCTGTCAGACCTGCTCAGACTGAAAGGCAGCAAAAGCAGACACAACTGGTCTTATAAAGCAGTCAGCGGCGATCAGCAGAGAGCTCGTGTGGCGTGCACACGGAGCGGGGCTCGTTTTAACGGCACATCAAAATGATTAAAGGCTGTCGGCCATGATGCCTCTAATATTTTGATCCAGATTATAGGAGTGATGCGGATGAGGCTGATCCCTTGGATACGACCTTGTTGGTGAGCCTTGTATTGGGTTCCACCAGATGGCATCATGATTGACATCCAGCTTGACTGGAGATCAAAGCCGTTAAATGTACTATACATGGGCCAGTGGCACATATGTCAGGGACATAATCTGCACAGCAGCATGTGGATCGACAGGAAGGGGGTTAGTAGATCCACTCATTGTTGCTGATGGTCCCGTAGTTGGAGTTCAGACACTAGAAGTCATGATATCTACTGCCACTTCATTCCACTAGAAAAACCCACCATCAGAGAAATAATCTGCTCTTGCAAAATGACAGATAGTACACATTTAAACGTTTTTTAAAAACTATTTTTTGATGGAAACCCTAAACTTCATTTGACAGTAATGATTTCCTCTCTAAATTGAGTATTTTATAAACGATCTATCTATTAGAGGCAGCCATATTTTTATAAGTAAATATCTTAATTTAGAGCCAAATATTTGAAATTGACTTGTTAAATCAACATGTCCTCATACCTAAACGCTCAGAATAGGTTGTTTGCCAATAACTCCCAAAACGACATATATGACCGTTAGAGAGTACCAGTGACAGGCGCATGACATGGTCATGAATAAATGGATAAAACAATACCCTTACATTTATATGTTAATAATATTTTGACTCGGACTGATCCGTTAACTTGCTCTTTGAACAATCTACGGATTTTCCTCCCACCTCCACGGCTCTGTGTTTTCTTCCCTCTGATTTTCTCCCCTTCAATTCATGCTGTGTCAGCTGTCAAAAATAACTCATTCAGGGCATTAAACAATTTGCCGTGATTTACAACAGTCCTGGAAGCTCTTTGCCTCGTTCACTATAACAGCCCAGCAGCATGCTGTGATCCACCAAGGCTTGATTTGTCCCTTTGAGCTGTGGCTCCTCTCTCATTTTGATGTGTTTTCTCTTTCTCTCTCTTTCTCTTTCTCCCTCTCCCCTGCTGTCTGCAGCCAGGTGATAAAAATCAGTAATCTTATTTTGAACTCCCTTTGAATTAAAAGCCTTTGAGACATTCGTCAGCAGTGTAAGCCAATGGGGGAATCGATAACGGGATCTCTTGTGCATCCAAGCAAGCTACAGTGAGCTGGGCTTTGTGTTAGACAGGAAGAAATGAAGGTGTTACTTTACGGTGGCTCTATGGTCACTTTAAAACATTCTCACACTTATAATGTGCCCTTAATATCCCACTAATGCAGTAGGTCTCATGTGTTTTAAGTTTCTTTTGATTGTTCTGGATATGAAGGAGCTGTATTTCAAATTTAGTATTTTCAAATTTTCAAATTTTTGTTCACTCCACACCTCCAGGGTCTGAAAAGTGAAGCCACTGCTGAAGTGCCTTAAACTTGCATTCTTTCTAATAGCCAGCAGGGCTATTAAAAGAAGCCTCTGGTTGCTAAAAGAAGTCTGATTGTATAGAAGTCTATGAGAAAATGAGCCTACTTCTCACTTGATTTATTACCTCAGTAAACATTGTAAACATGAGTTTATGGTCTCAATCGCTAGTTTCAAGTCTTCTTCAATACAGCATGATGTTCATTTAGTAAATTATGGTCCCATTTAGAGTCAAATAGACCATAAAGCAGGGGATGCTTTAGGGCGTGGCTACCTTGTGATTGACAGGTCGCTACCACGACGTTGTCCGGTCTCGGAGTTGTCTGCGATTTCCTCTTACAACTTTAACCCTTTCCCAGTGTGTTTTCAGTTCATGAAAGTTAATTATAACATTTTTGGTCACCTAAAAATGTCTTATTCAGCGTTCGGTTGTACTTCCGGTTCCAAAACACCGAGATGGCGATGGCAAAAATGTCGAATTCGAGGCTTCAAAATGGCAGTCCACAAAGCAGTGGGTGACGTCACGTTGACTACGTCCACTTATATACAGTCTATGGTCTTGACTAAACTTGAAACAGGAATTCATTAACTGCATTGAGGCTTTAGGATCACACTCCAGCTCGAGGTGAAATTGGATTCACTATATCTTCATGCGAAAGAAGTTCACTTTAGTTTGGGTGCATTTGGCTACCGTATTTCTTCATAATTCTGTATTGGAAGCAGTTTCTAACTACTACTCAAGCCAAAGACAAAGAGTTTTGTTAAATTTCCATCTCTGAAAGAAAAGCTCGGAAAAGAAATGGCCGTTTGCTCCCTTGTTGATGTTGATATTACTCAGAGGGGAAGTCAATGCGAAGCTGTGACAGGTTAGTTTCCCCCCGTTGTATTCACATCTGTGTGACTTACCGCTGCATTATCTCATAGTGATTTCACTGATAAGGCAAATTCCCATCTTTCCTCTGCTTTAGCCACTTGACGTTTGTTCTGATTGTATGCGCGCTTTGGCCCGGTGCAGGCAGAGATGGGCTGCCTGCCTTCATTTGGTAAGCGTTGACTGAGAGTCGATACGTTCGCAGCGGGTGAGGGATAGAGTGAGGGACCCTGTCAGCGAGGAGAAAAAAAATCCCAGGATGACAACAATGCAGCCCTGGAAGGAGCAGTGGGTGAGGCAGCTCAGCCAGGCTCTGATAGAGGATTGCAGTAGCATGAATGGATGTGATGCTAAATGATGATGGTGATGGTGGAGTCTTATAGAGTAACTTTTCTACCATCTCTCCCTGTGGGCTCTTTTCAAAATACACATACCTCAAAGAAATTGTTTTTAAAAATATATCAAGTGTGAATCAATTTTGATTTATTATTTTGTGACATATTTAGAAAGATAAAGCAACTGCAATAAAGAGAAGGGCGACAGATTGTACATCACATCGTTTGAGAGTAATATGGCCTCATGCAGCAACATTCTCTTAAATTTCTCTTAATTTTCTAAGAATAAAAATAAGAGAAGTCAACTCCAGATGCACTAAATGTTCTTAAGCATCCAAATCTGCTATTACTGGTGTGCAAAAGCAGCAAAAATAAGAAAACACTGGTGAATCCCAGAAATCAATAAGGTTCTAACAAAATAAGAACAAATTGTGGATACGAACAAAAATAAAAGAGGAAATTATATCGCTTCCTGCATGAGGCCCAATGTCTCTTTTTTTGTAGCAGGATAAATAACAGAAGCTTCAGCTATCAATCAAAGGGAATTGTGACCCTTTTTATTGTTTGCACAGATGGCAACAGCACAGCCTCCATACAAGTTAAATGTTAATGACCCCAGCCAACCTTGTGCTGCAGCCGAAGGGATCTTAGAGGCCCTAAAGTACGCACATGATCCACAAATACAAATATGTCTCTGATACTGGAAGGACTTTGATGTCGAATCTGTGCAGGACTCCGACATAAATACACAAGACAGCACAAATACCCCCCTCTGGTCTCTACGTCCATCTCTTTTTATCTGCGTTCGCTCTGTGTTTCTGAACACCCACACACGTACACACTACCTCACACATGTTGAAGTTGAAATGCACAGAGATATAGTGTCGGGATACATTTGCAGTGATTGAATTTCTCGCTGTGTTATCCTGCTTTACTCTGAGGCAAAATACTGTATAGCAGAAGCCAATTAGTGCAGGCATTTGTACTGTTACTGAAAAGCCTCCACAAAGGTCAGTCCTTGAGAGTGGCATTAGGTGGAGATCTGTGGAATGGAAATGTGCGGTCAGCCATTACTCTTGTCCTGCCACTGGCCTTGTGTGATATAGGATGATGGTAGCTTGACCTACACATCATCCAGAATGTGCAGAGCATTACACAGAGAGAGCTTTACTGATCTAGTTTTATGTACCACTTCTTTTTGGTCTTGATCATTAACTAGCCTTGAGTTACTCGCATGACACAGCAAGAATCAATTCTCCTCCTGTATAATTATACCATCATTTACTCAGATTGTATTGAATGGAGCGTTTTCATGGCAGCAGGAGCCGCCCTCATGTATATGGGACTGGTTTTCATCATTTTTGTTCTTGTAGAAGCACACCTTAAAGAAAACTTAAAAGGAGAACTTTGGTGATAACACACCTTAAAGGTGACTTAGATAAGCTTATAAACCTTGTTACTGTACCAACAATTTCTAAGTCGACAAGTTGAGCTCACTCTCACATTTTCCATGTTTCCTCCAGCCCCTCCTCATCTCATTGAGAAACCTCAAGATGTCCAGAAGCTCATTGATGACTCGGTGGTGTGGGAGTGTAAAGCCACAGGGAAGCCAAAGCCGTCTTACAGGTGGATGAAAAATGGAGAGAACCTGGAACCTGCAGAGGTGAGAGCTGCGCGCTATAGCGCGTCTTTAGAATTGAAGATAGCAGTCGAAATTCTGCTTCCAAGGTCAGAGCTTCGGCACAGATGCTTTCTCGCATTATACGCTGCTGAATCGAGAATGTGGGCAACCATGTACTGTATTTTCAACGCTTTATTGTGCTGTTTATTCAAGCTTACTGACTTATTACCATGCATTATTGTCTTCTTCATTATAACACCGTGCCTCCTGTGCAGCCATACATTATGTTATTCACTTAGTTTCAAAGGAATTGGACTGTGTCTGCTGTGCTTTGCTGTGCTGAGAGACTAAACAGGCCAAGTATTTCATGCTAGCCTGGAAAGCACAGTGATGTAAGAGCTACTCTAATCTTCTGTTAAATCTCTCTTTGCCAAGTGCAGTTATTAATCGTGTGCCACCAAATATGAAAAAGTAAGATTCTCTGTATACATACTGTATATCCTACTTTCATTCGAGCTCCCTGCCGCCACTGAATTCACTTTATGGGTACAATGATGAGAGATGAGCCTGTTGTGGCTCCAACCAGCCTACTTGTACATGTAACTTTAATACAACTCTGTTGTTGGCATTTGTAAAACAAATATGATTCAATATTCCTTCATCATATTGGATTATTATATCGGATCATTTAGCCAGGTTGTTTGCGAAGAGATTGATTGGACACTGAGGCACAGCTTGCACCTGATGAATAAACAGGCATTATGTTAATTTGCTTCATTATGCAAAAAGGGCGACAAACACACCAGAGGATATCGATCAGTATATGAATGTTATACATGTCGTTGGAATGAGCCCAGTCTGTCGTTATATTACTAGAGGCAACACTCTGCACAGCATAGCCTCTTTCTCATAAAAAAAAATACATTTGGCTTGCTATCAGGGAAGAATAATCAACAATCTGTTTGGCCAATGGCTAACGTTTTTATCAAAACCTTTTATAAGGTAACAGCCCATCTGTTTACACACATTTTTAGTTTCTCTTATTAGGTAGTTTCTTAAAATATAGTAAATATTAGGGGGATTTTGATGGGCGATTTCTAATGCATACTGTATCATAATTTGTTTTTCTTTTTGTTCATGTGACCTTACTCCTACTCCTTTCTCATCTCGTTCTGAACTGAATAAATTCAAACGAAAACACAACTGCTTAAAAAAAATATCCTCAAAAATAGGAGAAACTACGATCGCCACACTCACAGTGGATGTGTGATTAAAGGTTACAATGACTGCGTTGATTATTGTGCAGCAGATGAACATAAATACAATATATGGATGGATTCAGAATGCATGGGTGAAATAATTAATCAGCAAAGGTGTTACATTGTTTGAAATGCCACCATTAACCACAGCGGCTTAATGAGTGGAAGAGGGAAAGGTCAATGATGTAAAGGAGCGTTGGGGAGAGGATGCACCATTTGTTGTTATTTATTACACTGAATCAATTGAGACCTTTCTGATTGTATAGTTCACTGGAACTTATTTCTGCTGACAGTTTTATAACTTTGAGCAACAGAAATAGAGCAGTCAATGCGCAAAAATTAGGTGTTCCAATACCGATACCAGTATCGGAAATTCTTCCAATACAGCCTAAAATACTTGATCTGATATCGGTGAGTACGCAAATCTATACACCGATACGATATCACTTTTTCATATCATTTATCAGCTCATTCTTGCGACACAGGAACAACAAGTAAACACGTGTCAGTCGCTACCTGATCTGTACATCCTGCCCGATCTGTACTGCACATGTGCAACTCTCAACAGAGATGAGAAAGAAACGAGATGGCTTACTCATGAGTTGCATTATGTATTCCTAGATTTGTTTAAGTTCTTTTTTAGTTATGACAGATGTCAAACTAGATAGTAAAAGAAAGTTCTATAGCATTTATTCTCTGTATGTATTTGGTCATGATTTATGTATTTATGTATTTATTGACTCAATTAAACCATGCATGTACTTTGTTCTCCAAGATACAAAATCATTGACAAAGACAAAGAGCATGCCATAACATAATCATCATATGTAAATCCAAAATCAAAATTTTTATGTAAGGGGGAAAAATAAAAAAATTAAACAATTTAAAAAAGAGAAGGAAAAAGTAAATAATAATAAATAAATAAATAAAATAAAATCAGGAGAAACAGCCAAACAGACATAATAATAATAATAATAATAATAATAATAATAATAATAATAATAATAATATGTTTTACAAAGGGTTTAACCTGAGCCAGGCCATACAACGATGATAGCAGTCATATCACATCCATACAGGATTAGTAGTATACAGCTGTTTATAAATAATAAAATATATTTTTGTTTTTAACGAACTGGTATTGGATCGGTACTCGGTATTGGCCGATACGCAAGTTCAAGTATCGGTGTCGGGAAGGAAGAAATGGTATCGGAGCATCTCTAGTTACGGGCCATATCTGTTGTTGAGAAAATTGACTATAGAGTACAGTAGATTCCTCGGGAGTCATGATATATATAGCTGAGTATATGTGCATTCAATTATTCAATGTCAGTCATTTGAAATATTTAAGAACCCCAACTATTTCCAGTGTTACCCTCTAATAATAGTAGCTCTCAGACTGGTTCTACAATCATTGGGCTCTTCGTTGGACAGCCGGCTGACATGCTGCTGTGTTCTACCAGTATGACTATTTCAGATGCAACCCTCATACATTATGAGACTGCTGTTATTTTGGATGCTTTTTATTACTGCTCTGTCAAAATAGCAGCGGTTTATTGGAATGCTTCTTTTCTCGGGGCTGTTTTCATCTCAAGGACCTCTCTCTCTGCTGCTTTATTGACAATGGCTGCAGGATTAAGTGAATGTGCAATTAAAGGGAAACTCCACCGTGAAACAGGATTTAGTCCATTTAAATTAGTGTGGGACCATCATACAGATGACTGAGGTTATTCCTGTTAGGACTGTAATGTTAAAGCCTTTGGATTTCAGAAATGGATGATCAGTGGTGGAAAGTAACTAAGTATATTTACTAAAGTACTGTATTTTTTGAGGTACTTGTACTTTCAGAATCAGAAATACTTTATTCATCCCCGGAGGGAAATTGGTGTTTACTTATTACTTATTTACTTATTACTTTACTTGAGTATTTCCATTTTCTACTACATTATACTTCTACTAGGGTTAGATATTATACTTTTTTACTCCACTACATTTATTTCACAACTTTAGTTACTAGTTACTTAGCAGATTCAGATTAATAATACAAAATATAATCAATAAATAAATGATAATGTATTATTGTGGAGAAAGATAAGACTTTTTGATCCCTTAGTGAAATTCAAAATAAGCCCCACTTATCCCAGCTGCAAAATTAAATTAATGTACATATTAATGAATCAGAATCCGGTTTATTGCCAAGTAGGTTTTTGCTTACAAGGAATTTGCTTTGGTCTATTGGTGCATATACAAGAGACATACATATAGAATAGAAAAAAATAAAATAAAATATTTAAAAAAATACTATTTAAAGATTAGGAAATATGTACAATGAAACTGTTTGAAAAGAAAGAGCTAGCCAGGAATATGCAAGAATATATTCTAGGGCATATGCAGAGGTTCATAGTGTTAAGAATAAAAACAATATGCAGTGTACAGAGATAATAGTACAGAAAGATATGTGTTAATGTAATTCAATAATATAATATACATTATTCTGAAATGGCTATTCTGCATAATGAGTACTACTACTACAGAGTATTTCTAAACCGTGGTACTGCTACTTTTACTTAATAAGTAAAAGATCTGAGTACTTCTTCCACCACTGTGGCTGATGTAATTCTAATGCAGTCCACTACATCCTTTTTCCCCCGCTTTCCCTGTTAATTCAAGCTCAAGTGGAGCAAACAGGCTGATCTTAGAGCTTTTGTCCTTGCTATTGCAAAACCACTGTTGAGCTTAGTGCATGTCTACATGCAGCTCTTTCTTACTCAGACATGTACAGTAGATTCATCAAATATCTGTGAGTAGAATTAGCAGATGTCTTTCACATTGAGCACTAATAATCTACTTATAGTGAAATTTTCCTTTTATTGATTATGAGATCAAACTTGTCGGATCAAAATCAATTTCCCATTGCTAGTTTGTTGCTTTTTTTGTTGCTTTTTTGCATTTGAATAAAAGAAAGAAAAAGACAATTTTACACCTTTTCCTTACATCCACAGTAGTGGATTGATATTATGATGATAAAATGTAGCTTGTTTAAATTTTACAGCTGTAAAAATTAGCATCATTCTCACAAAGGCGTCCAGTAATTAGTAATTCAGAGGAACATAACTGTAGACAGCAATCAAAGCCAAGAAGCTCACTTTCCAAACCATAAGTTATTCCTTCATCCTTCCATTCTTTTACATGTTTTTGCAGCTTTATATCAAACGAATCAACCCAGTGTTGTTGGCAAATGACATTGCCAATCATTTTCCTTCAGCATAAGGCGTGCAGATGGTCCCCCCAGGTCCCCTGCATGAAAAACTGCTGATTTGAGAGGAACGTCATGCTTAATTAATAGCAGCCGTAAACGGGAGTGCTTTCCATGCACAGACTGATATACGCCACCATTTGCCTCCCTTGCCAGCAGGGATGTTCGCCCCTGCACATCCAGAGCCGCAGAGCGTTATGGAAATTCAGGCGCAACCTGCTCAAACACAGGATTAGTTTGTGATCTTTCAGTGAGGACAGTCTCTCTTTTCATGTGACAGTACCTTAATCCCCCGCGAGTGGAGTTCAGGCCGCTCAGACACCCCTATGGAAATAGCTGTAATGACATTATGGGTGAGCCCGAGGAAAACACGGGAGATGAAGGGCACGAGGAGGCAGAACCTGACACAGCTGCATAGAGATGCATGAAAACTGCTCAAGGATTTAACGCTGTAGTGAAGGAGTTGAGTGAGAAGTTCAGAGAGATAAACTTATATTGAGGATTAAATGACCAACAGATGCACCGAGTTCTTAGTTCATCAGGCCCAGCCGTCCTTAAATAGCTCTTAATTTGATGGCTCAGTGACGAGCAAGATTTCTGCCGCAGGCGGGCAAAAACGATAAAGTCCAAACAGATGAAGAGGAGGTACACAGCTTGACCGTGTACACAGCACTTAGTATGTACGGGGCATACCTATCAGAAAAGCAATTTTCACAATGCATTATACCTCAGATGTTACGATATTCCTTCCCCTCTTATCCCCTCCTCCTGCTGAAGGGGAAACAGGCCCCGTGGTGCAGTCGGAGATATAAATAGGGCACGGTTTTATTTCCCTCTCATAAACATGCAGATTGATTAGGGTCATTTTCTGCTAGCCTGCCTCCATCCACCCAAGCCTTTCCCTCCATTAGCGATGAAAACCGAGATTTATTGCCACGTCTGTCACTTGCAGACCATAATTCACTGCCCCACTGGCCGGCTGTTTTTATGTAAATGAGCGCTGCCTGGGAAAAAAGGCATATTAAAGGCATGTGTCTCTGTGTCCATAGGAGCGCATACAGGTCGCCAACGGAGCGCTGTCAATCAGTCGTCTGACCCTGACCGACACAGGAATGTACCAGTGCGTGGCTGGGAATAAGCACGGCGACGTCTACTCCAACGCGGAGCTCCGAGTTATAGGTAAGGCATTGGCTTGGGGTGTTTGTGTGTGTGTCACGTTGGCGTGGAGACGTGTGCGCAAGCATACATTCTGTCCATATTTGCTCTCATGTTTGCTCCGTCATCTTCTTCTGCTCAATACCGCCGGATGACCTACGGCCTCTCTCTCTTATTGGCCACTAATTGAAAAGCATTAATTATAAGATGAACGCGTCCGGCTGACAGTGATGTATGCCAGAGCTGCTCTGTTCACCAGCCTCGCCCATCTGCCCTGTCAAGCCTGTCACTCTCCACTCTGGGCCAGCAGCAGCCTCTCATTCACTATTCATCCTCCGGCGTGTCTCATCCTGATCATGTTGCTGATAGGAATCAGGCTCAACACAGCCAGAGTGTGCTGGTCGACCTCAAGGTGGAGATTCAAAAAACGGATGTCAGGGGCAGTATCGGACAAAGGGCACATATTTTTTAAAGCCAGGGAAAGTTATTATGTGTGAATGATCGCTTATGGCGCATTCACACCAAGCAGGAAGCAAACCTTTCGCGCGATGTGATTACATACAAGGTCAATGCAAAGAGGCAAATAGACGCGAATTCGCGCGGGGCAACACGAATGGCGCGAATGACGCAACGCGAAATGTTCGTCAATCGCTTATTCGCGGCAGTTGAAATATTTCAACTCGAGCGAGAAATTTACGTGACGCTGTGTCGTGAAAGCCTATCAGCATTGAGATTCTCCTCCTGTCGTCCCTGTCGTCACTGACGTCCTGACGTTGTCGAATCAGAGATAGAGGACAAACTTATTGTGGCCGTTTGCAGACACCCAGAGCTACGATAGTACCTCATATTAGTACAGAGACCGGACAAAACTCTGTTTATAGATAGATAGATAGATAGATACTTTATTGATCCCGAAGGAAATTTAGTTTATAAATATAAACCATACTCTAGTCTCATAGAGTATAAACCACAGACTATCTAGAGTATGAACAACAACGTTGCTGACGTATTTATGCCTAGATGACTTTATCTTGAGTGTTGATGGAGCAGCTACAATGTTAGCATAGCCTAGCACTAATCGATCTGAGCTCTGTTCAGAAACAAGCATTTTAAAAGTTGTTTGATTGTCGTCTTGCGGACAGACCTGACAAAGCATGAATTCTGACTTTTTACAAAAAATGTGTTATGTAGTTATTTCAGCATACTTTTGATCTGCTTAATGCAATTAAATCACAGCACAATCTGTTTATTTTGGGTTCATACCGCAGCAGCGACGTCTGGCTTGCTAGATACAGTCAGTGCAATGGCTCTGTATGTGAATACAGCTCGCTACCAGGTGATGTTATTAACTCAGCCACGATGGCGTTGGTGTTCTGACACATCTTGGACTTCCATCACATGTACAAAGCAGCAACAGTAGTTATTTCTTCCATGGTTGATGGTGGAAATTGCGGAAAGAAAAGTTGTAGGTATCTATGGAGACAAGTTCCTTCTCCTCTCTGGCGCGTCTAGTGCAAATAAACACAAATGATACCGGCGTTCCAACTTGTGCGAGTAAAGTGAGCTAAAAGACATTTCTGTCTCTGCTGAGAATAATAATAAAGTTACATCAATCTCTTCAACTCCCTAACATCAATTGTGGGCATTGCTATTTAGCTTTTTGATTACTAATTATTCAGATTGTGAAGAACGTAATGTAGTGTCTTTGAATTATCAGCGGCAGTAGTGCAATGTATTTATGAACTCATTTTAGACGCAAATTTTTATATCTGATACATAATCAGAGATCATTTGTAGGAAAAGAGACGTGAGGCTTTTGCAAACACTGGCTTTAATATGCTGCTCTTGTCTCAGCCGTTGCCCCAGATTTCTCTCACAACCAACTGAGGAGCCAGACGCTGGTGAAGGTTGGAGGAGATGTGCTCATCGAGTGCAAACCCAAGATGTCTCCGTGGGGCGTGATCTCTTGGCGGAAGGGCAGCGAGCCGATCCGAGAAACTAACAGGTAACACAAACATTTACACATTTTGTTTTGCTTTTACCCCCACTGTGAGGTCTTGACTTCTCCTCGCATGTGTTCTCATTACTGCTAGCCAGGTTAATTAATACACACACGTCTTGTGCCAAACAACACTCGCTCTGTCCCAGATGTACCATCTTGTTCACGTTTGAATATGTAACATTCCGTTGAAGTCCTCTCCGATGAGGTGATGTTGCCCCCAGCTGGTTGCAATATTGGACGAGAGTCACATATGATACGAAAAAGTCAAGAATTAGTGAATCGCATTTTCCCTGCCCCCTTGATCCGAATCCTCTCTTCACTAAGCTTTATAACACACATTATGAGGGGACGATACACTTCCCTGAAAATGATTATCTACAATATTATTTTCACTACCACAAGATATATTGCAAAATCATTCATTGCATTAATGGCAACAGACCTGAGGCAACCTAAAAGTTGGAAGAGCACTGTGTGAAAAAACACAGCCCTCCTTCATTGGGCCAGTCCGGAAACACAGCAAGTGTGCCAATAAAAAAAACGTAGGGCAAATGCTGAACCCGGCTCAACTTTTGCTGTAATGTAATGCAGCATCATCCGGTAAGGTGGTGCATTGGCTAATCAAATACTGTAAGTGCAAGCGCACATTCCTGGAAGAATACTATGTAATGTGAACACTACATTTCTGCTGTTAATCTCACAATCGTTGATACAAAAGCTAAACGGCATTATTACACAGCTTTGTTGAATACTCGATTGTGATTGGTCAATTACGGCATTCTACGGTCTGTTATTACTTCATTGCAGACCGTTGCTATATATAACAGACCGTTGCTATGTATAACAGACCGTTGCTATGGAAGAAGTTCTGATGTCTGACACTGGCGGACCATTTTTATGTCAATTTATTGATTTCTTAAGTAAGTAGCCGTGTAATAAGCGGGATAATGTACAGCGCGCCGGTCATTGTTGCAAAATAAACTCCTTCAGGGCGATGCAGTGTTTTGTTGTCTGTTAAGCCTCTAGTACTTAAACTGGCCAGTATTAGACGGTCAGAACAACTGTCGTAGTTTAAAGTGCAAGAAAGTTCGCCTCGGTAGGAGGTCGGGGTGGAGGGGTCAAACAAACTGGAGACCGCTGTTTGTGTCCCGTGTGAAACCAAGTCAACAGTGACTTATTTTACCTTACTTGCGTACTTTAGTAACGCCGCGTACCTAAGTTACGTAACAAACAGTTATTTTACCTAACAAATTATTTAAACCCACACCACAATATTTCAGTGTACCTTAGTTGCCTAAACCTAACCAGGTAATCCTAAAAACTAAGTAAACCTACGTTGGAAGTATATTTTGAAAAGACACTGTGAGCGGAAACTGACAAGCTGTCCCTGACACGTCCAGAACTGGTGCTAGAGGGGTACATAGAGCGGCATTGTTTGAAGCGTAGGGCCACTGACCAAGTGTCGGTATTCTTACGAGTTGCGAGTGAGAACGCGTTGTACTCGTCTCGTATAGTCGGGTGCCTTGGTGGCGTTGGGGTTTACAATGCTGTCCATGTAACAGCAACATCCCGAGTCTGGACTGGAGACTATACCTATCAAAAATTAAATAGGGCAAAAAATGCCCCATGAATACTTAAAAATCCTTTATCCCTTACAGAGATGAATTGACTTCTATACTTCCATAACATAGCAGAATATTCAATTTTTAATGCAATGCAAGATTTTCTTGACTCAAACAGTCGCAGAGCTAAGAATTTTATTCAAAAGTATTGAATCAAGGTGCACACAAAGCCTCCCGTCACTTAGGCTTATTTTATTGATGAATGTCCGTGGAGAGATTTTGATGCCGTCCTCAGATGTGGTGAGAACAGCTAAGAAAAAAAGCAGCATGAAGCCTAAATGAGTAATGCTTCGTGAGGTTGGCCGTGTTTGGTCTCCAGCTCTTTAGTGGTGACCAAAACGGACCGGCTGCTGAGTAAATTCAAAGTGCTAATCAAGTACTTTTCACCTCAGTGGGGATCCAGAAATCAAATTATTCAGCTTCTGACACCAAGTTTCAGTGGAACAGAGGGCGATCTCAGCGCCCTGCCACGTTTGATCCCTGAGACGTGACGTGTGCTACATGTTGTGTGTTTTTGTGTGTGTGCGTCTGTCTGAATGAAGTGTGAAGTCTGGCCCAGTGGCCTCATTGCAGGCAGGGGTCATCCATTGGGTGTCACCGCTCTAGCATGACTCCGCTCTGACAGCAGGGCAGTGTGCACAGTGTCTTGCCAGGCTTTGCATATATACAAAGCCGTGTTGTTGCTTGTCAAACAAAGTGGCGTGGAATTTGCATAGTGGTTTCGCTGCTGGTGCCCTTCACTTGTCCCGCGCCACTTCCATCACACATTTCAACCTCTCAGCACCTGGACCACGTTGATTCTGTTGTTCTGAACTCATAGCTCAGATGGATTTCACATTTGTCTTTGGTGTGACGTCCTGTTGAAGTGATAAATGAAAATGGCAGTGTCTGTCCTAATGTTAAAGAGATGCTTTGGGATGCTTTGTTTTCCTGAGATTCTACTGCATGTACTTGTCCTTCGGCGCTCGTTCCTAACTTTAACGGGACTCTCTGTAAGAATCAGATATTGCTTGTTAACGGTGACACCTGTGGCCGTTAAGTCAACGGCAGTCAGCATCCTGTGGCTCGCGCTCGCACTAGACGCGAGTGAGCATCGGTCAAAACAATGAGGCGACACACACGAGACTGAATGTGATTGACAGGCATCATGTTGATTAACGTTAGCAACATTAGCAGCTAAAACCACAATATTACTATACAGTATATTTCACATGCTTGGCAGTTATGTTAGCTGACCAAGCGAAGGTCCCTCCATGATCGTAGACCCGGCCGATGTTGATCCTAGTGTTAACTTTTCCTGCTTCAGCCTCCCGACCGTGGTCAGAAGGCACAGGGTGGACACCGTAGTTTTGGTCTCCTGGGCCGGAGTCGATAACGCTACTCGCTCCAGAGTTAACCCCCGTCACTTCACTCAGCCGACGGGAAACAAGACACAAGACAGACTCTGTCGGTCTGGAGGAGCTGCAGCATTTATTTCTACACAAACCGCAACATCCACTGTAAATTCCCTTGATATTCTCAACGCTACACTAACTCTCTTCTGCTCCGCTGCTCACTCGAATTCTCACACACTCGCCGCCGCTCTCTCTCTCTTGCTTCACCACTCACTTCCCACATGCACACACACACGCTCTTTACACTGGCTCTGCTATTCTCCAAAATGACCTAAACCACTCCCACAACACTAGTTTTCCCCCCGACGTCGGTCACATTCCTGTTTAGCAAGACAGGCTTCACTAGATATAGTTTGTGGAGTTCGTGGAGTTTGCGTTGAAGTCTGAGTTGTGGTGGAGGCTGGTCGTTTGTTGGCGTTTACGGACTCCATTTCTAACCGAACATTAGCTATGGTTGCAAACTATTAGCCCTGTAGCGGAGCTGAAGAGAGTAAAGGCACTCGCGAGCGTGCGTGCTTGACGTCACATCCGTTGGATTTTCCCGGAAGCACCGACCTGGGTTCTTCACATTAAAAGCAGTCTGCAGGCTGATAGAGGAAACCCAGAAAGTCGTGGAAGGTCTCACATTGGCTATAACAAATTAGTAAAAATGTTTTTATGTGTAAAAGCTTACATACAGTCCCTTTAAATCACATAGTGACCAACTGCTGTGATAAATAATGAAAGATTCAAGATTTGAATCATTAAAGTGTAATTAATTAATTACTCTTGAATAATTAGTTACATTACACACTTACATTTAGTTGAGTTCTTTGGTGCACTTATAAGAGAATCATGATAATGAACAATTAGTAAATGGATTTCTTTATCTCTGTCTTTGTTCTAGTGTAAATGCTTTTACTCGCATTAAATAAATGATATTTCCTCAGACCACCTGTGCCGCATGCTCCAAAATTAAGAAGACAGAAGCACAGATATGAAATTAAAATTCAACAGTCCCAGCTGTATTACATTAAAAGGAAATGTTTTGCCATGAAGCCGGACTGTATTGCCAGCTAGGAAGTGAAGTATTTATTTGCAGAGCCTGAAAACATGCCAGAGCCTTTTAAATGTGCTGATTACAGCTCCCCCTTACTCTCTTTCCTATTATCTCCCTTTCCTCTCATCTGTGACACACACACACACACACACACACGCACCCCTGTGTTGTATGCCACACGATAAAAATGCCCAGCATCTGTTGTGGTAATCATTAGAACAGTTGTCTTTTAAACGGCTCCCTAATAATAGCTGTCCTGCCTGTAGGTCGACTACAGTATTCAGCCTGCTGGTAGTTTTGAAAAGACTTTAGTGAAAGCAGACTACTGATGCAAATGATGAACATCCTGGTTTCACACATCCGCTGTGTGATATTTCTTGCTTGTTAATTGTCTTTTTTTGTTCTGTTAAGCCCAGATAAAATAGAATTGTGTTTGCAGACATGTGCAGTCTGTGTACGCGTGCATGTCTGAGCAGGTCTGTTTAGTTATGCACCTGTACAGAAAGGTGTGAAATCATAAGAGGTAGCTGTGAACCCCTTTTGTTGAAGATTAATTGCCTTAATTGCGTTAGCACTCCGCAGTGGCTTCGGCGGAAAGGGAACTAGTGTCACCAGCTGGGTAATCCATCTTCATAGCAGCAGCCCCCTTTTTTTCTGCAGAGGACCAGCGGAGGGGGGGGATGTCTTATCTACCCCAGACAACCCTGCAGGGACGAGGTTTAGATGACATCAGCTGGAACAAAGCAGCTGAGAGCGCAGAGCAGAGCAGGTCTTGCTGATGAGTGTGTAAGTGGGCCGTGTCAGCCGTGGAGAGCAGCCTAAAAAACATTTCAATATGTCACTGGCAGGAAGAAATCAAGTTTGTTAGGCCGCTCACACCAGACGCACTCAATCAGCTGTCCTCTCATGAGCCGCCGCAGTATGTGCTGACGTTCCGGTGCTGCTCCCTCCTGCATTAAAACACCATCTTTTAAAGACCTTGAGTATTTATCTCTATCGGATTTGGCAGTCATGCAAATATTTGCGCTGCATCTTTCAGCCCTTTGAAGAAGGTGTTTACCCCTGGAGGGAGGCATTACAGTGCTTTGGGTGTGGCTCGGACAAATCCCACCACTTTTGTTTTGAGGCGCATCATGCACAGCGAATACAGTGTTTTGGTCGGTTGCACATTACAAAAGAAGAGGATATCATTTGTTAGTTTAAAAATATATTTGATTAATACGTAATTGTTTCGCTCTTTAGCATTCATACTCTCCTCCCCAAGGAGTTGAGGGGCAGTGAGAAATTCAGCATACCCCAGGTATCCATGGCAATTCCATTTAGTACGCACAGTCCAAAAGCTCATACATCTAAGATAGGCTTGAGATATGGCAATGTGATGCAAATGCTTTATGCAAAAATGTTCTTTTCTTTTATTGTACTGTATTTCCAGGTTATGCATCATACCTCTCCAAAAAAAGGTATTTAGACTGGGGAAAAAAATATGAACCCAGCTGGTGGTTAGATATCCTGGGGAAGCAGAGTTTGGTCCTTTTATGTGTATTATAATTGCTGAGGGGAGATCCAAGAACAAAATGCACCTGGCAAACTGCTGCCCAGTCAAAATGCCAGTTGGGCTCCCGCTGTGGCCGTAAGTGCACAACACAGATGACCTGGTACAATACATCAAAAATGTGTTTTAGGTATTTATTTATTTCAAATCCCAACTTACTCCAGCTAATTGAAAATAATTGCTAAATAGCATTTTAATGCCATGTATTAAAAGATTATTATTTCAATAATAAATCATTAACGTTCTCTGAGCTCTGTACAGAGCCAACTAATGAGGATACCATTTGTGACATTCAGAAACTAACTTTAAGAGTCCAAGATTACACAAATTATATTATCTCTTAGGTTTAAGTAGGGATGCAAATTTTAAGCACGTTCCTTAATCAATCATTGGTAACACTAACGATCAATCAATTGATTAATCGTAATTAAAAAAACATCAATTTTGTTTATACCAAACAACACCAAATGCGTTGTTTTTTTTTCCTCAATCAAAGCCTCATTTCCACAGCAACATATTACATATTCTCTGACAGCATTGCATAGCCTATGAAACATATAAAAATAGAGGCCTAGATATATTAAACGCATTGAATATAATTGAATACCAGATTACATATGGAGCGCAAGAAAGACTCAGGCTCACAGTTTCCGCCTGTTCTTGTTGTTGTTCTTGGTGCTGTTAGATTGCTGCTTGACTGTCCCGTTAATACAGGTGTGTAGTGGGGAGAAAACAGTTTTTAACCGCACTGAATGTTGTTTTTGAAAGATTAAAGCAGAATATTTTGTTAGATAAAAACATGTTGTGAGTTTTGGAGAGGATTACATCTGTTTTCTTTGAATAGATTTTGACTTCTGGACTGAGGATTGAGACAATTACAGAAAGTGAGCGCTGCGTTGCTTGTGTGTGCCGAGAGAGAGAGAAGGTGGACTGCAGGCAATGTTGTCTGTAAATTATTATTAAAAATAATTGGAATGTCAACATTATGAATGAAGCTTTGAACTGTGCAGCCCTGGAAAACAGACGTACTGGCGTGCCAGCTTTGCCGGTTTGGGGAATCTCCCCATGTTGACTTTCCACCAGTCTTGTGGCTTAGTATCCAAGGATGGGGAATATCCTGTAAAAGGTTCTCAACCTCCGTGTCCATGCTGCCAGCTAGAGCCATGGTGGCCGACGCTGTTGACGGAGTGTCTCTGTCGGGCGCATCACCTTCAGCCTGTGGGTTCAGCGTGGCCACCTCCACCACCTCTCCCAGCGCCCTCTGGTTGGGAATGCGAGTCATTGAAAACTACACCATTCTACTGATATCTAGAATGTAACTACACGTTGTTTATATTTCAGATCTTTATTTGATAGCAGATTAAATTTCACATGCTCAATCAAATTCTTAACGACCAATTAATTGATTATCGTTAATATCCCTATAATTAACATTTAAAAAGTTTGCCTTAAATAACTACGTGTCAGTGAACCACTGAGGTGTCGCTGCTGCCAGTCTGTGAAACAGTCTGCTCTGATGATCGCTGTGACTTGAATGGGAGAAGAAATAGTTATGTGATTGCTCTATAGGGCCTGAAATGGGGCTGATGGTACTGCAATGGTTTATTTGGCACCAATATTTATTCTTCAGACATGAGCTGTGGATCTTGAGTGGGCTTTTTATGTCTTTTAGCGGGCGATTTTAAAAAGCTGAGAATACTTTTGTGTTTCAAACATTTTCTATTTCTCCAATGATTTCAAGCCAGAAACTTCTATTAGGTGCTGTTACGTGCCTATTGAAATTGTGAACTGTGTGGAATGGCGCACCAGTGTTAGCTGTGGCAGTCGTTGTGCAACTTGGGAGTGTTACCATTTGAGTGACATCTTTGAACAAGGTGAGTACAGGAGGCTTGTTGCCAAGGTAACATCTGTTCAAAGTTTTATCAGCTCTTTTTTACCCCAGATTAGAGGTTTCAAACAGCTAGAGATGTACAGTCCCAGGGCTCATAGGAAGAAACATGAAGGAAGGATGCTACTGGAGAGAGGGGGAAGCTAGAGGCTGAGTAAAATGTTTCCCAAATATCAGCCATGTTTAAAATTCATATATTGTGGCTTGTCTTTTTTATTGCAGCAATAGATCTGCAAGTACACACAGAAAACAAAACCTTATATCTCACTTATAAGGTACAGGCACGTGTGTTCACGGCGTGCAAACAACCAGTTTTGGCTTTTTGGTTGCAAAAAGAAGTCTGATTGTATAATCATACTCTACTTCTCACTTGATTTATTACCTCAGTAAGCATTGTAAACATGAGATTATGGTCTCAATCGCTAGTTTCAGGTCTTCTTCAATACAGCATGATGTTCATTCAGTATATTTTGGTCCCATTTAGAGTCAAATAGACCATAAAGCAGGGTATGCTTTAGGGCGTGGCTACCTTGTGATGTACAGTCTATGCAACATACATAACACATGTCAAGTACTACATATATGCTACATATATGCAATTGTCATACAACAACAAATCACCTCTATATCTGTTCAAATTAAATACTTCATCCTATAGCAGGAAATTAAAAAAAAAAAAATCTAATAATATTGATATTAAGTTACGATGTCGTAGTATAATCATAACTCTGAATCTCAAGTTTTTGATATTGTCAGGTTTTCACATTAATTCATACTTGAGATTTTTGCTCTACCTTTCAGAATTATCTTAACCTGTAAATAGTAGTGTTTGAGGAATAAAATGAAGGAGTTCAAAACCAGCGTTTAGTATCGAATATATAAACTTTTTTTGTGTGAAATTCATAGAGCTTAAATTACTGAGTGTAATTAATCTCTAATGTGATAATTGTGTATATTTCTTACTGAATGTACAAAAACCAATAGTGGGAGGTGATCATTATCAATTATAAATTTGGTGTTAATTAAGGTGTGAAGATTTCGTTACATATTTTTACATTAACACCAATTTCACCTTCTGTTAAGGTTAGTTAGCAACCATTGTGTTAGTGGCCTGCTTGGCCAGTGATCAAAAATAGCTTTTATTGGTTGGTTTGTTAAGACAGACAGAAACTCTAATCTTGTTGGAAAATACTCCCTCTTCAGTGGTTAAAAGGCTGTAAATCAACACTGCCTTATTTATCAGTGCATTCATGGTGGGTCAGTACAAACAAGCTGCATCTTCATCACTGATTGCGAGTAAATCACTGCTTATTCAGATAATCAGTGGGGACAGCAGTGGGTTACAGAAAACACTACAGTTAGTAGGCTTAAGACTAGAAATGTTTACACCACTGGCTTCTGGCCAGATAGCAGGAATTTTTGGCATCACTGACCAGAGTGGTTGATGAAGTTAGAACACAATGTGTCAAAAGGCAAAATATGCAGAGTTTTGTGACAATATAATACAATGTGTGTAGCATAAGTTTGAAAAAGTCCAGCCAAAAAATGATGTCATAGCCCTTTAGTACGGAGCCCCGAAAGAGACCTGGAGGAGGAAAAAAATGAAAAGATGTACTTTCGCGAGATCTTACAAAACTTAGGTCAATGTAAAAAAAAAAAAAAAAGGTCAGTCCAATACCATGGAAACAACCACAGCAATGAAGCGCACACACCCGTGGGAGAAGTTCATAGAATCTTGTTTGGAGATTGGCCTCAAATATAAAGACAAGATTTAGCCAGCTAGCTCAGTTTCACTCCCCGCCGATAGGAGACTGCTTCGCCGGGAGGAGAGCGGTTGGCAGCTCCGGAGACGGACCTTCAGTTAGCAATTAGTTAGCAAATCAAATTCAGGGTGTGAAGGTCTTTCTCCGGAGCAGCCAACTGCTCTCCTCCCGGCAAAGTAATCTCAGTGGCAGGGAGTGAGGCGGACAGGCCGCGGGATGCTGACTTGACTATGACTTGCCCCAAACTGCATGTGATTATCATAAAGTGGGCATGTCTGTAAAAGGGAGACTCGTGGGTACCCATAGAACCCATTTTCATTCATATATCTTGATGTCAGAGGTCAAGGCACCCCAGTTTTTCCTCGTTAAAATTTAGCGCAAGTTTGTCATGACAAGCTAGTATTACAGGCTGAGCCTGGTACAACCAAAAAATCTCAAGTTGCGTTAATGAGTTAAAGAATTTTGTGGCGATAAAACAAATTTGCGTGACGCGTTATTATTGCATTATTATATAGAATTTGAATGAAAATTCTACAATGATGAATACTGTCAATGTGGAAAATGTTTTTATAGTTTCCAGTATTTTAAAATCTGTTAGAAAAAGAAATCTAGTCAACACCAGGCTTGACAATAAAACTTTATTTTATTATCGTCATACATTACATACCTTTACATGAAATTTGACCTCTACATTTAAGCCATCCGAAGCATCAGGAGCAGTGAGCTGCTGTAAAGCACCTCGGGAGCAATTTGGGGTTCAGTTTCTCGCTCAAGGACACTTCAACATGCGGACAGGAGGAGCCGGGGATCGAACCACCAACCTTGTGATTAAAGAACGGCCCGCTCTACCTCCTGAGCCACAGCCACCCCACAAAGACACTCCCCTTAAAGAGTTAAAGACCTTAAATCCCATTTGCAAATGTTTGAACATGTCAAAATTACACCTACTGTACCTTTTGTCATAAAGAAAACACGATCAAATATCAAAGTGGCCACATGCGAGTAGCTTGACACACTAATGGGCTGCAATTTACTTTCAGAAATCGAATGCCATTGGGAAATTGGCCAAATGTCAGCCCCTGCTTCCTCCCATATTTCTTTTTTTATCACTGAGGCCTCTTTAATTCTGCTTTTTACTTTTGCCAAAGTATTGACACACACATTGAGGAGCGAGCGTGCCGCATGAATCAGTGAGCATGAGAAATTACTACCGAAGGATGTTCTCTGACTCATTCCGTGCCTGGAGCCGTTTTGAAATGATCTGCTAGGTGTGTTTATAGCTTTTAAGTGGTGTCAGTAAATATCTGAGCTGTAGGTGCGAGCTTAAGAGTTTTTGAGTGGCTCGCCGAGTTAAAGTGAGAAGACACAAGAGGGCATCTGTATGTGGTCTGGATGTTGATTAGTCCATTAGTCTGGAGAGAGAGCAACGCTTGCTGAAGCTGGATTGGCCAGATTCTATCTGTAGTCATGACCCACGGGTACTCTGTCCCTCTTGCATATTGTATATCCCTCCTACATTGGCAGAGCCAATAAGCATGGCTGTCACGTAAATGAAGAGATGTCTCGCAGAGTGATCTCCATTTATAGGCCCATCTGCTCTGCCAGACGCACTCCAGAAAGAATCAGCGTCAGGAGAACACCAAAACTGTGGAAGAGGCATAGCAGCCAACTTTGCATTAATTTACTTATCGCATATCTTCTTATCTTTCCGTGATGCCTTTGTTCTGTCTCAAGGAGATTTTAATAAGAGTCTCATCAGATGTCTCAGGGCTTAATTTTATGAGGACTTGGAATTAATAAGCGCTGTATGGGAACAGGTGTATTAATAAAGGTGGTGATTAAATGATCCGTGTGTTATGGACGGCCCAGCACTGCTATTTCAGTCTCATCATTCTCAGGCTGCATGCTGTTATTCTTATTAAAACCAGTGTTTATCATGTTTAAATGTCACTTCGCATTTTTTCTCATCACATCTCTAATTTCCTCATTTGCCTCTAATTGAACATCTGCTTGTGAAGTGGAGTTCTGACTCTCTGTGGAGGTTAGCAGTGTGAGTGAGCAGTGCCAGGCCTGAATACTGAAAGCTTATGTGCCCAGAAGGACTTATTTCATTACTTTGCCTTGAGGAAAGGTTTACCACCTGACAAGGCTGCCGTGGACAGCTGACTGGTGCTTTTCATTTTGTCTTTGCCGACACCTCTCTCCACCCTGGCTGCAGCTTAAAACGCCACGTGGAGGAGTGCGGTCCGCCTCGCCTGAGAATGGGAGCAAACTGAGGATTAGTGCTTTGCTGATCCTGGCAGCTGCAGACAAACCCCCGACACTGTTCAGAGGTGCCTACGAGCACACACACACAGCCGCATAGCAGATTGCTGTAAATGTTTTATTTATCCAAACATGTCTCAGAGTTAGAGCTGCTCAGGAGGTGGAAATAATCCACCTGGTCGGTTAAAACGTCAGTGGGCCGAGCCGAAGTCCTACATTTCTTTTGGAAGGAAGTTCAGGTAGTTAGCTTGATTAGTTATCAAAATAATATTAAGAGTATGTTAATAGAAAGTCATTTTCTTTTTAAAATCCAATCCTAACCTAATGGCATTCATGATGTTGGAAGGTCAGCAGGGTATCTTACCTGGGAGGCTACAGTCAGTAGGCGATTTGTTAATTTTTAACTGAAGGGCTGGACTTACTGAAAAAGTCAGCAACACGGACAGCGCCATGGATTTATCAATACACATCACAGAGCGATACCGATACCAGTATCGGAAATGTGTCCGATACTGCCCAAAATTTGGGATTGGGTATCGGCGTGTACACCAGTCTGTGCACCGATCCAATACAATAATTTATTAACCTAGAAAATTTTTTACTTTGGAACCTGAAATCAATTTTTCTTCACCGCAACTATAGTTCTTTTATATCACGCTGGTGTCGAATAAGTATCAGGTATCGGAATCGGTATCAGGAAGGAAAAAGTGGTATTGAAACATCTCTATCTGAAACGCGCTGCGTCGTGTCTGGTTGAATCACAAGCATTGTCTAGAGTGGCCACCATCAGCTCCAGCAGCTATGTCGTCGGAACGAAGATGGAGGCTACTAACTTGCACAAACCTCAGTCAGATAAAAAAGTAGAGGCTTCCTAATGCTAGCTTTTCTTGCCTTGTTTTTATCATGCCATGTATCCAACCCGTGGCCACTGGGCTGCCCATGTCACCTCACTGTAGTCGAATATGAATCACTAGTTTGATATATTTGTGGCTCTAAGCAGGGGGGACTGCACCATGTGTGTGACAAGCTGTGATCATCAGATCAATTTGATGAACAAGTAGCTCATAATCTTGACATTGTACACTGGAGTCTAGCAAGGATGGATCATTGCCATTTACCTCTATTAGAGACATATTTTCTAGTAGGTTGTACAAGAGGAGATTGCCAGTTGCGGCACTCAGACATTAGCATGAACTCTAATCATCGAAATTACTTTCATAGGCCCTGCAGGTGCAACTCCACCAAGGAGGTTATGTTTTCGGTTTGGTTTGTTTGTTTGTCAGCAGGATTATGGAAAAAACTACCGTCCTGATTTTTATGAATCTTGATGGAAGGGTGTAGCATGGGCCAAGGAAGAACACTTAGGGAAAAGGCCTTGGTGAGAGTCTGGGCTATCCGAGTGCCCTTCTAGTTTTATATATACAACATGATGGATTATGTTTGTTTAGACAGTTTACAGTGTAGATCTAAATTCAAGAGGGTTCAAAGTTTTGAGATGTAATGAGTCACAGTGTCAGTTATAGCAGGGGAAGGCAACCTGAGGCACACTAATGGCCAATGTTACACTATCAGTGTGCAAGTATGTAAGAATATTTTTTGGAAATGTTGAAGTGCCCTGTCATCCGCATACCAAATAAATTACCACTTTCGCAGCCATTGGCAGTTGCACGGCCCGTTATTTACTGTGGTTTGATTGACTTTTTTTCCTACCCGCATTCCTTACTCTGCCTCTGATTGGCTAGTACTCGCAGCAAGTTTATTGCTGATGACCAGGACTGGTGGAAGGTTGATAGGGTTAATGATTTAATAATCAATGATGATGACATCTTGTATAGTGCTCTCATATATAATAACAGTTTTCTGATTATGGGAGAAAAATGTTGTTGTTTTTAAATGTTGCTGTGCATGTTGCCTACATGAATGGAATAAAATACTGATACGTTGGAGATTTCAATTTTGATGTGGTGTCAATTAAACTACAACAATATGGCACACTGATTAACAAGAACATTTAAAATGGCACTTCATACCAAAAAGGTTGCCGACCCCTGATCTATAGGATATTAAAGTAGAGCTTGTTGCACATTAGATTATGAGATATAGAGCAGAAAGGCAGTTAGGACCTGTTGACCAGTCAACCTTCTTGCATAAGCAGCACAGGGGCTAATCATGTGGTTTCTTTGTCCTCGGAGTGCTATAAATATGTATTCTACACAACTTTCTGTTGAGACACTAAATACTGACTCTTGGGATGCGGTTCGTGGTTAAACCCATCAGTGTTTTTTGCATTATTTTACGTGTGCTTGAGTGCTCGCAGGTAATTTCTACGACAAAACGTAACTATTTAACGTGCCACTGGTGCCTCTTTG
The DNA here is from genome assembly GCA_916701645.2 of Sebastolobus alascanus. Taxonomy (NCBI): domain Eukaryota; kingdom Metazoa; phylum Chordata; class Actinopteri; order Perciformes; family Sebastidae; genus Sebastolobus; species Sebastolobus alascanus. Next base: position 58,233 of record CAKAOJ020000220.1, on the reverse strand, counting down.
ACTTCAGGGTGATCTATGTCGAAGGACACATCCCTGATGGACAGATTGTACACCGGCCTTTGCTTGTCAGTCATGATCACGAGCGTTCATTGAGTTTGTTGTTGTATTTAGAGACCATCAACATGATTAATAGATCAATTTACCTTCCAGCCATTATGGTTGTGCCTCCCACATCCCACTGCATCACTCATAGACAGAGTATATCCTTTAAATCATTAAGACTTCAGAGTTCAGATCATGTGGTGCCATACATTTTTTATCATCTATCAGTCCAAGTGTGCATTTGCTATATTAGCAGTTTTTCCTTTTCTGGAGAAGGAGGGGGGTTGTAAAAAAAAAAAAAAACACGTCTGCAAAGAATATGGTGCTGACTGACTAAACTCAAATAAATCTCACACCAGAGATAAAGTGAATTCTGAGATGTTTGCTGAGATTAGGTCAAAACCCCTCTTTACCCGTCTGCATCCCATGTACTGCTCGCTGGGATTATTTTTATCTGGAAGACTGTGGCTGATATCATTTTTCAAAGTGAGAATCCGCCGACGCAGCATGAGTAATCCATCTTGGTTCCTCTGACAATTTCCCGTGGAACATGTGTGTGCTCTTTATTCCTGAAGGGATACCTCAGCAGCACACGAGAAGAGATGAATATCTCGGTAAGGGGAATAAACCAGGAGAGCAATTTGTGATTAAAGGAATCCTCTGGAATTGCATACACAAACCTCTCGGCGGCCCAGCCCGATAGACTCCCTCTCCCCGCAATGCAATTACCAACACAATCACATCATGTTCCACAGGCGGGAATTAAGACATTCTCAATCAGCCTGCTTCATTAAGACACCTTCCTATAAAAAATGCACACTTTTACGCTACATTTATTCTGAGAGGGTTCATTTGCACTGAGGTCCTTTGACAGTTGACTGTGTATATGCATGTGTGTGTGAGAGAGAGAGCTAGTGGGAAAAGAGATCTTTTTATTGTTATTTTTCATTATAGCACTTAACAATATTTTCATGCCTGGGGACATGATGTGATCCTGAGCACTTTTTCCCTTTATTGTTGAAGTGAGACCAGATACCAATAATGTGTCGTACATTTAATTTCATTTATCTCAGCATGATGAAAACTGAGGCTTAACTTTTCTTGTTATTTAGAAAACAAATCTAGCGACCAATTCCTGGAATGGAACATCCTATATTCAAATTACCTAACAAACTGTACCTAGGACTGTTAGTATAACAATGAAGTGCTTGTGTGTACAATTCCTGCTGTATTCATCAAAGAAAGTAATTCAAAAAGAGAAAGAAAAAGCTAAATTCATCCTAGCTATTGTGGCTATTGGGAAGAGCTTACCATTTCCCTGTGCTCTCATATATAATTAAATTTTTTCTGATTAGGGGAGAAAAATGTTGTTTTTCTAATGTTTCTACGCACGTTGTCTACATGGATGGAATAAAATTACAGATCCGTTGGAGATTTAAGTTTTGATGTGGTGTCAATTAAACTACAACAATATGGCACACTGATTAACAAGAAAATTTAAAAATGGCACTTCATACCAAAAAGGTTGCCGACCCCTGATCTATAGGATATTAAAATAGAGCTTGTTGCACATTAGACATGGCAGACATATATGTCGTACATTTAATTTAATTCATCTCAGCATTTTGAAAATTGAGGCTTAACTTTTCTTGTTAGTTAGAAAACAAATCTAGCGACCAATTCCTGGCATGGAACATCCAATATTCAAATTACCTAACAAACTGTAGTAGGCCTATTATAATGCAAAGTGTACAATTCCTGTTGTATCTATCAAAAAAAGTAATACAAAAAAAAGACAGAAAAAGCTAAATTCATCCTAGCTGTTGAGGCTATGGGGAAGAACTTACCATTTCCCTGCTTACATTATGATAATACACACTGGAGCAGTAGCGGTAGTGTGCATTTCATAGAGTAAGAGATTAATACTTGCTTCGCAGCCCGGCACCCCTGTCCCCTGGCTGTGTTTTTATAAAGCAACAATATTGCCAAAGAAGCTTTAATGCTAGCCGGTGCCCTGGAGACAATTGTCAGTACACAGTGAACCAAAAGGAAAGTCATTTCGAGTATTGCCTGCAACTTACTGCACTGTTAATGTAGCCCAATAGAGAAAAAAAACAGCAGCACATGACCCTGATTCCAGTTGCAGAGCTTGCCTTTGTTGAGACTTGGAGAACGGGTGCTTATTTTGTGTCAGTCATTCTTATTCATTTGCTGTGTCTTAAAGCAAGAGCTCCCTGCAACAGTGGTCCAAAGGCACTTGTTATATTGTTGTTGAGCTTTGATTGACACCTCCAAAAGATCCCTGTCAGACGGGCATTTTCTACCAGATTGATGGTAATTGTCTGCAAGGTACAGTGCTTTTGTACAGCTGAAAGACTGAAAGGGTAAACTGTAATCGAGCTGCCTAATAACTTCTTACACCGAGGGAGTGATTTGTGATCATTTTTTGGCTACCAGGCATTTTTAATGTGATCACGCTAAGCACTGACTGGCATATTTAAAGCACAACTCCTAGTTGTTTTTTTTACCTGTACTCCATTTCTCCATCTCACCAGCTGTCATCTTGCTCACATCTTGCACAGCTGTCCAACCCTGTCCTGTAGCATTATAGATATTCCAAATATTAAACCCAACAGCATCCAAAGGTATGTTAGATTCAACATATGGTTGCTCACTCTGCAATAAGACATCAGTAGTCATAAGAGAAAATGATCTGGTCATACAGCGTCTCATACTGTTTTATGGTACTGCAGTCATTGATTTAGTTCCTCTTTAGAGCCTCTGTGTTTGTTGCCTGCAGCTTCTTGTCTACATATAAACAGTGATAGTTATCACGTCGAGGCTAAATTTAAATTAAAGATGGTGTCATGATGATGTGCTTTTGATATTTTTGGGGTCAGGTTTGTTTACGCATTCAGCGGCCCTTTTCTTGGCTGTTTTAAATATATGGTTACAGTGAAACAACTGTCAAGATTTTGGTCAGATTAGCTCGGTAAAGTCTCCTTCACACATGCAGTCTATCCCTGAAATGTTCAGGAACATTTCCTGCATGGGCTTATGTGTGAATGGGAGCAGGGATCGATATTCAGGAAAATCTGTACTGCCCATTTCCCACCTCCAGACCAAGTAACATTTCAGGGAAAACTAAATGAAATCAGTAGCATTGCAGGGACAAACACGAAAAGGGTTACGTCCGTCTGACAAAAGACGCTTTCACGTAGAGCGAGCGAACAGATCACAAGACTCCGCTGTCTATCCAGTTCAGCATCCAATGCTCTTTTAAAGAGGACCTATTATGCCTATTTACAGGTGCTTACTTATATTTTGGGTTTCTACGAGAACATGTTTACATGCTTTAATGTTCAAATAACACTTTACTTTTCTCATACCGGCTGTGCTGCAGCACCTCTTTTCACCCTCTGTCTGAAACGCTTTGTTGGAGCTCCTGTCTGCTTTGATTGGTGTAACTTTACAGACCTTTTACATGCACAAAAACCTACATAACACACTTAAGGAAAGGGAAAAAGCACAAAAGCATAATAGGTCCTCTTTAATGATCCTTTTAATGTATCGAATGTGTGTTTTTGATTCAATTAGATCACGAAAAAACATAAACTTGTCTCGCAGACTTGTTGAATATTAAATACATTACAAGAGCATTGGCACCGGACAAATACTGCTCCGCCATGTTCCTGAAAATAATAAGAGATGTCTTACGTGCACGTACATCAGGCCATGCCCCATCCTCTTCTTCTTCTGTTGAGTTTTATAGTAGTTCGCCATCTGCTGGACCGTCACTTGCCCCATCTATTCCGGCATTGCCATACCATGTGTGAAAAGGCGCAAGACGGAAATGTTCCTGAGTGTAGTGCATTTTTTTTTTTATCCCAGTAATTTACCGGCCACTACATGTGAAAGCGGCTTATGATACATGCTAAGTCTACAGCGAAGCTAGCAGCTCTGTGAATCCTGTATGTAGATATAATGGTGATCTGAGCTAATCGCTAATGTCAGTGTGCTTAAATTCAACATGCAAATGTTTAGTGGGTAGCCTGTAATGTTTACCATGTTCACCATGATAGTTCCACGTGTTAGCTTTCTAACATTTGTTACTTAGCACTAAACAAAGAGCACAGCTAAGGCTAATGGGAATGTCATTTTGTTTTTTAGGGAAATGTTGACCTATGGCAGCACTAGATGAAAAGTCAGGGGATCACCGAAAGTTATTACAATTCAACGTGCATGTTTGTATTTGTAAGTTTCATTCAACAGTTGTCGAGAGATTTCACTCAAAGCCGTCTACCTCTTGTTGCTAAAGCCGCATCGCTAGTGCGGTTAAAAAATAGGAAAAAAAAGTGAAATGAAGTCCAGATTGAGTAAGGCCAGAGCTAAATTGGCATTCAAGCAGCAGAATTATCGTCAATTTAGTTATAGCTTGATATATCTCCTTGTTTTTTGCAAGGTGTTTGCTTTGCTTGGCTCCGTCTTGGCTTTTAGATTTAGTCGGGCACAGCTTTACATTTCAAATCACCTCAAAACTAATCATCTCCTATCATAGAGCCATGTGGTAATGCTCTGATCATTTGCTGCAGCTAATGATCCCTGTGACAAGGTGAGAGTCATTGGCACAGGTCTGAGTACAGAAAAAATCAATATCTATTACACCTATATCGGAGAGTTGTCAAAAGTAAATGCCCAGGTGTCCCTGTTCCTCCAGAGCGAGCCAATCGCTTTGCTGACTGAAAGAACAAAAAAAAAAAAAAAAAGAAATCAAGAGCGTACCTGCTTTGTGGTCTCTAATTGACCGTCAACCTTGATGTCGAAAGCTTCACAAGAAAAGAGAACGCATATTCGTTTAGTCATGATGCTGCATAAAGTAGACATCTGAGAAGTTGTACCGCAGTTGCATCGCGCTCGGCAGGTTGTGGCGTCCTGGGTCTGCGCCGCACAGCTGGGCTTGATTTATGCCACTGACAAGGCCGTTTCTCTCCAGCACAGCACACGGTGGGGAACCTGAGGAGAGACAGCCTTTCAATTTATCTCAGACAGCCCCTCCCCCCTACACACTTCAGGGTTTTTAAAGCAGTCAAGAGCATAGATCAACACCTGAAGTTAGGTCCCACCCCTTGTCCCGGCTCAGAGGATACGGTGACCTCGCCTCTTTCTCCGCACACTCGCCGCACTAACAGCCTCTCGCCTCCGGCGCTGTTAGCTGCCGTTTTGATACAATTATGATTAGAAACATCACCCGCAGGTAGGTCGATGATGGTCAGTGTGGGTCGGAAATAGTAACACGGACACACCTCGCCTTATCTGTGAGCTTACCGTGGCAAGCAAACACAATATCAAACACATCCCCTGCAGTACTTTTTTCCACACTTTCCATTTACTTGTGTGGTATTTGGAAGTGGATGGCTGCTTCACTGGTGAGTTGAGCAAGCTGTGTGTGCACTGAGGCATTAGTCTTTGTGTATAGAAGGCCTTAGCTGAGACTAATTATTTGGTGGAATCACCGTAAGCTCGCGACGATCTCTCTTCCTGTGGTCTCATGGCTGAGTAATCCCACTGATAGAATCTTAACCCCTATTTTCACAAGCCTGCTTTATTTACCCTGTTAATTAAGTAGAGACGCATACAGGCCTCCACCCTGCAGTCATGCTACCAATCAGCCATGGCATCTCAGAGTCACTAAGTATTCATGAACGGTCCTGCTTGAAACTAGAGAACTCAGAATCTAATCTGTGATTAGGCACAATGTTTGTATGTTGAATTTTTATGAGTGCACTCCTATTCTTCGACGGCATTAATGAGTTGGCGTGTTTATGTAGAACGCGAGCTAAAACGATTCCACTATTTGAGCGCGAGGCTCCAGCTGCTGCCGTCAGAAACTCGGTCTACATTTCAGACCCACACTTAGTTCAAAGCCGCAGCTCTCGACGCACAAATTTGTGACTCGTTATTTGGATTGTGACAGTTTCCTCTCACAATGTAGAGTTTATCAGACAGATCAAAGACAAAATATGTCTGAATGAAACATCAAAAACAAGGCTTTCAAGTGGCTTTTTGATTGTGAGGAAGCTTACAAAAAGGCAACGTCTGCATCTGTTAACAGCGTCTCAAAGAGAATGTAAGGAAATAACAAAAACAGGCTTTTTACTGTGGACCAGGCTCTTTTTCCTGCGATTTCCACTTCACAGTGCCCGTGATAGCTGCTCCGTGACTGATGTTATTTGTCTCTTTCATCTTGTCACAGAGCAGGGAGGATCAACACTGTGCAGGCCCTGTCCTCAGAGGCTTGATCTCGCCCAAAATACACACCTGTGTTTTTTAGGATTACACGATTGCATTTGGCCATCTCGCCTTGTTCAAAAATAATCGCCTCCTTTTAGGAGACTTATTGCTGTGTCCATTAAACCTGTGTGAGGCAGGGATGAAAGGAGTGGCACTTTTGTTCATCTCACCTGTGAATTATTGATACCTGCCCCTCCGCTGGCTTCTCTCAGGATAGAGGTGGGAAATGTCTCCTCACATAATGGGCACATCGCGCAGACATGTTGTCAGGGCCGTGGCACAGACGAGGGAAGGCAGGTGCAAAACTGAAAACTGTTAATATTAAGCCTCCATCTCTTATTCACCACCGCTGTGCCTCGGTTTACTTCTACTGCATTTGACCTCATCTGCTCTTCCATTAGCTTCAGACTAAAATGACGAACACTTATGCAGACAGCCAGTCTGCTTCTCTTTCTTTACGGTCGGTGAAAGGAAAGTGCCGTATAATGCTTCAAAAAAAGGTAGACAATGTGGTGAATGGCTAAGAACATGCGGTCTCGGCTCCACAGGAGGGCTGCTGAGGATTTAACTCTCTATAAGAGCCATTGTGCTCGCATGCGGCACCACTTGTCCGCTCTCCGCAGAGCCTCCTCTTACACGATGCATGGTGCACAAGTCACATGATAGCTGTTTTTTCCCTGAGGATAAGGAGACTGTGAGCAAGCTTCACTATTTACCAAATTTTATTGAATTTCAAAATATAGTACAGCTGTTTCAAATGCTTTTCAAATTAGAGTATTGTACAAATTAAATTACTGTACTACGTATAATTCAAGTACACTATAAAACAGTACAGTACTGTGTAAAAAAACCCAAAAACCTTACTTTAGGCCCACTCAAGGGGCATTACGTGACCAGGCATTATCGATCCATTGATGACGGCGGCTTCAACTACAGGTGCTTTACCGTGGACATTTGTTTCCTGTCACCATCACTAGCAGCCATGACAGTTTCTCGTTGTTTGAGTAGACTACACAAGGTAGGATGAGGAGCACATATACTGTATATAAGAAGTGGACGTAGTCACCGTGACATCACCCAGTGGTTTGCGGACTGCAAACTCGAACTTGAGTTCGGCATTTTGGCCGTCGCCATCTTGTTTTTTTGCAACCAGAAGTGACACGAGAGGGTGGAGCTAAGTACAACCGAACGCTGAATAAGACATTTTTTAATTAACTCTCATGAACTGAAAACACACTGTGAAAGGGTTAAAGTTCTTAGAGGAAAAGGCGGACAACACCCAGACCGGACAACACCGTGGTAGCGACCTGTCAATCACAAGGTAGCCACGCCCTAAAGCATCCCCTGCTTTATGGTCTATTTGACTCTAAATGGGACCATAATTTACTAAATGAACATCATGCTGTATTGAAGAAGACTTGAAACTAGCGATTGAGACCATAAACTCACGTTTACAATGTTTACTGAGGCAATAAATCAACTGAAAAGTAGGCTCATTTTCTCATAGACTTCTATACAATCAGACTTCTTTTTGCAACCAGAGGTGTCGCCCCCTGCTGGCTGTTAGAAAGGATGCCAGTTTAAGGTACTTCAGCATTGGCTTCACTTCTCAGACCCCGGAGGTTGAACACCAAATTTCGCTGCTTTATCTCGTTGCCTCGTTTTTGGCGGTTTGTCATAAGCTTCGAGGAGACTACGTTTTTCATTGAGAAAAAATTACCTTCGTTCTCCCCTCATGATTTCAATGTGCATGCAGCACCAGCCTCAGGTAGCCAGCCGCAAGCAGACGGGTTACCACGAGGCAAAGTATCATGGGATTAAAGTAAGAAAAATAGAAAAAAAAATCCATATGCTGTCATGTATGAAATGACCCAAAATGAACACTGTAAATGGACTACTTGATTACTATGAGCAAATTAATTAAACAGCATTTGTATAGGAATGACTCTGTCCCAAGCTTTTTGATCAATATAAGCGGTTTCCATTGTATTTAGTTATGCTGAGATATTGCTGTGAGCCTTGGGCTAATGTATGCATATGTGGTAAAAACTCTCCTTACCTTTAGATAACATGAGTCATCAGACAAACTTTGCAATATACACAAAGCGCCAGCAACGCAATATAATTAATGTATAGTCGTTGTTTTAATTGTGCTTACTCTGCTCGGGGTTATGGCCAGTTGTAGGACTGTGGTGCTATTTAATGGGCCATTTTCTTCAAATTTATCAGCCTTCAGGTTTGATGTCATTAACTGTGGGCCATCCCACACAGCGAAATGCCCCTCATGTAACTGATGGTCAGTGTTGGCTACTTCGCATTCAGCACTTTTCTCTCAGCCTGATATAAACCAAGAAGTCTCCACTCAGCAGCATCATGTGGTTTTAGAAGTATATTCTCTCACACTAACTGTCTCTGCATTTTCTTATCACATCCACCACTTGAAAAATACCCAATGCAGACAGTGAAGCAGGGGGGGGTGTAACACTATGTCACACCGTATCAACCACATTTCACAAGTACATCCAGTTAAATGCATCACCGGTGCAAACAAGAAAACACCCCGCTCTCATAACAGTGAGAGCTGATGAACTGTTTTCCATGCCATGTGTCATTTAGACTCCTACCATGGCTATTAAACTCCTCTCTGTTGCAGCTCAGACTGCATCGTCAATGTCTTAAGCTGTCAAATGGTTGTTTTGAATCAATCAAAAGCAGCAGAGGGATACGTTTAAGCTGGTTTGAGGGAGTGACATCAGTCTAGAAAGCTTGTGTGCTGATACACAGGGTCTGTTACTTTGAATTTTGGTCTTGTTGCGCTGTTAATTAATGCAGTCATGTAGTAAGTATTTGAATACAGTAGGGACAGGTTGTTTTAATTGGGGCTCTACAGTTAGAGCAGTGGATAAAGAGTATAAAAGGAATAGCCAATAATCTGTGATGAATGGGTGTTAATCTTACTATTACTTTAAGTTTTTAGAAAGGTTTTCCTGAAACCTTGAAGTGGCTTCAATCAATAGATTTACTACTTGGAGGTCAATGTGTAGCTTGAAGTGACGAACCCAAAGAGGTAAAATATAAAAACACAAATGAAAAAATGTGCATAGAGTGATCTTAAACCGGAATTAATTGGGGTTTTTTTGGGCACTTGGAGTCAACAAACTGCAAACCCAACATTGACATATTAACACCTTATTAGGTTTATTTAGTGTTAGTGTTAGTGTTAGTGTTAGTGTTAGTGTTAGTGTTAGTGTTAGTGTTAGTGTTAGCAAACAGTTGGCTATTAACATACAGCAGACACAGCAACATTATCATTCATTTGGTAACGTCATCTCATCCATTTTGCCGCTTGGGCAGAAGCCTGGGGGCAGCCTTTTGCGTATCATCTTGGCATCTTGGCGCTGAAGGTTCCGGCGTGGTTAACGTCGTGAAACGGCCGCTGTTAATGTTTTAACAAGTGGTTAATGTTGTGAAACGTTGACGGTTAGGTTTAGGCAACAAAACCACTTAATTGGGGTTAGAAAAAAACATCATGGTTTAGCTTAAACACTTGTAGCACCCCGTAAGCTACGGACATAAAGTAATGTGACTCAGTAGCGTAGCGTCACGTGACATAACGTCGTCAACACTCACTCACAGCAATCACTCAACTGTTCCCCGGAGTAAAAGTCCTGACCCATCCACCTCCAGTCCCTCCCACCCTTAGCAAACTTCTCACTTTTAAATACTACATCCGTTGCTCTGCGTCTAATAATAATGTGGATGTGTTTACATTGGAGTTAGTTGAAAGCGCAGTGTGTCTCATACAGACGCCTTGTGCGTCGGTACCGAGATGCCGAGGGCCGCTGCCCATGTGTAGGTGTTTGACGCCCTGGAGTGAGACCAGGCTGCATTTGGAATTGAGTGTCTGGCTACATAGTGAAGTCCAATATTCCTTGTAGCTCTGCTTTGGTCTCTACCAAACCCCTGTGAAATAATATCTGTTTTTAGCTGTTAAGTTCTGCACTACATTCACCAACTAGTCGCTGTTTCTGTCTGCCAGTCAGTGGGTTTACACAGCTGCCTACTGTGGTTAGAAACAGGATTGATGAGACAGATGAGAGTGAACCGTAGCAAAGCGGTAAAGTTGCGCGCCGTAAAACCCATAACAATGACTTGAAAGATGCTAAAATGGTCTGTATGATCCGGTCCGGTGATAATTCTCTGTCTGTTTGTCATCTTGAGTGGCCCCATTACACATAGTCGTTTGACCCATTGTTAATGTAAAAATATTGACTGGTGTAGCTTTAAGTGTTCATGCGTGTTCCTGCATATGTGTGGAATGATGCACACATGCCTTTGTCTGTGTATGAGAGTAAAGAACCGTCATTAAACAAAATCACCTCTCCCGCTGTGATTAATTCTTCAGTTTGCTTGAATCTCTGAAACCCTCGCTGCCATCAAACAATGACTGAATCTGTTCGCTGTGACTCCTTTGACTCATAGGTGAACAGAGCAATTTACAGGCCACACATCATTCCCCCCCTTACAATCAGGCTGACGCCGTTTCATATTTACAGTTTGCAGATTCAGCAGAGCATTTCAGATAATTAAAATTCAACGTGCTTTGATGAGTTGGTCCACCCTTGATTTCCCACAGTACCTTGCTTTCAAGGGCACAATTTCCATTTTTGCTTGTTATTTAGAAAATGTCAAGTTTTGTTAAGGCCTTTTGACCTTTTTTGGAGCACTTGTGGCCATTGTATAAAGGGCATGAAGCCACTGTTGTCCTAGATATATCTTGAAGTCATGTGCTGAATTAATCACCCTTTGAAAATGCAATCCTATTTCTCATCGTTGTCATCTGCAAAGAAGCAGAGCTTAATTAGAGGCACTGAGAAATGTTCTCTTTATTAGTCACTTGTCTTTGCTGCTATGTCAACCCCATGCCACACAGATTACATTTTACAGTGTCTGCATAGCAGCTTCTAAAGCAAGGTACCTCTGTCTGTCTGTATGTATGTTTGTGTCCTTCGCATATCTCAAGAACCGTTCATCCGATTTACTTCACAATTGGCGGGTGTATTGCAGAGGACACAAGGATGTGCAGTGTTGAATTTGGTGCATTTTGGACAAGCAACATGCTCAATATTAATAAACTTTGAATAAAAAAGCGATGGCAGCAGCGGGGGCGGAATAACACCAAACTTACAACCAAACTCTTCTTCACTTCCCTGGAGTCAACGATCAATGGGCGGTTTTCAAGAACGCTGCAAGCAGCACTTCTGGGGCCACGCAATCGGCCCGTTCAGAAGGGGCACATACCCAGAACAGGCACTGCACTAGTTTGTTATTAATAGTACAAGCTGCCTACTATGATCACTGAAGCACCTAGCAAGGCAAGTTTTAAAAAATTACTAAAAAATCAAAATGAAAATTACCCTGGCGGCCGACCTGAACAAACATGAGGGATTGCAGTTTGATTTTGTTTGTTTGTAGTTTTTTGTTTGTTTGTTGTTGTTTTTTCTCGGCAGTTTTTGTTTGTTTTTCTTCTTTTATTTAATTTTCTCTTGTTTTTATTGTGTTTTTTTAAATGTGTTATATGCATTGCTATATGATATATGTTATGTTTTTGTTGTTGTTTTTTAAATGTTTTATATATATTGTTATATGTTATGTTTTTGTTGTTTGTGGACCCAAGGAAGAGTAGCTGCTACCCTGGTGGCAGCTAATGGGGATCCGAATAAAGTAAAGTAAAGTAAAGTAAAGCTGATGCTATGGCAGTAATATAAATAATTTTCTTTTTTAACTACAGGGTCTCCATCTTGGACAACGGTAACCTTCGGGTGTGGAATGCAACCAAATCTGATGCAGGTCTCTACACCTGTGTGGCAAGAAACCAGTTTGGCGTGGCAAGCAGCACAGGAAGCGTCACCGTTAAAGGTATTTCCTATTCCCTCTTTACATTTCATCACTGTCTCTGTTGCAGTTCTGTCAGCAGGGACCCTGACCAATGTAGTACTGGACACCTTTTTCAAATGCATGTTTTTCACTCGGACAGCACGGAGATAGAGTTACTTGATGTTTCTTTCTGCTCCTTGAAAAACTAACCCGAAGTATTCGATTCCATAAATAAAACATGACCAACATAGAGAAGAAGGACACTGATTTTTGAAGCCCACAACCACCTCGTTCTCTCCGTCTTTTGATAAGTCATGAGGAGCAGGGCTTTTTCTCTGTGCTGTCATCACTGGAGAGGCAGACACACCTCGGTTGCTATGTCTGTTTGCAGAGGTGTTGAAAACATTCAGCTCACTGCCTCTGTGCCTCCAGTCCTGACAGAGGATGTTCTGTGTGAAAAAGACTTCGTGTTGTTAGATCATCTGGGCTGGGTATTGTATTTCTGCTCCAGCGCTGTGACTTATTATACTCCACAACAGAGCAGGAGAACTTTTTACCCTCACTAAGGGTGTTAATATTTAACATGTTATTGTAACTGACCTTGCTATATCGGATCACTTCTGTGTTTTGTGTGATTTGTCTATTACTCCTAACGTCCACACGAGATCTGTTAAAAAGAAGTACACCAGAGAGGCGCACTGTTCATGGAAGCTATCTCTGCATTGTCTACCCTCACTTTGCCCTCTGTGAATGATCTCCTAGACAGAAAAAATGCCGAATCAATAATGATCCTGAAAAGGGGATGCCGAAAGGCTGAGCACAAACGGCGACAAAAAAACCCTTCAAAATCACCTTGACATGTTAAAGTGAAACTCAACATTTACAATTTAGAACTAAGAGGGACTAGACACTGCTTCTTCTCTAACATTATCAGCAACAATGCAATTAAAGCACATACTCTTTTTGGTACCATTGATAGGCTGACCACTACCCCCCACACCATTTGCATTTGAACTCATTTCTACTGACAAATGCAATGAGTTTACTGACTTCTACAGTAATAAAATTAAAGGTACTAGATCATTAATTAATCGTTCAGTGTCATGCAAATCAATCCCCATCCACAACCACATGGAAGGACTATGTGAAAAAAAAACTCTAGAAGAAATTGTGCAGCATCTTAAGCCGTCGACTTATTGTCTTGATGCTCTTCCAACAAGCTTCTTTAAAAATGTTTTCAGCCCTTTGGCCACAGATTTACTGCAGATAGTCAATAGCTCTTTTTCTTCAGGTAATTTCCCAGAAACCTTGGAAACTGCAGTCACCAAGCCTCTTCTAAAAATGAGTAGTCTGGATACATTTGTGATTACCAACTACAGACCAAAATCAAACCAGTCCTTTGTAAGTAAGATAATTGAAAACATTCATCAACTAACAAGTCACTCAAGTAACTTTTTAACTTCAAATTGATACATTTCAATCTGGATTTTGGCCCCAACACAGTATTGAGACAGCTCTCATTAAGGTTCTGAATGATATTGGTTTAGAAACTGGTATCAGCTCAAGTCTTATTAGATCTCAATGATGCTTTTGACACATTTGACTATTACTGGACAGACTGGAAAACTGAAATGGGCTCTTGGGCACAATGCGAAAGTGGTTCAATCTTCAGGACAGGAACTATTTACCAACATGATGTGTGGGGTTCCCTAGGGCTCAATCCTTGGCCCTCTTCTGTTTAGCATTTACATATATCCATTAGGCTACATTATACATCAACTATCATAATTATGCAGACGACACCCAAATTTACCTTGGTCTGTCACCAAGTGACTACAGTCCAATAGATTCTCTCTGCGAGGGAATTCAACAAATAAATGATTGGATGTGCCTGGACTTTATCCAGCTAAATGCAGACAAAACTGAGATAATTGTCTTTGGTGCAGAAAGAAGGCTGAAAGTTAGCGTTCCTTTCGACTCAAGTCAGAAATCTTGCTATAATCTTGGGAATTGATTACAATATCCCGGACGAGCTCCCATTTATGTAGTGTCCCAGTAAGGTCTAGGGGTAAGGGAAGCAACATGAGCTGCTGGAATCAGGCGTAAAGTAGCCGTTTATTGTTAAATGCACAATCAAATGAGCAAAACAGGCTGCTGGCAATCAACAAACAAGGTTGCAGCAAACAAAAGCGAACACAAGTGTGTTGACATAAGATGTAAACTAGGAACGGGCTTCTGATGGCGCCGAAATCAATAACTCAATAAAACAAAACGGCTGTAAACTAGAAATTAAGATCACAGCTGAGCTGGCAAACAACTAGATATTAACAAGAAATAAAACTCTACTTTAACAACTCTCAAAACTAATAAACAAAACACACGAATGGCAGCCACCTCTTTAACGAGTGCATCCACACAGAGGAAAAGACTAACCAACTTGCACATTAATATGTGACCTAAAAATAAACTACTCCCTAGCCCAGTTCCAACCAAATCACAAATGCTTCTATACTTCTACAATAACATCACACGGAGGTACTCAATACCATCGAGTTAGATAGTTAGTTTGTTACAAAATCACACAACAAAGAAGCAACGAGGTAGACTGTTCAAGAGTAATCACAGCCACCCGTGTCGTTCCGGGCCTCTTTTAACTGATTCGACCGGTTTCCGCCCCGGCCGCGGAGTGGTGGACACAGCAGTGACATCACACGAAGAGGGAGGGAGGCGGGCCAACCCCAGCAGCTTGGAAACCTGCAAAGATAGTTAATGATAGGAAGACCTACCACTCTGATTAGTTTTAAACTTATAAAACTTACGGAACCTGTAACAATTGGACACAGAGAAACGTTAACAGTGTCAAACATGTCAACTCAATTACAAAGTCTGCATTCTACCATTTTAAAGACATAGCAACAGTCTGTGGATTCATGTCCAGTCACAACTGAGAGAAACTAATCCATGCTTTCATTTCCAGCAAGTTAGATTACTGTAATGGTCTTCTCTCTGATCTCCCCAAAAATACTCTCAGACAACTTCTGCTCATTCAGACAGCAGCTGCTAGAGTCCTAACAAAGACCAAGAAAACTCAACACATTAAAACAGTTCTCAGGTCTCTTCCAGTGTGTCAGAGAAAAGTGTTTAAAGTCTTTAAAACTCTCAGTGGCTTAAAATACACCTGACTGTCTTTTACGATATGAACCCTCTCTGCCTCAGGTCATCAGGTATAGGGCTGCTAACTGTTCCCAGAGTGCAAATTAGACATGGAGAAGCATCTTTTTTTTACTGTGCACCACAGAGCTGGAACAAACTTCCAGAGGATGTTAGACTTGCACCAACTTTGACCACCTTTAAATCCAGGTTAAAAACATGTATGCACTGCCTTTGACTGAACCTTAAATACTCATCATGAACCATCTCATCCTATATTTATATCTCTGTTCTTAACATTTTTATTTTCCCTTAAATGTATTTCTATTCATTTGATTTGCATTTTAATGCAGCTTTTCTTAATATTTTTTACTAGGGTTGTCAATTGATTAAAATATTTAATCGCAATTAATCACATAATTGATAGGGTTGACGATGTTGGAAAGCTGGCATAATTTGAAAGTAGCATCGCCTCCGGAGCTCCGTCTAAACCCACCCCCTCCCCTCGGGGCTCCTTCCAAGGCAACGCCCCCCACACACATGCACGAGCACCGCCGCATCCTAACTACTTCACAGACACAGAGCGGAGAGAGGACCTCAACTCAACAACGCTACCTCATGACAAGTAACCGGGGCAGTGCTACTGCAGGGCTGAGTTTTCTCTTCCATTCTCCAGTAAACTTGCAGCGACAATGCGCTTTGAGTTCAGGCTGGTGCACGCCAAGGGTAGAGTACGAGCAGGGAGGCATCTGATTGGTTCTTTCCAAGCAGACTGCGAGGCAGTGATTGGTAGACATTTTTACAGGATTATAGCAGCTACAAAAGACGGCTCTTTTTCGGTCCTTTTTCAGAGCTCATCAGTAGTGGATCGCTGTCGGGGTGTAAAAAAAATTTCAACCAATATAACAAATAGTGTATAGTGGATAACATCGTCAACCATGATTAATCACAAATTAATCACACATTTTTTATCTGTTCGAAATGTACCTTAAACTGAGATTTGAAAATATTTAATACTCTCAACATGTGAGTGGGCAAATATGCTGCTTTATGCAAGTGTATTTACTGTATATATATATTTTTGGAAATCAATTAATAACACAAAACAATGACACATATTGTCCAGAAACCCTCACAGGTACTGCATTTAGCATAAAAAATATGCTCAAATCATAACATGGCAAACTGCAGCCCAACAGGCAACAACAGCTGTCAGTGTGTCAGTGTGCTGACTTGACTTTCACTTGCCCCAAACTGCATGTGATTATCATAAAGTGGGCATGTCTGTAAAGGGGAGACTCGTGGGTATCCATAGAACCCATTTTCATTCACATATGTTGAGGTCAGAGGTCAAGGGACCCATTTGAAAATGGCCCTGTCAGTTTTTCCTCGTCAGAATGTAAGTGTTTTGGAGCGTATTTAGCCTCCTTCATGACAAGCTAGAATGACATGGTTGGAGACAAATAGATTCCTTAGGTTTTCCAGTTTCATCTGATACCAGTATCTTCACTCTAGCTTTAAAACTGAGCCTGCTACATTCTAAAAATTAAAGAAATTAGTCGTTAAAAAAAATTAATTTTGACAGCCCTAATTTTACTACTTTCCCTTTGCATTGCCTTTGTGTATGAAATGATTTGGGTATACAGTGCAGCGCATCGGGTGGCTTTATTCTGTGCACACTGCTGTTTTGCTGTCCTATTTCCACTGGGGATAGTTTTCTCGCCTCCTGTAGTTCCTCAGGGATTTGCTGACATATTCAGTGAACTATCCTCCTCACTGTGACCTCCTTTTCGTGGAGGTTGCACAGTTCATTTGTGTTACTGTTATTTGTTCTGGCTTGACCTTCCTCATTGGCTGGCTTGTGTAGATTTATAGAATTATTGATCCTCATTATATTGGCCTGAGGGAGAGAAGTTCATGCCTCATATTTCACATGGTTTGATATAGATTTACATGTATATTTCAACAGATTATTGGAATCTTTGCACCACATCTTTTAGACAAATCCGACAGCTGCCAAAGCATTTCTCCAGTTTCACTACAAACAGCATATTCTGAGATGTCAAGGCAAACCCTGTGGGCAAGATTGTGCTCGGCAAATTCACTCAGAACCTTTATTCACCTACCTGAGAGAGAATACGGTTCAGTGTAACCACATATAAACAAGCAGCACACACTAATCGTTCGCCTGTGTTGGTTTTGAGGACACCTTTCACCTGTTAGGCAATGAATTGCACAAGGTAAAGGTAAAAAAACCTAATAAAGTGGTGCCAAAATCCTTCCAATTCCCCAGACCAGAAGTGCTGTATGTTTTCCACCACTCTCTGACGTTAAATCATTTTTTCATAAAGTCTCAAAGACAGAGCTGCTTCTTCTTCTTCTGTAGTTTATTATTTTTGCTCAAAGGTTCAATCCATTTAATTGTCTTTCTTCTACAAGTTAGCGATCTGTAAAATCCTTTGAAATGCCGTGTCAACAGCACAGCGGTCTGCTAGAAAATCACTTGGATTTTTTCCTATAGACACGAGAATTAATTTTTAGCCCCACAGGCAAGTGTTTGTCTGAATACTTTGAAAAACATTGATTAATGTCAGGGTGAATAACAGCAAGAGGACTGTCCTATATAAACAGTAATTCCCTTTTTACCAGAAAACACATCACATAATGGAATTTTAAAGAAACCTCTAGACCGGCTCTTTCTTCTGTAAATCACTATCAAGGCATGTTTCCTTTTTCTGTTGAATTATAAAAGACAGATTTCATATATTATGAATGCTTGAAAGTCAGCAGCAGTCGAGGATGTGGGGAGAGCTTAGAGTGCACCTTGCCGCTGATTTATGCTGATGCCTCAGTCTGCATCCCATTGACGAATTTGCCTTTCTACAAAAATAATCAGTAACCTTTGCATAATTGAATTGAAGAAATTAACGTTAGAAAATGTCAATGTATTTGTTTATTTTTTGCACACGAACGTGTTCATTACTGTGAAATTTTAAGCACAAGTTTGAAGCATAATAAAAAGCACAGCGTTGCTACACCCTGCCAGTTACACCCTACACTCTCCCTTTACCCATTTATCACACACTGTGAAATGAAAATGGTACAGAACCCCCCAGCCAATCAGTGTGCGCGGGGGGTGGGGGAGTGAGGGTGAAACCTGCCGCTCTCTCTGTAGGTTCAGGTTGATGGCCTATATGTGATTTTCCAATCAAGCTGCAAGGAAACACACCGGCGCGTATGTCTTCACAGCATAAATAGACGGCGCCGTTATCCACTTATTATTCTTGTGAAAGGTAATATGGGTTTTATTTGACACCCTCTCTCACTTGCTTCCTTTCCATCATCATATGTTAACGCTGTTTTCTGCAGCTGATGTACAAAATGTTCCTGTGTATGATCTTGTGCCTTTTCTGTCACAATCGATATTGTTTGGAAAATGGGATGGGGTAATTTACATGCACTATTTCATTGAGGATTGGAAACCTGTTTAGCGAGGAGAAATGTGTGTTGCGGGAGCAGCCCTTATGGGAGATGACAGTAGTTTATTCAAATTGACTTTGGTGATATGAATGCTGAAAAATACCTGTCAAAAAGCATTCGGCGTCTCCTGCTGCGAACAAGCCCCCTAGCAAACAGCGGAGGAGCAGTCACAACAGATGAGCACAGTTAATGTCCCCATTATTCCAACACTGGGGGGATATTAGCAGATTAATTGCACTTGATTATAGACGTGCTCCCTGAATTTTGATTACACTGGAGATGAGCCGTTGCAATTAGGGTTGCCTCCGATCATTACAGATGGTCAGTGAACTCAAAAGTTCTGAAGCTCATACTGCGTTCACTTCTGTTTGCCTCAATAAAACTCGAAGGCAATTCAACACTTTCCAACACTGTGACACATCATTGCAACCATTTGCTCTGGAGGTGTTTGGAAAGTAAGTAAAGTAAAAGTATTTTGTGCAAGTAGTCATTGTATCATGTTCTTTGCGTTTCCACTTGTATTTAAGGTATTTGACACTTTTGTCAGTGCCAGTCGTTTTCAATTAAGTGTCAACAACTATTAGATGGACTCCCATGAAATTTAGCACAAACATTTATGTTCCCCTCAGGGTTAATTATCGCTTTGGTGATCCCTTAACTTTTCCTCTAGCGCCATCATCAGGTCAAAATTGTAACTCATCCAATACTTGGTTTATGACCAAATACCTGCTGAACTAATACCACTCCCACCAGCCAAAATGTTAGCATGCTAAAACGCTAAATGAAGATGGTGAAAATGGTTAAAGCTAGGTTCAGTAATCTTGAGAAACTAGCAAAAGTACGCTAGATTTTTTTAAATTATCTAAGTGAAAAACCCAGCCCAGTGTTGCCAACTCTTTTCCAATGAAAGTAGCTGGCAGCACTAGCTCCGAAGGTCCCCTAAATCTCGCGAGAAAGTCGCCAAGTCGGCCACATTGACAGTCCGTCCCTTTAGGCCTCCAAAGCCACTCCCCCAAAATTATCATTATGAACGTAAACAATGAACGTGGCTATTACAGGCCTGTGACAGCCACAGATACCAGATTCTTTTCTCTTTTTTTTCTCAGAGCATTTGAGTTATTGATTGCTGTTGGGATGTAATGAGAATTTCAACAAATACCTGTATAACAAAACATGTTTATGAAGAGCACTACCGACCCTAGCTTTAAAATCATACCTGCTAAACATCGGCATGTTAGAAATGTCATTTTGAGCATGTTAGCATGCTTTCATTTACATTTAGACAGCCTCACGGAGTGACTAGACTCAGATTCAGATCAATGTTAGTATCCCACATGTGGAAATTTGTTTAGTCCAGTGCTCCAGACATGAGGACAATATAAAGTCCACAGTAAAAACAATAAAAACAATAATGTAACATACACAATAAGACCACAGCATACTTATATATGAACATCATATTGACACTGAGACAGAATAAACAATAAAGTCAAATAAAATAAAAACAGTCAATCCACTTTAAAATCAAATATGATATAAAAGTGCAAGTGACAAGCTAAGGGACCTGTTGATTAAAATGCATGTTATACAGGCTGATGGCTTGAGGAATAAAACAGTTCTTGTACCTACTTGTTTTGATTTTATTTTGTAGAGGTCTCCCCGGGTCAGGGTGCTGCTGCTTCTGAAATTGGAGGCATAACCCGGCATAACCCGGCCACTAGTGTATACAGTCACTAGCATGGCTGTATACACTAGTGGCCGGGTTATTCTAGAAAAAAAACGAGTTTGTAAGACGTGATGTCCGACCATGTCAGCAGGGAAGAGCATTTATAGCATCTCCAAACGGTCACAATCAAAGACAGAGTGAAAAGACGTGATAATTATTTAAATACGAGGATAATAGCGCACATTTTCAGACAGTCTCTGCTGGAAGACATTCATGGTGTTGCACTC
The DNA here is from genome assembly GCA_916701645.2 of Sebastolobus alascanus. Taxonomy (NCBI): domain Eukaryota; kingdom Metazoa; phylum Chordata; class Actinopteri; order Perciformes; family Sebastidae; genus Sebastolobus; species Sebastolobus alascanus. The sequence goes on along the minus strand of CAKAOJ020000220.1, from coordinate 37,440 downwards.
GGTTGTACACGTGAAAAATGACAGAAATAGTTGTGTAAAGAATGAAGAAAGAGGGTCTATGGGAGAAGTTCAAACCCTGCACAAAGTGGGCGTGAATGTTGGATCGTTACATAAATTGTCGAACGCAGCCCAGCTAATTCCAGCGTCGGAGAAAGGTCGGAGGCAGTTTCCATAGCTGTTCGACCATCTGATAAGCACATCTGGTGGAGTATACTGTCCAATGTAGTCTTGTTAAATGAAAAATATTCTCTGGGATTACATGAGATTTGATATCAAAGTAGAAAGTTGGCACTGGTCATTAAGACAATAATAAGATAAATCATCTGATCAGTTACTTGGATGTAAAAACGTTCCAGTCCAAGTCTGGGAGGGGCTTTCCCAAGCAAACCCTTTCACCTGTGTTGACTGCCAGCAACTATGTTAAATAAATGCGATGTGTGACTCCTGACAGCCGTATAGAAAAATAATGAGCAGCCATCTGTCAGTGATCACCAGCAGGTTGCTACAGAAGTGCCACTGCACAGCCTACGAATACAGTATGGAGTGCATCTTGTATGCATCTGTTGAGCGATATACGCAAGCTTTTCCCTCAATTGAAGTTTGTCCTTGAAAGACCTTTGATTAGTGCTTTGGAAAATAAGTGGCATTCAAAAAAACACGTAGGAGGAGTTTGTGCTGCGCTGATGAAAGCACTCTTTTTGGTTTGTTGATATGAAAAGCAAGAAGGAAAACTGGGGATGAAATGATTTCTTTTAATACAGGTCACCACACGTTTGTTCCAAAATGACCAGATATTCCACTGAGGATTGAAGGGCTTTTTCAGCAACATCGAATGTGATTAATGTTACAGTGATTTACCTTCAAATATATGATGTGAACCTTATGTACCTTTTTAGAAAAGGCCTTTGACCCGCCAGTGAAAAACATTTTTCTTAACAAGTTTGAGCTTGTCTTGAACCTACATGCCGTCGCATCATCTGCGTGAATCTCAGTTTGAAGGACTTAAGAGGGTTGGGGTGAAGCTTCTCTCTGGTAAATTTGTTTTCAAAATCCCAGAATCACGTGGCCCGTGGCTCCTCGATGCCCTCCTTTATGCATTATTCAAGCTCACATCACTCACCTTGTGTGGAAAACTACAGAGTGTCTATACACTCAAGGAGAATGCACGCTTACACATTAAAGCCTTAGACCATAAAAGCTTGGAGGGATTCTCCACTGGGGGGGGAAGAGGAGTGTGAGCATTATTCATGATGGTTGCTGCTGAAACTGACCTCAGAGAGGAGCGTGGAGTCATTTGGTAACTGTTAGCTCGCTCTGTTTTCTGGTCAACCATATGTTATGGTTGCACAGCTTCTCTGAGTGTTCCCACTATGAGCCAGTGTCAGTAAGTCATCTGTTTTTTGCTCCCACACCTTCAGTTCCTTTGCTTTATAATGGTATGTAGAGCTGTGATTGTTGTTGCTGTTTAAGGTTAGTAATCCAACTTGATGTTGCTTAAACCGATACGATATTCATCAATTTCTCATTCATTTAAAGGGGACATTTCATGAAAGCTTTTTCAGTACTTGGTCACATACATTTGGGTATCTGGAGTTCCTACCAACCCACAAACTGTGAAATAAGATAACCGAGTATTTTTTTTAGTATTTTAGGTAGTCTTGTAAGACGACAAAAAGAGATGATATTGTTTATAGTGTTTTTTTAGACAGTTCATTTCTCATAAAAGCTAAAGTAAACAGGTTCAGAAGTATCAATCATGAATGTTATTTACAGCCACCACTCAATGACAACCATTAGCACACGTCTATTTTTAAGCTTTTTTTAAATAATTCTTGTCAGTACAGTACAAGTGGAATTTCTTGGCTTACTAAACTTTCTTCCTGGTTGGAGAAATCACGCCTTGAACACATTGGTTTTGGCACGTTTAATTAATTAACGGTGGATTTACATGTGTCTGAGACAGCACGCATTTTCGGAATGTTAAGTACAAACCGAAACATGTCAGCGGCGGTTTGACCCACCTCAGCAGCACTTCCTCAGGTGCCACCCGGTCTGTCACAGCACGTTAACGCTCTCTGTCTTGTCTCTGATTGACCCCGTTAAGTGAGTGGGTTACTATCCTCTCGTTTACAGTGGCAGCAGGTAACAAGGCATTATACAAGATAGAAATCAATCAAATTATGCTCAAGAGCCCAGTGTGTGGTTGCGTAACCAACCTTGGTTGTCCGTATAATCTGTCACAAATGATGACAGAGGAGGGTAATAAGGGAGCATATTCCCACCATCATTGTCAGAGTCAATTCCTGGAGGCAGTAAGAGACCGGGCAACACACCACAAGGAGAGTTCATGTTAGGAAGAGAAATAATGCATGTTTATAGTATGTTTCCATGTTGCAGAGATAGAGGAGTTAGTAGTTCTCTGTAGATCCTTCCTGAGCTACTTGTTTTCTCCTGTTTTTTTCTCCTCGTTTTCATTTCTCTTCATGAAAACCACTGCAGATGAAGACAGAGAAGTGTGGTTCTTACCCTTTACTAGGGCTGCACGATTATGGCCAAAATGATAATCACAATTATTTTTTATCACGATTATTCATTGATTTTAGCGACAACATATTTTTATTGCACTTTGACATTAAAATAAACAGAGAGCTGCTTTCACTTCCGTGCTGTGCTACATTCCTGCTAATGTACAAATTAGGGCTGCACGATGTTGGAAAAAACTGACATTTTTTTCTGCTATGTATATTGCAGTATGAATAAATACAGGACTATTCACCCTATCCTTGTGTTAGCTACATTTTAAAGTTAAATGCTTCAATCTGGTGCACTTTGAGAGCAAAATTAGCAACATTAAGAGCTAGATAAACAATTTTATGCTCTCAATTTAATCAGAAACACATTGGTTGTATAGATAATATCTATACCCAAAAGTGAAGCAAAAACATCTCGATCACCGGCTGGTGGCTCGCTGTTAGTTTAGGAAGCGCTTGATTTGATGTGCAGCTGCATTTTCGAAGAGCAGAACACGCATTTTAAACGTCAATATCACAGGCGAACATGTTCATTTAATTGTGGGAAGCCAAAATTGTGTTCGCGATTAATATTTCATTAATTGTGCAGCTCTACCCTTTAAATTTTTTAGGTTTTCTATTTTCCATCCTGCACTTGTTCTACAAGGTGTAGCCGGCCTTTAGAAAGAGAGCAGACAGAGTAGACTCAGCCTCTTGAATACCTCCTGTGTGTTATTACCACGTTTTTACTGCACCTCATCGCTCACCATTTAGCCCAGCAATAGAGGACTTGGGCTCTCAGACGCACCTTCATTGTGTATATGACAAAACCTACCAGCTGATAGCATTCTGGCCTGATATCAGAAAACGACTAGATAAATCACATTGGGAGCGTGTGATAGTGGTAGTATGTGTGTGTGTGTCGCGGAGGGGAGGGAGGGGGCCAATACAATGGAGGTATCGAATTCACTCTGGATGAAGACTGCACTGCCGGCACTTTCTACATGAATCTATGCCTGTCCAGGGATCATTTGCCATGGTTAATTTAGTCTGTGTGCTCAGAGTGGCAATTTCAACCAAGTAATCACAGCACCCCCAAGAGGGAGACAGGCGTTGTACACTCTGAGAACAAAGCCTCTCCCACTCATCTCGCCTCTCTCATGTCCTTCCACCTTCCTCCTCCGCTGCTTTCACACAAGTGCAGATAAGGGACGCTTGCCTTATTCCCTTGCGATGCCATTGTAATGCACTGCAGGCTTGAAAAGAGAGTAGCGACGACTGGAAGAAGTGCTCACTGCTGTTTACTGTTTTCCTAGCGGTGCGTTTTGGGAATTTCTGGCTGATCGGGGGGAGTTCCAGGCTGAAGGCTGAGCTGGCAGTGACACATGGAGGCTTCTCAGGATGCAGGAGAGACACGTCTCCGAGTCCCCACAGGGACGAGCTCAGGCCGAAACTAATACCAGTTATTGTAGCAGTGCGCCCTAGTTTGCTGTGTGCTCTGTCCCATATATCCTTCTATTAACTGAGTCTGACATATCCATAAGGATGATGGAAGGGCTTGGCTTTTTGCAAAGCCATTTCCTGTGCTGAATTATAATGCCTGGAAAAAGGGGGGCAGAACAACGTGTTTGATCAAACGTACATGGTGTGTGTTTCAGAGCCGACTTTCATCACCACCCTGCCGACCACGCTGGACATCACCGTGGGGGAGAGCGTGGTCCTGCCCTGTCAAGTGAGCCACGACCCATCTCTGGAGCTCAAGTTCACCTGGTTCTTCAACGAGCAGCTCATCCACTTCGGGAGCCACGGTGGATTTTTTGAAAAAGTGGGAGGTGTAAGTCCTTAATCCCTAATAGTTTCTGACAACCTAAGGCTGTGTTGTTGTGAGAGCTGTAAAGACAGTCTTCCCATTCACAAACAGTCGATGGAGGATGTGCGTGAAGCAAGGTATTCAAAAGCAAGTTGCCACGTCATGATAGTTTATATTGTAAGTGGACATTTTCACTATTCAGAAATGGAGCAATTTGCTGAAAACCAATAAAATTACTGTTCAGTAATTACTTTTTTAATACGTGCCTCACTTTGATATGTTAGCATAACAAAATGAAAGTAGAGTTGGCATAATAAAATAAAAGTAACATTATTAAAGATGTTCCGATACCATTTTTCCTTCCCGATACCGATTCTGATACCTGAACTTGCGGTATTGGCTGATACCGAGTACCGATCCGAAACCAGCGTGATAGAAACTATGTATAGTTATTATTATTATTATTATTATTATTATTATTATTTAACTAAACTATGAAACTGTGCCAATACACTATTTGGTATGTGTATTTAGAATTATGTATTCATCAGCCACACAGGATCGTGACTCTGCGCAACATATTTTTCCCTCTGAAATATTATAAGCGTAATAACGTGATGCAGTTTCCATCTAAAGCCGTCAGTCTGCACCTCTATCAGCTGTCACCAAGTCCCACACGGAAACTTTAAATGATCGCCTAAATAGAGCCCGAGAAACTTTTGCATTGTTCATGTGAGCTGCCTTACCTTAAAACAGGCATTACTTTCTCACTAGTTTCTGTTCAAAACTATGCACCAACTTATTAAGTGTGTGTTGAACAATGCTCAATTTATTAGCGCCATTGTGCTCTTCTGCTACATAAAGGGCATTGATTTATTTTTCAACCCCTTAAGAGATTTCATTGAATAAAGGTCAAGAGGTGACTGTGAAGATTCATTGGTACATCAATATTATACCTTTTCTTCTTTTAGCAGGGTCATAATAAATTCAGCCGCAGTGCAGAGGGAATGTTTGTATCAAGTGTATTATTTATGGGCAGAAAATTGCTGCCTGTGGTTTATTTTAAAATGAAATTTACATAGCCTACACACCCTGCAACCAGTCTCAGTCGGCCGCTGTATACTTTAAAAGGTTCGCAGCTTACATCCCAGCATGTGTTACGCAGGCTTATTTTTTTTCCAAAAAAAAAAATTCAAGGCTCTTTCGAAAACTGCAGGCATAAAGAAAAAAATACAGCACAGATGTGTCTTTCCTGTTTCTTCTATGATTTAAGTGCTTCTTATACCATAATTTACAGTCTCCTCTGACTAATAAATTGCCGTACATCTGCACTTACATTGATTAAGCTACGAGCCTCTCCATAGAATTCTTACTTCCACAAGCTTTCCACATGTCCAATTTATTACAGGACCTGCTCTGCTCTGGTGAAATGATATTGTAGGGGTGGGGATTGCAATTAGAGATGGAATAAACGGCTCCCTTGAAGAACTAACTATCAGACTAGCCATTAGGCTGTTCCTTAACTGAAACGGCTCTATACCAAAATCAAGCCTTTTGAGCAAGTCCATTCTGTAATTATAGTGGTAAAATAAAGGCATAGAGTGTGCCCAATGTAGAGAGGTATTTATGTGTCCTTTTTTAGAATATGGAAGGAAAGGCTGCAGGGGGAATTATGGATTTATTTTTCAAGATACACATACATGAGAATGAGCTTTCTGTTCAGCTGGTTTTGTTCCCATGTGGTGGGGAAAGTCAGTATTGTTCTTGAATTACAATAGCTGGAGGCTTACCATGTTGCTTATGGAACTCTTTGTGCGCGTGTGTGTTTGTGTGTGTGTGTGTGTCTGTGTGTGTGCATGTGTTGAATGACAGCAGCATTCAGCAGGAGACATTATGATTCGGAATATCCAGCTGAGGCATGCGGGGAAGTACACGTGCGCCGTGCAGACGAAGGTGGACAGCATTTCCATTGCTGTTGACTTGGTTGTCAGAGGTGAGCCACAACGTTTATTCTACCTTTTTTGACCAATTCAAAATGACTACTGATCAGGTCACCAGTGTTTAAGGTTTGAAAACAGTTAAATAATTTAACATTCATCTGCTGCTGAAGGAGGACGGAGTTTGATAGTGATTAATGTTTACTGTGCCTGGTTGTGCCTCACTGATGAAGAAGTAAAAGGACAGAATGAAAAGGGAGGCACATGGAAATTTCTCTCTTCGAGGGTTTAAAAGAAATTTACTGTCTAATTATACCAAACAGCTCCCAAAGGTTTCTCTGACTTCGCTACAGTAGCTGCAGGTGCTAAAACCACCGCGACACTCTCCACTATCTTCCCATCTCGTCCTGATTTACATTTCCTCCCCCCTTCGCTCCTCTTCCTCCTTCCTCCGTCTGCCTCTCTATCTCTCTCTCTCCTCTTTCCTGCCTGGCTATGCCATCTATCAGGTCCCCCGGGGCCCCCTACCAGCATCCATGTAGAAGAAATCACTGATACCACAGCCTCTCTGTCCTGGAGGCCTGGTCCCGATAATCACAGTCCAATTACGGCATACACCATCCAGGCCCGGACACCGTTTTCCCTCGGGTGGCAGGCTGTCACCACAGGTAAGCTCTCTCCAACCAGCCGTAGCCTCCTCCAATCACATGGAGGGGGTCCGCTCTTCGTTCTGCCTCGCCTGTGAGAATATTGAAGATGTAATTTTTTACCCCAGCCCCAAATGGTACGCAATTGTAGCATGACCATTGACCACCATTTTATCGGACTCCTGGGAATCCTGAAACGTGGATGTCATCCTGATGGTGAAGCTTGTTGCCGAGGCTGTAATTTGATAGTGTAGTTAAAGTGATAGCGCCGGTGTAATTTTTCCTCTTTAATGGGGCTCAGCATTCATGCATGATAGGTATAATGTGCATTTATCACATACTGTATACCTTGTTCTATTGATGTTTTTGTGAATTAAGGACACTTTGAACTAAGATAGCTTTACTGGCCTCATTGATTCACCACATCAGGATCATATATTTGAAACAGAACTACATTATGACCTTGCAGGTAAACAGAGCTCCTCCTTCGACAGAAGAAATTGACTTTTTGTCATTTCTAGTGGAACACTGTAACACACAACCAAGCCATATCACACGTCTAAGCTGGGTACACACTACTCGAGAGTCAAGCCGATTTCGGGCCCGATTCCCCCTCCCAACAATCGTAAGCAAAGCCCTGATTTTTTGGATGGTTCTAAAGATTATCTTTCCAGATATTCCTGTGGTGTGAGGTATGTTAAGAGTGTTTTTTACATCCACCGATCTGCTCGGAAGTGGCCGCACCGATCTCAAATCGTAAATATTAAACATGTTCAGTATTTACGATCTGATATCCTGTTGTGTGTGGGGAACCCTGAGGACAGCCGGTGACGCAGTCACGTGGGAAAGAACGATAGCCAATTGTGAACCAAGCTGACTGAAGCAGAAGGACAACCACCGCCGTCATTACGGCCGCGGCTAATGCATGAGCTAATGCAAAACGCGAAGCATAAAGTAGTAGTAAGATGGAGCTCAGAAATGGAGGACCAACTTGTTAATTTGTAGCAACAACACAAGTGTTTATTCATCGTGTCTCGATGATTTCATCCATCCATCCCTTGTGAATTTTCAGTAAGAAGTAGAGTAAAAACTAACATCGCTAATTCTTGCTGTCCGTCGTTGGCCATCTTTGTTTACACTGAAGTCATGGTTGATTTCGAGAGATTTTCCAAGATTTCCTTTTTTTTTAGTCGGGACTCTTGTTGTTCATGAATGAATCTGTTAGTGTGTACTGTGCTGTTTGGGCCAAATCGTTGCTCTCCACACACTATAGGAACAAAACTGTTAAATTTAACATAACATGTCGTTATGTGTGGGATCTCTCACATTTTTAAAATCTTTTGAGATTTGTCAAATCTTTTAGTGTGGGCCAGCCTTAACTAGAGAGCTTAAGAAATACCTCCAAATTAGAAAGTTAATAGTCGGTGTATTTCTTTATATGTGATTTTTCTGTATTGTTGTCTTGATTTTTTCTTAGTTAGTGTGTGCATTATGTGTCCTTGTGAGGGATTACACCTGTCCTATGTACCTGTGGTGGAGTCCTACCAGGTATGTCAGCCTGGAGGACATTCTGCTGCTGATGCTAAGCTGACACACACACACACACACACACACACACACACACACACAAAGTTTTGATACTGAAGGGGGCACTGTGTGTTTTATGCCAGTTCCTGAGGTGGTGGGGGGCCACCGGCTGACAGCTACAGTAATAGACCTGAGCCCTTGGGTGGAATATGAGTTTCGAGTCCTGGCAAGCAACACCATCGGGACCGGCGAGCCCAGCAAGCCATCTAAACAAGCAAGGACAAAGGGGACCTGTATGTACTGCATACAGCATTAAAAATACTTTCCTCATGCCTCTTTCAAAAATGTATCTCATGTTTATTTGTTCCTCTCTTCCAAAATTATTTACTTAATATTCTTAAAGGAATTGTTCAACATTTTCTTGCCAAGAGTCGGATGAGAAGATCAATACCACCCTGATGTCTGTTCGTTTAATATGAAGATACAGCCAAGAGATGTTTAACTTAGCTTAGCATGAAGACTCGAAACAGCTATCCCAATTAAACCCAACAACAGCACCTCTAAAGCTCAATAGTTATATTTCATGTTTTTAATTCCTACAAGAACCAAAGCGTAAAATCAACAAGTTGTAAACTATTTCAGGCACATAAGCCCCTGTAAAACCACAACTTGTAGTTTTTACACTTCGGTACGGATTGAACAAACAACCATAACATGTTAATTATTGAGCTTTAGAGGTGCTGGTAGGAGGATTTTGTTACCTCTGGTCCAGGGGACAACTCTGTTTGCAAAAAGAAGTCTGATTGTATATATATATATATATATATTATATATATGAGAAAATTAGCCTACTTCTCACTTGATTTATTACCTCAGTAAACATTGGTTTACAAGGCTTCAAAACGGCAGTCCACAAACCAGTGGGTGACGTCACGGTGACTACGTCCACTTCTTATATACAGTCTATGCTCTAGACAGAGCTATGCTAGCTATTTTTACAGTCTCCTAGCTGTATTTAATGTAGACATATACTGTAAGTGGTATCAATCTTCTCATCTAACTCTTGGCAACTATACAGTATAACCCAAAAGGTCAAGCAACACCTCGAATGAAGGTTCCATACATTTTATCACAATGCAGATTTGGTGTCAGGTGTTGTCAAATCTCTGCCCCAAGATACTGAATTTCTATTTAAATTGAACTTTAAGAAAAAAGACAAATCACATAAAAAAAGCATCAATCAGTAGTGTACCCAGAGAGAGCAGGATTCACCAAGGTTAGATCCTTTGTGTGTCTTTGTGTCTTGCCCCTGATGTATCATTTGGTATAAAAAGCATCACAGACTGGCACGTCTGCAAACACGACTCAGCTGTGAGAAGTTTGCTGATATCTTACGGGATTTCTGGATGTTGAAGTTCAACCATGTCAAAAAGTAACCTCTCTGCCGTTTGGGAGTTGCGACATGGAAAATGATTACATGTGCCTTCTCAGCGTCGTGTGAAGTCAACAGGGCTAAGCTGATCTGTCTTCTTCCTCCAGCTCCGAAGGTCACACCAGCTAATGTGAGTGGAGGCGGTGGCAGTCGCTCCGAATTAGTCATCACATGGGAGGTAAGCAAGCTTGCTCAGGACCCCTTCACCCATGGAGGAGGGAGCCAGACGTCATTATTCTCTGTGGATCTGGGCCTCTGTTTCATTAATAACAGCTGAACGGCTTAATGTATGGCATTTCATTTTTAAGAACAGAGAGGCAATAACTGCTGCTGTCACCCTAGGGGAGAGACGAATGCTTTTGAGGTTTCAATAAGATAATTAAACTCAGTGGTTCCTCAGTGGTCCCAACTTTTTTTCAAATAGTTTTCCTTTCTTTCTCTTTCTGTTCTACAAAGCCCCTGCATATCAGTCCAGCTCCAAAAGCTTATATTTATTCAGGCTTCTCAAAATCATCAGCCCCTCGCTGGGAAACGTTTTACAGAATCAGTGTTGATGTTTCAATATGCAAGAGTTCAATTAGAGTCTTCTTAACTTCTGCTTAACAAGGCCGCAATTCTGCCTCAGCCCTGAAAATTCCTGAGGCATTTTCCTTTGGACATAAAAGGAGGGGTTCAGTGTTGCATTTTTAATTTTGACTTGTGCTTACAAGTTTAATGCATTACCTGTAGTTGGGCTAAAAATGTAACTTGTCCCGGGGGTGGCAGTAATGCAAAAAGGCCTTGGGGTCAATCACGTCAAATGGGTTTAACCCCACGGCAATCTGGCCATTAGATAATTAGAAATCGTCTGTTCAGTGTTCAGATCTTGGCCTGATGGCACTAAAGGGAAAGTGTAGTTTAGTTCCACATGTAACGAAACACAAGAAACTCATTAATACAACATACAAATGAAAATAGAAAAAAAAGACACGTGCCAACAATAAAATAAATACAAGATACGTACGTATAAATCAATTATTAGGAGAAAGACAGACACAATATACAAATGTGGATTAGTGGGTTTTGTTACATGTATGGAAATAGAAAGAAATCAAATCACGGTGGATGCTGCTGGGTGTTCGGACTTACTACTAAATGTAGCACATCTCTTAATAATGTTGGTGGCATAGGTTGCAGACCACACAATAGGGGTGTGAGGTACGGGTAAAAAAAACTGTAGTACGAGTCAATAAACATTTGCGAAGAAGCAAACTACTTATTTTATTTACAAAACCAACTGATTTTCTTATGTTACTGCAAACTAAATGAATATCATCATTTTTTATTTGTTTTTGGAAATACATTTCATGAAATTAGATTTTTTAACATTTAAAGAAAGTTCAATTTAATCTATTTTAGAAATGAGTGTGGAGAAATGTTTATGAGAAAGAAACAAATCAGCAAAAATGGAAACATGAAGACAAAGATGCAGTGATCAAGTCATTCATATTAATGAGGAACAAGAGGGGTCCCAGAATCGACCCCTGTGGGACACCACAAGTAAATCGCAACATAAGTCCATCCATTTACATTTACAAATTGTTTCCGATTAGCAATATAATTTGAGAGCCATTTATACCTGGGTCCATTGAAGCCATAATGTGTTAACTTAATATGCAAACTATTATGATCCACTGTATGGAAAGCTTTTGATAAATCCCAAAACATACTCATAGGATACTCATTATAAAATAGATTAAAAGTAGCCATATCCATACTGGCCAAGAGTTGAGATATCTAGCAGGGCTCAAACAGAAAGAATGAAGTGCTTTTTTATTTGACCATGTATCTATTAGTGGACGAGAGTGAAGAGGGTGGGTTCATCCACTAGAATGAAGTCTGCAGCTATAAATGTATGAGGCATGTTATCAGTCTGGACAACAGCTGAGTTTATGGTATCATGCTGAGTGCACTGTACTGTGTAATGGATGTGTCCAGTAATAGCTCTTGTGTGTACAGCATGTTATATTTGAGGCAAAGCATTGCCTCAAAAAACTGAAAGCCACATCTTTCATCTTGGTGTTTAGTCTTTAGTTTTCAAAATGTTTTTTACTTTAAAGGTCCTATTGATAACATTTTTATGTAGACAAATATTTTAAAAAAAAATTATAATAATACATATAAAGAACCTTTAGAAAAGTGCCAAATAAAAGTATGGCTTTTCCTGAAAATAATTTTGATTGTGAATTAATCATATTAAAAATTTGGGCGGATCCAAAATGAATGTTTATTTTATATCTGTGGAAGATAACTGATGTTCGATTCCCACTAATAACAAGGCTTGTGAGCCAATAGTAAACTGACATTTTTATCACGTGGTATCTCTGTGTCGTCAGTTAGTGTGGAAAAAAACGGATAAATGGTTGACGATAAGTACCTGGCAACGACTTGTTGTGAAGTAAATGCAATGGAACGGGGGAGGGAGAATGCGAAATCTAGAGGCTGAATGTTATCAATGTTATCAATAGCACCTTTAATTACAAAGTTAATTCATTAACTAGGTAATGAATTGAGAGTCTTAAATTATGATTTAATACACACAATTTCATTGAAATTAGGTATTATTTTAGCTTAAAGGTGCTTAAACTGTGTTTTTTCCTGCAGCCGGTTCCAGAGGAGCTGCAGAATGGAGCGGGGTTCGGCTACGTCGTGGCTTTTCGACCCCACGGTGCCACGGGATGGATGCAGGCCGCCGTACCGTCCGCTGAAGCATCCAGATACGTCTTTAAAAACGAGAGCATCCAGCCCTTCTCGCCTTTCCATGTGAAGGTCGGGGTTTACAACAACGAGGGGGAAGGGCCGTTTGGACCTGTCACCACTATATACTCTGCTGAGGAAGGTGCGTATAATCTCATGTCACGCACAACATGTGATGGAGTAGCTCCACTCGCTCTGCCACTATTAATACATGAGTACATGACTGGATCCATCCAGGTTCTGAGCGGTGGCAGCAGTGATCTTGCATCGTTCTTCTAACAGTCTTCTCCTTACTTCCCTCCCTCTGTTGTTTGGATGAAAGAAAAAGACAGTTTTGATGTTCCCACTTTGAGGGGTCATCAAAGCTCAGTGTTACTTCTAAGTCTCTATGCATTAACTCCAGAGCCTGGCCGAGCTCCCACCAGAGTCCGTGCCAAGAGCCTCTCTGCATCCGAGATTGAAGTTTCGTGGAAAGCTCTGCCCTGGAATACCAGCAAAAAGAGAGTCCTGGGCTATGAGGTGAGCTACAATGAAATACCTTGTTTGTGTGTGTGCTTCCGTCGGGTGCGAATGTGTGCGTGCAAGCACATGGCAACTAATGCTGTTGAATCTTGTTCTCTTCTATTATTGATGAGTGTTTCAGGCTCATGCACCTTGGGCATAGGAGATAATAGCTTGCTGCATGCATAATGGTCCAGCCTAGTCCCATGCCTGTGGGTTTAGCTGTGTTTCTCTTGTTGTTTACCTAAGTACTGTAACCACCCTGATTAGCGTACTGATGCAATACTCTAAGGGATAGAACGTTTAGCTTCTAATCCACACAACAAAGCAGTTTCAGACATTGGCTTTGCGCTCAGTTAGTTCTTGTCATTTTAATTCCGCTCATTATTGAAATCCAAGATGGGAACAAAGGCGCTGTTTTCATACCCGGATTGCATAAAGTGCCAGACTTATAAATTGTTGACCACTCAAAGTCAACAGAGGAGCAAGGCCTGAGCAAACCGTTCCTGTGAGGAAAGACCAATTATATTTGTGCTGTCAAGCGTGCCAGCTATTTCAGGCCTGACAAGCGGAGCGGGGTGACAAAGAAAATCTGTTATCAGTGGAAGTTGATGGCATGGGATCTTTGAGGATTCTTTTTCTTCCTCTTCTTTGTTTTTTCTTTTTGCATGTTTGACCTCAGTCTTTACCACGTAACTTTAAACCATGACACACGTCTGATGAGCGCATGTAGCACGCTAAAGGCACATGAGGTGGCATGCTGCTGAAGCTTGTTTTCAGACCAGTTCACATCTTCCATCCAGTTGAGTTCACATCCCCCTGTTGCCAGTTTGCACTTCATTGACAGGGTGTAACAGAAAGCTTTTAAGGTGTCGGTCGTGTTTTCTGCGCTCACATCTGCCGTTCTGCCCTGTTGCTTTTCAGCTGAGGTACTGGAGTAGAAGTGAAAGGGAAGACACGGCCAGTGTGCAGAAGACTGTAGGAAATCTAACGTCTACTATTATCCGTGGGGTGAAAGGCAGCACCACTTATTACATCTCAGTGAGGGCGAACAACACTGCTGGAACGGGGCCTCCCAGCACCACGGTCAACGTTACCACCAAGAAACCACGTGAGTATCAGATCTAATTATAACTACCGGTCACTCTCTGCCACTGTTCCGCTTTTCATTGAGGTGAATAATGTGTTTTTCTGCTCTCAGCACCCAGTCAGCCACCGGTTAAAGTGATGTGGAACACATCGAACTCCAAGATTATATTGAACTGGGAGCAGGTCAAAGCCCTTGAGAATGAGTCAGAGGTCACTGGTTACAAAGTAAGCACTCAGTCGCTTGGCTTTATCAGAAAATTGTGTTTGTTTCTATTGCTTTCTGTGCCTGACTCTTGACTTGACTTGCACCATTCGTCCTCAGGTGCTGTATAAAAAGAATCGACACAGCCGCCCCAACGTCATGGAAACCAACACGACCTCTGTAGAGCTCGCCTTGCCCACTGATGAGGATTACATTATCCAGATAAAGCCATTTGGAGAGGGAGGGGAAGGCAGCAGTAGCAGGCAGATCACCATCCCAAGGATACCAGGTCAGTGGAGAGCTAGTTAGTGCCTCCCTCGTGTCTGAGCAGAATAATCCACTCCCCTGCTGCTGTCTTGCCAGAACAGATTAGCTATCATCATCTCCAAAGGAACAGAGAGAGTGGGGGAAATAATGCGCTACATGAGACATTTGTGTAATTATGGCCTCTACGTGACACCATAATGCAAGCGTTGCATGAAAAGTTGAGCAATTTAGTTAGAATACTTTCAATGTCTCATTCAGCTGCTCAAGTAATAACTCTCAAGCATTTTTGGAAATGAATGTTTTCAGCTCGTAATTACTAAAGCAGGCTAGAGAGGCGGCCGATTAAAGAAGTGAAATGTCATGTGTTTTTCCCCCTACAGTGAACAGACTAACAGCCTCGTTCTTTTCAATACCTTTTCAGGCCCCAACGCAGTCGGCTCAGCATCCAAGGTCTCCACTCTATCAGCCCTCAGTACAATAGCACTGTCTTTCACAGCGCGGACATCTTTATGACAAACAGCTCTCAGCAGACGTTGCATCTGATGTGGAGACAGCTCTATGGCGGAACGCAAACACAGCCCACTCTGGTGTAACTACATCCATTCATTTAGATTTTAGAGGCAGAAGGAAGAAATATAAAAAAATACGCCATTGAGATGATAGGGAAGGAGTACTTCAGCACCCAGGCTAAGTAAAGGAGATTGAGCGATGTCGTGACTATGTTGTTACCAAAGCAGCTTTCATAAGAAAAAAAATTAAAGAGAAAAAATGTCTTATATGCATCTTTTTGTATGACATGTTGAGCTTTTATAGATTTTTTTTTCCTTAATCAATTCGAAGTCAGTCTGGGCTTACTGGGGCGAGAACAATTAAGTGCATGGCAAATAACATCATCAAATTTTCCAGTCTGGAGGTTCAGAATGTGATTTGACACCTTTTATCTTCTAAAATAAGACAATACTTGTGACTTTGGTTCTAACAGAACAGAGTCGTTTCTTTTCTTCAAGTGAATGAACTAATAACTGTTATCTGTTACATCTCTGCATTTCTGTTTCTGCAATATTTCACAAATGTTTCACTGGGAGGACTGCATCGACATGAGTGTTTGTCATTGTTGGTCATCATACCAAATACTGTAGGTGAAGAGAGGATCAGCATTTAAAATCATCTGCCATTGGACAGCACATGCTAATGCTTTAGTGTTAGCGTTAGCAAAACTGGCTGAAGTTTTTTTTCAAAATAGATTTCACTGATGAAGTGGACTTTTTTTTATATGTCATGAATCTGCAGAAAACGGAAAATAAAAAAACAATATTAGCTTTGGATTTTCCTCCTACATCAGATAATGCTAACTGGCACTAATTACGTATGGGATAGGATGGGATTTTCTGTCTTAATGCAATACTCACATACCATATGTACATTGAGTTACGAGTCGTCGTAATCATTCCTCCTGTCTAGGGCTCGGTTACGATACCAGTACAATACCAGTACTCTTAAAGTGATACAAATACCAATAAAGTACTTCATTTCACTTTTTCCTACTTCATTCGATACCCATCATGTGAATGGAAGCATTCAGTCGTGTAAAAAGCCGCCACCACCACATTTATTTTTGTCAGACGCCACAGATGTGTAGTATAGCCATACTTTCGAACATTTTATTGGCATCTCGGCACGCTGAATTCCATCGAATACACCGTGCTCCACTTCACTACACCACAGACTATATGGGTTGTAGCTGCTGCGGTAGTGGGCCAATCACACGTCACATTAAATCTGAGTATGCCTCTGGTGGTTGGCTGTGAGCAAAACCATACATATATTTGTTTTTCTAGATCTTGGTACAAAAAGGATCGAATGCAGGTATCGTTTGACTGGAGGAGTTTCGATACTACTTGCTGCTGGGTCATTTTGGTCGATACTTTAAAGGACCAGTGTGTAACAATTAGTGGGATCTATTGGCAGAAATGGAATATAATATTAATACGACTGTTTTCTTTAGTGTATAATCACCTGAATATAAGAATTGTTGCGTTTTCGTTACCTTAGAATTAGCCGTTTATATCTACATAGGGAGCGGGTCCACTTCACGGAGTCCGCCATGTTGCTTTGCCAACAGTAGCCCAGAACGGACAAACCAAGCTCTGTTAACTTTTTCTGCTATGGCCGGAGTCAATAATGTTACTCACACCCGTTGCCGCTGCTCTCTCTCTTGCTTCACCACTCACTTCCCACAAACACACGCACTCTACACACTGGCTCTGCTCCAAATGGCTCTAGAGAGGGCCATTCGCGTTTTCGCGTCAACCACCGTAGCTCTCCAACGTGCTTGGCACACGGGAGAGGCTTCAGTTGGTTGCAATCTCGTCACCTCACCGCTAGATCCCGCCTGATCTTACACACTGGACCTTTAAATGTATGGAGTATCGATACATAGCCCTGCTCCTGTCTATACTGGCCCTTTGCAGTACGACTACACTGCGTAAGATGGGGCTAACAAGAGGCTGTAGCAGTCTGAGTTAGCTAAATCAAGTAGCTCTCCTCCAAAGTTCTGTTTTTTCTTACGAAATCCCCTCTTTGTGTTCTTCAAAATGTTTCCTTGCTGAGGCACAGCAAAGGGATACATCCCGACAGTCTCGTCTAAGTTTCTTGCTTGGATAATACACTTACAATAAACTTATACCCGTACAAAGATACACACTTGATTTTGCTAAATGAAGAATGCAGAAGCCTCATATTAGCTCCTACTCAACAGTAAATTACATTATACAGTAAGTGCACTCAGATGGGATTGCTTCATGGACAGAGGGAATTATTACTGCGACCAATAACTCTTTTATCATACATATGGCATGAAAATAAAAAAAGCCAAACCTGTCCTTTAACATGCTGGATGCTAATGCATGTTTTTGATGTCAGTCCTCTTGGGGAAGGTGACCAAGAACTCTCAAAAAGTCGATGGGGTCCTTTAAGCCATCCATGTGATAGTTACTGACCTTGTTACCAGAAATAGCTCCATGCTGTTTTGGAGAGCATCTCCCTGGGCTCCTCTACCTTGGCCATTGTACTGCACTGGTGACCGGACCCTCGTGGCTGTCTCATGCTCCTCATTCTTTCGGTTAGCCCTGTGTCTAGAGCTATTCTTTGCCTTCTGTGTGCCTCATCATACGTTCAAAATCCTCAGGTCCTGAAAGAGCCTTAACTATATCAAAAACATTAGAAACATGAAGCAGCTGCGGTGATGTTTACAGGCTGCTGTGTTGATAGATACTGTATGTGATTGGGATCGGGGCGGCGGGGGCAGCATCCTTTGTGCAATGCTGAGGATACCAAGGTTAGTTTGAATGGCATTCTGCTGTTTCGCATGGGATATTGGCAATATATGAGGCCTGGTGCATTTTTATAGGTGTGTATTCTTATTAAAAGACGATGCTGCTGATCTTTTCCTTTTCCCATAGTCTCCTGATGCCATGTGGGACTGCTGTGCTACAGAGGTACAGTGCAGTCTGTATGTAGCTTGTAATCCAGTTACGTAGTTTGTACTTTGAAGGGAAGTGTACTGTAGGCTACTGGGTCTTGCTCAGAATCATGCATCAAGAAATGTGTAATATACTGTTTTGTACACTTCAAATCATTTATATAAAAGAACCTTTCTAAAGAGATGATTTACTTGGTTTTTATGTAATAACTCTGTTTCATACTGTAGCTAACTGTTGCTCAGCATGACTGTACTTTGTCCTCTCTCTCCTGTCCGTCTGCAAACCGACTGAATGGCTTTGGCAACATGCAAGGTTCATGCATCTGATAGGGTTGTGTATACTGTATGTGTACCATGAAATCTGAACCATGATCAGCCCCGTGTCTATGCTTCTGTCTCAGTCAGCCCCTCTGAGATGTACTGGGTCTACTGTCCATATACGCTCTACATGAGGGTTTCCTCTGTTGCTGTTTGTTGTTTATACTGTGTTAATAAAGATTATTGATTTATAGAACAATGTCAAGCTCTGTTGGTCCATCCGTCAATACTGTACCTATGACCTATGTGAGAACTGACATACAGGAGTATTCTTCCTCGGGCCTTGGCATTTGTTCAGAATACAATTGAATTGACAAAATATTTGGATTTAAAAGTCAGTTATGGGGGGTAAATACATCTTTTCCATTAATCAAAGGTGATAAAAGTGATTTAGTATGTCAAACTTAAAGCAGCAAAGGCTTAGACATTCCAACTTGTATGGTGCCTTCAAATGAAACTCGCGAGCTCGTGTTTACAACATGGGAAGTCGTGTACACAACATGCTTGGCATTCAAGTGGTTAAATCGTGAGAACACTGCTGCTAAGGAACGGCATTATTACCGTTACTGTCTGCATCTAGAAGCCACAGAGGCTAACAATTTAGCAAGCAGGTAACATAATGCAGGAAAAGCAAATGCATAATGACAGAGGAAAAAGATGAGGCCGTTGGGAATATCAACATTTTCCTCTGACATTTAAAATTACGAAGAAAAACAACATACGACTAAAATTACAATTATATTCACTTTATACCGAAAAATGAACTTTCATGGCCTTATGAGGTCGTGAATACCACAAGAGGGGGGTGTTCATATGGACTCATATGGGTAAAGTTACAAAAGCACTAGATCCTACACTTCCCATAATGCAACATGTTGCCATCTCTGAATTAGACCCTTCATGCATAGTGCTGCAGGGATGACGTATTTTTGTAGGCCAACCAGGAAGTTAGCATCGCTATGAATGTGTAAAAAAAAATATATATGAACAAATTTAATTTTTGAATCCAAAAGGAGATCTGTAGCTGTGCATGACATTTTGTGAACAAAATGAAAGAAGATTTGCACAAATATTTTCAGTTACAAAACAGGTTTTCAGTTACAAAAAAGGTTTGCTGTTAGTTACACATCTAGCTATCTGTTTTGTGGGTGAAGCAAAGAACTCAACTGTATATTTGAATCTCAAATTAAAGCTGCAGTATGCGATATTGGCGCAAATATGATTTAAAAAAGTTATTTTTAGAAAACGGCCGATATATCGTGACAGTCGTACATGAAACAGGTAACCTGAAAAAAATCATGTTCCTCTGTGTCCTACTGTGTCCTCCGGTGCTCCTAACGGCATCTGAAGGATTTCACTTACCGGAGGAAAACAAGGTCCGCTGCCCAGCTGCAGTCTATGAGAGCCGGCTGTCAATCACTCGCAAACTCCGACCAAACGGTCAAACTAGGCAGCGCTGATCAAATATGAATCAATATTCTGTTACTGTAATGACTATTTCTCACCTCAAATGTTTTCAGAATCATCTTGTAGTTACTGTTTAGCTGTAAAATGAGAAAGTTTGTGAGGCAGCCGCCATTATAAAATCTGTTGAAGGAACGCCAAGTTCTGGTCACATGACCGGAGCACAGCCAATAGGAACGCTCTCTCTGTGATTAGTCAAAATCTGCCGTCACGGGCTAGATTTTTTCTAAAGCCTGAAAACAGAGCCATGAGGAGGAGCAGAAGTCTAGTTTTCTCTCAGACCATTTGAATTACAATATGCTGAAAGGTTATTATGGACTTTTTGCCAAATTACGCCAAAAAAGTGTTGCCTACTGCCACTTTAACAGCTACGAATCAAATCAGATCAGATCAAACCTCGGTGTACACGTATTTTTGACTATTTTGATACTTCCGCATATGTAGCCAATGGGGACGCTCAGATTAACATCTCATTTGCATATCCAATCACGGAGCCAGGGGGGCGGGCCTTCCAGTAACTACACGCAACGCAATCAACGTGATCGGCGTCAGTTGTGCCAGTTTACGGAGTTTGTGGCAGTACACGATCAGCAGTGACATATTTCTCTATTTACCACGGATAAATGTAAAAAAAAGTACACAGATTAGTCGACGTACTTTCACCTGCACCCACCAACAAACGGGAGAAAGGTTTCAAGTTGATCATATGAAGTTACGTCTACTTATGAGGGTGAGTAATTAAGCCTCTAACGTTAGCCTAGCTTGTAGCCTAGCAACTTGATGTCGCTAACGTTAGCCTAGCTTGTAGCCTAGCAACTTGATGTTGGTAACGTTAGCCTAGCTTGTAGCCTAGCAACTTGATGTCGGTAACGTTAGCCTAGCTTGTTGTTTTTCATTCATAGAGTTTGGCTGGATTGAGCCAATCCAAGCTGACATCTGATTCAGTTTAACTTAATTCATAGTATTCTCATGACTCTTATATTTCTTATTCCAATATGGCTCACTGCGGCTCATTGGCCACGGTTGCAATTTAATGATAATAACCTTCAATTTCAACTGTTTGCCATGTAAACATTGTGAAACCTTAAAGTTTGCACTATCTGTTTATATTTTTATACTGTGTTTAATTCTTGTGTATATCTTATATTGTATATTGGTAGATTACAATTTTTTATTCTTATTTTATTCTAACACTTTAATTATCCTTCTGTTATTTTTTTTTTTTTACTGCTTATTTGCACCAACCCACCAAACCAAATTCCTAGTGTAAACCTGATACACCTGGAAATAAACGAGTTTCTGATTCTGGTTCTGAGGTTATTATTTATGGAGCAGTTTTAATTTACAGCACATGATGCTCCTATTTCTGTCATTGCTTCACATTACCAACTGCCTCAATACTGTAACGTTGCTCTTGTTGAGCAGAATTAACTCAATTTAGGAGGCCGAAATATGCTAGTAATGTCATATATATATATAGTTTACTCAGTGATTTAAAGATTTAAGGATCTCTTTTATAAATTGTTGTGATACAGATCGTATTGTGCCAACACCTACACTCTGAAAAATTGCAGAATTTTTTTTTTATCAACTAGATTTCTGCTCATTGGTCTTCACCCACTTCTTTGCCCCAGACCCCTCTGTGTGCCCAGCGGCCTTTAATCAATTTCAGCCTGTGTCACTCTCCTTATTATCGGAGTGCATTATCTGCAGCCTACAAATTGCCCCCTAGATAGAATTGCTAAAATAAGTTTTTAATACTGTTGGGTCAAGTATTGTTGTGCTGTTAAACACCTCTCTTTTCTCAGGGTGTGTTCTGGCTGCTTTCAAACATGCTGTAGTGCAGCCTCTCATCAAAAAGGAAAATCTGGACCCGTCGGTTCTCTCTAATTTCAGGCCTATTTCTAAGCTACCTTTTCTGTCTAAAGCTCTTCAGAAAGTAGTTTTTATTCAGTTCAAACTCTTCTAGATAACCATGATATTTATGAAAAGTTCCAGTCTAACTTTAAACCTCACCATAAACACACACCAAAACTGAAACAGCTCTGTTTTAAGAGTTTTTAATGATCTTCTCTTTATCGTTGACTCAGAGAACTCTGATATTCTGGTGCTTTTAGATCTGACTACTGCCTTTGACACCGTGGATCATAGGATCCTTTTATCATGCCTTGAGCATTGTGTGGGAATTCAAGGTACTGCTCTCAAATGGTTTGCTTTCTCAGTTCACCTAGGCGAATATTCCTTAGCTGCAGCCACACTTATTTGTGGGTTTCATCAAGCCTCCATTTTGGGCCGTATCCTCTTTCATTGTATATGCTACCCTTTGGTTCCATTTTTAAGAACCATAATTTTACTTTTCATGGTTTTGCTGATGATGTACAAACCAATTTGCCTATAAAAAAACAGTAAAGATTGGCCACAAAGTCTGACTTTTATTCCTAGAATTGTAGGCAGATGCCAGATCCCAATGTCAAAGAAATAAGTCATATAGTGTTTCCTAAAAACACACTTGCATACAAGCCCAATTGTATTAAAAATATGAATTAATGACAAAATAAAAAATGGAATTGGAAATGAAATGAAAGAATTTATCAGTGCAAATATCCACATTTATTCCATACACGAAGGTTGGTTTGAAATTGTGCAACATTGTTTGAAAACTAGAAATGCAACTCAAAATTCTGATTACTTTATTTATTTTGTGTTTCATTGTATAGATGGCTGCAAGTGGACTGGTGTTTGCACGGCCCGTGGGAACTATGGAACAGTCTTCAGGTTTGTCCAAACCCAGTGTATCTTTGTCATTTTATTCATGGACATTATGCAGTTCTCCACTTTCCATTGTTAATGCTAACTATATAACTATAAATTCTATAAAAGTGTGTTATTGATTTAACTTTAATTGTGAGTTGTATTGCATGTTAAGATGGGTGCTTTTATTTGTCACACACAAATGCAGTCTCAATGGGTGGAATCTGGGAAGAAGAAGAACGTTAGACAGACCAACTGAGACAACATCTTCTCTGTGTGCTGAAGCTCTGAGGTAGGATATATTTTCTCATTACCAGCTGCGTTGGGTTTAATGTTGTTGAATATCGGAAGCATGCAAAATATTTTAAATTCAGTGGCCTCTTTAGCTTCATTATGAACTTCATGAAAATTTGTGAAATTATAGGATAGAGTCTGTAATAGACGTGGACATTCAGACATCATTCAGTGTAATTTGCACTTCCTGTGGATATTATCTCTGATGTCCAGAACTTCAGAATACCTGAAGCAGACATTACAGCACATTTAAGGAGCTCATTTGTCGTCTTTGTTGGTTCTCAGAGAAAAGACACGAGGTGTTGGGGGAGGAGCAGCAGACTGGATGGAGACGAGGACATCAGGGTGAGGAGAGGTGGACCTGAAAGACACTATCATCTGTACACAGCTGGAAACTGCAACATGATTGAAATGACATGAGTTTTATATTCAAATGATTGTGTGTCTGCAATGTAGTTTTTCTTTGCGTCCAGAGAACGCTGGAAGAGCAGATGGAGAACCACAGGGCCACAGGTCTAGGACAAGTCTGGTATTATGGTATTATATTGTGTCGAAAAAATAAAAAAGTCATAGTATAGTATGTCGAAAAAATAAGTCATATTATAGTATGTCGAAAAAATTAAGTCATAGTATAGTATGTCGAAAAAAAACAAGTAATAGTATAGTATGTTGAAAAAAGTCATATTATAGTATGTCGAAAAGATAGAAGTCATAGTATATTATGTCGAAAAAAGTAATAGTATAGTATGTCGGAAAAATAAGTCATATTATAGTATGTCGAAAAAATAAAAGTCATAGTATACTATGTCGAAAAAAAACAAGTAATAGTATAGTATGTTGAAAAAGTCTTTGTAAAATATGTTGAAAAAATAAAAAAAAGTCATAGTATAGTATGTCGGAAAAAGAAAAAGTCATAGTATAGTATGTTGAAAAATAAAAAAAATGTCATAGTATAGTATGTTGAAAAAATAAAATACAATCATAGTATAGTATGTCAAAAACATAAAAAAAAAAGTCATAGTATGTGGAAAAAATAAAAAGTCATAGTATATTATGTGGAAAAAATAAAAAGTCATAGTATAGTATGTCGAAAAATAGAAGTCAAAGTATAGTATGTCGAAAAAATAAGTCATAGTATTTCGAAAAAAGTCATAGTATATGTCGAAAAATAAGTCATATTATAGTGTGTCAAAATAATTAAGTCATAGTATAGTATGTCGAAAAAAAACAAGTAATAGTATAGTATATTGAAAAAAGTCTTAGTAAAATATGTTGAAAAAATAAAAAAAAAGTCATAGTATAGTATGTCGGAAAAAGTCATAGTATAGTATGTCGAAAAAATAAAAAGTCATAGTATAGTGTGTCGGAAAAATAAGTCGTATTATAGTTTGTCGAAAAAATAAAAACGTCATAGTAATGTATGTCGAAAAAAAAAGAAAGTCATAATATAGTATGTCGAAAAAATGAAGTCATAGTATAGTATGTCGAAAAAAAACAAGTTATAGTATGTTGAAAAAAAGTCATAGTAAAATATGTTGAAAAAAAAAAAAAGTCATAGTATAGTATGGCAAAAAAGAAAAAGTCGTAGTATAGTATCTTGGGGGAAAAAAAATCATAGTATTGTATGTCAAAAATAAAAAAGTCAAGGTATATTATGTCGAAAAAATAAAAGACGTAAAGTATGTCGAAAAAATAAAAAAAATCATAGTATAGTATGTCAAAAAAATAAAAAAGTCATAGTAAAGTATGTCAAAAAAACAAAAAAAATCATATTATAGTATGTCGTAAAAGGAAAAGTCATATTATATTATGTCGAAAAAATAAAAAAGTCATATTATAGTATGTGGAAAAAATAAAAGTCATAGTATAGTATGTCGAAAAAATAAATATAGTATGTCGAAAAAAATCATAGTATTCGAAAAAAATGTCATATATGTATGTCGAAAAAATAAGTCATATTATAGTATGTCAAAAAAATTAAGTCATAGTATAGTATGTCGAAAAAAAACAAGTAATACTATAGTATGTTGAAGAAAGTCTGAGTAAAATATGTTGAAAAAATAAAAAAAAGTCATAGTATAGTATGTCGGAAAAAGTCATAGTATAGTATGTCGAAAAAATAAAAAGTCATAGTATAGTATGTCGGAAAAAAAAGTCATAGTATAGTATGTCGAAAAAATAAAAAGTCATAGTATAGTATGTCGGAAAAATAAGTCGTATTATAGTTTGTCGAAAAAATAAAAACGTCATAGTAATGTATGTCGAAAAAAAAAGAAAGTCATAATATAGTATGTCGAAAAAATGAAGTCATAGTATAGTATGTCGAAAAAAAACAAGTTATAGTATGTTGAAAAAAAGTCATAGTAAAATATGTTGAAAAAAATAAAAAGTCATAGTATAGTATGGCAAAAAAGAAAAAGTCGTAGTATAGTATCTTGGGGGAAAAAAAATCATAGTATTGTATGTCAAAAATAAAAAAGTCAAGGTATATTATGTCGAAAAAATAAAAGACGTTGTAAAGTATGTCGAAAAAATAAAAAAAATCATAGTATAGTATGTCAAAAAAATAAAAAAGTCATAGTAAAGTATGTCAAAAAAACAAAAAAAATCATATTATAGTATGTCGTAAAAGGAAAAGTCATATTATATTATGTCGAAAAAATAAAAAAAGTCATATTATAGTATGTCGAAAAGATAAAAGTAATAGTATAGTATGTCAAAAAAAAGTCATAGTGTAGTAAGTCAAAAAGTAAAAAAAGCCTTGGTGTAGTATGTTGAAAAAGTAAAAAAAAGTCATAGTATAGTATGTTGAAAAAAGTCATATTATAGTATGTCGAAAAGATAAGTCATAGTATATTATGTCGAAAAAAGTAATAGTATAGTATGTCGGAAAAATAAGTCATATTATATTATGTCGAAAAAATAAAAGTCATAGTATACTCTGTCGAAAAAAAACAAGTAATAGTATAGTATGTTGAAAAAGTCTTCGTAAAATATGTTGAAAAAATAAAAAAAAGTCATAGTATAGTATGTCGGAAAAAGTCATAGTATAGTATGTTGAAAAATAAAAAAAAATGTCATAGTATAGTATGTTGAAAAAATAAAATACAATCATAGTATAGTATGTCAAAAACATTAAAAAAAAGTCATAGTATGTGGAAAAAATAAAGTCATTGTATATTATGTGGAAAAAATAAAAAAGTCATAATATAGTATGTCGAAAAATAGAAGTCAAAGTATAGTATGTCGAAAAAATAATTCATAGTATTTCGAAAAAAGTCATAGTATATGTCGAAAAAATAAGTCATATTATAGTATGTCAAAAAAATTAAGTCATAGTATAGTATGTCGAAAAAAAACAAGTAATACTATAGTATGTTGAAGAAAGTCTGAGTAAAATATGTTGAAAAAATAAAAAAAAGTCATAGTATAGTATGTCGGAAAAAGTCATAGTATAGTATGTCGAAAAAATAAAAAGTCATAGTATAGTATGTCGGAAAAAGTCATAGTATAGTATGTCGAAAAAATAAAAAGTCATAGTATAGTATGTCGGAAAAATAAGTCGTATTATAGTTTGTCGAAAAAATAAAAACGTCATAGTAATGTATGTCGAAAAAAAAAGAAAGTCATAATATAGTATGTCGAAAAAATGAAGTCATAGTATAGTATGTCGAAAAAAAACAAGTTATAGTATGTTGAAAAAAGTCATAGTAAAATATGTTGAAAAAAAAAAAAAAAGTCATAGTATAGTATGGCAAAAAAGAAAAAGTCGTAGTATAGTATCTTGGGGGAAAAAAAATCATAGTATTGTATGTCAAAAATAAAAAAGTCAAGGTATATTATGTCGAAAAAATAAAAGACGTTGTAAAGTATGTCGAAAAAATAAAAAAAATCATAGTATAGTATGTCAAAAAAATAAAAAAGTCATAGTAAAGTATGTCAAAAAAACAAAAAAAATCATATTATAGTATGTCGTAAAAGGAAAAGTCATATTATATTATGTCGAAAAAATAAAAAAGTCATATTATAGTATGTCGAAAAGATAAAAGTAATAGTATAGTATGTCAAAAAAAAGTCATAGTGTAGTAAGTCGAAAAAGTAAAAAAAGCCTTGGTATAGTATGTTGAAAAAGTAAAAAAAAGTCATAGTATAGTATGTTGAAAAAAGTCATATTATAGTATGTCGAAAAGATAAGTCATAGTATATTATGTCGAAAAAAGTAATAGTATAGTATGTCGGAAAAATAAGTCATATTATAGTATGTCAAAAAAATAAAAGTCATAGTATACTCTGTCGAAAAAAAACAAGTAATAGTATAGTATGTTGAAAAAGTCTTCGTAAAATATGTTGAAAAAATAAAAAAAAGTCATAGTATAGTATGTCGGAAAAAGAAAAAGTCATAGTATAGTATGTTGAAAAATAAAAAAAAATGTCATAGTATAGTATGTTGAAAAAATAAAATACAATCATAGTTTAGTATGTAAAAAACATTAAAAAAAAAGTCATAGTATGTGGAAAAAATAAAGTCATAGTATATTATGTGGGAAAAATAAAAAAGTCATAATATAGTATGTCGAAAAATAGAAGTCAAAGTATAGTATGTCGAAAAAATAATTCATAGCATTTCGAAAAAAGTCATAGTATATGTCGAAAAATAAGTCATATTATAGTGTGTCAAAATAATTAAGTCATAGTATAGTATGTCGAAAAAAAACAAGTAATAGTATAGTATATTGAAAAAAGTCTTAGTAAAATATGTTGAAAAAATAAAAAAAAAGTCATAGTATAGTATGTCGGAAAAAGTCATAGTATAGTATGTCGAAAAAATAAAAAGTCATAGTATAGTATGTCGGAAAAATAAGTCGTATTATAGTTTGTCGAAAAAATAAAAAAGGTCATAGTAATGTATGTCGAAAAAAAAAGAAAGTCATAATATAGTATGTCGAAAAAATGAAGTCATAGTATAGTATGTCGAAAAAAAACAAGTTATAGTATGTTGAAAAAAGTCATAGTAAAATATGTTGAAAAAAAAAAAAAAAGTCATAGTATAGTATGGCAAAAAAGAAAAAGTCGTAGTATAGTATCTTGGGGGGAAAAAAATCATAGTATTGTATGTCGAAAAAATAAAAAAGTCAAGGTATATTATGTCGAAAAAATAAAAGACGTAGTAAAGTATGTCGAAAAAATAAAAAAATCATAGTATAGTATGTCAAAAAAATAAAAAAGTCATAGTAAAGTATGTCAAAAAAACAAAAAAAATCATATTATAGTATGTCGTAAAAGGAAAAGTCATATTATATTATGTCGAAAAAATAAAAAAGTCATATTATAGTATGTCGAAAAGATAAAAGTAATAGTATAGTATGTCAAAAAAAAGTCATAGTGTAGTAAGTCGAAAAAGTAAAAAAAGCCTTGGTATAGTATGTTGAAAAAGTAAAAAAAAGTCATAGTATAGTATGTTGAAAAAAGTCATATTATAGTATGTCGAAAAGATAAGTCATAGTATATTATGTCGAAAAAAGTAATAGTATAGTATGTCGGAAAAATAAGTCATATTATAGTATGTCGAAAAAATAAAAGTCATAGTATACTCTGTCGAAAAAAAACAAGTAATAGTATAGTATGTTGAAAAAGTCTTCGTAAAATATGTTGAAAAAATAAAAAAAAGTCATAGTATAGTATGTCGGAAAAAGAAAAAGTCATAGTATAGTATGTTGAAAAATAAAAAAAAATGTCATAGTATAGTATGTTGAAAAAATAAAATACAATCATAGTTTAGTATGTCAAAAACATTAAAAAAAAGTCATAGTATGTGGAAAAAATAAAGTCATAGTATATTATGTGGAAAAAATAAAAAAGTCATAATATAGTATGTCGAAAAATAGAAGTCAAAGTATAGTATGTCGAAAAAATAATTCATAGTATTTCGAAAAAAGTCATAGTATACGTCGAAAAAATGTCATATTATAGTATGTCAAAAAAATTAAGTCATAGTATAGTATGTCGAAAAAAAACAAGTAATACTATAGTATGTTGAAAAAAGTCTGAGTAAAATATGTTGAAAAAATAAAAAAAAGTCATAGTACAGTATGTCGGAAAAAGTCATAGTATAGTATGTCGAAAAAATAAAAAGTCATAGTATAGTATGTCGGAAAAATAAGTCGTATTATAGTTTGTCGAAAAAATAAAAACGTCATAGTAATGTATGTCGAAAAAAAAAGAAAGTCATAATATAGTATGTCGAAAAAATGAAGTCATAGTATAGTATGTCGAAAAAAAACAAGTTATAGTATGTTGAAAAAAGTCATAGTATAGTATGGCAAAAAAGAAAAAGTCGTAGTATAGTATCTTGGGGGGAAAAAAATCATAGTATTGTATGTCGAAAAAATAAAAAAGTCAAGGTATATTATGTCGAAAAAATAAAAGACGTAGTAAAGTATGTCGAAAAAATAAAAAAATCATAGTATAGTATGTCAAAAAAATAAAAAAGTCATAGTATAGTATGTCCAAAATTTTATGAAAAAAAGTATGTCAAATTTTACGAAAAAAAAGTCATACTATAGTGTGTCGAAAATTTTACAAAAAAAAAGTCATAGTATAGTATGTCGATAATTTCATGAAAAAAAGGTCATAGTATAGTATGTTGAAAATTTTATGGAAAAAAAGTCATAGTATAGTATGTCGAAAATTTTATGAAAAAGTCATACTATAGTATGTCCAAAATTTTACAAAAAAAAAGTCATAGTATAGTATGTCCAAAATTTTACAAAAAAAAAGTCATAGTATAGTATGTCCAAAATTTTATAAAATAAAGGTCATACTATAGTATGTTGAAAATTTTACAAAAAAAAAGTCATAGTATAGTATGTCCAAAATGTTATAAAAAGTCATACTATAGTATGTTGAAAATTTTACAAAAAACAAAGTCAGTACATCCAAAATTTAAAAAAAAAAGTGTCATAGTATAGTATGTCCAAAATGTTATGGCAAAAAAAGTCACAGTATAGTATGTCGAAAAGTTTTCGGAAAAAAAAGTCATAGTATTGTATGTCGAAAGTTTCATGAAAAAAAGTCATAGTATAGTATGTCGATAATTTCATGAAAAAAAAGTCATACTATAGTATGTTGAAAATTTTAAGAAAAAAAGTCATAGTATAGTATGTCCAAAATTTTCCAAAAAAAAAGTCATAGTATAGTATGTCTAAAATTTTACGAAAAAAAAGTCATAGTATAGTATGTCTAAAATTTTACAAAAAAAAAGTCATAGTATAGTATGTCCAAACTTCTTCAAAAAAAAAATCATATTATAGTATGTCCAAAATTTTACAAAAAAAAGTCATAGTATATGGTATGTCCAAAATTTTACAAAAAAAGTCATAGTATAGTATTTCCAAAATTTTATGAAAAAAAAAGTCATACTATAGTATCTCGAAAATGTTACGAAAAAAAAGTCATAGTATAGTATGTCCAAAATTTTACAAAAAAAAAGTCATAGTATAGTATGTCCAAAATGTTATGAAAAAAGTCATAGAATAGTGTCCAAAATTTTACAAAAAAAAAGTCATAGTATAGTATGTCCAAAATTTTAGGAAAAAGAAGTCACACTATATAGTATGTCGAAAGTTTTATGGAAAAAAAAGTCATACTATAGTATGTCCAAAATTTTACAAAAAAAAAGTCATAGTATAGTATGTCCAAACTTCTACAAAAAAAAAGTCATATTATAGTATGTCCAAAATTTTACAAAAAAAAGTCATAGTATATAGTATGTCCAAAATTTTACAAAAAAAGTCATAGTATAGTATGTCCAAAATTTTATGAAAAAAAAAGTCATACTATAGTATCTCGAAAATGTTACGAAAAAAAAGTCATAGTATAGTATGTCAAATTTTACAAAAAAAAAGTCATGGTATAGTATGTCCAAAATTTGATGAAAAAAAAGTCATAATATAGTATGTCGATAATTTCATGAAAAAAAGTCATAGTATAATATGTCAAATTTTACAAAAGAAAAGTCATGGTATAGTATGTCGAAACTTTTATGGAAAAAAAGTCATAGTATAGTATGTCGAAAATGTTATGAAAAAAAGTCACACTATAGTATGTCCAAAATTTTACAAAAAAAAAGTCATAGTATGGTATGTCCAAAATGTTATGAAAAAAAAGTCATAGTATGGTATGTCCAAAATGTTATGAAAAAAAAGTCATAGTATGGTATGTCCAAAATGTTATGAAAAAAAAGTCATAATATAGTATGTCCAAAATTTTACAAAAAAAAGTCATACTATAGTATGTCCAAAATTTTATAAAAAAAGTCATACTATAGTATGTCCAAAATTTTACAAAAAAAAAAGCATAGTACAGTTTGTCCAAAATTTTATAAAAAAAAGTCATAGTATATTATGTCTAAAATTTTACGAAAAAAAAGTCATAGTATAGTATTTCCAAAATTTTACGAAAAAAAAGTCATAGTATAGTATGTCCAAAATTTTACAAAAAAAAAGTCAGTATAGTATGTCCAAAATTTTACAAAAAAAAGTCATAGTATAGTATGTTGAAAATTTTACAAAAAAATAGTCATAATATAGTATGTCCAAAATTTTACAAAAAAAAGTCATAGTATAGTATGTCCAAAATTTTACAAAAAAAAAGTCATAGTATAGTGTGTCCAAAATTTTATGAAAAAAAAGTCATAGTATAGTATGTCCAAAATTTTACAAAAAAAAAGTCATGGTATAGTATATCGATAATTTCATGAAAAATAGTCATAGTATAGTATGTCCAAAATTTTATGGAAAAAAAGTCATAGTATAGTATGTCGATAATTTCATGAAAAAAGTCATAGTATAGTATGTCAAAAATTTTACAAAAAAAAAAGGTCATAGTAATGTATGTCCAAAATTTTACAAAAAAAAAAGTCATAATATAGTATGTCCAAAATTTTATAAAAAAAGTCATACTATAGTATGTTGAAAATTTTACAAAAAAAAAGTCATAGTATAGTATGTCCAAAATTTTACAAAAAAAGTCAAGTATAGTGTGTCCAAAATTTTACAAAAAAAAAGTCATAGTATAGTATGTCCAAAATTTTACGAAAAAAAAGTCATAGTATAGTATGTCCAAAATTTTACAAAAAAAAAGTCATAGTATAGTATGTCCAAAATGTTATGAAAAAAGTCATAGAAGAGTATGTCCAAAATTTTATGGAAAAAAAGTCATAGTATAGTATGTCGATAATTTCATGAAAAAAGTCATAGTATAGTATGTCCAAAATTTTACAAAAAAAAAAGTCATAGTATAGTATGTCCAAAATTTTACAAAAAAAAAGTCATAGTATAGTATGTCCAAAATTTTATAAAATAAAAGTCATACTATAGTATGTTGAAAATTTTACAAAAAAAAAGTCATAGTATAGTATGTCCAAAATGTTATAAAAAGTCATACTATAGTATGTTGAAAATTTTACAAAAAAAAAGTCAGTACATCCAAAATTTAAAAAAAAAAGTGTCATAGTATAGTATGTCCAAAATGTTATGGCAAAAAAAGTCACAGTATAGTATGTCGAAAAGTTTTCGGAAAAAAAAGTAATAGTATTGTATGTCGAAAGTTTCATGAAAAAAAGTCATAGTATAGTATGTCGAAATTTTACCAAAAAAAAGTCATACTATAGTATGTCGATAATTTCATGAAAAAAAAGTCATACTATAGTATGTTGAAAATCTTAAGAAAAAAAGTCATAGTATAGTATGTCCAAAATTTTCCAAAAAAAAAGTCATAGTATAGTATGTCTAAAATTTTACAAAAAAAAAGTCATAGTATAGTATGTCCAAACTTCTACAAAAAAAAAATCATATTATAGTATGTCCAAAATTTTACAAAAAAAAGTCATAGTATATGGTATGTCCAAAATTTTACAAAAAAAGTCATAGTATAGTATTTCCAAAATTTTATGAAAAAAAAAGTCATACTATAGTATCTCGAAAATGTTACGAAAAAAAAGTCATAGTATAGTATGTCCAAAATTTTACAAAAAAAAAGTCATAGTATAGTATGTCCAAAATGTTATGAAAAAAGTCATAGAATAGTATGTCCAAAATTTTACAAAAAAAAAGTCATAGTATAGTATGTCCAAAATTTTAGGAAAAAGAAGTCACACTATATAGTATGTCGAAAGTTTTATGGAAAAAAAAGTCATACTATAGTATGTCCAAAATTTTACAAAAAAAAAGTCATAGTATAGTATGTCCAAACTTCTACAAAAAAAAAGTCATATTATAGTATGTCCAAAATTTTACAAAAAAAAGTCATAGTATATAGTATGTCCAAAATTTTACAAAAAAAGTCATAGTATAGTATGTCCAAAATTTTATGAAAAAAAAAGTCATACTATAGTATCTCGAAAATGTTACGAAAAAAAAGTCATAGTATAGTATGTCAAATTTTAAAAAAAAAAAGTCATGGTATAGTATGTCCAAAATTTGATGAAAAAAAAGTCATAATATAGTATGTCGATAATTTCATGAAAAAAAGTCATAGTATAATATGTCAAATTTTACAAAAGAAAAGTCATGGTATAGTATGTCGAAACTTTTATGGAAAAAAAGTCATAGTATAGTATGTCGAAAATGTTATGAAAAAAAGTCACACTATAGTATGTCCAAAATTTTACAAAAAAAAAGTCATAGTATGGTATGTCCAAAATGTTATGAAAAAAAAGTCATAGTATGGTATGTCCAAAATGTTATGAAAAAAAAGTCATAATATAGTATGTCCAAAATTTTACAAAAAAAAGTCATAGTATAGTATGTCCAAAATTTTATAAAAAAAGTCATACTATAGTATGTCCAAAATTTTACAAAAAAAAAAGCATAGTACAGTTTGTCCAAAATTTTATAAAAAAAAGTCATAGTATAGTATGTCTAAAATTTTACGAAAAAAAAGTCATAGTATAGTATTTCCAAAATTTTACGAAAAAAAAGTCATAGTATAGTATGTCCAAAATTTTACAAAAAAAAAGTCAGTATAGTATGTCCAAAATTTTACAAAAAAAAGTCATAGTATAGTATGTTGAAAATTTTACAAAAAAATAGTCATAATATAGTATGTCCAAAATTTTACAAAAAAAAGTCATAGTATAGTATGTCCAAAATTTTACCAAAAAAAGTCATAGTATAGTGTGTCCAAAATTTTATGAAAAAAAAGTCATAGTATAGTATGTCCAAAATTTTACAAAAAAAAAGTCATGGTATAGTATATCGATAATTTCATGAAAAAAAGTCATAGTATAGTATGTCCAAAATTTTATGGAAAAAAAGTCATAGTATAGTATGTCGATAATTTCATGAAAAAAGTCATAGTATAGTATGTCAAAAATTTTACAAAAAAAAAAGGTCATAGTAATGTATGTCCAAAATTTTACAAAAAAAAAAGTCATAATATAGTATGTCCAAAATTTTATAAAAAAAGTCATACTATAGTATGTTGAAAATTTTACAAAAAAAAAGTCATAGTATAGTATGTCCAAAATTTTACAAAAAAAGTCAAGTATAGTGTGTCCAAAATTTTACAAAAAAAAAGTCATAGTATAGTATGTCCAAAATTTTACGAAAAAAAAGTCATAGTATAGTATGTCCAAAATTTTACAAAAAAAAAGGCATAGTATAGTATGTTCAAAATGTTATGAAAAAAGTCATAGAAGAGTATGTCCAAAATTTTATGGAAAAAAAGTCATAGTATAGTATGTCGATAATTTCATGAAAAAAGTCATAGTATAGTATGTCCAAAATTTTACAAAAAAAAAAAGTCATAGTAATGTATGTCCAAAATTTTACAAAAAAAAAAGTCATAGTATAGTATGTCCAAAATTTTACAAAAAAAGTCAAGTATAGTATGTCCAAAATTTTACAAAAATAGTCGTAGTATAGTATGTCCAAAATTTTACGAAAAAAAAGTCATAATATAGTATGTCCAAAATTTTACAAAAAAAAAGGCATAGTACAGTATGTCCAAAATTTTATAAAAAAAAGTCATAGTATAGTATGTCTAAAATTTTACGAAAAAAAAGTCATAGTATAGTATTCCAAAATTTTACGAAAAAAGTCATAGTATAGTATGTCCAAAATTTTACAAAAAAAAAGTCATAGTATAGTATGTTGAAAATTTTACAAAAAAAAAGTCATAGTATAGTATGTTGAAAATTTTACAAAAAAAAAGTCATAGTATAGTATGTCCAAAATGTTAATGAAAAAAGGCATAGTATAGTCTGTCGATTCATTTGGTGGAAAAAAAACTCAGTTTAAAATTTCGACCTTTTTGTGAAAAAGTCATACTATAGTATGACTTTTCATGAAAATTGACGAAAATTTAAACTGAGTTTTTTTTCCACCAAATGAATCGACAGACTATACTATGCCTGTTTTCATTAAAATTTTCGACATTCTGTACTGTGACATTTTTTTACGAATATTTTCGAAAATTTTCATGAAAAAAGTCATGTCAAAAATATTCGTAAAAAAATGTCATAGTATAGAATGTCGAAAATTTTAATGGAAAAAGGCATAGTATAGTCTGTCGATTAATTTGGTGGAAAAAAAGCTCAGTTTAAAATTTCGTCAATTTTCATGAAAAAAGACATGCTATAGTATGACTTTTTTCATGAAAATTTTCGAAAATATTCGTAAAAACATGTCATAGTATAGAATGTCGAAATTTTAATGAAAAAAGGCATAGTATAGTCTGTCGATTCATTTGGTGGAAAAAAAACTCAGTTTAAAATTTTGACCTTTTTATACTATGACTTTTCATGAAAATTGACGAAAATTTAAACTGAGTTTTTTTTCCACCAAATGAATCGACAGACTATACTATGCCTGTTTTCATGAAAATTTTCGACATTCTATACTATGACATTTTTTTACGAATATTTTCGAAAATTTTCATGAAAAAAGTCATGTCGAAAATATTCGTAAAAAAATGTCATAGTATAGTATGTCCAAAATTTTATAAAATAAAAGTCATACTATAGTATGTTGAAAATTTTACAAAAAAAAAGTCATAGTATAGTATGTCCAAAATGTTATAAAAAGTCATACTATAGTATGTTGAAAATTTTACAAAAAAAAAGTCAGTACATCCAAAATTTAAAAAAAAAAGTGTCATAGTATAGTATGTCCAAAATGTTATGGCAAAAAAAGTCACAGTATAGTATGTCGAAAAGTTTTCGGAAAAAAAAGTAATAGTATTGTATGTCGAAAGTTTCATGAAAAAAAGTCATAGTATAGTATGTCGAAATTTTACCAAAAAAAAGTCATACTATAGTATGTCGATAATTTCATGAAAAAAAAGTCATACTATAGTATGTTGAAAATCTTAAGAAAAAAAGTCATAGTATAGTATGTCCAAAATTTTCCAAAAAAAAAGTCATAGTATAGTATGTCTAAAATTTTACAAAAAAAAAGTCATAGTATAGTATGTCCAAACTTCTACAAAAAAAAAATCATATTATAGTATGTCCAAAATTTTACAAAAAAAAGTCATAGTATATGGTATGTCCAAAATTTTACAAAAAAAGTCATAGTATAGTATTTCCAAAATTTTATGAAAAAAAAAGTCATACTATAGTATCTCTAAAATGTTACGAAAAAAAAGTCATAGTATAGTATGTCCAAAATTTTACAAAAAAAAAGTCATAGTATAGTATGTCCAAAATGTTATGAAAAAAGTCATAGAATAGTATGTCCAAAATTTTACAAAAAAAAAGTCATAGTATAGTATGTCCAAAATTTTAGGAAAAAGAAGTCACACTATATAGTATGTCGAAAGTTTTATGGAAAAAAAAGTCATACTATAGTATGTCCAAAATTTTACAAAAAAAAAGTCATAGTATAGTATGTCCAAACTTCTACAAAAAAAAAGTCATATTATAGTATGTCCAAAATTTTACAAAAAAAAGTCATAGTATATAGTATGTCCAAAATTTTACAAAAAAAGTCATAGTATAGTATGTCCAAAATTTTATGAAAAAAAAAGTCATACTATAGTATCTCGAAAATGTTACGAAAAAAAAGTCATAGTATAGTATGTCAAATTTTACAAAAAAAAAGTCATGGTATAGTATGTCCAAAATTTGATGAAAAAAAAGTCATAATATAGTATGTCGATAATTTCATGAAAAAAAGTCATAGTATAATATGTCAAATTTTACAAAAGAAAAGTCATGGTATAGTATGTCGAAACTTTTATGGAAAAAAAGTCATAGTATAGTATGTCGAAAATGTTATGAAAAAAAGTCACACTATAGTATGTCCAAAATTTTATGAAAAAAAAGTCATAGTATGGTATGTCCAAAATGTTATGAAAAAAAAGTCATAGTATAGTATGTCCAAAATTTTACGAAAAAAAAGTCATATTATAGTATGTCCAAAATTTTACAAAAAAAAGTCATAGTATAGTATGTCGAAAATTTTATAAAAAAT